>CM041639.1:23209026-23271887 GCA_023333625.1 Bothriochloa decipiens | reverse complement strand
TAAATTTTGCAAATCTCGAAATGTTTTGGCATGAGTTTTATAGATTGGCCCACAAAGGTTGATGTTGGAGGGGAAACACATCATCAACATTGGCCTCATTTCAAAAAGGTTTCCCAAGGACGAGCTTTTGTCCAAAACAAGCACTGTCGGGAGACACCCTGGATTATCTTGAAAATATATATTCTTTTGTTCTTATTTCTCATCATGAAAAAAACTTTTCTTTTTCAAATAAAAGCAAGGACATGTTGTCAAGTTAGTATGCACCTTCGGGTATTTTTGTCGCTAACCATTTTAGGTGTGACGCTTGAGAACATGAAGTGATTTCAATAATAAACCATAATGCGCTTGAGGGGTGGAACACACTCACAAGGAGACCGTGACCCAACACACTTGACTTTTATACAAAAGTCCAAGTGTGGGGGAAGATGGCAAAAATCTCGACTCCCACTCACAACAAGGGTCATCCATGAAGATAAGTGAAAGTCGATGCCAGCTTTGCCTTGCTATAAAAAAAGAAGAAAAAAGAAAGAGAAAAGAAAATAAAAGAGTGAAAAAAAGAGATGATGAAAAAGAATATATTAAATGCATACGAGAGAAAAAGAGAGAGAAAGAAACAAAAAAGAAAGAGAGAAAAAAAGAGGTTCTCTTCCTCTACACCTTTGCTACCAATAAGGCCCAAGGTCCACATACACCAGTTGTTTGTATGATCTAGCCTGATGGTTCACTTGAGTGGAGCCTGTACGACCATGCACCCGGTACAACATCTTCAAAGAAATCCACATATGCTACCAGTAAGAACACTCAGGTATGCAAAAGGTAATAAATGTTCACCAACCCCTTTGCTCATTTATGCCTCCATATGATCATTGAAACTCATGCTTCCCTGTTTATGTCAAATGCTCTGGTTTAGATGTGCTTCTGCAGGGTGTCCATAAGTTATTTTCAAATTAAGCATAGTGCTTAGGTTGAAATAGCTTGCTTTAATCATAATTTGACATGGTGTTGAATTCTGGTTAATGAGATTTGAGTTGTTGTCATAAACAATGGAAGTAATCTGATATGGAGATGAATCTTGGCTATGTTTTTATTGCATCTTTTATCTTAGCCTTGCTTGAGCTCTAATAAAGTTTGGTTGAACAAGGTTTTATAAAATAAAAATAACAAACTTATAATCTGGTTAATAAAAGTTCTAAACCCTTTGTCGTTTTAGTTAGTAGGACCTTGTCTGTTTTTCTTGTTTTGTTTTCTTTATGAAATGAAAGCAGGTACAAAAATAAGTGCGGGGGAGATCTTTCACGCATAACTAAAACAAAATCGAGATCTCCCAAACACATTGCACAAACATCGAGCAACCCATCGTACAGAAGGACGAGGTAAATGACCTTCATTAACTCCTTCATCTTCAATGGTGGTTTGTGCAACTCTACCCTCACTCCTTTAGAATTTTTTGAATTTTAACATTGATCAAATTTTAAAAACAAAACTTTTTGATGCTCTATCTCCATGCCATCCTATGATTAAAATTTGCATACTATTTATTCCTTGCCAATATTCCTACAACTTGTGAACACTTATCATAGGGACCCCATTTTGTCTAAGTAATTGACGGATGAGATATAGTAGGATGACATGACGCTTGCTCATTTCTTGCAAAAAACTTGGGATTTATTTTTACAAAACAAAAAAATCAAATAGCATGTTCCTTGAATGATATGCAAATACCTACCAAGGCAAATACCTATTCCTTGCAAATACTTGCCTCTTACTTTGTGTTGAGTTTGGTCAAGTTCTGTGACCCCTATTGAGAGAGTTTCATGCTCCCAAGATCAGAATTTACATGCACCCACAAATAAAGTTGCCAACTCTTGCACTGAGAGTTGCGCACAATATCCATTCATCCATCCACCAAATAATTGCACTACTCCTACCCTGGGAGTAGGCGCCAACATTCCTTCAACTTAGATCCACCCAAAAATATTATACTCCTACATTGGGGGTGAACCAAAAATATGCTTGTTAGGAATAAATGTTCTGAATCCTTGTTCACATATCCCTTGAACTTTTTGTTGCAAATAGAGGCATGAGGCTATCGATTTCAAAAAAAGAGGTGAAAAAAATAGTGAGGAGAAAAAAATACAAAAGTGGAGAAGAAAGAAAAAAGGGGTGATGAAAAAAAGAAAAGATAAGGTGGAAGAAAAGAAAAAAATAAAGAGGGAGATTTTTCTATGTCCTAATAAAGAGGGAGATGTGTTTTTAAAGAACATAGTAGAATTAGGTTAGACACCATATATATATCATCCTTCATATCCACACACTTGTACAATTCTAATCTAAGAGTATGACGCTTCCCTCCGGTGAGGTTCGGGATTTAACTTGACAACATATGCAAGGTAAGTGTGCCTTAGTTTTTCATCCCTACCTAAATCTCTAGATAAACCTTTTAGAGGTAGGATGATCAAGTGAAGGCAATCCCTCTGTATGCCATGGTGAGGAACCACTTACAAATATGAGTGACTTGAGAGAGTCATTCAAAGAACAAAAGCTATCTTTATGTTTTTCAAAACCATACAAAAACCCAAGTTTCTGAGCAGGGACTGAGTAAGAAGATTTCAATCTAGGCTATTCCATTTTTCAATTGCCCAAGATGATCTGGTAGACATTTGGAAGTTCACAGGTTCAGGTGAAGCTTGGAATAACTTGTATGCAGATTTTCAATTCAAGGAGATAAACCCGCTTAGTCCTTCAAACCTTTACTCGAGGACGAGCGAAGGACTAAGTGTGGGGGAACTTGTTGGCGCTCCTTATTGCATATTTTTGAACACCAACTTGATATGAAAATATTCACCGAAACTCAGTTATAGGGTTTTTCACTAATCATTTCCACAAGTTTTGGTGTATTACTTGTTTTGCAGGGCTTTATGTTGAAACACACATAGAATGGGTAACAAGAAAAGAAAAGAATAAAGGAATAATTTCGAGCCCATGAAAAAACAAGAAGAAAATAGAGAAAGACCATTTCGGGACCAAACTGGGCCGAGTGCACCATGCCACCATGGTCCAGGTCCAATCAACAGCCAACCGACCAAAGATGGTCGGTGGAGGGCGCCGAAGATGGGCGCGCGCCCGTGGATGGGCGCTCGCCCATGCCAGGTGGCCGTTCAGGCCCATCCTTGGTGAGGCAGTTCGTGCTTTCCTTATGGAGCATAGGCTGTTGTGCACTCATTCATGAAGGTGGGAAACCGACATTGTGAGGTCGGTTTGGAACTTACCTTGTGGGGAGGAGCATCTCCACTCTCCCAAGGCACCTCCCACCAACAAATAGATGCTGTCTCTACCTTTGTAATACACTCTACACTACCAAGGAGCTCTCTCATTCCACTCTTCAAGATGTAGTAGTAGTGTTCGTCTAGGTGCTAGCGCCTAGTTGTATAAGATAGAAAAGAGGAAGAGTGAGGAGGCGGAGAGCGGAGGCAGAGTTGGCTTGTCAAGTCCCCCTCCAACTTGTACCTCTACGGAGCTGACTCCTTCATGAGTAATATCTGCATTCTTTCTTTGCAATTCCCTAGTGATCTATTTAATTAAAGTTTAGTGCTTACTTGCTTGCTTACGGGATCTCTGGTCTACTAATTGCTCTAGTTATAGATCACGACTAGAGTAGTAACCGCTAGTTTAGGCATGGTGTCTAGGCTAGTGAGTTACCAGAGATTGCACCCAGCCCCACGGATAGTTGTGGTAGCCCTAGGGGTGACAAACCCGACTAGGCCTTTGTACTCCACCATGGTTGGGCTGTTGTTTTCGTAGAGCTTTTGGCGGCCTTCTCCCAGTTACATCTTCTCAGCCCTTTCGAGAATTGAAAAGGTACCGCTGCTCCAAAGTGAGTGAGTCGAGTAAGCCGAGACTTTAGTTATCTAGT
Organism: Bothriochloa decipiens; assembly: GCA_023333625.1. Lineage (NCBI taxonomy): Eukaryota > Viridiplantae > Streptophyta > Magnoliopsida > Poales > Poaceae > Bothriochloa > Bothriochloa decipiens. Next base: position 23,267,974 of record CM041639.1, on the reverse strand, counting down.
GACCTTGGGCTGAGCTTAGAATACCCTCTCATCCTACCAAAAATATCCTTCTACCTTGTTCTCTTAGACGTTCTTTTTTCCCTCTAGTACACTCCGTTCCCTGTGGAAAATACGATACCCTGAATACTTCTAGGTGAAAGCTACAACGATACTCCGTGCGCTTGCGGATTTATCTGCTTATGCTAAGAAATACCAACAATATCAACAAGGACAAAGTTGTCCACATAGCTCCATACAAGCAGTGGACAAGCCTGCTCAAGACTAATCATGCTCCACTCTCTATCAAAAATCAAGGAACATATACAATTTTAAATGGAAAAAATACATGGAAAATTGGATGTAGCAACTAGCAACTTTTTGTTTAACCATGGTGCGCATGTCACCAGGAAGAACCAATGTGGCTTCGCCCATACATGTGTTAGACGGCCATGCTATAGATATATATTAATCTCATCCTTTTTGTATTACTTCTTGAAACCTCTATTTCAATAGGGGCTAATGTTGTCTTATGGCTGGTTCTATGACCTACATGACCTCCATCACATTGATGTGGCATTGTGTATGTATACATGGAATGGTATGCACCAGTCATGTTAATCACTATAAGGCAAGGCTACTAGTAATCAATGTGATCTAACTACTGCCAAGAGATACTAGTTATAACCACAGCTAATTAACATGACTTCATTTTAGTAGTGAGAATTGGTATCCCACTACTCAAAGCAAGTCGTGCAACAATAATATTAGGCATCAAAATAATCCTAACTACACATGTTAACATGTCTTGATAATAGTTCGCTGTGTCATCCCACAGACAGCAAGTTCATGTAAAAAGAGTAAAAATAGGGATGAACAAAATCTGCAAGGTTAACCTAGCTTGGTTGAAACAAGCAAACCTCTTTGCCCCACCAAACTGGTGTGACCAGACGATCTCATTAGTCCATCAGGCAAGGCGTCGAAATTCTCGTGAGTTCAACCAGCAAGGTTTCAAACTTTCCTATGGAGCTGAGGCCCATGTACCATGTGCAGTCCATTGAAGCGAATTTGCTGTAGGACATGGGCTGTGTCTGGCCCGGTCAAAGATACAAGAGTCGGACCATCCCATGTGCATCAAGGGAAATCTTACTCTGTGACACGTAGCTATTGAGTTTTACTGCGAACGCAAGAAAGTCTGACCACTACCGATTTGATCTCATAGGATGAAGTGTGGAGGATTTTCTGTTTAGAATGTTGTACCAATCAATTTGCTAGCAAATAAAGAGCACTACATCAATCGCCTACTCTGATAGCACTACGTCAATAGCCTTCTTACATGACGAGCAGGAAAAAGTTGAACTCAATACTCAGAAAGTAGATTTTCGTTTCATTCATGTATTGTTCATGTGCTTTCTATTACTCTTAATTATGTGGTCTTGTATGTACCATGTTCAACTGCATCTGGTTGAACATGCCTGACAACATCCTCCATAGTTGATAAGGCAAAAACGGAGCATGTCTATGCCAAGGAGCTGTCATGTCTCGGAACAGTGTTTGACAAGATCCTTTGTGCAGCTGTCGGACTTTCATTCGTATGTACTAAATTTTGACGACTAAAAAATAGCTACACATTTATTTGTCAACCAACATGATTTGCCAAATGTGGGATCAGTGGTAATATGTATAAATGTAATGTGATACCAACAAGCCATGTCTTAAAAATACACAAAAAATGATGCTTCTACGGCTGATAAGCAGGTTAATGCTATTCTGAGAGAAGTACATTGTACAGTGCTTATAAGTTAGGCTCATAATGTTCAGGCAAACAAGGCGATCAGTATAGTGCACCAGTCATGTTAATCACTATAAGGCAAGGCTACTAGTAATCAATGTGATCCAACTACAACCAAGAAATACTAGTTCTAACTGCAGATTATTTTTTTAAAAAGGGAAATATATTAATATCCTAACTTCTGCATTGATCAATGCATATGACTGTTCCTTATTATAGATAAGAGTACATCAATCTAATGATACTCAAAAATGAGGTTTTGAGCCATATCGAGAACAAAAAAGTTTCCAAAAAAACCACAACTAAAAACCAAGTAACTACAGATGATTAACATGACTTCATTGTAGTAGTGAGCATCGATATCCCACTGCTCAAAGCAAGTCATGCAATAATAACATTAGGCATCAAACTAATCCTAACTATGCATGTTAACATGTCTTGATAATAGTTCACTGTGTCATCCCACAGACAACAAGTTCATGCAGGAAGAGTAAAAATAGGGATGACCAAAATCTACAAGGTTAACCTAGCTGGGTTGAAACAAGCAAACCTCTCTGCCCCACCAAACTAGTGTGGCCGGATATCTCATTTGTCCATCAGGCAGGGCGTCGAACGTTCTCTTGAGTTCAACCAGCAAGGCGTTGGACTTTCTTATGTGACCACTAAGATGTGACCAGAGGCATAGGTCTACCATAAACAGTCAGGATAGTCAGATGCTATTGCGATAGGTCAGATGCCTTCACATGTGTCGAGGGGTAGTCTAGAAAGTGAAGGTGAATGAGTTGCATTCAATGTGTGGTCCACTGAAGAAAATTCAGCACCTATGCACGTGTGTTCTACATTATGCCAGGCTTGCTCCACTCCAAGAAACTATGCATGGTTGCCAAGAGGGATATTTGTTTGACACAGTCATAATTGCCATGCATGGACTATCTCGTGTGCAGCAAGATAATGGTAAACGTTACGTTGTGAACCAATATGTTTGCACAAATGTGCACACTACATTGGATGTGGCCAGTGGGGTCAGAATTGCAATGCTCAGACCACCACGTGTGCATCGAGATAATGAAGGAAAGGAAGGATCCGGCGAAGAGGAACCAGGAGCGCCATTTCGGCCTCAACAAGGACAAAGTTGTCCACATAGCTCGGTACAAGGAGTGGCCAAGCCTGCTCAAGACTAATCCTACTGCACTCTCTATCAAATATCAAGGAACATATACAATTTTAAATGGAAAAAATACATGGAAAATTGGATGTAGCTACTAGCAACTTTTTGTTTTACCGTGGTGCGCATGTCACCAGGGAGAACCAACTTGGCTTCACCCGTACATGTGTTAGACGTCCGTGCTACAGATACATATTAATCTCATCCTTTTTGTATTACTTCTTGAAACCTCTATTTCAATAGGGGCTAATGTCCTCTTATGGCTGGTTCTATGACCTACATGACCTCTATCACATTGATGTGGCATTGTGTATATACATGGAAAGGTATGCACTGGTCATGTTAATCACTACAAGGCAAGGCTACTAGTAATCAATGTGATCCAACTACTACCAAGAGATACCAGTTATAACCATAGCTGATTAACATAACTTCATTTTAGTAGTGAGCAACGGGATCCCACTGCTCAAAGCAAGTCGTGCAACAATAACATTAGGCATCAAAATAATCCTAACTACACATGTCAACATGTCTTAATAATAGTTCACTGTGTCATCCCACAGACAACAAGTTCATGCGAAAAGAGTAAAAATAGGGATGAACAAAATATGCAAGGTTAACCTAGTTAGGTTGAAACAAGAAAACTTCTCTGCCCCACCAAACTGGTGCGACCGAACGATCTCATTAGTCCATCAGGCAGGGCGTCAGACGTTCTTGTGAGTTTAACCAGCAAGGTGTTAGACTTTCCTATGGAGCCATGGCCCGCGTGCCATGTGCAGTCCACTGAAACAAATTCCCAGTAGGACATGGGCTATGCCCCGCCGGGCAAAGATACAAGAGTCGGACCATCCCATGTGCATCAAGGGAAATCTTACTGTGCGAGATGTAGCCGTTGAGTTTTACTGCAACTGCAAGAAAGTCCGACCGCTACCGATTTGATCTTGTAGGACAAAGCGTGAAGGATTTGATCCAGTTTAGCCACATCCTAAAGCAGAATCGAGTAGCAGTTGTTGGTTAAATGCTATTGCACAGATAAGAAAGTCCGGCCGCTGAACATTTGTACGTGTCTGACAACATCCTCTATGGAGAACCAATGTGGCTTCATCCCTGGGTACAAGTGTTAGATGTCAGTGCTACAAAGACATACTCATTTCATCCTATGGCTTACATAACCTCCATGACATAGATTTATCATTGTGTATGTACATGAAAAAGGATCAATGAAAAAGTGGTTCAACACTATTCACTCTTGTCAGACTTTACATTCTCACATTGTTCTCACAATTTGATTCGAAACACATTATCATGGCATTGCTCATTATTTCATCACCCCACTTGCACCTCTCCAAGAAACCATGCATGGTTGTCAGAGGTATATTTGTCTGACATTGTCATAATTGCCATGCTCGGACTATCTCATGTGGTAAACATTACATCAAAATGTTTGCAGAAATGTGCGCACTACAAGGGATGTGGGCGGCCAGGTCAGAACTGCAATGCTCGGACTATCTCTTGTGCATCGAGATAATGAAGGGAAGAAAGGATTAGGAGAAGAGGAACAGGGAGCATGGCTTTAGCCTTAACAAGGACAATCAGCTAGTTAAGGCCTTAACATGGGAGGTGTTTGGCTTGGTCAAAGTGACAAGAGTCAGACCTTCACATTTGCATCAAGGTAAATGTTATGTTGTGAAACAAAATGTCTGCACAAATGCACACAATGCATGACTTCAAATACATTGGTAAAAATAGGAGAGCAGTGCTACTAGACACAAAGATAACATTACAGCAAATCACATTTCATATATGTCTAGAGTTCAGCAATGACACTAGATGAGACTTACATAACCGCGCATTCATCTACCATAATAAGATGTGAGGAGAGCAGTGCCATCCCACTGCTCAAAATCATCCAACAACTACCTAGACTTACTAGTTCTTAACTACAGATCATTAGTAACATGACTTCATAGTAGTAGCAAGCAGCGCCATCCCACTGATCAATACAAGTCATGCGAACAGCAGCACACTAGTCATAACTACTTACGTTAACATGACTTGATACTACCAATGAGCAGTGTCATCCCAGGGCTCCGAGCAAGTCATGCATCAGCTATGTAGGCACAAAATCTAAAGCCTACAATGCACAAAATCCACCTCTATGACATAGCCAACCGGGCGTGGCATCCAGCCCTCGTTCATCACAAGGAAGCGATGACAGTGTACGAGCCATCGCACCTCCATTTGGTAGCCATATCCAAGACATGTTGCTTGGCCATGGTCCGGCTTCGATGACGGGGCTTACGGTTGGGGCAGACGGGGCACACCAGGCCATCCCACCAGGTGCGGCACATAAACAGATACTGGCCTTGGGCATAGGAGTCGCGTACCCATGGAGGTGATCGTCTTCTGAGTCTGTCTCTTTGACATATGGATAGCCATCATCGTCGCTCTCGAACCGGGCCTCCAGTTTGGTGAACGGCGAGCTGGGTCCAGAGATGGCGAACGGGGGCACATCGGGGCCGGTGGTCACATGGAAAACACACGTGCCGGTGTTGCCCATGCCATCGTCAATAGCACCCTAATTGGCGGCGGCCGTGGGCGCGATGTGAAAGCCGATGTCCCATGACTGGACACCGTGCTACCGGTGTCAACTGCGAACAAGCCTGCGCCAGCAGCCCCGTCTCGGACACTGGGGGTTGCGCCGGCGCAGTGGAGGAAGCGGGGACTGGGGCCAGCCCGCCCTTATTCGAGGAGGACCAGTACCTCAACCCAGGGGTGGCTTTCATGGCAACCGACTGCGAGAAGGAGGTGGGGACTTTGAGAGGCGAGAGGCCTTCCACACAATGCAAGGAGTGAAGCAATGGGAGTGCAGTGAGGTGAGAGGGATTTAGCTAAATGCAAGGTGGAGTGAAACAATGGGAGCGAGAGTATGTTTTATCGGCCTGCTTGGTGGGCTTCCAAAATACGCCAGACCAATGTACTAGTATTTTTTCCTGAACTGTCACGCTTCCTCAGGAGCCACAACCTTATTTCTTGGAGACGGCATCAATGGCACTTACGCCCTCTGCAAAAACAGAGCCATGCCGACTCTGCAAAAGCAGAGCCACACCGATGTGATGGCGTGAGCATCCGATAGGGTCATATGTGCGGCCAGCGGACTTTCTGCCGTGTTCAAAGGCTCTCGTGACTACTAGTACTCGTGACAACACTATTGATCTGACCAGTCAGAATTGAAATGCAGGATGAGCTGGACTCCCAGCATTTGACCGGTCATGACATAGATGTGACAGGTCTTTTCAATACAATCTGAGCAGTCACAGCAGTCGGTGGGTGACTCAAATAGCTCGAGGTGTGGGCTCAGTAAGTCCAGTGATGGTCAAATTTACCCTAGTCGGACTATGAGGTGTGCAGTCACCATTGTACAACTTTACTCCCAACTACCTACACAGTTCCTCTTCTCCCATCTTCAAAAGTTGGCCTATTTATTATGCACCTGTTGGCTTGAATCCACAGTCGTGCAATGTGCTCCTTCTCCCTCCATCCATGGTGAGGTGCTTCCGCGGAACAGGAGGTTGACCTAGATGATTGCATATCTTCTTGAAGATTTATGTTAATAGGAGATCTGTAATCATCTGGTTCTCTTCTGTTCAAGGGCTCCATACTCAATTGGGTGCTCTTCAATTTTATGAGGTGCTCGTTTTTAAGATTGGGTGCTCTATATTCCATCAATAAGGTGGAACAACGCACACAATCAAAAAAAGGAAAGGCCTTAACTATGAACTGCTCCTATGTCAAATCACAGTTGCAATGGTCCCCTTCCTATTGTTTATGGAATTTTCTCAGATTTGTCTTCATCTACATTTGGTAATTTATCAAACTAAATAAATCAATGGCTCAAATTGTTTTAACTACCTTCTAGTAGGTAATTTGTGTACCATAGCATTACTCATGTCCATCGTGTCACAATAATAGAGTGCCATACCTCCTGGCCTATGCATTCAGAAAAGAGCATCGGACCTCCTTGCCAATGTCTTATTACAACTTCCAATTGGAAAAATTAATTTCACAGTAAGCCAGTCGGAGGGCATCACCCAGTGCAGTGGTTCGACAGGGAAGCCCACGTGTCCGCTGCACCGAAGAAATTTTTCTAGGTATCTCCACCCGGCATTTGTGCACAGATTTTGGTGACTTTATGTCGGGTACCTGGAAACCAACTACCACTGACAGGACAAGGCCTAGTAATCAACAACCGGGCCCAGCCAGGCCAGCCCACGAATGGACCAAGCTAGGCCACCATCGACCATTTGACAGGGGGCCTCGAGTAACGGGAGTACGCCTAGGCGAACGACCCCCCGCTCGAGTGACGGAGGTCCGTGCGCGTGGACGACCCCCCGTTGAGTATCGCACCTCTCGATCACCTACCTCCTATACGTCGCTCAGAGCATTCAATGCGCTCCACCTGCTCCTGCCACCCCCGTGGCTATAGTGGTGGTGATGATGGGCAAGTACAGAGGTGAAGTCTACCTTTTACCGCCCATCCCTGGGGAAGCGTCGTCTTGTACAGACGACTATTCCTCCATACAAAACACTGCGCCCTGTCAGGCACCCCCTCAAGACGCAAATGTCAACATGCATACAAGGATTCCTAGGGCTTGTGCTTATCCGTCCGACCTCGACGCCCCCTGGGTACCCCTAGACTCAAGCTCTCAGTGGCCCCGGTCAGCGATCCAATCACTACGGTGCGTCATCTATAGCAAGTTGTACGCCCTTAACAGAAGGTCACATCTTTCACCGTGTCGTTGAGGCACACCAGCATCATCATCAGGACTGATCACTCACTAACTTCCCCGTGACAACTCAGGATGGCAAATCTCATCATGAGGCATGCCGCTACAGAGCATGACTCTGCTTCGACGCATACTCGTAGAGTGCCCACGACATGATCAGCATCACCCCGCGACGTCAATGCTTACGACAGCCCTCGCAGTGCCATGAGGGTTCCTTGTACACCCATGCCCCACCTTGGACTATAAAAGGGGGTGCAGGGATACCAGAAAGGGAAAGTGAACTCATTCAAACTCACTGAGCCTCATCCCGCCCACTGTAGGGCATAGGACTAGCGCTCCTAGACTTAGGCTCTGCTCTCCATCCCCATTCTCACACGCTTACTTGTATCTCCCCTGTACAAGCACTGTGGTGCAAGATAACACAAGACATCTCCCCCGCTAGATGTAGGGCCTTCTCTTGCCCGAACCAGGATAAACCATGTGTTCTTCTTGCATCACCATCCAGATTAGGGAGCAAGCAACACGTAGCTACCTTGTTGGTGGTAGGGGATCTGCGTATGACCAATGTTTCCCGCCATTTTTCAGATGGTAGACTCTGTACCATAGCTACTATTTGCCACAGTGATCTGGTTCGGGAGCTTAGAGTTCATGTCACTAGGCCACGGCCTAGACATGGTCCTGCTCTCGGTCAGAGATCAGAGCGGAGGCAGTCCTAGGTCCCCACAACAGGCTCCTCGCCAGTCTTATCACCACGCTTCCACACCCAGGAGGAGACATGGCCATCGCAACCACCGTCGCTGCTTCAAGTCGACCTCTACCTTGGCTTCCTCGCTCCTGGCTGAGGATACAGGGTCCCTAGTTGGGAACCTAGCTGACCTACGCCTGGGAGCAGAGGAGGAGCTGGAAGGGCCCGGTGGTGACCCTAACTTCATCTTCATGATGCGCTCACTGCGGGGCAAGGCGCGGTCGCCCCGGTGAGCGCGGTTCTGACGCCGCCCGACCTGCTGCCTCAAGGACTATTTGCAGTTCAGCGGCCATTCCCGTTCAGCCTGGACAATGCTGCTAGGTCATACTCCTCCGCCATGAGCATTGGCATGAGCATACAGGCGACCCTTCAGGCACCTCTCCTACGTGCCACCATGGACCTGGCGACAGTCATGCTGACATCTGAGTACTCTGGCTTCTCACGAGCGCCTGGCCCGGTGCGCCACACCATCGGTACGATGCGACGCCTGCAGGAGGAGGAGCAACATGGGCAGTTCCCCATCTTCTACTCTGGCAGCTCTGACTCTAACTCTCAACGGGGCCGTCGTGTCAAGCAGCAACACCGTCGACCCCACGGCCACGACTGCACCTGTGGCTACGGCGGGAGGTTCCCTCGCCATGGCAGATCGGGAGGAGCAGCCGCTGGCCATGCCTAACGACGCACGGCTACCTCAGGACACCCAAGATGCCCAGCTTGCACAAGTTCAAGAAATGCGGGGCAAGCTCAAAGAGGATCGGAAATGCATATGCCAGCTCGAGTGGACCCTCAAGCAGGAGCACAGGAACCCACCGGGTGGAAGAGCTCGAGCCAGGGCCCGAGAGGCCAACAGGCAGATCATCAGAGAGGGGCGGTCAAATGCCCCATCTTCAACTATGCCAGCCAAAATGTCATCATGGCGACCATGCTACTCTGCAACATGCCGGCCCCCTCGAATCTCGAGGCCTGTCGCATCTAGCTGTAGGTTTAGGGTCTCCTCGAGGTAGCAGCCGCACAGCAGGCCAAAAGTTCAGCCTCGAGACATCGAGGAGTGGCCTCAGAGCTACCCCCTGAACCCTCCCAACATGAGAGGGAGGCTCAGTTCATCAAGTAGATGCACCCCGACCAAAGAAGGCGATCCCCATCCGAGAATGCATCCACGACAACCACGAGCCTCGAGATGCCCCCATGACATCAACGAGAACCGTCGACGCAAGACTGTTGACACGGAGGCACAAGGCTACAGTGCACATAGGGGTGGGTGCTACGACAGTGATGAGGGCTAGCGCCGGTTCGCCGAGCTGTTGGGCCTTGAGTCTTCAGCAGGGGGATTAGGAGCACGCCGCTGCCAACTCCCTTTCACCCCCTATGAGCCTCGCCAAGTATAACAGCGAGACCAAGCTTGAGCTATGGCTGGATGACTTCAGGCTGGCATGCCAATTAGGCGGGGCACACGACAACCATGCCATCATCTACCAGCTCCCTTTGTTCTTATCAGACACCAATCGTAGGTAGCTCGAGGAACTTCCTCCCGGTCAAATCCGCAACTGGCCTGACCATGTCAGGGTGCTCGAGGGGAACTTCAAGGGAACCTACATACGCCTCAGCAACTCCTAGGACCTCTACAACTATAAGCAAAAGCCCAAAGAGTCCCTTCATGACTTTGTCTGATGCTTCTCAAAGCAGCGCATCGAGCTCCCCCACATCTCTGACCACGATGTCATCCTCGTGTTCGCCTTGGGCACCACCTGCAAGGAGTTGATCCGGGAGCTAGGATGCAATCCCCCCAAGACCGCCGATGAGCTAATGGACATCATCACCAACTATGCAGCCGGCGAGGAGGCAGTGGGTGCCTTCCTTAGCGATGGCCAAGACAAGGGGAAAGCACAAGCGGCCGACCCCAAGAGCTCAACCACAGGTGCCAAGAAGACCAACAACAACAAGAAGAAGAAGAACCAGTAGGACAAACATGAGGCCACCGTCGATGACCTTATCGCCGCTGCAGAATGAAAGAAGCCTCAAGGCCCCCCTGAAGGGGGCATCTTTGATAAGATGCTAAAGGAGCCCTACCCTTACCACAAGGGAGGGGCAAATCACATCCTCGAGGATTGTCGGATGCTTAAGAAGTTCTATGAGAGCCTGGGCCTCAGGAAGGGCAACATGAAAGACGACCCCAAGGATCAAGGTAGCAACAGGGAGGATAGCTTCCCCGAGGTCCATGACTGCTACATGATCTACCGGGGCCCTCGACCCAGCTCACGCCGCGCCAGCACAAGAGGGAGCATCAAGAAGTATTCTCCATACGGGTCGCAACTCCACAATACCTCGACTGGTCTAGTATGGCCATCATGTTCGACCGTGATGACCGTCCAGACAGCATACCCAAGCCTAGAGTGTACCCGCTTGTTGTCCACCCCATCATCATCAACACCCATCTCACCAAGGTGCTCATGGATGGAGGCAGTAGCCTCAACATCATCTACGCAGAGACCCTCGACCTCCTCGGGGTCCCAAGAGAGAGGCTCAGCCCAAGTGCGTGGGGCTTCCACAGAGTTGTGCCAAGGAAGAAGGCCCATCCCATAGGCCGCATCGACCTCCCCGTCTACTTCGGCACCTTCTCCAACTTTAGGAAGGAGATCCTCACCTTTGAGGTGGTCGGGTTCCATGGCTCGTACCACGTGATCATCAGCCAGCCCGGCTACTCCAAGTTCACGGCCATCCCCAACTACACCTACCTCAAGCTCAAGAAGCCGAGACCAAAGGGTGCCATCACCATCGACCCCTCCCATGAACACGCCTACGAGTGCGACGTCGAGTGCATTAAGCATGAGAAGGCCATTGAGGAATCCATTATGATGGTAGCAACCCTCAACGGGTTGGCCACCGAGGTCCCCGACCTTGAGCACCACGTTGGCAACTTTGAGGCCCCCGAAGACACAAAGAAGATCCTCCTCGACCCAAGCAGCTCAGACAAGAGGGCGCTGACGATCAGCGCCACCCTCAGCGACAAATAGGAAGCAATGCTCATTGACTTTCTCTGTGTGAACGTCGACATGTTTGTGTGGAGTCCTTCAGATATGCTGGGCATACTAAGGGTAGTCGCCGAGCACGCCTTGGAGATCCGGGCCAGGTCCAAGCCGATGAAGCAACGCTTGTGCCGCTTCAACGAGAAGAAGCGCAAGATCATCGGGGAGGAAGTCAAAAAGATTTTGGCGGCTGGGTTCATCAAGGAGGTTCAACATCCCAAGTGGTGTACTAGTTAAGAAAAAGAATGGGAAATATAGGATGTGTGTAGACTATACCAATTTGAATAAAGCATGTCCTAAATTTCCTTTTCCTTTGCCACGTATTGATCAAATTGTTGATTCCACTGTGGGATGTGAAACTCTTTCTTTTCTTGATGCTTATTCCGGCTACCACCAAATCAAGATGGAGTCCGACCAGCTTGTGACTTCCTTCATCACCCCTTTTGGCATGTACTGCTATGTAACTATGCCCTTCGGCCTTTGAAATGCCAGGGCAACATACCAGCGATGCATGCTCCATGTTTTTGGCAAACACATAGGGTCGACAGTCGAGGCCTATGTCGATGACATCGTGGTCAAATCCAACAAGGTCAACAACATTTTCGAAGACCTCAAGGTTGTGTTTGGATGCCGCAGGGCCAAGAACATCAAGCTCAATCCTGAGAAGTGGTCTTTGGCATCCCTCGAGGCATGCTCCTGGATACATCATCTCTCAGTGCGGCATTGAGGCAAACCCCAAGAAGGTTTCGGCCATCACCAAGATGGGCCTGATTTGAGACCTCAAGGGCATCCAGAAGATCACAGGCTGCCTCATAGCCTTTAGCTGCTTCATCTCATAGCTCAGAGAAAAAGCATTGCCTCTGTACCACCTCTTGAGGAAGTCAGAGCACTTTGCTTGGACCCTCGAGGCCGAGGAGGCACTCACCAAGCTGAAAGCCATGTTGACCTCACCTCTGATTCTCGTGCCTCCATACCCAGCCGAGCACCTCTTACTCTATGTCGCCGCCACCATCTAGGTGTTCAGCGCGGCCATAGTGGTCGAGAGGGTAGAAGGACACGCACTACCCGTGCAGTGGCCCGCTTACTTTATCAGTGAGGTACTCTCAGAGATCAGGGTCCGCTCCCATAGATCTAGAAGCTTCTCTACGCCATCATCATCATGCGACGCAAGCTTCAACATTACTTCCTTGGCCACCTGATGACAGTGGCCTCTTCTTTCCCCCTCAGAGAAATAGTCCTAAATCAGGAAGCCACAGGAAGAATTGCCAAGTGGTCGGTCGAGCTCATGGGCAAGACCCTCACCTATGCGCCGAGCAAAGCCATCAAGTCTGAAATGCTGGCAGATTTCATCGCTGAATGGACCGACACCTAGCTTCCTCCAGCGCAGATTCAGGCAGAGCTGTGGACCATGTACTTCAATGGGTCACTAATGAAGACCAGTGTAGGTGCGGTTCTGTTCTTCATCTCACCCCAGGGAGTCCACATGTCGTACATCATCAACAAAGTCCAAGTGTGGGGGAGGACGGTGCGAGTCCCACCACAAGATCACTTTTGTTCAAAAAAAGAGAGATGTTGGCTCTACCTTGCTAAAAAAAGAAAGAGAGAAGTAAAAGAAAAAGAAAAAAAGGAGAGAAGAGATTGTTAAAAAAATAAATAAATAAAAAATAGTTTTGAAAAAAATATATTAAAGGAGAGGAAAAGGAGCACGTTGGCTTCATTCAAAGATACATATAGATGTGCTAGCTGGTTTGGCCGAGCATTGCTCCAACACGCAAGAAGGGCTCACCTCCACGCCTTCGCAACAACTATCAAAGTCCATGGTCCATACACACTAAGTCATGTGTGTATGGCCAAGCTTTGTAGTTTCCCTGGACAGGTCCATCACGCGAACAACACATCATCAAGAGCGACCATCTACATATGTTGTTGGTAAGTAATCCCAGGTATGCAAAGGTAATATTCACCAATTCGTTTACTCACTTTCGTCCCCATAGCCTGACCATGCAAATTCATGCTTCCTTTGTTTATGTTATATACTCTAGCTTGGGTGTTGTCACATAGGCATATATGGCACATTCATGGGTCTTTTAATCTAAGCATGTTGCTTAGGTTAAAAAGACCTTCTTTATTCAAATTCTAGCATGGTGTTAGAATTTGATTAATGAGCTATGAGTTGTTATCATAAACAATAGAGGTAATTTGATATGGAGACAAGCCAAGGTCTATGTTGCTTTGCATCATAAGTCTGACCTTGTTTGAGTTATGGGAGTTGGATGAATAAATAAAAAAAGACTTAATTAAATAAATAGATAATAAGTAAATAAAAATAATTATAATAAGTTCTAGGCTCTCTAAGGTTTAACCTTGTAGAGCCCTTGCTTGTTTTATGTTCTTTATTAAAATTAAAAATAGGTACAAAAAAATGCGGAGGAGATCTTTCAAGCACGACTAACACACCCTTCAAGATCTCCCTTGGATGTTATACAAACATCAAGCAAGCCATCATATAGGAGGGACAAGACACATGACTTCCATGAACTCCTTGCATATCTTGGATCGCACTTTGTTTAAAGATTTAAAAAAAATAATAGGGAGTCATGGTCATAACATTTCTTTTAGATAGAAGCTTACATGAAGTTGTTCCTTCTACTTTTATCATGTATGCAAGCCACTAACATGCAGGTGATAGGTTATGAGGGTGCTACGCTAGCCAGAAAACAAAACTTTTTGACCTCATAAACCAGGATCTACTGCTAGTTACAGGTTACGGGATTACCACTAGACACGCAGGTGCAGCGGAAGATGACTCGATGTAGTCGTACGCGTCACAGCAGGCAGTGTAGTTGTGTGGTCATCTATCACATCAATCCCTTCACGCGGTTCATCTCAGTGCTCTAGATGCAGCACCTCTGAGGAATCCAACACATGCAGAGAAGAAGCGATGCGCCTCTGGACTGCTAGGTCCGCAAGGAGCAGAAGGCGCGAGCATGAGGAGGGCGATGATGACTTCCAAATGCGTGTATCTTCCTAGGCGCGCCCCTACCCCTTGCTTATATAGGCGTCCCCAATGAGCTCACAAGTTAGAGGCCAATTAGTAACCCTAAGCCTTGTCTAATTCAGGTCCAACCCGAATTAGGCTTCCAGCCCCTTAAGCGTGTGACCCAATGGGTTCACGCACATATTGACATGGGCCGAGTACTCCTACTCGCCCAATAGTTGACAGCGGCCTCTAGCAAGGCGTGACAACTCCTATGTTCATGCAAAAGTTCATATTAGACGAACCACCACAACCATATACAAGTTATTCCCTTGCCACACAATATTTGGTTCAACTCGTGGGTTAACACTTAACCCAAGCATGACCATGCATTTGTTGATCCAATCACTTGAGTGATCCAGTGATATCTCTCTCACGTAGAGAGGGGCAAGTTCCATCTTGATTGTCTATGCCTCACAACATGTTTCCCAACAAACCCGAAGACCACCTTTATAACTATCCTATTACGGAGTAGCGTTTGACAGTCCCTAAGTATGGCGTTTCACATCTTGAGTACATACCACAATCTCAGGTCTAAGGACATAACATA
The DNA here is from genome assembly GCA_023333625.1 of Bothriochloa decipiens. NCBI lineage: Eukaryota > Viridiplantae > Streptophyta > Magnoliopsida > Poales > Poaceae > Bothriochloa > Bothriochloa decipiens. The sequence goes on along the minus strand of CM041639.1, from coordinate 23,252,899 downwards.
CATGATGTGTAAAGAGATAATAAGAACATCTCACGTTGGGTCAGTCTAGCCTACATGTCATACATGTGCTCACATTATTAGTTTAACATCTCCATGTCTATTACTTGTGAAACATAGCCATCAACTAATATATGTGCTGGTCTAATATTCAAGTGTGTCCTCACATGAACTCCGACCGGGGACAACATTTAGAATAACCATGCAAGTAAAGAGTTCCACAAAATAATTCCCATAATGCTAATCAATACAAGTTGTCTTTAATGGATATTCAATGAACACTTTATTAATCATGGATACAATTGGAATATCATCATCTACATGATTAGCTCTAGGGCATATTCCCAACAGTCTCTCACTTGCACTAGAATTAATCTCTTAGATGTCTAATCCCCATAGACCTCATGTGCGCCTCATGTTAGGCTGTGGAAGAGCCTTTTTCAAAGGATCTATTACATTCAAATCATGTTAGGCTGTGGAAGAGCCTTTTTTAAAGGATCTATTACATTCAAATCCGTATGTATTTTGCACAATTATATCTCTTCTCGTTTCACAAACTCATGAATGAGATGAAATTTCTGGAGTACATGTTTATTCTTCTGGTGATCCCTAGGCTGCTTAGCCTATGCAATCGCCCCATTGTTATCACAATGTAAATTCAATGGGTCCGACGCATTTGGAAACACACCAAGCTCAATGAGGAACCTCCTCAACCAAACACCTTCCTTTGCAGCGCCAGAAGCTGCAATGTACTCGGCTTTTGCTATAGAATTGGACACTGTCTCCTACTTGGAACTTTTCTAGCTAACTGCACCACCATTTATTGTGAACACAAAACCTGATTGAGATAGTGAATCATCCCCGTCGGTTTGGAAGCTAGCATCAGTGTAACCATTTACAACAAGCTCCTCCTCACCTCCATAGATTGGGAACACATCCTTAGTCCTTCGTAAGTACTTTAGGATGTTCTTAACAAGCGTCCAGTGAGGTTCACCCAGATTAGCTTGGTACCTGCTCGCAACACTTATAGCATGTGAGACATCTGGGCGAGTACATATCATGGCATACATGATGGAACCAACGGCCAAAGCATATGGAACCTTACTCATGCGGTTGCGCTCTTCATCTGATGAAGGACACTGCTTGTCACTAAAGCGCATACCATGTTACATAGGCAAGAATCCTTTCTTGGATTGTTCCATGTTGAACCGTTTCAACACCTTGTCAATGTACGTGTCTTGGCTTACATGTCTTGGCTTAATCCTATTAGCCTTCTTGACCTATCTCTATAGATCTTAATTCCCAAGATGTATGCTGCTTCTCCTAAATTCTTCATAGAAAAACTATGATTTAGTAATGTCTTTACAGATTGCAACATAGGAATATCATTCCCAATCAATAGTATGTCATCCACATAAAGATCAGAAACACAATAGCGCTCCCACTTACCTTCTGGTAAACACAAGGTTCTTCTTCATTCTGATGGAAGCCAAACCCTTTGACTACCTCATCAAAACAAATATTCCAACTCTGAGATGCTTGCTTTAACCCATAAATAGATTTCTTGAGCTTGCATATCTTTCCAGCATTATTAGGATCAACAAAACCTTTGGGTTGTATCATATACACGTCCTCTTCTAAATACCCATTTAGAATGGCTGTTTTAACATCCATCTGCCATATCTCAAAATCGAAATATGCAGCAATTGCTAGAATGATCCGAATAGATTTAAGCATTGCTACCGGCGAGAACGTCTCGTCGTAGTCAATTCCTTGAACTTGCCAAAAACCATTTGCGACAAGTCGAGCTTTATAGACGTGAACATTTCTGTCCATATCCTTCTTTTTCTTAAAGATCCATTTGCTCTCTATGGGTCTAACCCCATCAGGCGGGTCAACTAAGTTCCAAACTTGATTGTCTCCCATGGAATCTATCTCGGATCTCATGGCACTTTGCCATTTCTCAGAATCTGGATCCATCATAGCTTCCATCTAATCCATAGGTTTGCATCGTCTAACAATAACAAATCCCCACGCAATGTGCGAAGTCTCACTGATCTTCGTGGTTGTGGTGGTGTCTCCACGGCCACGGGTGTCTCAACTTGCTCTGCTATATTAACATCACTCGTAGAGTCAGTCCCTACTGGCTCATCTTGAACTTCTTCAAGATACACCTTTTGTCCATTCTTTTCTCTTTTGAGAAACTCTTTCTCTAAGAAAACACTATTTTGAGTAACAAACACTTTTCCCTCTGACCGGTTATAAACATAATACCCAAAAGTATCCTTCGGATATCCCACAAAAAAGCACTTGTCTGATTTGGGTGTTAGTTTATCTGATATAAGTCGTTTGACATAAACTTCACAACCCCAAATTTTTAGAAAAGACAAACTGGGACTCTTACCAGTCCACATCTCATATGGTGTCTTAACTACGGACTTAGATAGTACCCTATTCAATGTGAAACGGCTATTTCTAGAGTGTATCCCCAAAACAATAAAGGTAGGTCCAACTGGCTCATCATAGACCGAACCATGTCCAACAAGGTCCGATTACGTCGCTCAGACATGCCGTTTCTCTGAGGCGTTCCAGGTGGTGTAAGCTATGGAACAATTCCACAACTCTTAAGATGATTGCTAAACTCATGACTTATATATTCTCCTCCACGATCAGATCGCAAGGCCGTGATCTTCTTGCCAAGTTGATTCTCTACTTCATTCTAAAATTCTTTGAACTTTTCAAATGTTTCAGACTTGTGCTTCATTATGAGACATATCCACATCTACTAAAGTCATCAGTAAAAGTTATGAAGTATTGAAATCTACCTCTAGCTGTCATGCTCATTGGTCCACATACATCAGTATGTACAAGTTCTAATAAGTCAGACGCCCTCTCAGGAAATCCTTTGAATGGTGCCTTGGTCATCTTGCCTAGCAGGCAAGCCTCACATGTCTCGTATGATTCAAAATCAAACGAAGTTAGAAGACCATCATCATGGAGCCTCTTCATGAGATTCTCACTTATATGACCCAAACGACAATGCCACATATAGGTAGGACTTAACTCATTAAGCCAAGGCCATTTAGCACTAACATTACAGATAGGTCCATCATCAAGATTTAAAAGAAATAACCCATTCACAATGGATGCAAAAGCCACAAACACATCATTCTTTGAGATCACACAACCATTGTCTTTACTCGCAAATGAATAACCATCCTTCATCAAGCATGAAGGTGATACAATGTTTTGAATTAAACTAGGAACAAAATAACAATTATTCAATTCCAAAATAAATCCTGATGGCAAGGGAAGTTGCATCGTCCCGACGTTCAATGCAGCAACTCTTGCATTATTGCCCATGTGGAAATCAACTTCTCCTTTCTCCACGCTTCTACTTCTTATCATTCCCTGCATCGTATTGCAAATATGAGCAACCAATCCAGTATCAAATACCCAAGAAGTGATATAAGAGTTAGCGAGGAAAATGTTTGTAACATAAACAACAAGTGTATGAGCGGGAGTAACTTTACTACCGCCATCCTTCTTCAAGGACGCCAACTACACCTTGCAGTTCCTCTTCCAATGACCTTTTCCCTTACAATGAAAATATTCATCATTCTTTGCAGGTGGTTCATCCTTGGAAGACAATTGGTTTGGCTTAGAGATCTCATCTTTAGCCTTGCCCTTCTTCTTCCAATTTCCCTTCTTTCTCTTAAAGTTAGGCCTATTTTGAACTGCCAACACTTGGCCACCTCCTGCTTTCTTGATGTTAGCCTCTGCTATTTTTAGCATGCCACATAGTTCATTCAAGCCCTTCTCCGCCCCATGCATATGGTAGCTCGAGATGAAGTTTCCATAACTAGGCAGAAGAGACGAAAGAATGAAATCAGTTGCCAACTCTTGGCCAATTGGGAAGCCTAGCTTCTCCAACCTCTAAGTGTAACCAACCATCTTGATTACATGTGGACCAACAGTTGCGCCCTCTGCTAGCTTGGTTTCTGCAAATGCCTTGGAGACATTGAACCTTTCAATCCGTGCTTGAGTTTAGAACATATCTTCAAGTGCCATGATCATATCACTCGCTGAATGATTGTTGTCGAACTGCATCTGCAGATTGGGTTCCATACAAGCAAGCATGAGGCAACTCACTTCAAGATCCGCATCACATGCTCTCTTGTAACCGTTTTTCTCAGTAGCAGGAGCACTCTCCTCAGGCTCATCTGGTAATGGGGTGTCTAGAATATCTTCCTTTTTCTCAGCCCTAAGAACAATTCTCAGGTAGCGGATCCAATCCGTGTAATTTGTTCCATTCAACTTATCTTTCTCAAGAATTGTACGCAAAGAAAATGGTTGATTGTGAACGACCATCTACAACAAAAGTAATGCAAAATACTAAGAAAATGTATCCATGAAAGAGTAAATTATATAAAAATAAAATATACTCCCACTAAAATCAATATCCCTCAATTGATACTTAGTGATTCAAGACCCACAACTAACAAGTCAACTAGTGAGCTTTAGCATCATCGCTAGAAGACATGGTAGATCGGTAAGCAACACTTTGCTAATCATATGACATATGACTCTTTTTGTTGGGCAGCATCTCTATGCTACGCTCAACCTACCCATGCTCCAAGGTCCCTAACCATTAGGATGACCTTGTTTAAGTAACCAAACCTTCTTGCAGTAAGTATCCGATACGAACCTGCCTAGTCGAGGAAAACTAGTGGCACCCTAATTTCATAGACCCACTACTGATTGTACAAGACTTATGACAGTGCAAGGTTTGGGGAAGCATTTAACTTAAACATTGCTGAGGGATCATTCTACTTCACTACTGCATGCATGTAGACAAAAACATAATAGCATGTGAAAGTAGAACATAGTAAGAACGGCATAACACAGACATGACTTGGTATAGCCCATTATTCCTTTGGGGATCTCTATTTCCTTCAATCTGTGCATCACGGTGATCTCCATCTCCATGATTCGAGCATGCCATCCTTCAATGATGATTTCTCCAAGACTAGCTACTACCAGCGCAAATAAAATGAAATTATATAGTCGCGGATAGATCATCACAGATTGGTACGCAGGCTATTACATTAATTTTGACAATATGTATGTGGCTCCTGCCCATATTATCCTCATGATGTGCAAGCCATGAATTAAATACATACATGCATCTCATACACATAAGGGCTATACCAGTCATGAATTTCTGCAAAACAGAGTTAGCCAAAACATACGTCTAACGTTGCAGGGCCTAAAACTCTATTTTCCAAGCAGTTTTTCACAAATATAATTTTGCCGAACCATGGCTTTGCCATAGAGAATCGAATGTAAAATTTCATTCTCTATGATTTTCATTTAGAGTTCGTCTCAATCTGAGTTACGGTTCAAAAGTTATAGCTATTTTACCGAATAGCACTTTTCTTGGCAAACCGGCGCACGGCAGTAAATTCCATCTACCACCGCCGCGCATCATATGCACTTGGCACTTGACCTAGGGTTTAATTCGATCAATCTAATTGATCTCTAACTCACCATGAATGGATTTACATGAATCACTTAACTTGGATGGTGAAATTCCAACCGGTACGAGTAGATCATTTCAAGACCAACACGGCAAGACGACGAACCAAGGTTAGAGACACATCTACAACCACGCATATCACCATATGCACAAAACCAAACCTATAACGAGGCAGTAATGGCTCTGATACCACTAATGGGTTATGAGGGTGCTACGCTAGCCAGAAAATAAAACTTTTCAACCTCATAAACCAGGATTCACTGCTAGTTATAGGTTACTAGATTACAACTAGACGCGCAGGTGCAGCGAAAAATGACTCGATGTAGTCGTACGCGTCACATCAGGCGGTGCAGTTGTGTGGTCATCCATCACATCAATCCCCTTGTATGGTTCGTCCCAATGCTCTAGATGCAGCACCTCCGAGGAATCCCACACGTGCAGGGAAGAAGCGATGCACCTCCAGACTGCTAGGTCCGTGAGGAGCAGAAGGCGCGAGCGTGGGGAGGGCAACGACGGCTGCCAAAGGCATGTATATTCTTGGCCGCGCCTCTACCCCTTGCTTATATAGGCGTCCCCAATGAGCTCATGAGTTGGAGGCCCATTAGTGACCCTAAGCCTTGTCTAATTTGGGTCCAACCCAAATTAGGCTTCCAGCCCCTTAAGCGTGCGACCCTATGGGTTCACGCACACATTGACATGGGCCAAGTACTCATACTCACCCAATTGTTGACAACATCCTCTAACATGGCGTGACAACTCCTATGTGTACACAAAAGATCATATTAGACGAACCACCACAACCATATACAAGTTATTCCCTTGTCACACAATATTTGGTTCAACTCGTGGGTTAACACTTAACCCAAGCACGACCATGCATTTGTTAATCCAATCACTTGAGTGATCTAGTGATATCTCTCTCACGTAGAGAGGGGCAAGTTCCATCTTGATTGTCTATGCCTCACAACATGTTTCCCAACAAACCCGAAGATCACCTTTATAACTATCCTATTATGGAGTAATGTTTGACAGTCCCTAAGTATGGTGTTTCACATCTTGAGTACATACTGCAATCTCAGGTCTAAGGACATAACATACATGATGTGTAAAGAGATAATAAGAACATCTCACATTGGGTCAATCCAGCCTACATGTCATACATGTGCTCACATTATTAGTTTGACATCTCCATGTCTATTACTTGTGAAACATAGCCATCAACTAATATATGTGCTGGTCTAATATTCGAGTGTGTCCTCACATGAACTCTGACCGGGGACAACATTTAGAATAACCATGCAAGTAAAGAGTTCCACAAAAAATTCACATAATTGCTAATCGATACAAGTTATCTTTAATGGATATTCAATAAACACTTTATTAATTATGGATACAATCAGAATATCATCATCTACATGATTAGCTCTAGGGCATATTCCCAACAGCAGGAGTTACCAATAAATGACTTGATACACGATGACATGCTACTGAAAGTGATGGACTCCAACCCACGCCTTGGTAGTCACCTGGGTTGGAAACTGAGCTACCGCAGCAACAACTCCGATGCTTCATCCATGCATGCTGTTGGTACACACATTCAAATATGTCAAAGTAATGTTGACCAACTCATTCACTCATATTTGTCTCCATGAAGATATAACATCATGCTCTTCCTCTGTTCACGCCATATGCTCTGAGTTTAGGTATATCCATAGACTTTTTAATTTAAGCATGGTACTTAGGTTAAACTAGCCTTCTTTAATCAACATTGTGACATGGTGTTGCATTTTGATTAATGAACTTTTGTCATGAATAGTGGAAGAAATTCATGTTGGAGATGAAGCAAGGTATGCTTTTTCTTAATCCTAGCCTTGTTTGAATTTGAATAAAAGAGTCAACTTATGGTTCCCTTGTTAAAAAAATTCATCTCTGTTGAATGATTCTTGGTTATCTTGTCATATTTCCTTTCTCTATGCTAGTAAATTTTGGTTTGGAAGTGTTGGTCCTACATCTTTTTGACTAAGCACAGTGTTTAGTTTGAAGCTTGGATGTAAGATCATACTTCTATAGGCTTTTTATTGTAAGCATGGTGCTTAGATTCTTGAGCCTACCTTGAAAAATTAGACATGGTGTCTAGTTTGATCTTGGAGCTAAAGCTGCTAGTATAGATTTTGGTTGATATTTTGGACTAACCCCTTGCAGGAATTTATCAACTTCATGAGGGTAAGTCTTTGAGGTGATAGCAGAGACAAACATTTCTTTGGTGAACCTTGAAAAGAAAAAATATAAAGATAAATAAAATATTGATAAAAAAGGGTAATATACCTTTCAACCCCAAGCTTTGTTGTCTTGTTATCTCCATACCACCATAATAACAAGCTTGGGGGAGAGCTTCCTAGCACACTCAGGAGAGGCCACGAACTACACATCAGGCTGAAGCACCACCAATTAGTGGCACCCCCAGGTGAGCCACATTGGTAAGTCAAGAGCAAGCTTGGGCGAGGGCTCCCACAAAGCTAACTTGTATCTCACATTTCTCTAACTTATAAAATGGTGAGATATGCTTATCCTCTCTCATATGTCTTAAGATGTGTTAGTTTCTACTCTTGTTGAAATGATGAATAGTTGCTCTGTCTTATGTTTCACCTGTACCCATTTTATAATCAATCTTTCTCTAAGATTTGGGTTTATTAGCTAAAAATATCTCATCCTAAAAACTTTGAGCTAGTGGGTTGCACATGCTTGATCTTGTCTAAGTTATTGCCTGATATGATATGGTGACATGGGCTGTGCTATGACTTTGTTTTGAGTGAAACTTGACATTCGGAGTTTTATTTTTTAAAAAAATCAAAAAAACCAAAGTTCCTTAATGATTATGAAATACCTACCAAGGCCATATGAGATGTTTCAATTCTGCAAACATTTTAGTCATATGCTGCTTGTGGAACATTGAGTTAGGTCAAATTGTTGTGACCTAAGTGAGATTATAGTCATCCACCCATGATTGAGATTCATATGCACCCACCAAATAAAGACAACTCTCACCCCGAGAGTTGCGCACAACATGCACCCATCCATCCACAAAAAAATATGCCAACTCTTACCCTGAGAGTTGCGCACTCTTCCACCAAATAAAAATGCTAGTTCTTACCTTGAAAACCCCGCATTTGTTGTCCACCAAATAAAAAAATTGACGACTCTTACCCTAAGAGCCGCGCATTCATTTTCCACCATATAATTACTCCTCACATTCCATCATGACATATCTCCATCCAAAAGTTCTTCATATATCGACAAGAGATATGAGCTATGCAAAAAAAACATGCCAAAGGGCATGCAATAAACAAACAGGAAAGAAAAAGTTCCAAGTAAACATTCAAAAAAAGAGAGAGAGAAGAACAGAAAAAAATGGATATATGATCTTATAGCCCATATCCCTCCAAAAAGTTCATTCCATTCAATAAAGGAGAGAGTCATGATGCATGGAGCATCAAAAATATTTAGACTTAGAATTGCACCATCTTCATACTCCACATACTTGCACAACTCAATCAAAGTGTATGATTTATCTCCTTGTGGTTCAGGTTTTGACTTAGCAATACATGTGATGCAAGTAAAACCACCTTTATACCTGCCCCAAACTCCACTCATAAGCCTTAGTGGTAGGATATGAAAGGCAACATTACCATGCCTTTGGTGAGGTATTTATACACATTGAGTGATCGAGTGAATCATTTGAGGAACTTACATTTCTTTTACAAAACTTTCAAAACCTCCAGAAAGATGGTTGATCTTGGGATGAATGATAAGCAATGTCTATGACTCTGTTCTATCTTGCAATCACCCAAGACTTGAGATGGCTAAAAGGCCCCATTTGTTTTAAGATAATAGCAGGGTAGATAACATGCTGATTTATTCGAATTGTGGTAGAAAACTTTGTTATAAACATGGTACATTTGAAATATGATTGGCATTGTAGCAACTCCTGATCAACAACCATACTTAGCTATTTGTTCAGGACGAGCAAAGGTTAAGCTTGGGGGGTCTTGTTGGCGGTCCTTACGGATCATTTTTAACCACCAACTTATGCATAAAGGGAGAGAAACTATCATACCTTAACTGGTGGGGCCATTTGGGCCCAGTTTTGTCAGGCGATGTGCATGATAGTTCCCTCCAGACGGTCCCACCTATGATCAGTGCAAATGGAAAGTGTAAAATGCCCTTTGGAGGTCAGTTTGGATCCTTCCATGTGAGGATGAACCTTTTGCATAGAGCCCCCTCCTCTCAAGCTATAAAAGGAGGCCACCTCTCTTCATCATTCATTCATTCACCAACATAAAAAGGTCACAATGTAGAGAGGAAGAGCAAGCTCCATTCCATTAGCTTCTAGCTAAATTAGTATAGGGAGTGAGAGAGGGAAAGAGCTAGAGAAAGAGTGGAGTCAAAGCAGTTCTGCCTCCGGGTGGACGAAGTGACGGGCTTGTCGTCTCTCGCTCTAACTTTTATCTCTACGATCGTCTTGTTACTTGAAGTAAGAAGTTCATGTTCAACTCTGGTTTGATTCATTAAGCATGTCTCTTTCTAAAGCTACTTGTTTGTGGGATCGTCATTCATCCTTTGGATGGATGCTCTAGTAAGAGGGCTCCGGATAGAGACGGATGTTCTTGATCGCCGCTAGAGTAGTAGTCGCCTTCGTAGATGTGGTGTCTGGGTGAGAGTCTACCTTCGTATGTTGCCCGCTCCCACGGGCAGAGGGGTAGGTGGTAGGTGGTGACAGCCCTGTCCACTTGTACCAGCATTCCCCCACGTTTGGCTGCGGAATAGCGCTGATGCTAATATCGCTTGGCAGACCAAGTGCGTCAGTGGGCCGAAGCAAGCAAGTAGTGGGAAAGTTACCATCGCTTATATGCATTTGACCTTAGAAGAACCTCTCTACCCAAGCTACTCTTCATCTTATCATTCTGGGAGAACTAGTTTAGAGATCTTTTACACCTCCATTCCCTGTGGAAATATGATACCATGAATACTTCCGGGTGAAGGCTACAACGGTACTTTCGTGCGCTTGTGGACTTTTCTGCTAACACTAAAAAGCACCAACACCGATAATTGCATATAATTCACCGGCAAGAAGTTCTTGGATTTCTGCAATCGTCACCAAATCCATGTGAACTAGTCCATAGTTGCCCACCCTCGAGCTAATGGCTAGGTCGAGCGTGCCAATGGCATGATTCTCCAGGGGCTCAAGCCAAGGATCTACAACCGCCTCAAGAAGTACGGGAAGAAATGGGCTGCCGAGCTACCCTCGGTCATATGGAGCCTAAGGATGACACCAAGTCGAGCCATGGGATTCACCCCATTCTTCATGGTCTATGGGTCTGAGGCCGTCCTCCCCATAGACCTCGAGCACGGATCCCCTCGAGTGAAGGCCTACAATGAGTAGACAAATGAGGAGGCCCTCGCGAACGCCATCGACCAGCTTAAAGAGGCTAGAGACATGGCCCTCCTCAACTCGGCACGATACCAGCAGAAGCTGTGATGCTACCACGACAAGCACGTGCACAAGAGGGACCTCCAAGTTGGCGACCTCGTCCTCTAATGATGACAGACAACAAGGGCCGCCACAAGCTAACTCCACCATGGGAGGGTCCCTACATTGTTGTTGAGGTGCTAAAGCCTAGAACCTACAAGCTATTGAATGGCAAGGGCGAAACCTTCACCAACGCATGGAACATCGAATAGCTACATCACTTTTACCCCTAGGGCCTCGAAGCCTTGTACATTCCTTGCATTTGGTGCATTTGTGGCATCATGAATAAATGAATGAAAATGGCTTTGATCCTATACGCTTTTTTATTCATGTAAGGTAGCCTCGACTCTGCTCCCTTAGAGTCGAGCCTCCCTCGGGGCTACAAGGGGAGAAACCCTGAAATGCCCAAAAACTCACATGTTTTTTTTTCAAAACTCGATGTCCTTCTTCCTCTTCTACCCCTCGACGCCTTACTTTTACTTAGTCAAAAATGCCTCAAATCCCTAAGGGTCGAGGGTTGTCGAGCCGGGAGCTCACCTACGCCTGCGCTATGGTACCTCCACTCACTCCCCCCTCGAGGGACCCGATCTAAAAACTTGGTAAAAGTATAAATCAGGCAAAAAGAGATAAGAAACTCAAGCTAAAAAATACCCAAAAGCATCCGGCATAATGCACATTGTTTTTAAGGCCCCTAGGGCCACGATTTTACCAGTCACAAAAACTAACCTATTACATGGACCGTCCAAATTTGGCTCAAAGGTCAGCTTCTTCTTCCACATCAACATCAGGAAGGAGGACCTCAGGTTTGAATAACTTTGCCAACTGGCCGCCGAGCTCCTCAGCATTCTCGATTAAGACCCGGTGCCTCTCCTCGTTCTCAGCATCAGTCCTGTTGGGGTCATAGATAAAGCCATGGGAGATCACCCCCATGTCATAGGTGAAGCCGGAGTAGACGATCGCCATCGCCTGTTTCACACCGACATGGAGCGCGTTCCGGACTTGCTCCCTCGCGACATGACTGAGCTCGTACAACTGGTTGACAAGAGAGGTCCCGCGCACTTCATCCTCGGCCTCCACCTCAGGATCAACACCGAAGTCGTCATAGACCGACGAGATCATGGTGCGAAACATGTTGGTCAGCCTTGCCTCGGCCAAATAGGCATCTTGGAGCATCTTGGCACTGTCCCAAGCTTTGGTTGGATCCTCGTTAAGATCTGGGGTAGAAGACAGGAGTCAACCCATGACAGACAAAGCGGCAGAGGTGAAAATCCAAAGGCTAAAGAAGAAAACTCACCGGTGGCGTGGGTATTGAGGGCCGTGTACCCGTCCTGCAGCTCAGCATACTCCTTCTTGGCCACCTCCAGGGTGTGGGCAGCCTCCATCTTCTTCACCCTCAGGTCCTCAATCACCTTGCTTACAAGCGTGATGGCCTCCTCTTTCTCCTGGAGGGTCCCCTTCAGTGACGCAACCTCTGCAGTCAAGGACTGCGCACAGAGGTTCACCTACCCAATCATGACATTGAGGGAGTCACGCTGATGGGAAGCTTCAGCAAAGGTCGCCTCAAGCTCCTTGATGTGTGATGCTGACACCTCGAGCTCCCCCTCGAGGGTCTTAACCCTCCCTCTCGACAAAGAGAGGTCCTCAAGGGCCTTCTGCGCCTCCTCCTGGACTTTGGTGGCGTCCTCCTTGGCTTGGGTTGCCTCTCCATGGGCCACGGCCGTATCTTCCTTAGCCTTCCTCGCCTCCTCTTGAGCCTTGGCTAGGTCCACCTTCGCCTGCGCTACTTCCGCTTTGGCCACTTTGAGCTAGTCCTCCAGCAACGAGACCTTCTCCCATCTGCCCTTGGCCATGTGAATGAACTGGGACTTGATCTGGGAGTGTTCCTCAAGTCCTGGGCATAGAAAACGCAAGAGTAAGCATCAAGCCAAAAGCAATTCAACTCAAGGATTCGGTAAATGAAGATCACGTACAGCAAAGGCCCTCGAGAGGTCTTCACTGGCGACATTGACGGCCATCGTCATGGTGTGCTACATCCAAGCCCAGAATTCCTCAATGTGCTCCTAGCGCTCAACCTCCGCCGGGTCATTCATCTCGAACATGACTGCGTCGGGGTCCATCGGGTCTTAGAATTGGAGGGCCTCTTGGCCCCAGTAAGGGAGGTCCGTGTCGACCCTCTCCTGTATGACTGCCATGATGTTGTCCACCATCTCCTGTGAGCCGCCGTGATGGGCCACACGATCAGCAAGGGTAGGGAATGGCACCTTGCCTCCGATCCGGCCTATGAGGACTCGGCCTCCCCTGCCGACTGCTTTCCCCTGGAGAAGTAGCCATGGGCATACGTGCCAGGGCCATACAAGAACCCCCTGGCGATGGATGACCCAAATGGCGGCAGCCAAGGCATCATCGCAAATGCCACCACTTCGGGCGCCGAGGCCCCCTTCGGGATCGGGTGCCCAATCGGCTAGATGACTTTCGCCCGCGTTGAGGCGTCTTCCTCTGCCGGTGCCTCCAAGCACCGCGGGGCCGGTGACCCCGGGCGCCGGGCATCTCCTTGCCCCGCGTCCAGTAGGTCCTCTGCCTCTGCCTCCTCCTGTCGAGGCAATGAGGATGGAACAACTGTGGCCATCCTGTAGTTTTGTCGCAGCGGGCTCGTGGCAGTTCGCGCCTCCTGCAACCCATCCTATTGTTGCTGTGGGAGGCTCAGGGGTGCTGTGACCCCCTGCTATTGCTGATGTGGCTCTGATGGCCATTGTTGTTGCTGCTGCTACTACTCTGACTGGCTCAAAGCCAGCCATTCTGCCTCCCCTGCTGCTGTTGCTGTAGCTTGCTCGACTCCAGCCGCTCTTCCTCCTGCGATTACCGCTTAGGCTAGCTGGAGGCCAGCTGCTCCTCCTCCTGCTGCTTCTGTAGCTATTCCTCCTCTCTCCTCTCTCGTAGGATGGCTATTCTCTCTAGCAGCGATGATGGCGATGAAGGCAGGAAGGAAAAGTGGGGAACGGGGTGAATCATTCGCATTTATTGCACCTACCTAACCACTCCCTCAATTCCTGAGACAGGAACACGCATCGCCCGCTTGGCTTCTAGTCGTTGCCTGGGTCCACCACAACTGTGTCGCTTCGGCTCTTGCCTAAAAAGATGTGCCTAATGGATGAGAGGAGTAATCCATAGGCTCTTGCGTATGAGAAGGAAAATGGGCCCTGGCCCCACATAAAAACCTTGAGGGAGCGAAGGCTGGCATTTGGCCAGGGTTTGACAGCCGTCCTCAAGTACACTAGTTAGTGGTGACTGAGGGGGAGGCAGTACGAGGCCCCGCTTGAGAATGAACTCTTGAGAGCCCCCTCAGACATATCCTAGGCCAAAATAAAAAGACACTCATGGAAACCCCCTAAAGAGAGGCATCGAGCCACTGACCCCTAACTAATGGGAATGGCATCCATGTGTTAGCTTGTTTGGCTTCAATGAGAGTGCCTCCGCGGCCACCGGTCGACCCATATCGAATGGGGCATGAGCTCTCACTTGGATTTCCCGGTATCAGCTCACAGAAGACACCGAGACTCACCCATCGAGGGTAGCACGGTGCTCTTCACCTCACATCCGATCTAAAGGATTCTTGGGATGACTCACCAAAGGCTAGCAAAAAACTGGCCATGCGAGGCCCAGGGGCTCGACTGCGCTTGGCACCCCTCGACGAAAGAGGGTCGAATACGCTCGGGGGCTCAAGTGCCCAGACTCACCTCAATCTTGTGTCCAATACATGGACTCAAGGGCCACCCTCAAAAAGGTGTTCCCAGGAATTCCTTAAGGTAGCTGATGGGGCTATGACTCTAGTTCATGATCTTTTAGCCCAATAGATTCTCACCTCATGATTGACCACCCCGAGACCAGCCTCGACGAAAGAGGATGACGTCTACCAAGAGGTCCGACCATGCAAAGCACCCCTCAACAAGGAACATGTGCAGCACTTAGAATAGTCTAACTACCCCTCTGGGGCCTCGGGGGCTACCCCTGAAGGGTACGCTCGTGCGCACCCTTCAATGAGCAACGAATGCTACGACCCTCGCTTGTAAGCCACAGCGTGAGTGACCAGCACTCGCACAGAGGCTCAGGGGCTACTGTCGAGTACCTGAAAAAGGGGTACCCTAACCCTAAATCCAAGTAAGATAATCCCTAAACAACCCAAACCAAAAGTCCTCCTTAATCCAAACCAACTACCACTGAAAGGACAAGGCCCAGTAACCAAAAATCGGGCTCAGCCAGGCCGGCTTACAAATGGACCAAGCCAGGCCACCATCAACCATTCGACAGGGGGCCTCGAGTAACAGGAGTCTACCCAGGCGAATGACCCCCCACTCGAGTGATGGAGTTCCACGCGGGCGGACGAGCCCCGTCGAATACCGCATCCCTCGATCACCTACCACTTGTATGACACTCAGAGCATTCAATGTGTTCCACCTGCTCCTGCCACCCCCATGGCTATAGTGGTGACAATGATGGGCAAGTACAAAGGTCAAGTCTACCTTTTACCGCCTATCCCCAGGGAAGCATCGTCTCGTAGAGATCACTATTCCTCAATATGAAACACTGTGCCCCATCAGGCACCCTCTCGAGACGCAAATGTCAACATCCATACCAGGATTCTCGGGGCTCATGCTTATCCACCCAGCCTCAAGGCCCCTGGGTACCCCTCGACTCAAGCTCTCAGTGGCCCCAATCAGCGATTCAACCACTACGGTGCGTCATCTACAGCAAGCCGTATGCCCTTAACAGAAGGTCATGACTTTCACTGTGTCGCTGAGGCACACCAGCATCATCATCAGGACCGGTCACTCACTGACTTCTCCATGACAACTCAGGAGGGCAAATCTCATCATGAGGCATGCCACTACAGAGCACGACTCTGCTTCGACGCACACTCCTGCAGTGCCCGTGACATGATTGGCATCACCCCTCGACATCATTGCTTACGACAGCCCTCGCAGCACCATGAGGGTTCGTTGTACACCCATGCCCCTCCTTGGACTATAAAAGGGGGCGCAGGGATAGCTGAAAGGGCAAGTGAACTCATTCAAACTCAGTGAGCCTCATCCTGCCTACTGCAGGGCGTAGGACTAGCGCTCCTAGACTTAGGCTCTACTCTCCATCCCCATTCGCACACGCTCACTTGTATCTCCCCTGTACAAGCACTTTGGTGCAAGATAATACAAGGCATCTCATCCCACTGGACATAGGGCCTTCTCTTGCCTGAACCAGGATAAACTGTGTGTTCTTCTTGCATCACCATCCAGATTAGGGAGCACGTAACACATAGTTACTCATTGGTGCTAGGCCCCCAGCATCGTGACACTGACACTTCACAAAAGAGTAATCAGCATTGTCTGGCGCGTTACAACAAAACACTGCCGGACCTTCTTGTACGCATTCTATAAACAATAATAGAAAGTGTGCCATTGAATAACATTTACAATGCCTGTAGCAGGTGAATTTGACACCGTGCTCCACCACATCATGTTCACCGCCTCCTAACAGGCGCCCGCTGCCACGAGCTAGCTATGAACAGCTGCCTCCTCTGCCTCAGTAGCTGCGCGGGCCATCTGCTCAGCCTGCAGCGCCTTGCGCAGAATGGCGGCCTCCTCCTCAGCAGTTGCCTAGGGGAATCATTGCAACCACCTCTTCCCCATGGCTTCATCGGTATCCCACGTCGGCCCGGGAGCCGAAGCAGTGAGGCTATCGCGACTGGCACTTGGTACCAACTAGCAGTGATGTTCCTGACAAAATTTTTCATTTTAGATGAAAAACTTTTGAAAACCATAATTGTTAATCTCATAATGATCTACAAATGTTATATAGGTAATTTGAGTGGTTCAAACTTTGTTAAATGAATGGTTGACCAAAACAACAAATGTAGATCTTAAATAGCTCAACAAACTTGGTATTTATGACTTTTCAAGATCACACCATTTAAAGTTTTCAAATTTGTCTTCGTTAAGCCTAGTCAGTGTCTAATTACAATTTCCAATTGCAAAAATTCAATTTAACGCTAAGCCTACAGTTCTTGTTGCAATACACTGCCCACCATTCCCATCCGGCCATCTGTCTTCCCGGCTGCAGTTGATGCTTCTAGTTAAGTTTGTACGAGCCTATCAATAGATCGCACATATTACATTGCATGAGGCCATCGAAACCATCGCACCACGTCATTAGGAGGCAATGCGGCAGTTCCTAGCTTAAATCAATGAGGAGATAAGTGAATGGCCATGTTTTATGTAGAACATCGCATCACTTCCCAGATTTATATCAATGAGGAGAGTTATGAGTGACAAAAGTCTCGCTAGCCAAAGTTTTGTTTGAAAGCACACTGTGAAACTAAGCCACCATCATTGTTTGTCATCTAACAGTTTTGTTGAAAGAGTTACGCTACCCAGATGAGAACAGATTGGCTAAACAGGATTAAACAAATGAGCTAGTTTCGTTTAGTTGATTCATCAAGTATAAGACATGCAATTCTGCCTCAGGGGCAAGCCCCATGATCAAGGATTAAAAGCATGGTTACCAGCTATAATTGGAGTAAACAACCGATACAATCATATCACCTTTAGAATAGAGGGTTATTCTCTAGAAGGAATCATTCATATTTATAAAATGGAGATGGTGGTTCATGGTTATTCTCTAGAAGGAACCGTTCGTATTGATAAAATGGAGATGGTGGTTCATGGTTATTCTCTAGAAGGAACCATTCATATTTATAAAATGGAGATGATGGTTCATGGCTATTGATGAGGAGCTTCTCATGGCTTTCATCTGTCCCTCATCAGTTTTCAGCCAGTTTGCCACTCAACGTCGGATGATCTCTTTAGTTCATCCAGTGTGGCATCGAACATTCTTACGTGTCCACTAAGGCCATGTACAGCACAGGGAGGCGCTTATTAGATGGAAAGAGAAAAAATTATGTAAGCAAGTGTCCCTCTACGATCATAATCCACAACGCTAAACGTAGTTAACAGTGCTTATGTTGTGGCCATTGCATTGCATGCAGGCAAATTTTTGTGCATGCAGCAGGTATCACGCAAGAGGTGCCGGTCAAGCATTACTGCCTCAAAGAGCGATGAAGCCCGTCGTAGGCATCCACTCTTTAGTCTACAGTGTTAAAAAATAATTGAACGACCAACAACTGCCCATTAGCGCCCAGTGTTGTACAAGGTGCAGATCAGAAAGAGAACCATAAACCTCCATATTTCATTTAAAAACAAAATGAAACTATGCATTTCTAGGTCACTGATTCTTCACATCTGGTAGTGCCCGCCCGGTAATCGCTGTGTCATCCCATAGATAGCAAATTCATGCAAAAAGAGTAAAAATAGGGATGAACAAAATCTGCAAGGTTAACCTAACTGGGTTCAAACAAGCAAACCTCTCCACCCCACCAAACTAGTGCAGTCGGACGATCTCATTAGTCCATCAGGCAGGACGTCGGGCGTTCTCTTGAGTTCAACTAGCAAGGCGCTCTGTTATTAGGACGTGCTAGACAATGCCTATTACTCTTTTGTGAATTCACTAGTCGAAGTGGTTAGTTTTTTGGGGCACCCTTTATTTGCTACTCCGCATGAAGGGTGAACTAGTTGCATTCATTAGGTGTAGTCCACTAAAGCAATTTTAACACCTATGGCACGCATGCTCCTCTCATAGAAACACTGTGGTTGCCAAGAGGGACTAGTGTCCGGCCCAATCAGAATTTTCAAGTTGGACTATCTCATGTGCAGTGAAATGATGGTAAACATTACACTGAGAACCAAAATGTGTGCACAAATGCGCGCATTACATGCATAAAAAATAGGATAGTAGTACTACTAGATACAAAGATAACATGACAGCCAATGACAATTCATAGTTATCTTGAGATCAGCAATGACACTAGTTCATACTTCCATAACCACGCCTTCATCTATCATAATAACTAGTCAAGAGAGTAGTGCCCATCGCCAGCTCAAAATCCACCCAAATACAACCAAGACATACGAGTTCTAACTATGATTCATTAGCCATCTTGCTGCTCATACCAATCGCCACCTCGCCCCCCAACACCCCCTACAGTCGCCATTGCCACCACCCTCCTCGTCCTCCGACGACCGAGGTGGATCCTTCACCGTCCTACTTAGTGAAGAGTTTGAGGTAGCTCTACACTGCCGGGTGGAGATACCTAGACAAATTTATTCAGCATATCACACATGTGGACTCCTGGTCAAACCGCTTGGCGATGCACTCCCTGTGGAATGCGCCTTTGCAGCAGGGCACCCCAATAGAACATTTATAAGAGGGAAAGAGCTGTAACACCCCTAGTGTTAAGCTTTTTGTAAGTGCATTCGCCTCTGATGTGGGTTTTGGATAATTAATGACAATCAAATTAGGGACTAACAAGTTTATTCAACTGTATTCACAATTGTTAGTCCATTGAAAGATTTAAATGAATATATTTGGTGATTCAAGCACCCCAAAATTTCTGTGGATGAAAGGCGCTTCAACTCAATTGGTTTATCCTTTTATATTTAAAATTGAGTTATAGTAAATGCCGCACTATCAAGAGGGATAAAAATTAGACTAGCTAGATGAGGTTTACAAGTGCTCATATTGGTTTAGCTATCGTGATTGAGAGACACCGTGCACTCACACTCACTTAAAATGTTCGCGTCTGGTGCACCAAAAGTTCTGGTCCAATGACTGAAAGTTTCGGTTGCACTGTGCTCGTGAGCGACCGCGTGCAAGAAAAGGTTTCCGGCCTTGAACTGGAAGTTCCGAACCTGACCGAAAGTTCCGATACCAGCACCGAAAGTTCTAGTAGTGCACTTTCAAAGTGACCACATGCAAGCATTAGGTTCTGGCCTCTAGCTAGAAGTTTTGGTGTTTAGACCAAAAGTTTCGGTTAGCTTAGTCTGAATGTTGACTTTCTCATGCCCCAACGGTCGTATCTCGAATTAATCGGAAGTTCCAGTGGGTTCCACTAGAAGTTCTGGCAATGCATCTAAGGCTGAGTATATATATTCTTTCTCTGCTCTGTTTCTCTCTCTTGCCCATACATTCACAATGCCCAAGGTTTGCCAAATTCTCCTGTGAGCTGAACTCGCCCACTCTCTCTCTCCTATTGCTTCCAAGCTTCAATCTTTGATTGTTTGAGCTAGGGACATGAGATTTCACAGTGGGAGCATCCATTGTCAACTTTAGCATTTGTCCTCCTCATCTTGCCGGTTTAGTTTGCATTTATTACTCTTGGGTTCTTGGAACCCTAGCCGGCTAGGTGTTCTTCGTGGCTGCCCGTGTTGATTCATTTGTGAGGGTGTCCTGAAGTGTTTGTATTACCCCCAATTCTTAGTGGATATCTCAAGCTTTTGCTTGAGGGAGGAGACCTTTGTGGTCAGACCTTCGTGGTCACCCCAACAATGAGGACGTAGGAATTCCTTTGTGGGGATTACCAAACCTCGGTATAAATCTTGTGTCTTGCTATGGAGGTAGCATCGACTACCCTTGTTCTTGTGTTCTTCGTATTCATCATCTCTACCCCAAAATTCATAGGTTGGAGGAGCCGATCTACGATTTGGTGAGGTGCTAAGCTTCGTGGAGTTGTACATCATTATCATCAACATCTAGGAGGGTGTGGTAACAATCAAAATCAAAATCACAACTCATTTCACTCTGATTTCATAGCTCAGTAGGGCACCGGATGTTCTGGTCAGTTTGCACCAGAAGTTCTGGTCATCAAAACTTCCGATCTAAACCCTCCGAAAGTTTTGGTAGGTATTTAACTTCCGTATTTTAAGTTTGTGACTTTTAGGATTTTCAAACAGGCCTATTCACCCCCTCTAGGCCATTTAGGTCCTTTCAAGTGGTATCAGAGCCGTGGTCCCTTGATTCAATGCTTCATCGCGTGAGGAGTAACAATGGCCAAGTTGGATGATGCACAAATGTAGGAAATAGCCGCTCAAATAGCAGCATCGCTCACCATCACGCTGCAAAAGCAACAAGAAGAGCAAATGAACAAGATGCAAGAGCAACTAGACAAGATGAAGGAGATCATTGACAAGAAAGGTCAAGAAGGAACTAGTGAAAAGGAGAATGAAGGTGAAGATGCAAGCAAAACACCAAAAAGATATTCAAGAATGGGTCATGAGTATAGCTCTTCAAGCAAGAACATCAGCACTCACTTACCAATGGTCAATCTCGGCAAGCCACCTCCATTTGATGGAGTAAGATACACCGATTAGGCTCATAGGATGAAGTTGCATCTCATAGCTGCAAGATGTTGGGAAGCTATTAAAGTTGGTGTGAAGGTTCCTGAAAATCCTAATGAATGGACACCCGAAGATGAGTCGGATTTTCATCTCAATGCTATGGCAGCAACCTTGATATTGTAATGTCTTACTCCGGAGGACAACAACAAAGTGAATGGCATGGTAAATGCAAATAAAATTTGGGAAACCTTGAGAATATCATTTGAGGGTGACAAGAGTGTGAGAATAGGAAACACTGAGCTTCTTTAAAACAAGATTGAGAATTTTCAAGTGATGAAGGAGAAACAACTAAAGCCATGTATGATAGATTCATGACATTGATCAATAGAGTTAGAGCTCTTGGATATGATAGATGGGATGAACAAGCTACATCAAGAAAGCTATGTAGAATATATAGAGACAAGAATAGCATCCTAGTTTCCGTGATATTGGAAAGAGAAAACTACACCACTATGACAACACAAGAGATGATTGCAAAGATTATGCATCATGAAGTTCTAGATGATGAGATCAAAGAGAGACTTAGTCAAAAGAGAAACACTGCCCTTGAGGCATCTCATGCAAGTGGGTCAAGTCATTGCAACAAAGGATGTTGTGAGCACAAACATAATGATAGTGATGAAGAATTTGATGAGCAACAAGCCCTCGTGGTGAAAAACTATGCAAAGTTCTTGATCAAGAAAAACAAAGGAATAGTGGTGGAAACAAGCCATATAAGAAGAGATTTTGCTATGAGTGTGGTCTCACCGGTCACTTTGTTGTGGATTATCCTAACAAAGGCAAAGTATCATTATACAACAAGGAAGGTGACAAGAAGTACAAGAGCAAGAAGAAGGGTGAAACTCATATAGGTGAAGAATGGCAATCCGATGATGATAGTGATGACGACAATGACAAGAAGAGTGTAGCTGCAATTACTATACATGATACATCTTCTTCATTGACATCGTTCTTCACCAACACATCTTTATCACCTAAGCTCTTCGCCAACCTCTCCGACAACGACAACAATGCCACTCCTACTTGCCTTATGGCAAAGGAGGAGAAGGTATCATTGCACACTTCCACACACCCTATTGATGAATATGATGATGATGATGAACTTGATGAAAACTATGCTATCAAAATCATCAAGCTATATGGAAAGGAAGCTGCCTCTAAAATCTTAAAATTGATGTACACCATAGAGGAGAATGAGACATGCTTAGAGTCACAAAGTGAAATGCTCCTAGTGAAAAGGGAGAAGGACCAAGGACTAGAGGCATGTCTCACCAAAGAAAAGAAGAAGGTTGAGAAGTTAAGTGTAGAATTATCTTTGGCCAAGGACTCACATAAGCGCTTGACTAAGGAACATTCCTCACTTAATGACTCTTTGGAAAGTCTAAGAATGATTATAGTTTAGCTCAAGAAAGCCTCACAAGCTTGACAAATAAATATCATGAGCTCGAGTTAAACTATGACACTCTTTGGAAGAGCACTTCTACTTCTTCTAAGGACTCAAATGCTTCAACTAGTGAAAGATGTAAAAGATGCTATAATGTTGATGTAAATGCTTGTACTACTAACCTTGTTGAGCTAGAGAAAAAGGACAAGGAGATCTTAGGTTGAAAGCCACTGTGGAGATTGGTTGCAAGAGCAAGGATAAGCAACCAACCACAATCTACAAGGCACCTAGGCATCCCCACATAAAGGATGGCCTCGGTTCCAATAGGTATGATGGTAAGGCCAATGGGAGAAACATGATAAATTGTGTGCCTTGTGTAAAGTTCAACAAGAGCGTGCCTCTTGTTGATCTTATCAACAAGGTAAACAATGTTGAGGTTTCTCCTAGCTCTTCCTCCAACAACAAGAACATCAAGAAAAAGGAAGTGAAGGCTCCTAAGCAACAAGTGCCTATCTCAAGGAACAACTTGTGTGATTATTTATGTTGTTGGGACAAGGATGGTAAAATTGTTGTAAAGTATGTGGGTGCTCTCAAGAAGAGGCAAATTTTGAGGAGTGTTTGGGTACCCAAATCTTATGTGTCTAACCCCCTAGGACCCAATTCTAATTGGGTACCTAAAACAAAGGCTTAATTCCTTTTGTAGGCATACTCCTCCGGTGGACCATGTTGGGTGCTAAATAGTGGATGCACCAATCATATGATCGGAGCAAAGAAAATGTTTGACTCCTTCCAACCAAGTGAAAGCATGGGTGAAGGAATCACATTTGGTGACAATAGTAAAGGAGAGATTCTTGGTTTCGGTAAAATTGCTATATCAAATGATAATTCAATTTCAAATTTTTTTACTTGTGGATTCGTTGGAATATAATTTGTTATCCATTTCATAACTTTGTGAGATGGGTTACAATTGTCTATTTACGGATAAGGGTGTGGAAGTCTCTAGAAGGGTGGATTCCTCTATTGTCTTTATGGGTCAACTAAAGGGCAAGCTCTATCTAGTTGACTTCACAGCTAGTAGAGTGGGGTCCAAGACTTGTTTAGTGGCAAAATTTAGCATGGGTTAGTTGTGGCATCACCGACTAGCTCATGTTGGGATGAGGAACTTGGCCAACCTTCAAAGAGATGAACACATTCTTGGACTAACAAATGTTTCTTTTGAGAAAGATAGGATTTGCAGTGCATGTTAAAAGGGAAAAAAGTGGGAGCCAAACATCTCGCAAAGAACGTCATGTCAACTTCAAGACCACTTGAGTTATACACATGGATTTATTTGGACCCAATGCTTATATAAGCATTAGAGGTAACAAATATGGTTTTGTAATTGTTGATGATTATTCTCACTTCACTTGGGTGTTCTTTTTGAAAGACAAGAGTGAAACCCAAGGGATCTTCAAGAAGTTTGTAAGAAGAGCTCAAAATAAGTTTGATGTGAAAATCAAGGGAGTGAGAAGTGACAATAGGACAGAGTTTGGGAACACCAACATTGAAGCATTCCTTGATGAAGAAGGGATCAAGCATGAGTTTTTGGTCCCCTACACTCCCCAACAAAATGGGGTTGTGGAAAGGAAAAACCAAACGCTCATAGAAGCCACAAGAGCAATGTTGGATGAGTACATGACTCCAGAGAAGGACTTTTGGGTGGAGGCGGTCAACACGGCATATCATGCAATCAACCACCTATACTTCCACAAGATCATGAACAAAACCGCCTATGAAATTCTCACCGATAAAAAGCCTAAGGTTGATTACTTTAGAGTTTTTGGATGCAAGTGTTTCATACTTAGAAAGAAATCCAAAAGCTCTAAGTTTGAATTGAAGGTTGATGAAGGTTTCCTACTTGGTTATGATACTAATGAACATGGATATCATGTTTTCAATAAGACCACCGGTCTTATGGAAACAACGGTAGACATTACTTTTGATGAATCCGATGGCTCTCAAAAGGAGCAAGTCAATATGGACATTGTAGGTAAAGAGGAGCCTTCTCATAAAGTGATAAAGAAGCTTGAAACCAGTGAAGTAAAGCCCGTTGAACAAGATGATGATGATGATGCACAAGTGCAAGTCCATCATGACACTCACATAGATCATGGGTCAACCAATGCCCATGGTGATGCCTCCACATCAAGAGTTGGTCATGATTCAAGAGAACAAGCAAATCAAGATCTACCACAAGTTGAAGAAAACAACCAAGATGATGATCAAGGGGGCCCTTGATGGAGTTTCTCCAATCGGTATAGACTATGATAGTGAAGATAATGGCCAAATTCAAAGAAGAACAACAGAACCTCACCCGAGAGTTCGTCAATCCATTGAACAGGACCATCCCGATGAAAATGTGATAGGAAGTATACGAAGTGGAGTGATGACTCATTTCTATTTACCATCTTTTTGTGAGCATCACTCTTTTGTTTCCTCTATGTTACCTCTTAAGGTGCAGCATGCCTTGCAAGATGAGGACTCGGTGATGGCTATGCAAGAGGAGTTGGAAAACTTCACCCGAAATGAAATCTGGTCCTTGGTGGAAAGGCCTAAGAAAAATGTGATAGGTACCAAGTGGGTCTTCCCCAACAAAGAAGATGAGTACAGTGCGGTCACAAGGAACAAGAAACGGTTGGTTGCTCGAGGTTACACCCAAATTGAAGGTTTGGACTTTGGGGAGATCTATGCACCGGTAGCTAGGCTTGAATCTATTCGTATATTATTTTCCTTTGCTGCTCACCATGATTTCAAGTTGTTTCAAATGGACATGAAAAGTGCATTCCTCAATGGCCCCCTCTCCAAAGTGGTGTATGTTGAACAACCACTGGGTTTTTAAGATCCACATCATCCCAACCACGTCTACAAGCTTCATAAAGTGCTCTATGGGCTCAAGAAAGCCCCTGGAGCTTGGTATGATTATTTCAAGGACTTCCTACTCAAATAAGGGTTTAAAATAGGAAAGATCGACCCTACTTTATTTACTCGCAAAGTTAATGGTGATATATGTCAATGACATAATATTTGGTAGTACTAATGATAAGCTTTGTGAGCAATTTAGTAGGATTATGACCAAAAGGTTTGAGATGTCCATCATGGGAGAATTGACCAGTTTTTAAATCAAGCAACTCAAGGAAGGAACGTTTATTTGCCAAACCAAGTATACCCATGACATGTTAAAGAAGTTTGGCATGGACAAGGCCAAACCCATCAACACACCAATGCCTACTACGGGACATCTTGAACTTGACCAAGATGGTAAAGCAATTGATCAAAAGGTATATCACTCCATGATTGGCTCATTGCTTTATCTTTGTGCATCTAGGCCTGATGTTATGCTTAGTGTGTGCATGTGTGCAAGATTTCAATCTAATCCAAAAGTATGTCATCTCATGGCCATTAAGAGAATTTTTTGGTATTTGGTGCTCACACCTAATCTTGGCTTATGGTATCCCAAGGGCTCATCTTTCACTCTACTTGGATATTCCAATTCGGATTATGCCAGTTGCAAGGTAGAGAGAAAGAGTACATCCGGGACTTGCCAATTTCTTGGTAGGTCTTTGGTGTCTTAGAGTTCAAAGAAGCAAAACTCCATTACCCTATCCACCACTGAAGCCGAGTATGTGGCGGCTGGCTCTTGTTGTGCCCAACTACTTTGGATGAAGCCAACCTTGAGAGACTTTGGTTACAACATATCCAAGATTCCACTCTTATGTGACAATGAGGGGCAATCAAGCAAGCCGTTAACCCCGTAAACCATTCTCGTACAAAGCACATAGACATCCGTCATCATTTTTTAAGAGATCACCAAGCCAAAGGAGATATCGCTGTTCAACATGTGAGAACCAAAAAAAAATTAGCTGATATCTTCACAAAGCCTCTAGATGAGTCAAGATTTTGTGCTCGGAGGCGTGAGCTCAATATCGGGGATTCTCGTAACGTGGAATGACATCTTGCACACCTTGATTGATTTTATATATTGCATAAATTCATTGCCAAAATATTGTGTGCAAAAATTCAAAATCTATTTTTACATCTCAATTATGTGTCCATTGCTTTGTAATGGTTTCCTAAAATTTGGACATGTTTTGAGTTGGTTCTTGTTCACTATATGTTCATAATTTTTAGAACTGCTTTGGGTGAAAATTGACCTACCGAAAGTTCCTTTGGCAATGGCCGGAAGTTCCGGTTGCTGTTCATCGCGTGGGTCTATGCATCAGCATTTTGTTCTGGTCTTTTGGCGAAACTTCCAACCTTACCGGAATTTCCAGTCGACTAGACCAGAAGTTCCGGCTAGTGCCCGATTCGTCCATTATTTCAATTTTTGTCTTAAATCTGGGGTTGACCATTCGACTGGAACTTCCGGTTCCGACACGGGAACTTCTGGTCAGCCACTTGACTACGGTAAAAGGGGCCGCATGGTAAAATACAAAAATTCACTCTTACCTTTTCACTTTCCCCCTTCCTCTCTTTCCCTTGCCCTCCTGACCCACCCTGCCCGACTTGTGCGACGACGGCGCCGCCGCCGCCCGCCGCCCTCTCTCTTCGATCTCCCTCCTCCTCTGGCCAAACTAAAATCCCTTTGAGGGAGAGCTTGCCCTCACTGTGGAGATCACGTGGGATGTCTTGGTGACTGCCAGGAGTGCTTGTACGGTGTTCAATTGGCCTTTCCCTTAGAGTAGCAAGGTATCATGGAGTTCTTCCTGATCTCTCAATGTACCTTGCTCTAGGCCATTTTCTCGTTCTTGCTACTTGGATATAGTGTGTACATGCTTTTGGAATGCTCATTGTGCAACTTCCATGGCTAGATTTGTGGAACCCAGTGGAAGGTGTCACACACGGGTACGACCAGAAGTTTCGGTCCTACTGACCGGAAGTTTTGGTCCCACCCCTGTGCAGTGCCTCCGCATGGCTCCGCATGTCCATCTTCTTGTCATGTTCCATTGCCATGTTTAAGACCTTCTTCTAGCCACCTTGTTTTGCAGTATGGCTGAGCACCATGCCAATCCTCACCGTGGTGCCCGTCCTCATCCTCTAAGTTTGGGGGATGGCGCGGAAGACCGTCCTCCTGGTGGTCGGCGTCGTGGTTCTCAGCGTGGGGAATCCTCTCAGTAGCAGCCTGACAGTGCAAAAGGTCCAAGAGTCTGCCCAGATCACTCTACCAAACCCTATCTACCTCTCCCTCATCGAGACCAAGCCCATGAAGCAGTTCTACAGTCATCGCTTGATATTGAGGGGCATGCAATTGATCCAAAGGTGGTTCACAACTCACCTGTGCATATTGGTTTGGCCACAATAGGGCGTCAGCTTACTTGTCATCCAACTAATAGGACTGCTCGCCTCCATCAGCCTCATGATCCTGATGATATGGTTTTAATGCAGGCCATCAATTATAAGGAAGAAGTAAGGGATGTCCGTACAATGATAAAAGAGAATCCTTTTCAGTGGACCAAATATGAGGCTGTGGATTATCGCTTTTGGTCTCAATTTCATAGAGATTATTATGCATCTATTTGCATGAAGGACAGCCCAAGGGGCCTCACTCCTCCTATCATTCATCACAAGGCTCCTACCCTTGCTTCCTTCAAAGGTCACAATAATTCTCAGATTAATGCTTTGATTGCTAAGCTCCAGGAGTGGCGCATTCTGCCACTTATGACCTTCCAATATAATTGGAATACTGAGATTATCTACCAGTTCTGGGCTACTCTGTGGATGGATGAGAAGAACAAGTTTCTTCATTGGATGACTGAAGGCTTACATTACCATTGTTCCTACCTCCAATTCTCTAGACTTCTTGGGTTTGATCACTTTGATCGAGAGGCATTGAGCTTATATGATCACTATCCTCAGAGTGTTGGCAGACATGAGTTTATACAGGCTGGACTGTACAAGGATCTAATGCTAGCAGATGGGAAGAGTCACAATTTGAAGCCCTAGTTCTATCTGCTCAATAATTTGATTCATGCTACAATTGATCCTAAGGTGGGTGATTCAACAAATCTTCATAATCATGCTCCCACCATTCTTGTTTGCTTTGGGCTAGGTCAGAGATTTAGTGTGACTGATCTACTTTGGCACAACACCAGTGATGTCTCTATGGATTCCCACCAGAACTTTCCCTATGCATATTATTTAGCAAGTCACAGGCTTTTCTTTTGGGTGTGACATTATTCATCCCCCTTGGAATGTGAAACATTTGAGCCCTCATATGGGAAAGGCAAGGGCAAGGCAACTAAGGCTAGTGGCAGTGGGACTGCTCATAATGATGATGATGCTGCTCATGGTGATGGTGATGGCTTTGGACATGGTGATGATGCTGCTCCCTTTGCACATGCTCCTTCTCCTGGTGCTCATGGATGTGGCCATGGTCATGGACATGGCCGTGGCTTTGGTGATTCCACTCGCTATGTTCTTGAGAGGTTCATGTCATTCTTTTGCTACTGCTAGAGGAAGAATGATCGCCATTTCTGTTGTTTGGAGGATCAGGCACATCTTTCTCCTGAGTCCCCTCTCCGTACCTTTTGGAATTCCTATACGGAGTGGGATTCTATGCATGAGGTCCCTACTGGTGGTGCTTCTCAGCCTGGCAATGTTGGCCAAGAGTTTTAGTTTTCTGCTCCTGAGGGTGGTGTAGCTCAGTAGGGCTTTGTAGGACAGGCACAGGACTTCTCTATTCATGAGGGCATTTCTCCTCATGGTCATGCTTCGTATGCACTTACTCTTCTTGCTGGCTACTCCTTTGAGGACACAGATCAGGGTGGCTCCTATGATAGCATTTTTGATGAGGCTGATGAGATTACTCAGACTTCTACCTCTGTTCCTCCTGATCAGGCTGGTCCATCTTCTTCAGCACCGTTTGGCAGGAGCCGCTACTCCTACTAAATCGACCCTGAGTTTGACTATTATGCCTTTTAGTGTCTATATTGATGTCCTTGGATTTTCACGGTGCCTACCCTTTGTGGCATTTGATGCCAAAGAGGGAGTGTTAGGATTTATCTTGATGTAATATGATAGCTATTTATCGGTTTGTAATAACTCTATCTTCGTGGTGAACTATGTGGTGAACTTTGAACTATTTTTGTGTGATGAATGGTTGTAGGCTAAACACTTATGCTTATTTGATATATCATGATGTGATGGCCTATATTTGATATTGTGATGATGATTGTTGTTTTTAGAATGGTTATGTTGATTTTAAGTCTTCTTCTTTCTGGCATAACCATTCATATTCTTTTAATTATCTCTTTGTGATATATCTTGTCATGAGCATCATGGATTATTATTGTCACACACACTTTTTAGGCAACCCACGGATCACAAAATTTAGGGGGGGCTTGCTCTAAATGTATGTTACCTTGATTTTATTCAACATTTGAAATTTAAAATCCTATGCATACATTTAGGGGGAGCTCTCCATAAAATTTAGGATTCAAAAGCTTTAGTTCTTTCAATTTATTGTAAGCCTAAGTTGTTGTCATCAATTACCAAAAAGGGGGAGTTTGTAAGTGCATTCGCCTCCGAAGTGGGTTTTGGATAATTAATGACAATCAAATTAGGGACTAACAAGTTTATTCAAGTATATTCATAGGTGTTAGTCCATTGAAAGATTTAAATGAATATATTTGGTGATTCAAGCACCCCAAAATTTCTATGGATGAAAGGCGCTTCGACTCATTCGGTTTACCTTTAATATTTAAAATTGAGTTATAAGAAATGCCGCACTATCAAGAGGGATGAAAATTAGACTAGCTAGATGAGGTTTACAAGTGCTCATATTGGTTTACCTATCGTGATTGAGAGACACAGTGCACTCACACTCACTTAAAATGTTCGCGGCTGGTGCACCGAAAGTTCTGGTCCAACGACCAGAAGTTCTGGTTGCACTGTGCTCGTGAGCGACCGCGTGCAAGAAAAGGGTTACAGCCTTGAACCAGAAGTTCTGACCCTGACCGGATGTTCCGGTACCAGAACCGGAAGTTTTGATAATGCACTTTTTAGGAGCGACCTTGTGCGAGCATTAGGTTCTGGCCTCCGGTCGGAAGTTTCGATCTTACTAGAAGTTTCGATGTTCGGACCGAAAGTTCTAGTCACCTCAGTCTGGAAGTTCCGGTGGGTCCCACCAGATGTTCCGCTAATGCATCTGAGGCTGAGTATATATATTCTTTCTCTCCTCCATTTCTCTCTCTTCCCATTCATTCACAATGCCCAAGCTTTGTCAAATTCTCCTATGAGCTGAACTTGCCCACTCTCTCCCCCTTTGCTTCCAAGCTTCAATCTTCGATTGTTTGAGCTAGGGACGTGAGATTTGAGAGCGGGAGCATCGATTATCAACTTGAGCACTTGTCCCCGCCGGCCATGGCCGTAATGGCCGTAGCTCGCGGTTGCCATCGGCCTTCTCCAATCTGCCCTCCTTTTCTTCCTTTTTCTCATGCATCTGTTTCACCTCGCGTCCGTAGAGCTCAATCATGCTTCGCTTTGGACTTCCGTTGCCAGGAACGGCGTCGTCATCAACGTGCTACCGCCGGCCGCTCCGTTCTGCGTGGCCAGCAGGTTTCAGACCATCGCGTGCTGCCCCGTGAGCACCAGCAGGTGCGCAACGACCCCGCGACTCTTCCCCGCCCATGCTCCACCGCAGGCGAGCCCTCGCCGGCCGAAGTGGGTGAGTTCCTGTGCCTCCCCTGTTTTTCCTCCTGCGAAGGATGTCATTCCCGAATTCAAGAAAGGTGAAGGTCCTTGCTGCAAGTACGCCAGGCACAGCAAGTTACAGATCCGGCCTGAATTGATTTTGGGTGAGTAGAGGGGCCAAACTGCAAAGTGTTCGTCCTTTTCTGATTTCTGGTTTAATTAGAAAATAGATTTTAGAATTCGTTTTAATCTTTAGAAAATCATATCTCAGTCATCTTTGGTCCAGATCACGTGAGACAAATTTTGTTGGGTTTATTTTGAGTAGATCTACAAGATAAAAATATGTAATGCTATTTTTATGATACTTTTCTGAATAGATTTATTTATTCTTGATAAATGCTTTTATCTCTAGAAATCTATAAGTAACTCTATGTTTGTTAGAAAAATATGGTTCCAGTTTTGTTAGTCTTATGATGACATTCTTAGTATGTTAAAAATGCTTACTAGCTATGTCATGTGTAAATATTACTCTGTTTAGTTATGGCTCTATTTATGGTTATGTGTTTAGAAATTCATAGTGCGTATATGCGGGAATAATATATGTGGGATAAATGCTTGATTATTTTTGTAGACTGATATTGTGCTAACAAGAAGTTAAAAATACTCTAAGATATATTGTTTCACACCTTTTTGCGTATCGAGTATTTTAGGCCTATTTAAATGTGTTGTCTTGTAATTTTTGTGTAGGCTTAAATACTTATTGTTTTGATCTAAAATTTTTATGGTAGACTTCTTGAGGCATGCTTAAGATTTTGTAATTTTCTTAGATGTTTCTAGGCAGTCTAAATAGCAGTTCCTGTTTTACCTATTTAGTAATACATGGATAATATAACCTAGTAAGTTTATTCTTGGTCAACTATAAAATATTTATGAGAGCTTGGAATATGTATGACCTGTTGGTGTTGTTGGTTAGTTTTGGTTTGATAGTTATACCATGTTCATCCCCTATAGTTCTAATAAAAGTGTGCAAGTTTATATAATTGCTTTATACATGTGTATGTTTGTTGATGTTGTTATGCATGATTGTTAGTAGTGATAGTTGTGATGGGTTGCTGATGTTAACATGATTCTTTTGCATACAATCATCCATCATCATCTATCCCTTGAACCACATGTGCATTCGTTGTCCCTACTTGCATACACATCATACAAGATCATAGGACCCAGTTCTAGTAGCAGTGTATGAGGATCCAGAGGGAGAGCAATAAGAGGTGCTTATGCTGGAGCTTCTAGGAGAGGAGTTGTAACGGGATCTGCCTGAGTGTACTAACCACTGCTCTAGTGCTTTGGAGAAAGGTAGGATGAAACCGTTGATGCATACTTCCTACCTTTACCTGAATCCTTACTAGTATTGGTATAACGATCTATGCTTAGACATGCTTAGTCTGATAGAAGTCAGGTGATTCCTATCACCTGCAAGATATAGGTAGATACCTTGATCACGGTTGGCTATATTTGCTATCGTGGAAAATAACCATGTGGTAATGGATAAATGGAGACCTGACGGGTTTGTGATAGAGATGCAACAAGGCATGGAGGTCTTGGGTGCTTATCTATCCCTATGGTGTTGCTTAAGGATGGCATGGTTATCGGCCCCTTAGTCATGTTGAATGCATGTTCCACATTTAGCTGTAAGGATAAGTCGTTCCAACCGCGAAGCCTAGTAGCTCTGTTTGGGCCGGTGACCGAAATGTAATCATAACACCAAATGGAGGCGGGGTGGTCAGAGGCCCGGGTTGACCATGGGCAAGCAAGCTCTAAGTTAATCTGAAGTGTTACTATGGGCAGACATGTCTTGAGCTACCTGGCACTGGATAACCTCTGGGTGTAGAATGGTCCATAGTGGTCCTGTGACTTTACCCAAACAGTACCAACGGTGACTAAGGCTTCCCTTGCAATGCATGCCTGGTTTGTGTGGGGAATAAATTTCCAGCTGGTTAGTAATTGATTCGAGTCACCATCACTCCTGGACAATGAGCATTTGACTTGAGCTTTAACCGTGTGATAAGAACTAAGTAACACAAGGATTGTCTGGATAATGTATTATGGTTATTAAGAATAATGACAAAAATGCTAAACCTGATATGGTTATTATTGATTGCTTAATCATAATCATGTGATGGCTATAGAATAGGTGCTAATGTAGTTATAATAACCTGCACTTAACTAGATGCTAAAATATTGACTAAAAGACTAAAAGTAAGGATTTACAATAGTAATGCTCTTTTTGCAAAAGTTATGCTATCCACTCAGCTCCACCAAATAAGCCTTGCATATCCTTGAGAGTCTTTTTTACTTTACTCCTATGAGGTAAGTCTAGCTAAGTATATTCTCGTACTCAGGGTTTTATAACCATTGTTGCAGGTATAAGATACACTTGTGTGGCTACAAGAGGGTTTCTACCCCCGTTATGGTGATTAGTAAACCATAGGCACGGTCAATCCTAATATCTTATCTCAGATGCTTTTGTTGGATTTGGCTCTGAGCTAGCACCATATTAAATAAAATATGAGTCTTAGTATTTCAAAGTACTTTGCTTCTGCTATTCTTCAGTTAAAAGGTGTTGTAATATCCCTATGTTAACTCTTATGGATTTGAGCGATTTGTGAACTTTATGTAACATGTGGATTGTGGTTACTGAATCATGTACGATCTTGGTTGTATGTTGGTTTGAAATTGTTCGTGATTTCATAGACTACCGGGTTTATATGGGCTTAGGTGCAACTTAAGTTGTCTCCGCATGTTAATTTAGACTTAAGCTTATATAAATTGGGTGGTTCTGTTACACAAGGTTAACCTAGCTAGTTTGAAAAGAGCAAACCTCTCCGCCCCACCGAACTGGTGCGGCTGGACGATCTCCTTAGTCCATCAGGCAAGGTGTTGGACGTTCTCTGAGTTCAACTAGCTCAGCATCAGACATTCTTATGTGCACACTAAAATGTGAACAGAGGAAATGGTGTAGATCAGAAAGTGAATGAAAAAATTTCATTTAATTTCAAAAATAAAAGAAAACTCCTCATTTCTCGATAACTGAGCCAGCACATCTGCCCCATTCTGGTAATCTGAATCATCTTATCAGGTGTGTCCCCACACCAGTCGCACAGGGTATTTCAAGAACTCCTACCATAGCCCCACCCCAAACCCCTCGGCCGCCTCCCCCGCCTCCTGCTAAATCAATGTACACTTCGCCTCTCCGCCTCAACGGCCCTCCGTAAAGTGCGACAACGACACCGACAATCATGGCGGCAAGGTGGCACCACACGTCACTAACGGCTCTCCTGGATGAGCTGCTCATTGTGATCGCTAGGCACCTCGCTGCGACCTCGGAGAGGCCCATGGATGGCCTCCGCAGGCTACGGGTGACCTGCTCATACATGCACCGCATCTGTGGCGACCGTGATATCAGTCTGTGCATGTCGCTGGATCAGGTCAGACGCGGGATCAGGTCATGGAAGGACAGCGTCAACTACTGCACCCTCCTTGCTAGCTTGAACGCACTCGACAACCCGGAGGCTTGCTTCCTCACCGGGATACAAATCACGTTTGTGGCAAACCACAGCCCCTGGCCATGCCACAATGATCTCATCCGTGCCGCTGATAACGGGCACAATGTATCGGCC
Source organism: Bothriochloa decipiens (assembly GCA_023333625.1). Taxonomy (NCBI): domain Eukaryota; kingdom Viridiplantae; phylum Streptophyta; class Magnoliopsida; order Poales; family Poaceae; genus Bothriochloa; species Bothriochloa decipiens. The sequence goes on along the minus strand of CM041639.1, from coordinate 23,217,828 downwards.
TATGTGGCCGCCCTATTGCTCTATATGCACAATGGTGGTGGTCGCGATGAGTCCACTGCAAGGCGGTACATAAGGCACGTTGAGGGCGAGGAAGAATCACTGGCTACAGTGGTGGGTGGCCACGGACTGACGATTACGTGGCTACACAATGACCGGTGTGTGCTATGCCGCAGGGCGGCCGCCGCAGTGCTCCTCCAAATGGGGTCATGGGTCGCCAAGTTGTCGCTGCCACCGCCGAGATAGGTTTGTGGTGATCTTCTGTGCGCAGGCAGCGACTGCGGCCGGGCAGATGGATGGGAAGGCAGAGCTATTTATTGCAGCGAGAAATTGGAATCAAATATTGGAATTAGTTATACCTTGATTTTGTGCTGTTATTCCTATTTGTTTGCTTTCTAGATTGAACTTCAAAGCTACGTGGGATGTGTTTAACCTACGATATGTCCGGCTCAGTCATATTTACAATTCTTGGACTTTCCTTTGCAACTAGTATTGTTTAAATAGCATGTGGCTCCTACATTAGGCATTGGATCTATGTGAGAGTTAAATTGGATGAGTTACTTTATGAATTTAATCATGTTACATATCAGAAATAGAACCACAAAGAAAGTTGCAGTAAAAACCAATCGACAAAGGCTAGAAACCGGCTAGCACATAATCCAGCAATGGAACCAGGTAGCATATACTAATCCTAACTACATATGTTAACATAGCCTAACACTTTGAGAGACTAGGAGAGGCGATGACTTTTTTTTGAGAAATAGAGGCGACAACTTTTGCGCAGTACAAATGGGGGGAGGTAAACAATGGGTGTGAAGCAAGGAGTTGTATACAGACAAATGTATGGTCCAGTAAGTAAATTTTTTGAATGGTCCGACCTTCTAGAAGCCAAGGCTATAGTGCGGTCCAATCCACTCAATCGCACCTTCGCAATAGCCGAGGATCAAATTAAACGGATTCACTCATGCTTCCATAAATCAATTTATAGTGCATGATTTTGCACAGGCTATAGCTAACATGGAGTGCACACGACTCCTAATGTGGAATCAACTTGGCATCGACAATAGTATTGTAATCGGCAAGGGCGTTCAACTGATCAATGGCCTTATTTAACCTAGTAATTTATGTCATTACTTCTATGAGTGCTTTCACCTGTTGTAGGCATTGTAAATGTTAATTGATGGTGAAGTGTCTATTACTCTTTTCACAATAGTCACCAGAAGGTCCGGCGCTCTTCTGTTGTAACGCCCCAGATAATGCCTTTAACTCTTTTGTGAATGCACAAGCAAGATTTGATGGCGCACGGAAGGTCCGCTGCTCTATAATTGTAACGCTATGGACAAAAGTTTCATGCCCAAGTTGACTCCTCATCATGCAATGGGGTTGTTTGACACTGTAGAGGAAATGGTCGAGTAGGAATGAGGTAGTCAAACTAGATGTGGCTCGTATCGCAAAAGGATGTGAGGTTAGTTTATAGTATCAACATATATAGTGATACCAAGCGTTGAACATGTAATACTTATTACACGAATCGTAAAATAAAAAGTCAACACATAGCTTTGTGTAAAGGATGCACTACTTATTACATGAACCATAACAAAAATGTTCATCACACAATTATTGAGTAAGCAAGTACTACTTATTACATGAATCATGACACAAATGTAGATCACACAATTGTTTGGTACACAAAACTTCAACTACTACAACATGAATGAACAAGAACAGTTTTAAATCCAAGGCCAGACTGCTTCTCTGCCTGCTCTGGGGCTGCAACATTCGTTTCTTGGCTGTCTCTATCCCTTATGGCTAACAGCTCCAGCACGGCCCTATGGGCACGCAGTCCGGGACGACGATCGTCCGGGCTTGCTGGCATGTAGGTCAGAACCTGGCAGGGTGAATCATAGTACTCATCCTTGTTTTCACACTGAATGTTGTGAGGGTATACCTGCTGCCGTCTAGTACTGATAGCATCAGCTATCACATCCTCGATCTTAGACAGGAAAAAGTGTATGAAGTCAAGCTGTTGGCCTGTCCATATTGATAGTAGGAGCCACTGCTACAAGCTAGTCAATGACTCCCTGTTGCCACCATGAGGCAGCATTGTTTCCTCAGCAGCATGTGAAGAACGTAAACCTCTGGACACAATCTAACTAATAAGGTTATCAAATGAATCGTAATCACAATTGAAATGGTTGAGAAAGAGATATGAGTTAGTATATGTTCTAAAGTTGCAAATAGCATAACGATAAGGTCCCATTACAAAATTGGAAATTTCGAATTGAATCCATTTTCTAATTTATTGTATTCTTTTTCGAGAATGCCGCCACTCAGATTCGAATCGAGATGCTTGAGCACTGCTTCCTAAGAGCAGTGTGTCTACCAATTTCACCATGGCGGCAAATTTTAAATAATAAATAGTTAACTTAAAAGAATAATAGTTATTTTATCATGGATCGTCGAGACTGGGAGAAGCCATAGAATTGAGGAACATTAGAAGTTCATCATTAACTACAATGAAATGAATTTTGTATTTTTTTAGAAAAATTTATAGAATTCAAGGCTTTACACTCTTATTAATATGATGTACCAGTCCTAAACCTATTTATATGGGAATTTTTGATAAGATTAGGTAGTGCTTGTAAGTCCTATTGCAAGAATAGTCTACTATTTATAATAGAATACTCAAAAAAAGAGGATTCTATTATAAATATAAAAAAATTCTTTGATAGGAAAAGAATACTGAGGACACAATATACCAAAAACTTTTGTTCTATATAATGATAATGGAGTGATTCATTCTAAGAATATTGTACCGAGGAATTCAACACATAAAAGTATGTTTATTAATTAATCTAAATTATTCATATTAAATAATTAGAATTTCTTTTGGATAGTTCTGAACTGGTGTACGCAAGGAGCCATCGGCGAAGGGCTCCTTGAAGAGCGGCCAAATTTGCTCGTCTGTCGGAAAAGTACCTCCAGCCCTACTACGACACGAAGGAGGAGCATCTCCGTAGACTATCTGGTGGAGCTTCCTGTCTGAAGTGGAAACCTCGAGGATTTCTTATAGGCAATGATGAGTTATTCATTTTGCCCTTTTACCCAACATGAAATAGATGAATCTATGTTCCGGATGAATCCACACTGTTGCATAGAACTGATGCACCTACCTTGGCACAATCTAATCAACCTTGCTGAAAAGGTGAACGAAGCCCAGGAAACACTCAAAGAGTGGCCGGATGGGTATACCAGATGCTCTCTCAAGATCATCCCACCAAGTACCCTCTGGTCTGCTAGTGCAGTCCCTCTAGCACGGTAGCTCCTGAAGAAACTACTGAGCAATAGTCCAGAACTCACTTTTTGTGCCAAGTTCTCTGACTGCTAGGAACCAGAACTCAATTTCGCAGAACCTGATGCTCCATATCTTCTTTGAGTTGTAATCCTAAAAGTTGTAGAACTAAACCTCATACATGTTATTAGTGTTACTACTGCTCGCACCAGTGTTGCCAGAATTCAAGCCTGTAATCTTGCTCCTGGTACCACAACTTCTGCCATCATTGGAACTCAAACCTCCACGAGTGCGAGGGTACAGAGCAACATCAGCTGCCGATTTCATCCAAGAAGGTGCAAGGGTACTGGTCTGGTTTTGGGAGTGGTACAGGGCCATGTTCTCTATTTGTTCCTTAGTTAGCTCCTCCTCCTAGAGTTCCATCCCAGCACTCTCCTCACATAGCTGCTCTTTGTGGGGCACTCAATTCTGTCTACAAGAATGCCTGGATTCTAGGGCAAGCATAGCTTTTGTTGCTTGCTCCTTTACTTGTAGGAGGTTTTTAGTATTCCTCTTTTGCCTCCTTGGCTGTGGGGATGCTTCTTGCTCTGATTCTTGGAGACGGTGAGCCTTTGTATGGCTCCTTTCGCACTAAGGTGCTGCTAGTTTCTCCACTTCTTGGAGACTATTTTTCGTCCGCTGGCTCCTTTTGAGTCTAGGTGGAGGACTCATCCTCACCCTCATCTGGGCAACCACTCGCGTCATCTGCAACACTCGACAAATAATTTACAATGGTGTTATCAAACACCATACAAGCATGAAGAATTAGAGGAGACTGCAGTGCAAACGACCTCACCGTGCAAAGTCGACAAGGTGATCTTGATCTGTCGACCTAGCTTGCTCGGGGAAAGAGGAACTCAGCGCTACGAAATCCTGGCATGGGAGCTCCGGGCGTCCCCGAATTGGGGTGGGGAGCAGGTTTCGTTGTGCTTAGGTAAGGGAGGAGGGTAGCGGCGGCACTAGGTTGGGTGGCGGCATGACAGAGGGGGCAGATAGGGATAGAGGAGGCTGATCGGCGACGGACGTGATAGATGAGAGAGGAAAAATTAGGGAGAAAGTAAAAGCGGAATGACATTTGCAGAAGGTGAATGGCGTGCTAGGCCCACCTTCACGCTAGAGGACACTAATCTCTATCAAGAAAAAGTTGTCCAAGTAAACCCTCTAAGCCCACCGATAGGTGGGGGATGGGGGACCCCATGGGTTGTGAAACATTCTCAATTTTACACAAAGGGAAAATCCACAGAATTACAATAAGATGATAGTCCCAAGAGGTCATCCCATCACGTTATCATATATCAGCTGATATCATAGTCATACATCGTAAGATTGCAAATTTACAAGGTAATACAACTCATGAGATCATACCTACTACATGGTTAATCTAGTGGAAACGTATCTAAGAGAATATCAGAGGCGAGTTGGTGAAGACTCCTTCACGACATCTATAAGAGTAGGCTATGCACGGCATAGACTTCTTCTGAACTAAACTTGAGCATAGGCACAAGACCTCCTAATCCTTCTAATCTTGACTCCTCCGTAAGTCAGGTAAGTCTGCACACCACCAGATATGTACAGGTCATGGTCAGCATTGATGAGCTATGGTGAAAAGATAAAAATAAGGGGATCTGGTGATCCTATTATTTGGTTGTAGTTTGCATCCTATAGCACATGAAATAGCAAGTGATAATAATAGTTCATCAAGTTTTAATCATTCCCATCCCACACCTGTACCACTAACCAACAACCTCTCATCTCACTCAGCAAACCACGCTCATACGTGGGCGGCAAAGGATAACTCCCTCTCATCCTTGCCTAAATGGCCAGCATGCCATAGGGTAACAACAACAACCACATCACTCGGGGGAGGTAGAAAGGACTCCTCTCACTACTCAAGAGAAGTGTGGGTCACAGAATAGCCATACCAAGGCTGCGGACTCTATATAGATTTGAATCAACTCTGCAGAGTGTGTACACCTATAACCGGCTAATGCCGACCATCCACAAGATAACCGTCATTGGTGCTCATGAACGCCTAGGCTGATATCAAAATGACCATCTAACTACGATGATGCCACCCTACCTCTCAACCCTGGAACACCTCAAGTCGAGTCTGGAGTGGCCGAAACTGTGAAGTCATGAACTGCGCTCGAAGAGGCCAATGCTCGGAGGAGGATACATGAACGTCTCGGAAGGGTGTGAGCTCTACCTGTACCTTCCTACACTACATACGCCTAGTAGTAGTGGCATCACCCTAGGTAGCTGAAATCATCTATCCCCTATTCATCTGGGGTGAGTGGTGTGTACAAAGGGGCTTGTGGTTCCGGTTCTTGAGAGACAACAGGTCCTAGAGGGGACCTGATAGGATATCTCCTCAAAAGGGGCTACCACAGCCCATGCTACAACAACACCTCCAACCTGGGGCTTCGCTCCACGAAGGCTCTCAACCCTAGGATCTCCTCAAGTCACCATGTATCCACCATAGGTACTAAGAACACAGGGGTGCCCAGGTTGCACCCCCTCGGCAAGACTCACTCCAAACGCTCATCGTAGATCCTGCCCAGTCGACTCAACCCTCACCACCTACTCATCTAAGTCATATACCAGGAGACACCCAAACAATCTCAAGTCTAGCATCCCGAGCTGAACCCACCCAGGGTTCACCACTCGCATCACATCCCAGACATAATGCAAGGCGGAGTAAGTATAGTGAAGTAATATGCAAGCAAGCAGGTAGGCGTAAATATAGTGCGAGCATGAAGCAAGGTAATCCGGGTAAAGTAGCTTCAAACAAGGTAGATACGGCTCAGGCAAAAGCATGCATCAATATACTAGCAAAGGAATAAATATAAAGCACTTAGCCATTCTACTTATTTGCAATGTCTAATGGGATTCTAAGTAAAGGGTGCTGCCATGACACCTGCGCTGTCGAGGTAGTAGTGGTATAGGTTGGTGTAGTCGATCAGCGAGTCCTCTTCATCAATTGTCAATCACGTCCTCTTCCTCCAATGGGTCCTGATCTGATCATCATTCTCCTCAATGCAACTATCTCACGAAGCAACATCCATAGCAAGAGAAACAATCAAAGCATGACTAGCCCTCTCGGTGGATATCCGATCCCTGGGCCAAAGAACAAGAGTGGTTTTTCACTAAGCATAAGCTTATGTCATAGCCTAGCTCATACTTCCTGAGTCGATCGGATCAACATATGTATGGCTGACGAGATAAATGGCATAGACCTAACTCATCCTTGGGAAACACCACTGCGTACATTCTCCCAATCAGAGCGTAATGATGATGAGAACCAAAAGGACGGGCTAAGCGACAAGGAAAACAGCAAGCGATCGGCTTCTCCCAATACCCATGCCATGGAGAAGATGAGGCATTGACAAGGAGCATCGCACAAGAGAACCAAAAGAGAAGAATGACATCCGCACCCTTTCAACCAACTTGTCATGGAATGGACAAAGGTGGGGAGAAAGAGACACTTACTCACGATCCAAACTTACCCGTAGGGTACCATGACCATGCAACGTAACGGCACAAGGCTATTCCTATAGCTCATAGCTGCGTGGTTGTCACTCCTAGATCCAAAGGAACGCTATAGTCAAGGTGGTACAAACACACAAGTAGGCTAGGACAAACACGAGAGCAAAATAAGGTATAACTCAATGATCATGGCAAGATGACTCACGACCATGAGCTTAACCTAAGCGAGTTGGCATTCATAGACCTACGAGAGTTATCCCCTAGTCATGTCCCACTAGCCGAGGTCACGTTTGTTTGAAGCGTGCGGGTAGGATCCGCATTGATATTAACATCAGCCTCAAGTCCGTAGCGACCACGTCCTAGGGATGGGACATGGGGGTAACGATTGTAGCACATCGGTGACAACTATCGAAGTCCCATCAGCACGAAAATAAGAACCAACATCTCAACCAAAGAACTAAACTAACACGACATGACTAAAGGACTAGCACATATCCATAGCAGAAAAAGAGGTAGAAAGGCCCTGCAAGACAAGCAGAGAGATAGATAAATGAGGGTACAAATGATAATGGTAAAATAAAAGTGGGCTAATGCACAAATGCATTAGCCTAAGATGTAGAGCTCGATTTTAGAAAAATTATGAAACTGGTTTCATAATTTTTGGAGCTACGATGAAAATAATACGAAATTTAGAATTTAGATAGGTTCCCTCACAATTATTAGATAAAGAAAAAGACATGGTCAAGTTGGGTTTCACTTGCGCTAGTGCTGGTCCAACAACAAGGAAGGATGGGGAATCGAGTTGGGCCGTTTGGCCGGAGCTGGCCCAAGTCAGACAATATGCAAGGGATCAGCGCTAGCTACGCCGGCCAGGTGCTGGATGAAAAGCTCAGCAGAGCTTGTGCGTGTGCCAACTGCCAAGGGCCAAGGCAAGGCAGCGGCAAGGCAAGAGGCCAGCTTGCTGGTGTGCTGTGAGATGGCAGGCAAAAAGTCTTGCACGTGCGCGTGTGTGGCAGGTGGAGGCTAGGCCGGTAGGCCACTTCTATGCCGTGTGTGGTTGAGAGCATACAGGGCACGTGCTGGTGGCTGGACGGGTTTAAAGCCATGGCAAGGCTATCGTGTGTGGCCATGCGTGGTGCGACGATGTGTGCCAAAATGGAGAGCGGCCACGAAGGTCCAAGGTCGAAGCGTTGGGCTGTGCTAGGCCAAGGTGATGCTCATTTGTGCAGTGTCTATGACAGCGTTTGGTCGTGCGGTGGCCGTGAACAACTGCGTGCCAGGGTCCATGTGCGGCAATGCGCATCAACATGGCCACGCAGCTCCGTGCGCAGATGGTCATGGCTAGGACAAGGCTGGGCAAGGGGCTCAGGCAAGGCCATGTTGACTACGGCGATGAGGACGGCCTCAGGGGCTTGGAGCACGGTTGCCCACAACAGTGACGACATGACGGCTATGGGTGACAACAGCGATGGTGTAGCACCAGCAGAGCTCCTCCTTGGGCGCCATCTTCACCTTCTCTTCTCGTTTGGAGCAGCTTGGAGCTCCAAATTCTAGCTACCGTGGCTAAACGGGCACGGCAGGGCATGCGCGGCCGCGAAGGCCATAGCAGTGTACTGACGGCCGGAGTCCAGGGAGACCGAGCGGCGAGCAAAGCACACTCGCACTCACCGTGGTCCATGCCAGCCCAAAAAGGTGCCCTAGGCGCGTTCTATACTACGACGCTCGTGATGGTCGAGTTAATGAAATGATAAGATGAACGGAGGGGCAAGAACGCGGCGAAGCTCTAGGCGGTGGACATGGATGGCATGGCCATGGCAAGAGGATGCAGTGGTGGCAGCATGCTCTCGTGGTTGATGCCAGTGTGCGTGGAGCTGTAGCGAGGCCTTGTCGGTCGCGTGCTGGAGCTCACCATGCATGCCAGTGGGGCAGGTTCCGTACAGCGGCGTGTGAATTCTATGCGAAGCAAGCACGAGCGGAGCGCGTGACGG
>CM041639.1:23176050-23209016 GCA_023333625.1 Bothriochloa decipiens | reverse complement strand
TGCTCCGATTTTGGGAAGCAGGGAGATCAAGGCCACGCAACTTCGATTGGAGGTCTACTAGTTCATACGAATTGGGCATTAGTATATGTGTATATACACACATACATGTATAGAGGGGGCATGGTGGCTTGCACGCTGGCTTCAAAGGTAGCAGGAGCTCATGTGCTTAAGTACACGAGCACAGGAATATGTATGGTCATGATATGTGCTGCTACTTGATTAGTGTACACATCGAGTTTGGACGCTAGTGTTGTTGGTCAAGGAAATAAAAAGATAGGTACTTCTCCAAGATTTTTAGGAGATGCACCGAGGTTGCGGCTTCACAATGTAACCGTCATCTTGGGTCGATTCAGCATTGCGGGCGTAGGGATGAGTTAGGCCGGTTGGTAGGGTCGGCAACATTGAGGATCAAGGAAGGTTCATTGGACTCGAGAAATTTAGAGATGGTAAAGGGAGATCGAGAGAGATCGTAGCATAGGGATAAGAGAGAAGAATAGGTAAGGGGCTTTTCCCTCCAGTCGAACATGTGCTCCAAAGGTGGAAGGCACTCGTAGGGACGGGGAAAAAGTAGAAGAAGAATGAGGAAAGAGTTCAGAGGAGATTCGAGATAGATCTATGAGAAAATGAAGCGGAGTTGCTATGGAGTTGTGCTCTCCAGCACGAAACCCTAACTCAAATAATAATTCTGGCAAACTTCTACAAACAATTCTATATGTATGCAACAATTTATTTATAAATTGTTCCCACTTGGGTTAGGTTTGACCTAACATCTATATGCTTCATACGATTGTAAGAAATTTTTTTGAAAGTTCTTATTTTTGGCTTCTCAAAAATCCAGGATGTTACAGGTTGCACCCACCAAGGTTACAAGGCATTTACTATAGATGTACAATTTGGTCACTGTTCTATTCAAAATTTGTGCTCCGATCACAATACAGGGGCGATTTGAACGCGTGAAAATTTGATTTAGGCTCCAACCGCGCCCAGTGCCGCGAAACGCATGTAAAAGTTTTGTTCTACCCTCTGCGCCGAAAATTAGTTTACCATGCCATCGATTTCATCCAAGGCTATTTGTGGTATTGTGATGGCTCCCCTACATAAATGCGCAAGGAGTCGCCGTCTCGCCGCCTCAATCTCCATTCTTCTGCTCTCCTACTTAAATTCCTAGCTGTTGACACCAAAAGTGGCAAACGGATATACCGCAAGTGTACGGTAGTCAATGTAGTCTTCAAGGGTAGTATTCCAGGTATCGTGATTTCCACAAGGAACTTGAAGTGGATCAACAAGGTTCAAGATCGTCAGATGATGATCAAAGGGTTTAGGATTGGGTATATAGAGGTTTATCTAGCAGAAATGTCAGGTTGCAGTACTCTACGTATAATGAGGTTTACCACCTCTGTCCTTTACTGGGGGCAATAGATGAAATGGTGAGTCGAGTTAAAGAGGTTTGCACTATTTGCATTTCTTAGCATCACTACTAAAGATAGACTAAAAGCCCATCCTAGCAATGATACTAGAAATGTGTGTTGGCATCCCTAACCACCATTACGTCAGAAGAGTAACTCTCGGCCCTTAATGGCACCGGCCAAGGTATTGCAGTCTGGTAATAATAGTTAGAAGTGCCTGATTGGCCTTCCTAACCGTCATTACTTATGATATGCAAAACTAAGCACGGCGCCTTGGGGTGCAACAAGAATTACAATCCTTAGGTAATGGTACTTAGGTACACCAATCATGATAGCTTAGTATGGATAAATCCGCAAGCACACTGAACTATCATTGTAGCATTTCAACCCATGAGTATTCAAGGTTGTCGTAATTTTAATTTCCTGTAGGAGGGCAGGATGAATGCATCTAGCTTTGGTATAAACATGATCACTTATTGAATGCATAGGTAGACATTAGCATAGGCAGGGGTAAATCCTGGTTCAAAGATAGTGGACACACATCTAAGCCAACTCAAGGATAAAAGAGAAATAAAGAATAAAAGAATATATCTAACTAAGCAGACATTGGCCATATACAGCTATGCAAAGAACTGTTAGTAAACATCTAACTAGCATGTCTAGAATCAGGACTAAGTCTAGGATGACAGGGAGATCCCCGTAGCTAGTCTACCAGCAGACAGAGACTTTACGAACTCCTACTCAATACCCGAACGTGGAGGAGTGCATGGGATGGACAGGGCTGTCACCACCTACCCACCTACCCCTCTGCCTGTGGGGCACCGACATATCCGCCGATCTCCACATACCTGGGCACCACGCCCGTGTAATTGGAAACAACTCCTAACCCCCATGGACCCCACCTCTTCGGAGTGACAGGCTAGGTTAAGAGCAACCAAGAAGGCACGATGAACCATCACCTCATCCCTAGTTCTTCCTCTATTCATACTAATTCGATGTATAGTGAAGAACAACATTGAACATGTTAAGAACATAACACATAAACTATATGCTAGTTCATATATCATGCTCATAACGTGAACAAGACTATACTCTAGTTCATATGCATTACTATATAAATAAGATAAGAACTTGAACTTGGAAGAAAACTGCATTGTATTCATACCAAGGTGTTCTTCTTCTTCCAAGGGGACAAGCTCTCCTTGCTAGTTATTGCCTTGCTCTACTACTGAAAAAAATCTAAAGAGTACAAGTGAGGAATGTGAGGTAAGTGGCTCCAAATGATGGTGTGTATGTTGGAGGGGAGCTCTCCCTCTCTTTTATAGCCCAACTTGGTTGGTTTCAGTGTCAAAAAATATGGAAGCGAGTGAAACCGATGTGGGGGAACCGCCTATGAACCGCCTGTCGAAGCTAGGCCCGAGATGGGCCCGCCAGGGGGCGGCCAGTCCCAGACAGACGAAGGCTCGGGCGCTCTGGTGGCGGTGGTAGAGGCAAGATGGCATGATGGGAAATGGAGAAGCCCTACCCCTCATATTTATAAGCAATGGGGCCATGAAACAATGAGCGGATCCAGCAATGGCACGCTAACTCCCCATGTTTAATGTGCTCACCTAACTGCCCCTCGATTCCTAGAACAGGCACACGCGTCGCCGAAAGATCTCTAGCCGTTACCTGGGTCCACCATGACTGTGCCACTTCAGCTCTTGCCTAAAAATATGTGCGCAATGGATGGGAGAAGTTATCCACGGTGTTTCCTTCTACGGGAAGTAAAACGAACTCCGGTCCCACACCAGAATCCTCAAGGGAGCGAAGGCTGACCCTCAATCAGGGTTCGACAGCCACCCTCGAGTACCCGAGTTAGGGACGCCCAAGGGGAGCCAACACGAAGCTCAGCTCGAGGATGAGCCCTCGAGATCCCCTCGGACGTATCCAAGGCAAAACGAAAGGATTACCATGAAATCCCCACGGAGGGAGGCATCAAGCCGCCGAGTCCTATTGAATGGAACCGGTATCCATGTATCTACACATTTGCATCAATGAGAACGCCCCAAGGCCACCAGTCGACCCCATCGAATGGGGCACGAGCTCTCACTTGGATCTCCCATTGTCAGCTCACAGAGAACGTCGAGACTTGCCCAATCAAGGGTAGTACGGCGCTTCTCACCTCACATCCGATCGAAAGGACTCGTGAGATGGACGCCCGAGGCTAGCAATACCCTAGCCGCACGAGGCTCGGGGGCTCAGCTATGCCGGGCACCCCTCGATGAAAGAGGGTTGAATACATCCGGGGGCTCAACGACTCGAGACACCCCTAGATTAGGCGCTACGACTCCAGTTCATGTTATCCTAACCTTTTAGGAACACCTGCTACACTCAACACCTCGGTCTCGATTCAAGACCCCCCGCATGACTCCCAGCACTCATGCGAGAGCTCAGGGGATACTGTCAGGTACCTGAATAAGGGTTACCCTTAACCCTTGACTAAGCAACTCAATCCCTACATTAACAAACCCAAAACCACCATTATTATCCCTCAGCCCAAAAGTACACTAGATATCCAATCCAAGTATCAAACTACGCTAGGCCGGCCCACTTACGGGTCTCAACGAACCAGGCTACTATTCACTCAACGGGACCCTCTCGACTCGAGACTATCTACTCGGGGGAACGATCACCCCCTCGAGAGATGGAACTCCCCCGGGCAAACGATCACCCGTCGAATACCGCGCACCCCCTCGACCCGCCTACTTCCTGTATGATTCCCCAGGCATTTAATGCATTTCACCTGCTCTCGCCTAACCTCATGGCTACAGCTGTGGTAACAGTGGATAGTACATCGGTCAAATCCTCCTTTTACTGCTCATAGATAGGAAACCAGTGGATCATACCACACCGTGTTGCCATACCAAGGACTGTGCTCCATTTGGCACCCCCTCGAAAAGCATTTGTCAACATAAATCCCACATTTCCCGGGGCTGTTCCTATCCGTTCTAGCCTTGACCCCCCTCGGGCACCCCTCGACTGAGCCCTTAGCCGGTTCTGGTCAGCGCTACAACGACTCCACTGCATCATCTATAGTGAGCCGTACGCTCCCAACAGGAGAACATGTCTTTCGCCATGCCGCTGAGGTATGGTAGCATCATCATCAAGGCCAGTCAGCTGCTGACTTCACCGAGATACCGCGGGATGGTGAGGCATGCTGTGTGCAGAGCTCAACCTTGCTTCAATGCACGTCGCTACAGTCTTCTGGACATGATCGGCATCCACTTTGATGCATGTCTCTATAGTCTCCCGAACATGATCGGCATCTACTTTTGACGTCACCGCATACGCCAGCCCTACAAGCACCGTTTCTAGGGTTACACTATACACCCGTGCCCCTCCTTGGCCCATAAAAGGAGGTGCTGGGCTAGCATAGAGAAGGGGGACTGACCCATAAATAGAGGAAAGCGAGAGACTGCAACGCTCAAGTCCTAGCCAACCTCACTCCCTCACTTTGTATTCACCCCTATACAAGCACTTCGGTGCAAGATAATACAAACACTCCCCCCATTTGATGTAGGGCCTTCTATTACCCAAACCAGGATAAACCTTGTGTATTCTTCTTGCATCACCATCCAGATTAGGGTGCACGTAGTACAAATTCACTCATTGGTGCTCGGCCCCCGGGGTCGAAACACCGACAAAGTGGCATTTTCCCAGTTCAAGATCAAATGCTTCTCTTAGCACCATTGTAAGACACGATCCAGGTTCTTAAGACAATGATAAAAAGTTGTTCCATTGACTAAGAAGTCGTTCATGAAAACTTCCATGATTTCTTCAATCATGTTAGAGAAGATGGACATGCGCCTATATGCATATGTCCAATAGGGGCATGTGAACGTGGTCTTACTTTGGTCGTCGGGATGGATTGGGATTTGATGGTAACCTGAATACCCATCAAGAAAATAGAAGAAAGAGTGTTTGGCTCACCATTCTAATGTCTCATCGATGAATGGTAATGGGAAGTGGTCTTTCTTTGTGGCCTTGTTAAGCTTCCAGTAATCTATGCACATTGTCCATCCCATGATGGTTCATTGAGGAATTAGTTCATTGTTGTCATTTCTAACGACTGTCATTCCTCCCTTCTTAGGAACTACTTGGATGGGGCTGACCCACTCACTGTTAGGCACAGGGTAGATTACGCCCGTGTGCAAGAGCTTCAAGACCTCTTTCTTAACTACTTTTCTCATCGCATTGTTTAGCCTCCTTTGAGGCTCCCTAGAAGGTGTTGCATCTGGTTCAATCGGAATGCAGAGTATCCTAAGACAGAGTTGATGGTGATGAGTCTCATGGATTCTTCCCTTGAGATCTTGCAGAGAGTATCCTAAGACAGAGCGGTGCTTTTCTAAGATATTGATGAGTCTCATGGATTCTTCCTCTGAGAGTTGATCGTTAATGATCAGGGGAGTTTCTCTATCACCATTAAGGAAGGCATACTTAAGTCCAGAAGGAAGTGCCTTAAGTTCTATGGATGTCTTGGGAGGTGGTTCGGATTCATCTAAGTCTAAAGGTTCATCTAACTTGGCTTCTTCTTGAATGAAATCCTTGGCGTCCTCTTCTAAATTAGGATGAGAGGCTTCTACGAGAGACACCAACGTAACCTCCTCTATCGGGTCAAGCTCAGGCATTGACTCGGCTCTAGAATTAACAGAGCCGAAAAAGGAACAAATAGATCTAAATACTTCCCAAGGTGACCCTTTAGGTGCCCTTCATGATATCCCTCGAGGAATCTCATGATTGGGTGCCCGATTAACAAGTCAACCTCCTCCATATCAAAGATGAAGAAATTCAGGAAAATGGTGACCTTGTTAATAGAGACAGAAATGTTCTGTGGAATGCCGCAACTCTCGACCAATCTCCTAGATGGTAACTTGAGAAATTTGTTGCTCGGAGTTAGAGGATCCACGCCTAGGAGCATTGATGCTAAAGATTTGGACATTACACTAACTCCGATAGCGGGGTCATTGAGAGATTCTACAGTGATCCTATTTATGATACAATGAATAGATGTGAAGCAGGAGAGGAGTTTAATGACATCAGATGATGCCTCTGCCTCCCTGAGCCATTCATTGCTCATAATGGACGTGAGCACTTGAGCAGTCGCCTTGTGGTAGCATGCCTCAAGATGTGTAGGGATGTGATCATTTGGGAGCTCTACGGGCTATAGATTTCTTTTGCACATGATAGTTTGAGACATTGCAAAAATCAGCAAAGAGGTTAGTCTCGATGTTAAGAGGATATTCCAAAGGATGAATTACTTCTTCGCTTGGAGGAGTTTGTGGTTGTGGTTTAGGTTTGACAGCTTGGAAGGTGGCTAAAGGAATTTTAGTAGTCGAAGGTTTGTCCCTAGGAGAATGATCTTCCTCAGGAGCTTCGTTATGATCATAGTGTAGGGGGTGTTCTTGAGAATGGTCACAGGAACAGCCTTACCTTCACTAATGGGTAGATGAAGGAATGCTCCCTTAGAGGCAAAATCAAGGAATTGTGCGGAGGCTTAGCTAAGTCTGAGGTAGAAATGTTGCATAAGGGTTGGCTCGGTTATAGCTAAATCTAGGCTAGAGGATGCTAAGTCTGTAAGACGCGCCCAGGCCGCACCTAGAGACTCTTTTTCTTCTTGCTTGAAGTTCAAGACGTCTCTACAAAGATAAGCTATGCAGGAAATGGGGAAGTAGGTAAGAAAAAACTTGGCTTGCAGCTTCTCCCATTCTCCTCCAACATTACCTACGTAGCGAGTATACCACCATCTGGCTTTTTCCATCAAAGAGAATGGAAATAGCTTCCACTTAAGGGTTAAGGGTTACTCGCCTCATCCCTTAGATGTGAATGCATGAACAAAGTTGTTCGAAATCACATAGGTGTGTATAGGGATTCTCATCTCCTTCTCCCAAAAATGGATTCTACTGAACCATCGCTATGAGACTCGGGCAAAGCTCATAGTGACAGGCCAAAATGGCTTTTGATGAACTCAGCGGCTCCAACTCAGCGCCCGATGGAGCCGCATAATCAAAAAGGATTATTTGATCCATTGGATGTGTAGAAGGATTTAATCAAACAAAGATAACTAATGATTTCTAGCCTAGTTAAAACAGCTACCGTGGCCCGACAATGGCGCCAGAAAGCTTGTTGACACCAGAAGTGGCAAACGGATATACCGCAAGCGTACAGTAGTCAATGTAGCCTTCACTGAGAGTATTCTAGGTATCATGATTTCCACGGGGAACATGAAGTGGATCAACTATGTTCAAGATCATCAGGTGATGATCAAAGGGTTTAGGATTGGGTATAGAGAGGTCTATCTAGCAGAAATATCAGGCTGCAGTACTCTATGCATAACGAGGTTTACCACCTCTGTCCTTTACTGGGGGTGATAGATGAAATGGCGAGTCAAGTTAAAGAGGTTTGCACCTCCTCCCTCACTAAGGCGACTACCCTATTCAGCCCCACTCTCACAATGTTAACTTGCCTAACACATGTATAGGGAACTCTCCGCCTAGCAAGGTCTGTCACTGTCGCGCTAGGTGTCCTACGGTGCGACAAGTAGCTCACCCTGGTAGATGTTGTCTAGACACTACGTCTACACTAATCTTACTACTCTAAGAGCAGCTAATGCTTTGAGCAATTCACCAAAGTAAAATAATTTGCCAGTAAAACACTAAATAATTAAAATACCAAACCAGAATATTAAATACTAGAAAAGACTCGAATGTAAGACTTACAAGAAGACCTGCATCGGCTGAGGCGCTCCTCGGAGAAGACTCCCAATAGGCCAGGACTCCTCCTTCGGACTCCTCACTCTCTTCCTTCTATTCTCACTCTAAGCTACTAAAGTAGTCTTCTTACTATGATACATGACTCTAATGTGAAAGACTAGGGGGTATTTATAGGGGTGGTAGAGTAGGGCCTACTCTAGCGCCACATCAGCAATCTGTGTGCCTTCAATCGCCCACCATTGGATCAAACCGACCTCCAAACTGACCTTGATGGAGGGTAGTGATGAAGCCAGCTTACCAAGGAGGGGGTTGGTCGACCCCCTCTATGATAGGTGGGCCCCCTGGTGGGTGTCCTCACATGTCATGGAGTGGGTCCCTGGTGCTGGTTGAAATGTTTTGCTGTTGGTTCCTTTGATGTGGGCCCATGAATCCTTATGCACTCATTCTTGAATGCTGATTTGAAGTGCACTTGTGATCCAAGGGTTGATATTGAGCTTGGGAAGCTTCACTTGGATCATGCCAGCTTGGCACCTCCTGGCCCCACAAGGAGGGGGTCGGCCGACCCCCTCACTATAGCTCCAGTGAGCCAGCTCTACTCCTTTCTGCTTGCTCTATGCTTCCATGATGTTGAAATTTATGTAGCAAACTTGTAGTGTTACTACTTCTTTCAATTTAAACTTCTAGACCCTAAAAAATACCTGATCGAGTACCCGCAACCAAATAAGGACATGTATATGTGGTACCAAGTTATTTGTACCTATATCACTACTTGTTTTATTAATTCTCCCCTGAAATGAGTGTCATGTTGATGGTTATGGTGGTAGAAAATAGGGCATAATTACCATCAACACTAGCCCCCTCTGCCACCCCGATTCAAACCCTAGGCGCACTGCTAGGCTCCCTCTCCACTCACCAGCCGCCCCCTCTCCTAGCCTTATCCAGATCCGATCCCCTTCTTTGAGCACCACAAGCGGCTATAGGGGCCCACTCTAGATTACATACGACCAGGATCAGGTACCCCTTTGTCAAGGCTGGCTGCACTAGTTCCGCAACCAGGATGACAGGAGGGTGGTGCCGATGATGTAGCGTAGTCAGGAAACACGGAAGGTACCCACATTCCTTTTATTATTATATGTGCTGCATTCTAGTGGTTGTACCTTGGATCTGTAGATGGTGATGGGGTTTATGTTCCTTAGTTGATTGTATCTCGCATGCATGTAGTTCAAGTAATGGCTTCCATATAAGCTACAGTTAGCTGCCTAATTTGCATCATCCTACTCTATTTTGTTGACATTTGGTAGAAGGATAACTCCTTAAATTCCTTTGTAATCTAGATGTTGAACTCTGGAATATCTCCCTCAAGTAGGGGAGCATGTTCTAGAAGATCTAGCACCTCTTGCAATCGCGGTGCTTAATCAATCTTATCCTGTTGTGAGTGTGTGGGATTACTGTAGGTAGCGGTGCAATTCATTTCTTTGTTGTCTTCATACCAATGCAATTGGTACATTCATGCTGCTTAAGTTTGTTTCTCCAGTTTCAGTCTCTACGGTGAGCAAGAGCCCCCAAGCAGACCCTGCCAGCGGGCAAAAGGCGGCACCAATATGGGTCCCGCTGCACCCCTCTCCAAGTGAGTTAATTTAGCTAGCCCATCAGAGTTGCAGCAACATCTTTGAGTTGTAACTTTGTGCAAAAGTCCTCATGCACCAGGCAAACAGAGCCCAGTGAGGGACTGGCAATGTCAGGGTGATGTTAGCCATGCCAAAGATGAGGCTCCCCTCCACACCCATAGAAAGACCCAACTTGCAAAGGTTGGTTTTAATTTAGCCATGTATATCAATTAATTTGCACTATTTGATATCCATGATACTTTTTTCTAACAATCTGAATGTATGAACACTGGTAGTATCATTGTTGTAGAGAAGAAGGAGGAAGCCTAGGCAACCACTAGCAGACTTCTGCTTAAGAAAATGACCCAAGCAATGGGAGCAAGGTTGCCCATCTCAGTTGTAATGGGGAACAAAGGGCCACATGATCCATTTCAAGCTGCCAAGTTTGCTTCGAAGGTAGCTGTTGTTATGAGATCTAGAGTACCAATTTTTCCACACTAGAAATATTACCAGCAATGTCCAGGCCTAGCATACTTTAGTCACTCTATGGCCAAGCTATTTGTAAGTCTATATATCATCTGTTGACATTCAAGTTTGCAACATGCAACTAAGTAATGGATTTATTTTGCATTCCCACATCTACAGTTGAGGCTAGCCATTAACCTCAATGATGAGGCGACAATAGAAGCGTGCGTGAGTGTATACTAGTCTTGTATACAATAGGCATGATACCAGTTGAAGCAAAACTACTTCAATGGCATTCCTCGTGTTCAGCTGAGAAAGAGATGTCCTGTCCCTTGCATGAGTGATGTATAGTGGTTGGTGCTCATCAAAATGTGGTCAAAGAACATGGTGTGCGTGTGTGTGTGCGTGTACTTTTGCGCGTGCATCTGCATGTGCGTGTGTGATTCTCTATGTGTGAGTGTGTGTTTGTGCATGCACGTGCGTGTGTCTGATGTGTGTGTAGGAAGTCATTGATGCATTTTCTACTGTTTTTGTGCTCTACTTGGGCTGTAGTATAACACAATTTTGGTTATAGGCTGTCTCAGAGCAGAACCAGCAAAACCATGCAAAAGCCAAGGGGCACCATCAGATAGGATCTCGCTCTCATGTTGCCCATGACCAGGCATATGTAAGTGATGGCTATGATACTCTGTTTTAATTTAGATATGCAATGCCTTAGTATTAACCAAAAGACATCGGCAATTTTAACAGATAGACAAGAAAAAAGGACCAAGCAAAACATGATCATGATGTACTTATAGGAGAACATGAGCAACCTCATAAGATGTTGATGCAGCAAGAGAATTAGCTGTAAGTACCTTAACTTGCTTTACTCAAAATATGCTAAAGTCATTGCCATAAAGAAGGAAAAGCACCAGGAGGTCAAAGCCGCACCATCATTTTGAAGTTATAGTATTGCAACTATCGATATCCTATCTATGTACTATGCCTATGTAATCTCTGTTCTTAGTAGGCTGAGGGAAGACCTATGCAGTCGTTATGATACCATCTCTAGGTTCTGTGATTTTAATGCCTTGCACAATCTGTAACCTAATGTTTACTCCTTGGTTTTCGCAGGAGCCAATGCCTGGTGTATTTGTTTCTGATTTCTCCTCTAGGGCAAGCTCCTCCAGAACACTGTTGGTATTTTTAATACACACACAGATAAATCCACAAGTGCACAGATACCATTGTAGCCTTCACCTAGAGGGTTTTAAATATCGTATCCACAGGGAAACATGTGTGAGTCGTCTAACCACTAGTTTATTCAGGGGTGTAGCAATCAAGGTTAAGATATGGTAGGTAGAGAGGATTCCTATGGCAATGATCCTATGCAAGGCAAGATGATAGTTCAAATGTCCTTCTAATGTTCACTTCGGGATGCTGCTAGATGGAAAAGCACTACAAAGAGAACTTTCCCGACGCGACTACGGTCCTACCAATTTAAGAACATACTCAAAGTAGTGTGGACGAGATAACGTCACTCCCTATAACTACCACACAACTAAGAATAGGGTGCAAACACAGGTAATCGATAGCCTAAGCACCACGCTTACACTAACAATTACTACTCTAATTCAGAGCGCTAACAAGAACTAGAGCAATCATAAGAACTGTGAATCAATGAACAATAGAATAAGATGAATACTTGAATAAAGATCAATTACCAGAAGTATCCTGGATGCAGGCTTGGAGAATACTAAATCCACGAGAAGTACAAGCCAAAGAGGGCGCACCGACATGCTAACACAACCTCCAACTCTTCCCTCGCCCTCTATCTCTCTATTTGCTAAGACTAGATCCTAATGAGGACTAATCTTCTCTTGAAGGTTATCTATGGAGAGATGATCCATTCAAGGGACCCCTCTCCTTGGATCCTAACTTGAAATAATGAATTAGGGTTTCTGTTGACATTTTCTAGCATCGCTACATGGTTTGTTAGTCCCGGCAATGGCCCCAGAAAACTTGTTGGTATTTCTTAGCATCAGCAGATAAATCCACAAGTGCACGGAATACTGTTTTAGCTTTCACCTAGAAGTATTCAGGTTTCATATTTTCCACAGGGAAGCAAGGTTAAAGACAGTGATAGATAGCCATCATGTATCTACTAACTAGTACTCCGACTAGATTAACATTGGGGCAAACGATAGTTGAAAGGATAGGATGACACACACAAAGATCCACTCCTAAAAGATAGCATAGCTAATTGGGAGGGCAAAGAGTGAGGGACTATCCTGAGTTCTTCTTTATCACAAAGGTTGTATCATAGATACAGCTTAGCAATATACTTAGCATAACATGACTAATGAGCACAGACAATGCACTTCGAAGCTCCATTTCGGTCAAGCATCGCAAAAGATAACTTGTGCCATTATGGCTTCGGGCCCTATGCTTTAAGAACTTGCCCAAACATGTGGTGGACTACAGAGACTAGATGAGGCTATCACCCCCACTAGCTACCACACATCTGAGGAGCAAGCCACAAACACTGATATACTCTAGCGTAAGCACCAGGCTTACACTATTATATACTACTCTAGTTTCCTTAAGGAAGATCAAACTAGATCCCTCAATGAAGAGCAGTGAACCCGCACAAAGGTGTGAGGATTACTCTAATTATACTAAAGATATACTACTAAGACTATTGTAAAGTAACCAAAAGTATTACTACTATAAGGTAATAGCAACACTTAGACTATGCAAGACAAGTGAATAAAGAAGATAATATATTGCATACAAGGAATATATTAATATAAAGAAAATATTGCAAGAGAGAGATACAAAGCTTATACTAGACTCTCGAAGACTGCTCCCAACTCTAGGAAGAACTCCTCTTTACTCTTACTCCCACTCCAACACTAAGATTACATCTTGGAAGTAGAGAGAGTTTTTCTTGTGATGTGTGTTACAAGTGAAGGATTAGGGAGCTATTTATAGTGCTCTGGAGGTTGGTAGCTGTGACCGTGGGGGCCGGCACCCTGGGTCCAGGGCGGGCACCCTGGACATACGGTCGGTGTTTCGACCCTGGGGGTCTAGCACCAACCAGTGAATATGTGCTGCGTGCTCCCTAATCTGGATGGTTATGCAAGAAGAACACAAGGTTTATCCTGGTTCAGGCAAAAGAAGGCCCTACGTCCAGCAGGGGGAGAGTTTGTATTATCTTGCACCGAAGTGCTTGTACAGGGGTGAATACAAGCGTGCGAGTGAGTGAGCTAGGAATTGAGCGCTATGGGCTCTGATTGCTCTCTATGCCTTATGTTTTGGTTGAGTTCATTGTCCCCTTCAAACTAGGGCCTGGCACCACATTTTATAGGTGAAGGAGGGGCACAGGGGTACATGGATCTTAGGGCGGACGTAGTTGCTGACGTCGAGGAGGTGATGCCGATCATGTTGGTGTTGCTCTAGAGGCGTGCGCCGGGCATGGCGTGTCCTGTAGCGATGTGTTCAGAGATGACACAGCCATCCTTCTCATGCGTAAGGTAACGCGACTGATGTCAGTGATAGACGGATGTCCAAGCACGGTCATACAGATCCCTATATCCGTCGTGTCGGGAATTGTTGGCGTGTTGACCGGCGATGATGAAGTCCAACTCGAGAGGTGGTCGAGGGGGGTAGAGGCTCGAATGGATAAGGCCAAGCCCCAGGAAATGTGGTATGATACTGGTAAATATGCCTCAATTAGTAAGATTTGACCAGTGTACTTGTAGCTATTACCATCACTATTGCCACAAAGTTAGGCGGGAGCAGGTAGAATGCATTAACTCCTCCTAGATTCATACAGGAGGTAGGTATTCGAGGGGTGCATCGCATTCGAGGGGTGCCCATTCGCTCGGGTAAATCTTTGTCACCGAGGTATTGGTCGAGCGGTACCCTCGATTGGTCTACTTTGCCTCGAGCGGGGTACATCGGATGGGTGGCCGCCTGGACCACCAAGGCCCGTTTGTGGGCCAGCCTAGTATGACCTGGCACTTGCGTTTCTGCGCTAGGCGAGGACTAATGACACCGGGTTTGGCTTGTCGATGTCAGGGGTTAATTTCCCTTGGTCGAGGGTTAAGGGTACCCCTATTTTAGGTACCCGACAGTAGCCCCCAAGCCCCAGCACGAGTGCTGGCACTCGAGCTGGGGTCATAGGTCAAGAGTGAGGTGCGGTTCATAACTTTCCATGGGGGGCGCGCGAGCGTCCCCTGCGGGGGTAGCCCCCGAAGCCTCGGAGGAGTAAGGAGACTCCTTGGACCGTTTTATTTGTCTTTTGTTGAGAGGTGCTTATCCAGTTAGGCATAGTGTGCATTCCTGAAAGTTTAGGATAACATGAACTGGAGTTGTAGCGCCTAGTCAAAGGGTGGTTCCAGTCGTTGAGCCCCCTGGTGCGTTCGACCCTCTTTCGTCGAGGGGTGCCAGGTGTAGTCAAGCCCCAAGCCTCATGCGGCTAGGGCATTGCTAGCCCTAGGCATCCATCTCACGAGTCCTTTCGATCGGATGTGAGGTGAGAAGCTCCGTACTATCCTCGATTGGGCAAGTCTCGGTGTTCTCTGTGAGCTGATAACAGGGGGGTCCAAGCCCTATTCGATGGGGTCGACTAGTGGCCCGAAGGCATTCTCATTGATGCAAATGTGTATATATATGGATACCGATTCCATTTGATAGGACTCGGTGGCTCGATGCCTCCCTCCGTGGGGATTCCATGGTAATCCTCTTGTTTTGCCTTGGATACACCCAAGGGGATCTCGATGGTTCGTCCTCGAGCTGAGCTTTGTGTGGGCCCCTGGGGTGTCCCTGACTCGGGTGCTCGAGGGAGGCTATCAAACCCTGACTGAGGGTCAGCCTTCGCTCCCTCAAGGCTTGTTGTCAGGCCGAGGCCCATTTTCCTTCTCATGGAAGACTCCGCCGATGGATAATGTAGCACTCCCGCCAGTTAGGTGTGCTTTTTGAGGTGTGGGCCAAAACAGCGTGGTCATGGTGGACCCAGGTAATGGCTAGGGGCCTGGCGAATGGGACGTGTTCTGCTGTGAGAATCGAGGGGCGGTTAGGTGGGTGCAGTAAATGCGGGGTTTACCTTTTCCCACTGTCGGATCCACCCGTTGCTCTTCCCCTAAGTATAAATTCATGGGAGGTGGGGTGCCGTCCGCTTCCATTCGCGCCATCTTGCCTCCGCCACCACCGCTAGAGCTTCCGAATCCCTGCCCGCCAGCGCTAGAGAAGAGGGGTTAGTGAGAGTTATCGTGATTGGGAATCTTCCCGATCACCCGTCTATCGAGCGAATCCACGCCACCGCCGCTGTCATGGCACCCACTTTTCTCCAGAGGCCTGGCGCCCATCGACCATGACAGAGGGAAGGATGTTGGAGCTGGTGGGGGAGGGGCTCCTTCGGCCTATCACCACACCAGATCGGCTGGAGTGGATAGCACCACCGTGGAGGGATCGGGAGCCGAACCCGCTAGACGGCTACGTCGTGAGCTTCATCAAGGTCCACCGGCATGGGCTTGGATCACCCCTGAGCCAATTCGTGTGGGTGCTGCTCCACCATTACGGGGTCAAGCTTTAGCACTTCTCCCCAACACCATCTCCAGTGCCGCTATCTTCATGGCCGTCTGTGAGGGATACCTGGGGGACGAGCCGCACTGGGAGCTGTGGCTCCACCTCTACAAGGGGAGATCTTCACTGCCCCGGTGGAACAAGGCATGAGGAGAATCGTCTGTGCCGGTTCCTACAACCTAGCACTAAAGACAGGCCGGGGGATGGAGCCACGCAAGTACATCCTCACCCGGCTGATGTCCAACCACACTCAGTGGGATGCACAGTGGTTCTACCTCCACAACGACGAGGGGTACTTCCCGCTATACACGGGGCACCTCATAATGGAGTGTCCGTTCAACTAGCCGCACGGCGTGGCGTTAGATTTATAGCCTTGATTGAGGCGTCTCCTCACTGCACTGAGGAGACTTCATGATGTGGGTTTAATGGCGGCGATCGTCGTCTCGGCCTTTCACCATCGGAGGGTGCTCCCTTTGATGGTGCGTCCATTACGGCTGGACCAGATGGGGCCCGAGGCAACACCCGAGCAGCTCAAGGGGTGCCACATGTCGGCCAAGGCGTTGCCCCTCGAGGAGATTGTGTCATGGGTAAAGGGGGTGATCGCCGGTGTCTTTAGACCAGAGCAAATCAACCGTATCCTCATGCTGCCGGAAGAAGGCCATCTAGACCTGGTGAGTGCCTCGAGCCATGCCTTTTGAGTTTTACTTTGCCTCTCTTCCTTCCCTTTGCTCTTACACCCAGATGCTTTCGCGTAGGGGAAAATCGACTATAGGGCATCGAGGCCCCCAGTGAGGGAGGACAACCCCGACCGACAGGTGAGGCGCTTTACTGCACATCAATAGAAAAAGGGGCAGGACAAGGAGAAGAAGAGGAAGAAAGAAAAAAGCCTCATGCATACAGAGCACGGGAAGCGCCGCACAAAGCAAAGGCGCGATGGGCTGCCTGAAGAGGAGTATCCTTCTGAGGAGGATGAGGAGGAAGATGATGATGATGATGTTGAGGGGATGGCAGCGCTCCTCGAGCCCCATCTCCCCAGTCTCCCCCAAGCTAACGTGCCCTCTGCGCAGGAGGACATTCTGGAGTGGTCACAAGATAGGAGTCAAGGCGGTTCCTCGGCCCGTGCTGGGTCCTCGTCTCAACGCTCACGCGGCGGCACCCCACCGGCCTTGTCCCGGGGTCTGCCCAACGCCTTGCCTTGCCAAACTAGGTCCTCGACATTCGAGGTGAGAACCCGGGGCTGGATGGGCTCAGAGGAGCGGGCGACACCACCCTCGATGCACGATTCACGGGAGGCGGCTCCAGTTGCACTCGGGGTGCCGAGGTCTGATCCGGTCACCCTAGGCAGCTCTAGCTCCGGACATGATCTGGTTCGGAGGGTGCTGTCGAGGCACCCAGGTACTTCGAGGGGGCCTGGGTCAGTCGTCATTCCCCAAGGGTGAGTTTTGCCATCCAAAATTTTTCCTTTTTCCTATGATTCGTGGGCTTTGCTTGATATTCCTGCTTTTCCCTACATTGCCCAGGCTTAAGCGTCAAGTGAAGGAGGCGAACCCTTCGTCAGCCAAGCACCTCAAGGTGGATGTAGCTGCGAGTATGGCAGCTGGAGGGGCAGGTGTGATCTGGAGGCCCCTGTCGACATCTGAGGTGGCCTGGCTATTACAAGCTCAGGCAGCGATTACTCGGGCAGGCTGATGGGCTCTAGTCTCATTGCAGGCTCGAGCGGTGAGGTTGCCATGGTGGGCGGTGACTCTGACCATGGGCAGGTGCCAGAGAGTGAGGTCAGTGCCTTGGCCTCGATGGTCACGGCCCCTACACCTAGTCCAGTCGAGGCCCCGCAACCAATGTGGGAGCCCTTAACAGCTGTGAGCCGATCGTCCTTGGGGATGAAGAGGCTGTGGTTCCTCCCATCTCCATTGAGGAGATGGTGGAGTGCCCCTAGGACCAGAAGCACCTCCTTCCCAGCGAGAGGGGCGGGAGCCATGGCCAAAGAGCCTGCACGAGATAGAGGTGCAGCAGAAGCGGGAGCGGGATAGCCTACAGAAGAAGAAGGAGGAGGACCGGCTGCAGAAGCAGCTGGAGGAGGAGCCGCAAGAGCGGCTGGGGAGAGAGGGAGTGGCCCAGAGCCAGCCTAAGGAGCTGCAAGAGATGGAGCGGCCGGCTTTGAGCCACTCAGTGCAACCACAGCAGCAGTAATAGAAATAGCAACAACAGCAAGAGCAGCAGCTAAAGCAGTAGCAGCAGCAGCAAACGCCGCTCGAGGGCATGGCATTCTTAGACTCGCTGTCACAACGGATGATCGAGCTGCAAGAGGAGCCAGCAGTCTTGTGCCTCCCTCAACTATAGGGGAGGCCATAATTACCCTGGACCAGCTGCTGTGGCAGTGGGACGCGGCACAGGACGCGTCGATGGTCCTGTGCGTGTCATCGGCGCCACCTGAGGAGATGGCCACCGTGGGTTAGTCACTGCTGCCTCAACAAGTAGAGGAGGAGGACGCACTTCTCCTTGATGGTGCGTCTGCCGCCGGAGGGACCCCACGCAGCCCCAGTTGGTCCGACCTTGGCTTTCTTGCCATGGCAGGGCGGTCGATTAGCGAGGCTGGGGCATCATGGGCCACAGCGGAGGATGAGCCACCATTCCCCTCTCTGGTCGACCGGGTGGCCCGTTACGGCGGTTTGCCTGACGCAGTGGAGAGTGTCTGGTCATCGGTGCAGGAGAGGGTCTAGGCAGCCTTCCCCTCCTAGGGTAGAGAGAGTCTCTTGCTTTGAGACCCGCTGAAACCCAGTGCCTCTGGGACCTTCATGGATGATGCGGCAGAGGTAACCCTTTGGGAGGATGCGAAGGAGTATCGAGCATGGCTAGCGCATGCCCTGAAGCTGGCTATTAACGTCATCACCGAGGATCTGGGCTGGG
Source organism: Bothriochloa decipiens (assembly GCA_023333625.1). NCBI lineage: Eukaryota > Viridiplantae > Streptophyta > Magnoliopsida > Poales > Poaceae > Bothriochloa > Bothriochloa decipiens. The sequence continues at coordinate 23,190,308 of CM041639.1, read as the reverse complement.
TCTTCTTGGTAAGCGCTTTTTCGAGTGCGTCAGACTTGGATACTCTCTCGACTTGGTATCTGACTTCTTTTTTCTTGCTTTTAGGACCTGAGGAGGCACTCCCATGCAAAGTCCCACTTCCTTCATACGACACATGATGGTCGGGAGGAAGTGCAGCGTCAACTCAAGGCCGGCCAGTCTGCTCGGGGGGCTGGCCCAGACTAAAGAGGAGACAAAGAAAGTGAAGGAGGAGGCCGCCAAGGCCAAGGAGGAAGCTAACACAGCTCAAGGGGGGTGGCTCAAGCCTAGGAGGATACTACCACGGCAAAGAAGGAGGCCCACGGAGGTAAAGAGGAAACTACTTTGGCCAAGGAGGAAGCCGAGAAGGCTAAGAGTGACACTGGCCAGGCTCTTGAGGAGGCGCAGAAGGCCCTTGAGTGCATCCAGTCACTTGAGGGGAGGCTCGCGACTCCGCTGAGCACATCAGGGGGCTCAAGACTGATGTCGCCTAGGTTTTTGAGGCCCACGACACCATTGTTATCTCGGCTGGGGAGGAGAAGTGCTAAGCCGACGCCCTTGTCGCCAAGGTTGCCAAACTGATGGAAACCCTTCAGGAGAAAGAGGGGGCCATCATTATAGCCGGCAAGGCCCCCGAGGACCTACAGTTTGAGAAGACAGAGGTGGTTCGAGCCCTCAAGGTGGCCCAAAGGGAGCGTGATGAGGCGGAGGATGTGCACATAGCCGTCAACACCCACTGCAATGGTAGGTTTCCTCTTTTTGGCTTTGGACTTATTTCTTTCGTTCATCATGGCTAAAGTTTGTTTTTGCATTTCAGACCTCGAGACACAACTGGCCCAGACCAAGGCAGCCTCCCAGACCCTTCAAGATGCCCTACGAGATGAAATGGTGGTATCTGACAAGCTCCGCACTACCATCAATTCGGTCTGTGACACTTTTGAGGTTGGCCCCGAGGAGGCAGAGGTCAAGGGTCAGTTATGTGGAGACTCCCTTGTCAACCAGATGTGGGACCTCAGACGCGTCTTAAGGGAGCAGGTCTGAGATGCACTCCATATTGGCGAGAAGCGGGCAATGGCAGTCGTCTGCTCTGGCTTCACGTACAACATGGAGGTTGTATCCCATGGCTTCATCATCGACCCTAGCAGAACTGACGCTGAGAACAAGGAGAGGCTCCAAGCTCTGATTGCGAATGCCAAGGAGCCCGATGAACGGATGGCAAAGTTGTTCGAGCCCGAGGTCCTCCTTCCCGACTTTGATGAGAGCGGCAATGGTGCTGGCGATGACAACGATGACGATAGCGGCGGCGGCAGTGGTGGCGACAAAAGCCAAGGCTTGTGAGCCAATTCTTGGTAGAGAGGCCCATGTAATAAGTTAGTTTTGTGAAATTCTAATGTTGTGGCCCTGGGGGCCTTAAAACACTTATGAATTCATCGTGATGCTTTTAGGTGTGTTTTTATCTCGAGTCTCTTGCCTCTTTTTGGCTTGGTTCTTAATTTTGCTAAGTTTTTTAACGCGTGCTCGAGTCCTTTGAGGAGGGAGTGAGTGGAGGCATAGCCCAGGGGCATAGGTGAGCTCCTGGCTTGATGACCCAGGGACCCTTAGGGATTTTGAGGCGTTTTCGACTAAGCATAAGTTAGAACATTGGAGCATGTGAGAGGAAGAAGGACGTCGAGTTTCGAAAAAATGTGCAGGTCTTTTAAGGACCTCGGGGGTTCCTCCCTTGTAGCCCCTGAGGGAGGCTTGACTTTGCATAAGCAAAGTCAAGGCTGCCTTAGAGTTATGAACAAGAAAAGTACTGGAATCGAGAGCATTTCATTCATTCTTGATGTGACAAATGTACATAATACGGGAAATATACAAGGCCTCGAGGCCTTAGGGGTAAAAGTGACGTAGCTGTTCAATGTTCCAAGCATTGGTGAAGGTTTTGCCTTTGTTGTTCACTGGCTTGTATGTCTCAGGTTTTAGCACCCGAGCTACGGTGTATGGGCCTTCCCACGGTGGAGTCAAATTGTGGCGCCCCTTGTTGCTTCGTCGTCGACGGAGGACAAGATCACCTACGTGGAATCCCTCTTGCGCACATGCTTGTCATGATAGTGTCGAAGCTTCTGCTGGTATCTCACAGAGTGGAGGAGGGTCATGTCTTGAGCTTCTTCGAGCTGGTCGACGACATTTGTGAGGGCCTCCTCATTCATTTGCTCGTTGTAGGCCCTTAGTCGAGGGGACCCGTACTTGAGGTTGGTGGGGAGGACGGCCTCGGACCCGTAGACCAGGAAGAACGGGGTAAATCCCATGGCTCGACTAGGTGTCATCCTTAGGCTCCATAGGACCGAAGGCAGCTTGACAACCCACTTCATGCCATACTTCTTTAACCGGTTGTAGATTCTTGGTTTGAGGCCCTGAAGGATCATGCCATTGGCACATTTGACCTGGCTGTTGGTTCAAGGATGAGCGACTGCGGACCAATTCACATGAATGTGATTATGGTTGCAGAAGTTCAAGAACTTCTTGCCAGTGAACTTTGTGCCATTGTTGGTGATGATGATGTTCGGGACCCCAAAGCAGTGGATGATGTCGGTGAAGAATGCGACCGCCTGCTCGCAGCGGATTTTGCCGATGGGCCGGGCCTTGATCCACTTAGTGAATTTGTTGACGGCTACGAGCAGATGTGTGTAGCCCCCGGTTGTCTTCTTGAGAGGTCCCATGAGATCAAGCCCCCAAATGGCAAAAGGCCACGTGATGGGGATCATCTACAGGGCATGAGCCGGGAGGTGTGTTTGCTTTGCATAGAATTGGCACCACTCGCACGAGCAGACGAGGTTGATGGCGTCGGAGACTGCGGTCGGCCAGTAGAAACCTTGTCAGAAGGCATTGCCGATGAGGGTCCTTGGCACGGCGTGATGGCCGCAAGCCCCCGAGTCAATGTCCTCGAGGAGCCTCCTGCCTTCTTCAATGCTGATACAATGCTGGAGGATCCTAGTCGGGCTTTGTCGGTAGAGCTCCTTGTCATCGCCATAGATGACATAGGTCTTAGCCCGTCGAGCTATTCGTCGAGCCTCGGTTCGGTCTTCTGGGAGCTCGCCTAGAATAAGGAAGTCGAGGAAGGGAACGCGCCAGTCCGATGGTGTGCTTGACGGTGGGCGTGACCCCTCGATCTCCAAGACCACTGCCCCAGTTGAGGGGGCCTTTGTCAAGGCTGGGGGGTCGAGTGTTGATGGTGCAGTGCTAGCCCCTGAGCCCAAGTTGACAGAGGGCTCGAGGAGGTCCCTTGAGAATACATCTGGTGGGACGGTTCCTCGAGTAGACGCAATTTTGGCAAGCTTGTCCGCGGCTTCGTTATCGCATCGAGCAACATGGTTGAGCTTGAACTTATCCCCTAGCTTGCATACCTCATTGCAGTAGGCCTCCATCTTAGGGTCATGGCAGCTGGAGGCCTTCATTACCTGGTTGATGACGAGTTGCGAGTCACCCCGAATGTCAAGGCGTCGAACCTCGAGCTCGAGGGCAATTTGTAGACCGTTGACAAGGGGCTCATACTCCACGATGCTGTTGGAGGCAGCAAAGTGGATACGAATGACATAGCACATGTGGACTCCAAGGGGTGAGATGAAGAGCAAGCCCGTGCCTGCTCCTGTCTTCATGAGTGACCCGTCGAAGTACATTGTCCACAGCTCGGCTCGAATCTGCACCGACGGAAGCTGGGTGTTGGTCCACTCGGCAATAAAGTCTGCCAGCACCTAAGACTTGATTGCTTTGCACGGCGCGTAGGTGATAGTCTCACCCATGAGCTTGACCGACCACTTAGTGATTCTTCCCGCGGCCTCCTGATTTTGGATGATCTCCCCCAGGGGAAGGGATGAAACCACGGTGATCGGGTGGCTGAGGAAATAGTGCTAGAGCTTGCGGCGCGTGAGCATGATGGCATAGAGCAGCTTTTGGATTTGTGGGTAGTGGACCCTCATTTTTGAGAGCACCTCGCTGATGAAGTAAACTAGCCATTGGACGGGCAGTGCGTGCCCTTCCTCCTGCCTCTTGACTACTATGGCCGCGCTGACCACCTAGCTAGTTGCGGCAACATAGAGGAGAAGAGGCTCGGCTGGATTGGATGGTGTGGCAGGTCAAGGCGGTACAAGAATCGGGGGAGGTTCGCATATTTTTGAGCTTACTAAGGGCTTCCTTGGCCTCGACGGTCCATGCCAAGTGCTCGGATTTCTTAAGGAGTCAGTACAACGATAGGGCCTCTTCTCCCAGGCACGAGATGAAACAACTGAGGGCCATGAGGCAGCCCATGACTTTCTGTATGCCCTTCAGGTCTCGAATCAGCCCCATCTTGGTGATCACCAAGACCTTTTTGGGGTTGGCCTCGATACCATGCTGAGAGACGTTGTATCCTAAGAGCATGCCTCGAGGCATGCCAAAGACACATTTCTCGAGATTAAGCTTGATGTTTTTGGCTCGAAGGCACTCAAACGCGATCTTGAGGTCCTCGATGAGGTTTTTGACCTTTTTTGACTTGACTATGATATCATTGATGTTGGCCTCGACTGTGTTCCCTATGTGTTCACTGAAAACATAAAGCATGCATCGCTGGTACGTTGCCCTGGTGTTTCAAAGGCCGAAGGGCATGGTAACATAGTAGTACATGCCAAAAGGGTTGATAAAGGAGGTCGCGAGCTGGTCGGACTCCTTCATCTTGATTTGATGGTAACCGGAATAAGCCTCAAGAAAAGAGAGAGTTTCACATCCCGCAGTGGAGTTAACAATTTGATCAATGTGTGGTAAAGGAAATAGAACTTTAGGGCATGCTTTATTCAAACTAGTATAATCAACACACATCCTCATTTTTCCATTCTTTTTCTTAACTAGCACAGGATTGGCTAATCACTCGGGATGATGAACCTCCTTGATGAAATCGGCCGCTAGAAGATTGTGCACCTCCTCACCGATGATCCTGCGTTTCTCCTCGTCGAAGTGTCACAGGCATTGCTTCACCAGTCTGGACCCGGCCCGGATCTTCAAGGCGTGCTTGGCGACTTCCCTCGGTATGCCCGGCATGTCCGAGGGGCTCCATGCAAACATGTCGGCATTCATGCGAAGAAAGTTGATGAGCGCTATTTCCTATTTGCTGTCGAGGATGGCACTGATCATCAGTGGCTTATCGCCGGAGCTGCTCGGGTCGAGGGGGATCTTCTTGGTGTCCTCTGTGGGCTAGAAGCTGCCCGTGTGGCACTTGGGTTCGAGGGCCTCAGCGACGAGGCCCTCGAGGGTGCAAGCCAGCCTAGTGGTCTCCTCGATGGCTTCTCCATTCTCGACACTCGACATTGCAGTAGTATGCGTGCTCGTATGAGGAGCTGATGGTGATGACGCCCTTACGTCCCGGCATCTTGAGCTTGAGATACGTGTAGTTGGGGATCGCCATGAACTGCGCGTATCTAGGTCGATCGATGATGGCATGGTATCTGCCGTGAAACCCAACCACCTCGAAGGTGAGGATCTCCTTTCTGAAGTTCATGGGGGTGCCAAAGTAGACAAGGAGGTCGATGCGGCCAATGGGCAGGGCCTTCTTCCCTGGCACAACTCCATGGAAACCCCCGGCGCTGGGCTGTAGCTGTGTCCTCTTGAACCCAAGGAGGTCGAGGGTCTTGAGGTAGATAATGTTGAGGCTGCTGCCCCCGTCCAAGAGCACCTTGGAGAGGCGGGTGTTGATTATGATCGGGTCGACGATGAGCGAGTAGACTCCTGGGTTGATGACATGATACGGATGGTCATTACGGTCGAACATGATGGGAGCATTAGACCAGTCGAGGTACTAGGGTGTAGTGAGTCGGATGAAAAAGACCTCTCGACGCTCTCTCTTGCGCTGTCGAGGCGTAAGCCAGGTCGAGGGGCCGCCATAGATTATGTAGCAGTCATAAACCTCGGGGAACTTGTCGTCCTCCTTGTCGCCACCCTTGTCACCGCCCTTGTCCTTCTTCTAGTCGTCCTTCTCAATGCCCAGACTCTTGTAGTAGTTTCTGAGCATGCGGCAGTCCTCGAGGTTATGATTAGCCCCTCCCTTGTGGTAAGGGCAAGGCTCCTTCAGCATCTTGTCGAAGACGGCGCCCTCAGGGGGACCTCGATGCTTCTTGTGCTTGACCACGGCAACAAGATCATCGTCCATAGCCTCATGCTTTCCCTGCTAGTTCTTCTTCTTCTTATTTCCCCTCTTGGGGGCCTTGCTAGTGCCCTCGGCATCGGCCGCCTGCGCCTTCCCTTTGTCCTTCTCGTTGCTGAAGAAGGCTCCGACCGCTTCCTCATCGGCTGCGTAGTTGGCAACTACGTCCATCAGCTCATCGACGGTCTTGGGGCAATTGCGTCCTAGCTCCCGTACCAACTCCTTGCATGTGGTACTGAGACGAATGCCAGGATGACGGCATGGTCAGAGATGTGTGGGAGCTCGGTGCGCTGCTTAGAGAAGCGTCGGATGAAGTCGTGTAGGGACTCCCCGGGCTGCTACATGCAGTTGTAGAGGTCCCTGGAATTGCCGAGGCGCATGTAGTCCCCTTGAAGTTTCCTTTGAAGACCCGCACCAGGTCAGCCTTGTTGCGGAATTGGTCAGGAGGGAGCTCCTCGAGCCACCTTTGAGCGGTGTTGGAGAGGAGCAGGAGGAATTGGCGGATGATGGCACCGATGTTGCGTGCCCCACCCAGCTGGCAACCTAGCCGAAAATTGGCCAACCAGAGCTCAGGCTTGGTTTCCGTGTTGTACTTGATGACACTCGTGGGGGTCGGAATGGGTTCGACAGCGGCGTGTTGTGGATTGCCCTGCTGAAGACTCGAGGGCCCGGCGACTCAGGGGCCCGATGGTCCTTGTCACTATCATAGTGTCCCCCTTGATGGGTGCTATAGCCTCGATCTTTAGCATCCCCGCTCTTGCGCTATCGATTCTCGATGATGTCGTAGCGCACGTCCTGGGGTTCGCGGTTGTTGATGATGTGGTCTCAAATGGGGATCGCCTTCTTTTCTTGGGGGCTACTTCCTGATGAACCCAGACCTCCCTCTCATCACGAAGAAGCTCGACAGGTTGCTCCGAGGCCACCCCTCGACGTCTTGAGGCCAAGCTCTTGGCCTGCTGTAGGACCGCGACCTTGAGGAGTCCCTCGACCTCATCCTATATCCACCGAGCCTAAGGGTTTGATGGCGTGGGCATGTTCCAAAGAAGCATGGCGGCCACGATGATGTTCTGACTGGCTCAGGGGAAACGGTTAATGACAGGGTGCTCGGGTCCCCCGTCTTTAATGATTTGTCGGTTAACTTCTTGGGCTCTAGCCTGGGACCTTCAGACAGGCGAGGGTCGGTGCTCCTACTCGAGGGTCTGCTTGAGCTATCACAAGCACTCCCAATCCTCATCGAGCTTGGCTCGCATCTCCTAGACCTGCGCGAGCTGAGTGTCTTGGTCATCCAGATGAGGGTGCTCATCTTGGGGTGTGGCTGCCGGCTGCTCCTCTGAGTCCGCCATGACGTGGGCCCTTCCTGCTGCGGCTGCTGCTGTGATTGCCGGGTCGATGGTGTCGTTGCTTGATGCAACTCTGCCCTCGATGTGAAAACACTCACGGGTGGGGTCATAGTGGTCAGAGTCAGAGTCAGGGCTGCCAGAGTAGAAGATGGGGAACTGCCCGCGCCGCTCCTCCTCCAGCTAACACCGCAGCGTGCCGAGGGTGCACCACCTTAGGCCAGGTGCTCGCGAGAAACCAAGGTCCTCGGAGGCTGGCAGGACAGCTGACAGGTCCATGATAGCACGCAAGAGAGCCCCCGGGTGGTCCTCATGCGTGCTCACATTGGAGCGCATCATGCCGGAGTTCGTCCTGGCAGCGTTGTCTAGGCCGAATGGGAACTGACAGTGGGTCCCGAACAGCCCGTGTGGCAGCAAGTTGGGGGTGATGGTGCCGAGCGCACTGGAGGAGCCTCGTCGGGCTCCCTCGACAAATGCAACACGTAGGTGAAGTTGGGGTCTCCATAGAGCCCTACCGGCTCGTCCTCTGCTCCTGGACATGGGTTAGATTGGTCCCCAACCAGGGGCCCCTCGTCGCCTACCAGGAGCAAGGGAAACATGGTGGGTGGCAACCCAGACGCAGGTCGATGGTGACGGCAGCACCGATCGCGCCTCTTCCTGGATGCGGAGGCATGGTGGTGAGACCGGCGTGCAGCCCCTCCCAAGCATGAGGGCTCGGTGCGGCCTCCGCTCAGATCTCCAGCCGAGAGTAGGGTTATGTCATAGCCGTGGCCGAGGGACATGAACTCTAGGCTCCCGAACCAGATCACCATAGCGTGTGAAAGTGGCGAAGCTGAGTCTGCCATTAGGAAAAATGGTGGAGAATCGTTAGTGACACGCAGGGCCCCTACCTGGCGTGCCAACTATCAGTGTTTTGACCCTGGGGATCTAGCACCAATGAGTAAAAATGTGCTGTGTGCTCTCTAATCCGGATGGTGATGCAAGAAGAACACAAGGTTTATCTTGGTTCGGGCAAAAGAAGGCCCTACGTCCGGCGGGGGGAGAGTTTGTATTATCTTGCACCAAAGTGCTTATACAGGGGTGAATACAAGCGTGCGAATGAGTGAGCTAAGACTGAGCGCTATGGGCTCTGATTGCTCTCTATGCCTTATGTTTTGGTTGAGTTCATTGCTCCCTTCAAACTAGGGCTTGGTGCCTCCTTTTATAGGCGAAGCAGGGGCACAGGGGTACACGGATCTTAGGGCGAACATAGTTGCTGACGTCGAGGAGGTGATGCTGATCATGTCGGTGTTGCTATAGAGCATGCGCCGGGCATGGCATGTCCTGTAGCAATGTGTTCAGAGATGACGCAGCCATCCTTCTCGTGCGTAAGGTAACGCGGCTGATGTCAGTGATAGACGGATGTCCAAGCACGGTCGTACAAATCCTTTTATCCATTGCGTTGGCAGTTGTTGGCGTGTTGACCGATGATGACAAAGTCCAGCTCGAGAGGTAGTCGAGGGGGGTCAAGGCCCGAATAGATAAGGCTGAGCCCCGGGAATTGCGGTATGATACTGGTAAATATGCCTCGAGGGGTCGCCTGATACTGGGCACAGTGCGCGGCATGGAGCTATAGTGTGGTATGACTAGCCAGATTCCTGGATATGGGAGGTAAAAGTAAGATTTGATCGGTGTACTTGTAGCTATTACCATCACTGTGGCCACGAAGTTAGGCGGGAGCAGGTAGAATGCATTGAATCCTACTGGATTCATACAGGAGGTAGGTATTCGAGGGGTGCGTCGCATTCGAGCGGTGCCCATTCGCTCGGGTAAATCTTCGTCACTGAGGTGTAGGTGGAGTGGTACCCTCGAGTGGTCTGCTTTGCCTCGAGCGGGGTACGTCAGATGGGTGGCCGCCCGGACCACCGAGGCCCGTTCGTGGGCCGGCCCAGTATGACCTGGCACTTGCGTTTCTGTGCTAGGCAAGGACTAATGACACCGTGTTTGGCTTGTCGATGTCAGGGGTTAATTCCCCTTGGTCGAGGGTTAAGGGTACCCCTTTTTAGGTACCCGGCACATACCATCCATTCGCACCGCCTTTCCATCCTACGGCAATGGATCACTCCCCCAAGTCGGTTGCATGTGAGATAAGTTGGTTTGGAGTCGATTCCAACCAATTTAGCCTCCTTGAGTGCATGACAATGGGCCCATGAATCCAAGTGACCTCACTCGGGAGCCCTTGGATCAAACCGACTTGGTTTTGATGGTTGGGAGATGTGGGAAGGTGTTGTCGTGAAACAGTGACATGGTTGAGTCTGGGAGCTGGCACCACCAGGGCGGGCACCCTAGTTAGGCCGGTCGCCCTGACTCTGGGGTGGGCGCCCTAGCACTTGGCCTGTTTGCCACCATGTCATGTTTCATTGCATCCTCTTGGTCCATTTGCATTTATTTTTGGTATTTTTCTTGCATACAAATAATATTTCTAAGTACAAGCGGAACTAGGTGAAATATAAACATAAATCACTACTTGTATTGTTAGTTATTTCCATTTTGATGCAATAATGATGGTCAAAATAGGTAGTTAAGGAGCATCAACAGTTTCAAGGATGCCTCCTCTAAGGGTCAAGGGCCCTGCTTATATAGCCCACTAGGATGCACCACAGCCCTTGGATCAAACCAACCTAAATGGACGGTTATTATTCATCCTCAACGGCGGTGGAGGCAGGATCCATGAGCCTGGACCTGATTGGTCCAGGTCAACGGGTGCCCACTCATGGGTGTGCGTGGCCGCTCGACCACTGAGCTGGTTTGGGCTCCCGTTTGGTCCAGTGCCTTCTTGAACCTTCCTGATCATAGAAAAGTACATGTTCGCCCTTTATCTCTATGTAAACCTTCCGTGTGGCCCTTTCTTGGTTCATTTCAGCTGACACCCTACAGAAATAGACATTCACCAAAACTCGTGGAATTCCATTAGTATAACCCCAATATCTAGATGATATTTATGTTTAGGTCATTTTTCATGTTTAGTTGATAGTTAAAATTGACACTTATCTACCATCAACAACTCCCCCATGCTTACCCTTTGTTCGTCCCTGAGCAAAGATAAACTCAGTGATGGATTAGGAGTTGCTACAATGCTTTCACGCCTCAGAAGTACACATGCATTCAAACAAGAACTCTCATCTAGATTAGAGTGAACTATTCTGACTTTTAAACTCACTCATATTACCTTTCACCATGGGGCTTGTATCCTTCACTTAGGTCTTGAGTAGTGGAAACATAGAATGGTTAAGTTAAGCACCATGTTTCTAGCTCTTTGATAAACCTTAATTCTAGAGTTTTTGTAGATTTTTAAATAAAACTCAGAGATTCCTTTATATGACCTTCTCAAGTCTCTCATTTGTGGTATTTGTGGATCCTTACCAAGGCATTGATGGTGTATGCCTTCTCTCTTCTCTCAAGATATGTGGTATTTTTGTCATTAGGCATAGTAGCATTGCATTCTCTTTCTCACCCTATAACTAATAGGCTTATATGGAGTTCATAGGTGGGAAAGAAAAGCTCATACCACACTTGCAATACATATGTTGCCTAATCCAACCATGGATCCAGAGAAACTAGTCATACAATCAAATCAAGATGTGCGTGTGGGTTGCAATTGAGTGGTGAGCGGACAATATGATAGAGAATATTTGTCGAAGGTAGAAGGGGTGAAAACCTAATTCTGCAATGCTCCTTTTACAAAAGATAACTTTTCTCAACTTGGAATTTCAAAGGATTTGGAAAACTCGGGCTTTTTTCATCACACACTTTTTTACTTCTTTTACTTCTTTTTTTCATAGCCCAAACTTAGATACAAAATAATTTTAAGAGAAAAGATGATAACAACTTGGAGCATTTATTTTGGAATTTTGGGTAGTAGACAAGGAAAACCTATGGGAAATATTTTTGGTGTTCACTTCTAGTGTAGGAGTAGAACATTTTGTGTGGATCTAGATGGGTGAAAGTGGTGGTGCGTACTTCTAGGGTAGAAGTAGCCGGGGTGCAAAGTGTGTGTGAAGTCTTGATTTTAACCACATGAAAAGCTCCTAAGGGTCGATACAGTTGGACCAAACTCAATGCACACAAGAAACAAATAAATATGGAAGGTTTTCCTATTCTAATAAGCATGCATATATGGCTATGGTAGGAATTTAAGCTCTCATCATACAAGAACTCATCATGTGACATTTTTCATGTTTTTAAAAGATAAAATCTCCAGAACTCTAGCATCTCTAGGAACAAGATAAACAGCAGCTTAAACCTTCCTATATCATGTCCGCCAACTACCTAGACTTAGATCAAGCATTCACTACCCACCGGTTTCAGGTTCAGAGCAAATCTTAGATCAAAACATTTGTGTTCAAAACTCAAGAGAGTTCAAGGTTGAAAACTAGGTTCTTGAAAGGAATTATGATAGAGAAACTATTCATCATATCCATGTAAGAGATTATTAAGATAGTCCTCTTTTATTAACAACTTCTTAAAAACTAAACCAAGGAAACTACACACACCTTTTTATTTTGTTTTAGTATTTTTAGACCACCATTATTACTAAATAAGAAAACTCATAAATAAGGTAGTACTAGGGGAAGAGAATACTTGGCTGGATACATGGGGGTGCTTTCCCCCAAGCTGGATGTTGACGTAGTTGTTCGATCTTGTGGTGTAGTATACTCACAGCGGAGATGTACTTCTTCTACTAGAGCATTGATTCATGTTAATGATGATTGTAGTAGTGCTCTCGTAGGGAATGGAACATCTACTTGCACGCCAGGTCTTACTCTCCTTGATAACTCCTACACACTCAAATAGACAACAAAACTCATGGAACATATTAAGGGTTAGGAAATCAAGCACTAATTTCCTAGGGTGTTGCCTATGATCTTTAAGTAGAATTCAGTAGGATATTCTTTTTCTTTCTTTAGTTATATCAAATTCTACATAATTAATTATGTCTAATTCTTCTTGGTAATTGTGCATCAAGGAAAACTTTTAAACATTGGCCATTTACCTTAAAAATCTTACCTTAATCATTTTGAAGCGTGATTTCTCCATGTGATGCAACTTCAATTACCTTGAATGGTCCTTCCCATTTATTGCATAGCTTCCCATGTCCAAACAACTTCACTCTAGAGTTGAATAGCAACACCTTGTCACCTGGTTTGAATTCCTCCTTCTTCGATCTTTTGTCATGCCACCTCTCTATTCTCTCTTTGTAGATCTTTGCATTATGATAAGCTTTTTCTTGCCATTCTTCTAGCTCTAAGAGTTGCATTTTTCCTTCTCCCTAGCTTCTTCAAAGTCCATGTTCCATCTCTTTATGGCCCAATGTGCCTTGAATTCTAACTCAATAGGTAAGTGGCATGCCTTCCCATAGACTAGCTGGTATGGTAACATTCCAAGAGGTATTTTATAAGCTATTCTATAAGCCCATAGTGCTCCATGAAGGTTATCCTTCCAAGTTGTCCCCATCTCATTGACAGTCTTTTGCAGAATGTTCTTGATTTGCTTGTTTGATGTCTCTGCTTGCCTACTTGTTTGAGGATGGTATGGTGTTGCAACATTGTGATGAACCCCATGATTGTGTAAGAAGTGTTGAAGCTTCCTATCAATGAAGTGAGAACCTCCATCGCTAATCACCATGTGTGGAACTCCAAAGCGTGGAAAGATGATTTCTGCAAAAATCCTCTTGGCATGGTTGGAATCTGTAGCTCGACATGGTTGTTGGTGTTTCTTAGCGTCACTACTAGAGATAGACTAAAAGCCCATCCATAGCAATGATACTAGAAATGTGTGTTGGCATCCCTAACCACCATTATGTCAGAACAGTAACACTCGACCCTTAATGGCGCTGACCGAGGTAATGCAGTCTGGTAATAATAGTTAGAAGTGCCTGATTAGCCTTCTTAACCATCATTACTTACGATATGCAAAACTGAAGCACGACGTCTTGGGGTGCATAAGAATTACAGTCCTTAGGTAATGGTACTTAGGTACGCCAATCATGATAGCTCAGAATGAATTTACAATAAATCTGCAAGCGCATGGAACTATCATTGCAGCAATTCAACCCGTGAGGATTCAGGGGTGTTATATTTATAATTTCCCGTAGGAGGGCAGGATGAATGCATCTAGCTTTGGTATAAACATGACCACTTATTGAGTGCATAGGTAGACATAGCATAGGCAGGGGTAAATCATGATTGAAAGATAGTGGACACACATCTGAGCCAACCTCAAGGATAAAAGAGAAATAAAGAATAAAAAAATATATCTAACTGAGCAGGCATTGGTCATATATAGCTATGCAAAGAACTGTTACTAAACATCTAACCAGCATGTCTAGCTTCAGGACTAAGTCTGGGATGATAGGGAGATCCTCGCAGCTGGTCTGCCAGCTGATAGAGACTTTACAAACTCCTACTCAATACCCAAACATGGGGGAGTGCTTGGGATGGACAGGGCTGACACCACCTGCCCACCTACCCCTCTACCCGTGGGGCACCAACATATCCGCCAATCTCCGCATACTCGGCACCATGCCCGTGTAATTGGAAACAACTCCTAAACCCCTAGGACCCCAACCCTTTGGATTCATAGGCTAGGTTAAGAGCAACCGAGAAGGCATGACGAACCATCACCTCATCCCTAGTTCTTCCTCTATTCATACTAATTCAATGAACGATGAAGAACAACAATGAACATGTCAAGAACATAACACATAAACTATATGCTAGTTCATATATTTATTG
>CM041639.1:23055012-23176040 GCA_023333625.1 Bothriochloa decipiens | reverse complement strand
GTCAAGAACATAACACATAAACTATATGCTAGTTCATATATTTATTGGGATGGAGGAATCATAGAATTGAACTATGAGGTGAAAACAATATGCAAATTGCAATTGTATTTCATTCTGCCTAAAAATTTACACCCCAAGGGGTATTTATAGACCCCCTGGCTTCGCTATTTATAGATTCTTTATAAATTTAGACATGACATCTCCTATACATTTTATCCAGAAAATAGCCAGTGAAGTATTGAGACACACTTCGCCCCTATCCTTATGTCTCTTTAAGCAATTTCAGACTCGATCATGTTCTCTTAATTTAGCAGATAACTTTATTGATCCTTCGCACGAAGCCGCCACGTCAGCTTCGCCAGTCATCAGGAGTTCAGCGAATTCATCTCCGCCAGATAACCTAAAACATGTAAAAATATATGTACGAAGTTCAATACAATCACAATGAAGTGTCCACGTCATCTTGGCTGAGCAATATACTATCTCAAATATTTACTATGAATAGTTTGTTCTAAACTCCAAAGTTTGAGACAGAAGTTTTGTGCGTCAAAGTTTTTTCCCAATAGCAGCCCCTCACGGGCGAAGGCCTACTCCAAAGGTCTGAATCCCGCGAAGTTTATGTTAAACTTTGCCTAACAAACATCGTCCAAACTTTGGAGTTGGCCTGTCTGTTTTTTTGAATTTTTGAATCTAACGGCTATCTTTGACTGTTTGACCAGTTTTGCTTATAAATAGCGATGACCCCCTGAGCTATCATATTTAGAAGATGGAAAACTCTGCCAAAAATTTCTTGAGCTAGAAAATTGAAGATAGTTTTTTGTGACACCTGCTGTTTGTGTTCATCCTGTGTTGATCTTTCGGGCGAAGTTTGTTCAACAACTTTGATCAGGTTTGTTTCTTCAATTCTTTATGTTGTTGTTCTTAATTTTGTCATAGGTTTAATGATGTTGGTTTTTATAGATGTCTTCGCTGGATCTACAAGATCAAATTTAGTCTCAGGAGAGCTTCAGGGCCGAAGAAGACAAGTCTCAGATGGATTCTGATGAAGAAAATCTTGAAGACGTTGATGCGTCCATTGAGGATTTGGTTAAAGATGAAAAGGGTTTTACCTTGACTTTTGGCAAGTCCTTGTTTGAAAAAAGTCATCTTGATGAAATGGTTCGGTTGAGGATTGTTGATCGTGATCAGGTGAGAGTGCCTGATCCTAACGAAAGTAACCCGAAGCCATTTCCAGATGAGTGCATTGTTTATCAGGACTTGTTTACTGCCGGTCTTTGCTTTCCTTGTCAAGACTTCATTGAAGATGTGCTGAAGGCTTTTAACATTCAGATGCATCATTTGACTTCGAATGGAATAGTTAGATTGGCTCAGTTTGTTTGGGCCATGAAGTCGATGGAAGCTAATGCTGATATTGCTGCTTTCTGTGAGCTTTTTGAGATGCACACCCAGTTCAAGGAATTTATGCTTGAAGGGCGAATGATTACCAAATATTTTGTTTATTCAAGTTTTAAAACGGCTCACAATGTTGTTCAAGTCTCTCCGGCGACAAGGAACAAGCGGGGTGTCAGAGACTGGTCGAGATATTGGTTTTACCATAAGGTACCCATGGTTGAGGAAAGGGACTGTTGTAAAGAAGATGCTGAAGAAGTATCCAATGGCTGCTAGAATGGAAATTGAGAAGTTTAAGCTATCTCCGTCTTTTCCTACTTCCATGATCTCAAAGACTACTGTAAAGGCGTACAAGTGCACAGCTTCACTGTAATGTGCTAGGGATCTTGTTGAAGAGTATGCTGCTGCTAGAATTTGGCCGTTGAAGAAAGGTTGGACTTTTCAACGCTTTCATGCTAAAAAAGTCCTAGAGGTGAATTACAAGTTCTCGGATAATGACTTTCATCGTCCGAGGACTTTGGCTTGTGATGAAGATTTTGTGAAATCTGTTGAAGGCGGAGCTAAAGATTTGCTTAGAAAATATGTGGTGAGTGAGAAGAACAATATTGATAAAATTCTTGGGAATGAATATAAACGTTTGAACAAAGTTTTTGAGGTTGCACAGATTGAGTATGGTGAAAGGACTCCTCTGGATTATCGTCGTGAGAAGAAACATGGCCAGAAGAAGGAGAAGGATCCTATTGCTCAGGCTATGGGCGCTAAATGTAAGGCTGGTCCTAGCAAAGCTATTGTCAAGAAACTGAAAAAGAATCAAAGTCCTTCTGTCTTACTTGATGCTAAACAAATTGATGCTGTGTTGGAACGAAGCTTGGATATTGAGGGAAATTTGGTTTCTGGTTTAGTTGGTTCTGGTGTAGAAAATGTTGGTACTTCTAAAGTTGTTGGTGTTTCTGATTCTCAGCATGTTGAAGAGGAGGTGAGAAAAATTACTGTTGTTTTTTCTTCTGATAGTTTGACTTCATCGTTGCTTACTCCGCTGAGTGATGTATTGTAGAATGTACAGGGTGTAAGTTTGTCTACAAGAGGTTCTGTTGGTGTTGAAAATGTTAATGTTTCTGAGAAAGAGGTTTTGAGGGTGAAACTTTTGTGGAGGAAACTCACAGAGCTGCTAATAAAACTTCGCCGAAACCTGGTGCTAAGGCCCCTGTTGTTGAACCTCACGAAGAAATGTTGATACTGGGAAAACCACTTTGGTTGAAAACCCAGTTGCAGGTGAGGTTGGCAAAGTTGGTGCTCAAAATATGTCAAAGAAAATTGGAGGCTCCAGAGTTTATTCTCTTAACTTTGAAGACAGTGATGAGGAAGTTTTGATGATGCGATCAATGATGATTGACTGGCGTGCTTGTCTAGTTCTACTATTCATGTTGAAAGTGGAAAGAATGTTGAATGCAATTTGGGTGAGCGCGTTTCTACTGGTGAGTATTGTGGCTTCATGTTTCTTTCTGATTCGAGTTGTCTTGTTTTGTTAATTCTTGATTTTTCTTGCAGAAACTATCTTTCCTCATGCACTGTCTTCTCCTCAGAAAAGTGTCGACTTGAGCAAGTTTAACAGTCAAGATCCTGCTACTCCCGTTGTTCCTGCTGATGGTGAAGGAGAAGTTTCTGATGCTCTTAAACGTGGGTTAGCGTTTTGATAGTTTGGGTCTTGATAGTTTCAAGTTCATTAGTATTGGGGCTGATAAACTTCGGATGATGCCTCGCACTTTTGAGGTTCAATTATCAAAGTGTATAGATGAGACTTTCACTGTTCCTGATGCAGAGCTTGAGATATCCAAGAAACCCTTGCTCAAAGTTGCTGATGCTGGGCTATCAATGATGTATAAAGGTTCTCTTTTGATGAGAGGAAAAAGAGAAAAACTTTGCCCTCCGCAAGCGTGATTATCAGGTTGAGATCTAAAATTTGAAAGAACAACTTGTAGGGAAAGAGAAAGAAAGAGCTAATGCCGTGGATGCCCATAATAATTTAGAGACTAGATTGATTAGTGCTCTTGCTGTTGTTGAGAAGAAAGAAGATGACATGAAGAGAAAGTTGATATGCAACGTATTGAAAGAAAATTGTAGGAGCAGGACATGTCCTTCTTCGACAATTGCAATCGTATCTGGGAGCTTTGTTTTGAGTGTTATGACAAGTTTGAAGCTCAGCCTGAGGAAAAATGTTGGGAACTTGGTGATTGTGATAGCTTTTTTAGTTGGCTTTGTCATCAATATGATGATTTGTCCCGAGTCACCGAGACCATAGTTGATATTGGGGTTTATTACTCTGCACGTGCTTTGTTTCATTTGATGAGATAAAGCCAGGATCCTTTGTTTGCACAACTTTGTGATGCCAACTACAAGTTTCCTTCTATGGGAGAACTAACCAATGTTACGAAGGCCACACAAGTATTATGCAACAAATATCTTGAGCCGTATTGGAGGTCAGGTGGTCGGACCCATTGCTTTGGTAAAGCTAGAGAGAAATTACATAGGGTAAATTTTACACTTAATTGTTTTTGTTTTCTATTGTGTTTCATATCTAACCTTTTCTTTTTGTTTGTTAGGAAATTGCAAGGGAGGCAGAGGCTGCTCAGAAGGAGGTGGAGGAAGCTGCAAAGAGGGAGGCTAGTGCTAGAGGTCAAGGTGGTGCTAGATCTAGCAACGTTAGTGGCGGCCAACCTTAGGCTCTAGTTGTCTTTTTCTTTTTGTGATATGAGAGGGTTTTAAGATATAATGGTTCTAAATTATCGTCTTTGTAAGATATACACTTGGAAGCTATTCGACTATTTGTCCATCCTGCACAGGTTCCGCATGCTGAGCCTATGCAGGATGTCGAAGATATCGCACCGTTGTTAATGTGTAAAGACGACTTCATTTTTGAGCCTGCCGAGTTTTATGATTTTCGTGCAAAGTGTGATGGCTGTGATGTCGATGATTTTCTTGCTCATAAGTTTCGCTTCTGTTATTTTGAACTTGAATTTTTTGGGGATTCTATCTTACAAATCTTTTATAGATGTGAATAAATGATACTATAGTATCAGGCCTCCCGGCTGTCGAGTTTTTGATTTCACAGATTTTGCACCGGTAAAGTTTTGACACATACTATTTAATTTTCTTCTGGGAGTTGTACTTTTGCTTGCTGACCTCTTTTTCCTATAATCATCGGGGTCGAGTACTTCGCCAGCGAATGTTTATGAAGATTATTTACGCCGTGAAGCGGACGAAATTATTAACGAAGTTGTAAGCGACATACTTAGTGATACTGTCGAAGTAGTTAGTTCTCAAGATGACTGATTTTGTAAACACATTTTGTTTGTAATTGGATAAGTTGTACTGTAAACATTATTATTGTATTACGAAGTTTGTGAGTTTTCCTTCGCTTGCATGAATGAGTATGGAATAAATACTTTGAATTATATTGTTTGTATTTTTGGGAATTCCTTCTTTTTTGTTCGAAGTGGACGTGTGCACTTTGCTTGGAAACATTTAGAGAAATAAAGACAAGAAATTTTCCTTAGCAAATTTTGAAACACTGTCCCTTCTTTTTTGTTCGAAGTGGGTGTGTATACTTCGCTTGGAAGCTTGGAACACTTTCTCCTTAGAGAAAAGAAATCAAGAAATTTACCTTAACAAAATTTGAAATGTCATCCCTTCTTTTTCGTTCGAAGTAAACGCGTATACTTCGCTTGGAAGTTTGAAATATTTTCTCCTTAGAGAAAAGATGTTGAGAAATTTGTTTTAGCAAATTTTGAAACATCGCCCCTTCTTTTTCGTTCAAAGTAGACGCGTATACTTCGCTTGGAAGTTTGGAACATTTTCTCTTTAGAGAAAAGAAGTTGAGAAATTTGCCTTAGCAAATTTTGAAACACCATCCCTTTTTTTTGTTCGAAGTGGATGCGTATGCTTCGCTTAGAAACCAGAACTATTTTCACCTTAGTGAAGCATTTTCACCTTAGTGAAAATAAGTCAAAAAATTTAGATAGGATTTGTTTGTATTGGATAGGTTAGCTTTTTTTAGATTTAATAAAAATGTTGATGCTAACTTACATTTTTGCGAGGTTTATGCTGATGTGAGAGTATACTTTGGATATACTCTTCAGCATTTTGTTTCTTGATCATGTAATGTGAAGACATTTCTTTTGGGAAAACTACTTTCTCATTTATACTTCATGAGATTTACAAAGAGACTGCCTCGTTAAAAAACCACTCACCCTGCTGAGGGTTTCCCTTGAGTGGAAAAAGAGTGCAGCTCGATTACATTGTAAATTTGCTTGGAATGAAACTTCTACTTCTACTTTGCAGAAAAAAAAACTACTCTTCTAGTTTGGCTATGGGTAGTATTTGCGAAGTGCTTCTATAATCCAAGTGTGACTGAGTTCTTCACCTTTCAGATTTGCTAGATGATATGCACCTTCTTTGTTTGTTCTTGTGATGATGAAAGGGCCTTCCCACTTTTGTTGGAATTTTTCCACTGTGTCTTCGTCTCTTTTTCTTTTGAGGATAAAATCTCTTGGTGCTAACTCTCTTGGCTTGACTTTTTTGTTGTACCATTTCTGTGTTTCAAGTTGGTACTTCTTGATATTCTCAAGTGCTTCATTTCTTTCTTTTTGAGTAAATCTTTGCTTGTTGCTTGATCATCTTCTTTGATCATTTGAATGTTTGTTCTTGGTCCCTCATACTTTATTTCTTCAGGGGTCATTGCTACATCTCTGTATAGTAACTTGAATGGACAAAAATCAGTTGGCCTTGGCTTCGATGTGTTGTGAGACCAGATAACTCTTGGTAATTCATCTACCCATTTTCCCTTTTTTAATCTGTTAAACACTTCGATATTCCTATGCAAATTATCCTATTTGCTCTCTCTACTGCTCCATTGGACTGTTGGTGCCTTACGGATGCGAAACAGAGTTTGATTCCCATTGAGTGGCAGTATTCTCTGAAGTCTTAGCTATCAAATTGGGTTCTATTGTCTACTATGAGGTGTCTTGGAACTCTGACTCTACATATGATGTTTTAACATAGGAATTTTTCATTGTATGAGAAGACATGTTTTTGATTGGTTTTGCCTTAATCCACTTGGTGGAATATTCGACTGCTACTATTTCATATTGGTAGTTGCCTTGAGCCAGGGGTAATTTTCCAATTATGTCAATGCCCCATCTTGCGAGTGGCCAAGTTGGTTCAATTGGTTGTAAGTTTGTTCCTAGGGCATTGACTTTGCTCCCTACCATTTGGCAATTGTGACAGGTCCGAATTATTTCTTTGCTGTCACTTTGAGCGGTTGGCTAGAAAAACCCTTGCCTGAAAGCTTTCCCAACTATTGATCTAGCCCCAGTGTGGCATCCGTAGATTCCCTCATGTATTTCTTTCAGGAGGATTTTTCCATCTTCTCTTGAGATACACTTTAGAAGTGGCTAGCAATTTCCTTCCTTGTATAGTTCTTTATTGATGATTTTGTAACTTCTGGTCTTTTGCTTCATTCTTATTTTATCAACTTCATTTTCTGGCTCGTGAAATCCCTTGATGAATGCCATGATTGGAGCCCTCCAGTCTTCGCTTTCGATGATATGTACTTCTTTGGGTTGTTCAACTTTTGCTTTTATTGAAGCTTCGGTAATACTTTGGAAGAATACTTCTGGTGGTAGCTCCAACTTCTGAGCAGCGGCTTTTGGAATTTTGTCTGCATCTATGTTATCATTTCTTGAGATACTCTTCACTGTGAATCTAGCGAAGTGTTTTTCTTGATCTCTCTATACTTGGAGATACTTTGTTAACTCTGGGTTTCTTGCTTTGTAGTTTTTCTCTATGTGCCCAGCCACAACTTGAGAGTCTATTTTGATTATTAACTTTTGAATTCCCATTGCCCTAGCCTTGCGAAGTCCCAATAGTGCCTCATATTCTGCAATGTTATTTGTACATTGAAAGTCTAGTCTTGCCACATATTTGAGCTTGACTCCGGAAGGTGAAGTTATGATTGCTGCTGCTCCAACGCTAGCAAAGCCCCAAGCACCATCACAATAGCTTACCCATTTTGGCTGCTCCATTTTTGCTTGATTGTATTTTGATGGTGTCCAGTTTGCTACGAAGTCGACCAGTACTTGAGATTTGATCGCTGTTCTCTTCTCAAATTTGATGAAGTATTGAGAGAATTCTGCTGTCCATTTCCCAATCTTCCAGAGGACTTACAGCCTTGTAATACTTCTTTGAGGGGTTGATTTGTTGGTATTCTTATTTTGTGTGCTTTGAATTAATGTTTCAACTTTCTTGATGCCATAAGTACTGCGTATGCAATTTTCTCTATTTTTGAGTAGAAATTTTTTTATCCTGATAGGACTTCGGATGCGAAGTATACTAGAATTTGTCTTGTTGAGTGCTCATTTTCTTCTTCTTGTATCAAAACTGCACTGACTGTTCTTTCATTTGCAGATACATATAATAGTAAGTCTGCGGTTGGATCGGGCGTTGCTAAAGTTGTGGGATTGGATAGATGCTTCTTTATTTCTTTGAAGGCTTCTTGCTGTGCTTGACCCAAGCTGAATTTTTCCTTTTTCCCTTTTAATGCTTGAAATATTAGCAAGCTTCGCTTAGCTAATTTAGATATGAATCTGTTCAGTGAAGCTAATCTTCCTGTTAATTTCTGAATGTCCTTGATGTTTCTTGGCACTTGCATATTCAGTATTTCCTTCACCTTCTCTAGGTTCGGATCAATGCCTTTTGTAGATACGATGCATCCCAGAATTTTGCCTGTTTGAACTCTGAATGTGCATTTTTCCGGGTTCAACTTTAGATTTTCTTTTCTAAGGTTTGAGAAGGTTTCTTGTAAGTCTTGGACATGTTCTTTTCTTTTTTTGCTCTTGACTACCAAATCATCAACATACGCAAGCAAGTTTCTTGGTATTTGATCTTTGAGAACAATGGATGTCATTCTGATAAAGGTTGTTCCTGCATTACAGAGCCGCTTGGCCATTCTTTGGAAGCAGTAAATTCCAAATGGTGTAATGAAACTTGTGTACTCTTCATCTTCTTTTGTCATCCAAATTTGATGGTAGCCTGAATAGCAGTTGAGGAAACTGAGCATTTCACTTCCTGCTGCCTGATCTATCAAAGTGTCTATTCTTGGTAATGGAAAATTGTCTTTTGGGCATGCTTTGTTGAGATCTATGAAGTCTATACACATTCTCCACTTTTTGTTTTTCTTTTGCAGCATGACTATGTTTGCAAGCCAAGTTGTGAATTGAACTTCTCTTATAACTTTTGCATCTAGCAATCTTTGGACTTCGTCTTTTGCAGCTTGTGTTCTATCTTCCGACAACTTTCTAAGTTTTTGCTTTTTTGGCCCGAAGTTTGGATCAATGTTTAACTTGTGTTCTATGACATCTCTGCTTACTCCTCTGAGGTCTTGCGTGGACCAGGCAAATATGTCCTTGTTGCTTTGTAGGACTTGGATTATTTTTTCTTCTTCTTCTTTTGTTAAGTTTGTGCTGATGATAACTTGTCTTTCTGGCACCATTGGGTCGAGTGGTACTTTCTTTGTGTCTTCACAGGACTTCGCCTTTTCTTGAGTCTTTGCGTTTTTAGTTTCGAGCTCATCCTCTTCTTCTTCTTCTTGTATGACATGGATGTTTTTGAAAGCTGGTCTTGCATCTCTTTCTATGTTTCTTGCCTCTGTTTGATCGCCAAAGATGGTTATGATGCCATTGATTGCTGGCATTTTCATGCATAGGTATGGGTAGCTTATTATTTCTTTGAAAGCATTTAAACTCCCTCTTCTGAAGATTGCATTGTACTGGCTATGCATTTTAACTACATCGAATGCTATTTGTTCTGTTCTTGCGTTGTTCACTGTTCCAAATGACTCTGGCAAGATAATTCTGCCGATGGAGTTTATTTTCTTTCCACCGAAGCCAACTAATGGATGTTTGGCTCTCCCTAAAGTTTTCCTGTCAATTTTCATTGCATCTGTAGTTGATGTGAATATGATGTCGGTGGAGCTACCGCCATCTACTAGAATCTTTGAGACTGCCAATCCTTCAATGTTTGCTTCAATTACCATTGCATCCATGTGAGGGTAATCTTTCAATTTGAGATCTTGTTTTGAAAATGTGATTGGTAGGTGAGACCATCTTGTTTTCTTGAATAGGCCTTCAATTGCGATGGAGTTTACTCTTCTGAAATAGTTTCTTATTTTGTTTCTTGTGTTAAGCTCCATGCTATTTCCTTCAAAGATTGTCATAATTTTGCCTTTGCTCGGAATGATTGCATTCCCATTGTTTGTTGATGCTTCGAGGGTATTGTTGGTGTGTTGAATTTGGTGAATGTTATTTGTCACTGAATTTTTGTGATGAAAACTTTGCTGTCGACTTTGGCTCTATTGGTTTTGCTGGCACATTGCTAGTGGCTGGCAATTGTAGATTGGCAGAGGTGGTGGCAACATGTGCTGAGGATAAGTTACTGGCATGTAATTTGTCCCTTGGGAGCTAGGTGATTGACAACTTTTAACTGCGAAGTTGCTCTATTTTCTTCTTGCATTTCTTCAATGCTTTTCTTTACTCTTGGGCACATTTTGGACGTGTGGCAGCCCCTTTGCCATTTATGATGCAATACATTTCCTCAGGCCTCAATATCTTTCTTTTAAAATTTCTTCCTTAATTGTTGTAGTTTGCCCTTTGCTGGAAGTTTTCCTTGTAACTTTTGTTGTTTTGAAAATTTCTTTGATTGTTTGAGCTTGGACCTTGACTGGCGTCTTCACTCGTGTTGACGTGATTTATCCTCTGAAATGGTCTTCGCTCAGCATTTATTCTTGAGTGTCGGGAATTGTTATTTGATCTTGACATGTTTCTTTCTCCGTTCTCTTCTCTATTCTTTTTCTGTAGTCTTCCTCGTACTCACAGTACTTTCTCATTTCTTCATATAAGTTTTCTACTGTGGTTGGTCTTTCCCTTTTGAAGTGGGAAGAAAGTTGGCCCGCCCGCAATCCTTTGATTGCTGCAATGATGACAACTTCATCTGGTATATTTGGGATTTGAGCTTTTTCTTGTACAAATCTTTTGTAATACTGGCTCAGTGGTTCCTTTGGTTGCTGCTTGTCTGACTTTGGTGCTAGCTTATCAGATATCAACCATTTGACATAAGCTTCACAACCCCAAACTTTTAAAAAAGACAAACTATGACGCCGACCAGTCCATATCTCATATGGTGTCTTATCTACGAACTTAGATGGTACCCTATTTAGTCTAAAATGCTCGAACACGCCGTTTCTCTGTGGTGTTCTGGGTGGCGTAAGTTGTGGAACAATTTTGCAACTCTTAAGATGATTGCTAAACTCGTGACTCAAATATTCACCTCCATGATCAGATTGCAAGGCTTTAATTTTCTTGCCACATTGATTCTCTACTTCATTCTAAAATTCTTTGAACTTTTCAAATGTTTCAGACTTATGCTTCATTAGATAGACATATCCATATCTACTAAAGTCATCAGTAAAAGTAATGAAGTATTAGAATCCGCCTCTAGCTGTCGTTCTTAGTGGTCCGCACACATCAGTATGTATGAGTTCCAACAAGTTAGACGCTCTCTCAGGAAAACCTATGAAAGGCGCCTTGGTCATCTTGCAGAGTAGGCAAGTTTCACATGTCTCGTAAGATTCAAAATCAAATGAAGTTAGAAGCCCATCAGCATGGAGCCTCTTCATGCGATTCTCACTTATATGACCCAAATGATAATGCCACATATACGTAGGACTTAACTCATTAAGCTGAGGCCTTTTAGCATTAGCACTACAGACAGGTGCATCATCAAGATTTAAAATAAACAACCCATTCACAATGGATGCAAAAGCCACAAACATGTCATTCTTGGAGATCACACAACCATTATCTTTACTCGCAAAAGAATAACCATCCTTCATCAAACATGAAGGTGACACAATTATTCAATTCCATGATAAATCCTGATGGCAGGTGAAGTTGCATCGTCCCAACGTTCAACGTAGCAACTCTTGCATTGTTGCCCACGCGGAAGTCAACCTCTCCCTTTTCCACGCTTCTACTTCTTATCATTCCCTGCATCGTATTGCATATATGAGCAACCGATCCGGTATCAAATACCCAAGAATTGATATAGGAGTTAGCAAGAAAAACATTTGTAATGTGAACAACAAGGGTACAAGTAGCAGTAATACCTTTACCGCCGCCATCCTTCTCTAGGGACGCCAAGTACTCCTTGCAGTTCCTTTTCTAGTGACCTTCCCCTTATAGCAAAAGCAATCTGAATTTGCAGATGGTCTAGCCTTGGCAGCAGATGAGTTTGTCTTAGAGATCTCATCTTTAGCCTTTCCCTTCTTCTTCTTCCAAGTATTACCCTTCCTCTTAAACCGAGACCTATTCTGGACCACCAACACTTGGCTACTGCCAGCACCTTTCTTGATTTCGGCCTCTGTTGTTTTTAGCATGCCACACAATTCACTCAGGCCTCTCTTTGCCCCATGCATATGGTAGTTCGAGATGAAGTTTCCATAATTGGGCGGAAGAGATGAGAGAATAAAATCAGTAGCCAACTCTTGGCCGATTGGGAAGCCTAGCTTCTCCAATCTCTGAGTGTAACCAACCATCTTGATTATGTGTAGTCTGACTGCTGCGCCCTCTACAAGCTTGGTTTCAGCAAAGCATTAGAGACATGGAACCTTTCAGTCCTAGCTTGCGTACGGAATATCTCTTCAAGCACCATGATCATATCGTTCACTGAATGATTGTTATTGAACTACATCTACAAATCAGGTTTTATACAAGCAAGCATAAGCAACTCACATCAAGATCAGCATCTAATGCTCTCCTATAAGCGGTTCTTTCAGTAGCAGTTGCATTTTCTTCAGGCTCATCTGGTAATGGGGTGTCTAGAATTTCTTCCTTTTTCTCAGCCCTAAGAACAATTCTCAGGTTGCGGATCCAATCTGCATAGTTTTTCCATTTAACTTATCTTTCTCAAGAAATATACGCAAAAAAAATGGTTGATTGTGGGCAGCCATTTATCTACAACAAAAGTAATGCAAAATACTAATACAATGTATCCATGAAGAGTAAATCATATCAAATAGAATCTACTCCCACTAAATCAATATTCCTCAATTGATACTTAGTGATTCAAAACCCATAACTAACATGCCGACCAGTGAGCTTTAGCATCACCGCTGGTCGGTATGGTAGATTGGTAAGCAACACCTTGCTAATCATATCTCATATGACTCTTGTTGTTGGGCTAGTATCTCTATGCCGAGCACTCAACCTTCCCATGCTTGAAGATCCCTAACCGTTAGGATGACCTTGTTCAAGTAAGCAAACCTTCTTGCAGTAAGTATCTGATACGAACCTGTCTAGTCAAGGAAAACTAGTGGCACCCTAATTTCATAGACTCGCCACCGATCGTACAAGATTTGTGACAGTGCAAGGTTTGGGAAAGCATGCAACTTAAACATTACTAAGGGATCATTCTACTTCACTATCGCACGAACGTAGACAAAGCATTATAGCATGTGAAAGTAGAACATAGTAAGAATGATATAAACATAGATATGACATGGTATAGCCCATTGTTCCTTTGAGATCTTCATCTCAATGTCAATCTGTTCGTCATGGTGATCTCCATCCCCATGGTCCATGTATGTCATCCATCTGTGGTGCATCCGCCAAGACTTGCTATCACTACCATAAAATAATTTACACAGTCGCGGATCATCATAGATTGGCACGCAGGCCATTACATGAAGGTTGAAAATATGTATATGGCTCCTCATGAAATGCAAGCCATGAATTAATTACATACATGTATCTCATACACATAAGGGCTATACCAGTCATGAATTTCTGCAAAACAGAGTTAGCTGATATAGACGTCTAATGTTGCAAGGGCTAAAACTCTATTTTCCAAGCAGTTTTTCACAAATCTAATTTTGCTAAACCATGGCTTTGTGGTGGAGAATCAAATGTAAAATTTCATTCTCTATGATTTTTGTTTAGAGTTCATCTCAATTCATGTTATGGTTCAAAAGTTATAGATGTCTTACCTCACAATACTTTTCTCGACAACCCAGTGCCTGGTAATAGATCCCATTTACTACCGCCGCACATCGCAAGTGCTCGACACTTGACATAGGGCTCAATTCGATCAATCTGATTGATCTCAAACTCGCCATGACTGGTTTTACATGTATCACTTAACTCGGATGGTGGAATTCTGATCGGTACATGTAGATCGTTACAAGACCAACGTGGCAAGACGATGAACCAAGATCAGAGACTCATCTACAACGGCGCATATCACCATATGCCCATAGCTAGACCTATAACAAAGCAGCTATGACTCTGATACCACTGAAGGGTTATGAGGATGCTAGCTAGCCAGAAAATAAAAACTTTTTCTACATCATAAACCAGGATCTACTACTAGATATAGGTCACGGGATTACCACTAGACGCGCAGGTGCAGCGGAAAACTTGATGTAGTCGAACGCGTCACAGCAGTGTCGTGTAGTTGTGTGGTCATCCGTCAAGTACGTCCTTCGCTCGCGGATCATCCTTGCACGTTCTTGACCTATCCAACTAGTCACCGACCAGTTGCCAACCACCATGATCAACAAGGTCCATCCTTGTGCCGCAGATGCAGCACCTCTGAGGTATCACACACATGCGGGAAAAAGCAATGCGCAACTGGACTGCTAGGTCCGTGAGGAGGTAAGGCATGAGCGTGGGGTGGGCGACGGCATGGAATAGATCAAGCAATCAGGTTTGCCTCACCCCTACCCCTTGCTTATATAGGCATCCCTATGCGACCCTGACCTGGAGGCCCATCAGGAAACCCTAAGCCTTGTCTAATTTGGGTCCAACCCAAATTTGGCTTCCAACCATTAAGTGTGCGACCCTATGGGTTCACGCACACATAGACATGGGAAAGGTACTCTTACTCACTCAATACTTGACAGCTGCCTCTAGCAAGGCGTGGCAACTCCTATGCATACACAAAGATCATATCAGATGAACCACTACTACCACGTACAAGTCATTCCCTTTGCCACTCGATATATGGTTTAACTCATGGGTTAACACTTAACCCAAGCATGGCCATGCATTTGTTGATCCAATCACTTGAGTGATCTAGTGATATCTCTCTCATGCAGAGAGGGGCAAATTCCATATTGACTGTCTATGTCTCATAGCATGCTTCCCGACCACCTGAAGACTGCCTTTATAACTACCTAGTTACGGAGTAGCGTTCGGCAGTCCCTATGTAGGCCATTTCACGTCTTGAGTACATAACACAATCTCAAGTCTAAGGACATAACATACATGACATGAATTGAGACTTTCTTATGTTGGGTTTGTCTAGCTTACATGTCTCACATGTGCCCACATTATTAGTTCGACATCTCCATGTTCATGACTTGTGAAACATAGCCATTAACTAATACATGTGCTGGTCTAATATTCAAGTGTGTTATCACAAGAATGTTGACCAGGGATAACAATAGAATAACCATTCAAGTAATTGAGTTCCACAAACAATTCACATAATTGCCAATCAACACAAGTTGTCTATAATGGATATTTAGTGAGCACTTAATACATGTCATAGATACAATCGGAATATCATCATCTCTATGATTACCTCTAGGGCATATTCCTAACATCTCTATGGGATGACAGGAGGACATGATGATAATCAAAGTGTCATTTGGTGCCCCAAGCTTATCTTTCTTAAGGGGGTAGGCAAGCTAAAGAATTTACAAGACGAAGGTGTCATGCATTCAAGCATTTCACTTAGAAGATTGATTATTAATTTCTTCAATCGAGAAGTCACTATCAAGTGCAAGTATCTTTGCTTAAGGTTGATAACTTGTTGGAACATCTACAAGGATCTTTTGTGTTCATCAAGGTTGAGTTTTGCTTGGAGCTACATCAAGTTATCATCCCATAGGAGTTCAACTTTCAACTCAAGACAAGCTGGCATTAATGACAAAGGAGCGTGAAGATGGATTTATTTATAGTTCAATGATAACTCAAAAGACCTCACTGTTATGCCAAGCATGTCAAATAATTTTGACTGAAGGAAGTTCTCTTCATGGTTATGATATAGCTGGAGGAGCTGGTGGACAAGGGGCTCCTCTGCCCCATCATTTTGCCTGCCCGTCCGGAGTGGATGGTGCCGTCGAGGGGGCACGGGGAGCCGAACCTGCCAATGGGATACGTGGTGAGCTTCATCAAATTCCATTGGATGGGGCTCTGATCTCCTCTGAGCCGGTTCATGCGGGCGCTGCTCCACCATTACAGAGTTGAGCTCCAGCATCTCTCCCCAACGCCATCTCCAACATGGCCATCTTTGCCACCGTCTGTGAGGGGTATGTGGGGATGGAGCCTCATTAGGAGTTGTGGCTCCATCTCTTCAAGGGGGAGCACTTCACCAAGCCAGAGTCATCGGGGGTGAGGACCTTCATCCGTGCCGAGAGCTACAACCTGGCGCTAAAGCGGAAGGAGCTGTTCATCCCAACGGGGCTGATTTTCGACCACGGCAGGTGGCACATCCGGAATGATGAGGTCCTGCTACCGCGCTACACTAGGCGTGTCCTCACGGAGCACCCATAGAACTGGTCGTATGGTGTGGCAGGGGAGCTTCAGGCACGGCTGAATCCCCTCCTCGCCTCGCTACGGGTTCTAAGGGACCGGGGGCTGAACGCTGGGATCATCGTCTCGGCATTCCATAATCGGACGGTGCTCCCTCTGATGATGCATCCGCTGTGCCTTGATCAGAGGGGGCCCGAGGTGCAGCCCGAGTAGCTCAGGGCGAGCCAGATGTCATCTGAGGAGCTGCCCACTGACAAAGTCATGAGGCACGTGAGGGGTGCGATCGCTGGCGCCTTCACCCCGAAGGAAGTGGGCCGGATCCTGATGCCGATCACATTCAGCTTGTAAGCACGCCATCTCATTACGCTCAAATTTCCTCCTTTTCTAGTAGAATTTCACACTTGCCATCGTGGATTTGTGTTCAGGGTGCCATTGACTACAGGGCATCGACGCAGGTGAGACATTTCACAGATCAACAATTAAAGAAGAAGAATGACAATGAAAAGAAAAAGAGGAAGGGGAGAAATCTCGAGCGTCAAGAGCTCGAGCAATGCTGAGCCAAATAGAAGTGGGACAACCTTCCTATCGAGGAATCTCCCTCAGAGGAGACGAGGAGGGGAGAAGGACGATAGTGATGACAAAGAAGGGATGGCGGCGCATTTCGCACCCCATCTGCCCGCCTTCCCCGGTGCTAACATGCGTTCTATGCAGGAGAACATCCTGGGGCAGCCTGCCACCCAGTCATCAAGGGCAGCTTCAGGGCGGCATCGGGAGAGAAGGCCAGCCGACCCTTCGACTCGTAGTGGGTCATCATCTCGCCATGCACGTGGCAAGACTCGCCCGACCTCGTCTCAGGGTCAGTCTGGTACATCGCCTCCCCACACCAGGTCCTCGACGCAACATGAGCGGAACCAGGATCGTGATGCCTCACGAGGGCAGGCGACGTCATCCTCAATGCCTAGGGTGTGGACCCGAGGCCAGGCAGTTTCGATGAAACAGTGGGGCCCAAGGACATTGTCTGAGGCCCCAGGCGGCTCTGGATCAGGGTGAGGCATGGCTCAGAGGGGATACTCGAGGCCCCTAAGCGGTACGAGGTGGCCTAGAAGGGCGCCTGTCATCCTGGTGGGGTAAGGCTTGCCATCCCAAGTGGTTCATAGAATTGTTAGGTGTTTCTTCCCTTGCATGTTGTGCAAGCTCAAGCGCACGGTGGAGGAAGTGAGCCCTTCACCGGCCAAGAAGCTTAAGGTGGATGCGGCCACGAGGATGGCGGCCGCAGTAGCAGGTGCGATCCCGAGACTCCTGTCGACGTCGAAAGCAGCTTGGTTGTCGCAAGCCCAGGTGACAATTGTTCAGGGCAAACTAACGGGCTCCATTCTCATCACAGGCTCGAGCTGCTCGAGGGCCGTTGCGGGCAGTGACTCCATCCAGGGACAGACGCCGGAGAGTGCGGGTACTGCCACAGTCTTGATGCCTGCAGCCCCTACTCCTGGACAGGTTGAGACCTCCGCTACCTCGCTCAAGGGGGAGCTCTTAACAGCCATGAGCCGGGGTCAGAGGATGCCCCAATCGTCCTTAAGGACAAGGAGGCCGTGGTTCCCCGTCCTTCCATGGAGGGATGGGAGCCGTGGCCGAAGGGACTGCATGAGTTGGAGGTGCAACGGAAGCAAGAGCAGGAGAGCCTGCAGGAGAAGGAGGATTAGCGGTAGGAGCAGCAAGAGGAGCAGCCACGGGAGCGGTAGGAGGAAGAGGGATTGGCTCCAAGCTAGCCTGAGCAACAGCGGGAGGTGGACCAGTTGGCGTCAAGCCAGCCAAAATGACAGCAGCAGCAACAACAGGAACAGCAGCAGCAGCAGCAACAACAACAACAATAGCATCAGCAGCAGCAGCAGCAACGTCACCAACAGCCAGAGGACGCGACGCCCTTGGACCCGCTGCCTCAGCGGCAAGACGAGTCACTGGAGGAGCTGGCAACCTCGAGCCTCTCACAGCAGTAGGAGGACGCCATGACCGCCTTGAGCCAACGGCCGCTGCAGCAGAGTGCGGCACAGGAGGTGTCAGTGGTCCTACGCGTGTCACAAGAGCAACTTGGGGAACTAGCCACAGCGAGCCCATCATTGTTACATCAGCAATAGGAGGAGGAGGATGCACTTCTGCTCGCTATAGCGACCACCGCTCGAGGCCCCCTCGTAGCCCCAGTTGGTCGAGTGTCGAGGCCGAGTCATCAGGGGCCTGAGCAGAGGTCGAGCCGCCGTTCCCCACCCTGGCCGAGCGGGTGGCTTGTCATGGCGGCTCGCCCGACCTGGTGAACTGGATCACAGTGTTGGTGTGGGAAAGGATCAAGAGCTCCCTCCCTTCTTGGGGTAAGGAGCCCCTTGTTCTCTAGAACCCGCTGGAGCGTGACACCACTGGGATCAAGATGGACGATCCGACGGAGGTGATGCACTGGGAGCGACTTGAGAAGTACTAGGCGTGGATGGTGCACGCCTTGAGGCTGGCCCTCGATGTCATTATTGAGGACCTGGGTCAAGCCTTTTCGGTACATGACCCTTTTGAACATGCTTGGTATGCATAGCCTTTTGACTTGTTGCTGTTGGTATTTGTCAACGCAAACAGATAAATCTACAAGTGCATGGATACCGTTGTAGCTTTCACCCAAGAGTATTCAAGGGTATCGTATTTATCCACAGGGAAGCAATGGTTAAGGATAATGATTATGAACCATCCTGTATCTACTATCTAGGATACCAACTACACTAAAGTGGGCTAAGCGATATTTAAGATAGGATGACACCCAAGAGGTTCTACTCATAGATAAGTAAATGCCTGAGTAGCTAACAGGGAGAGCACGGGAGTGTTATGTTACTTCTAAGCAAGCACAACTCTAGCCATGGATTATTGTGATATATATGTACCAGGAAATAAAGGGATTCACATGAACTTCGGAGCGCACCAGCTCGGAACTCACCACAGCAACTGGTTTTGACACAAAGCACCTGGAGCTCTACTACACAAACTAAACCTATCGGGATGGACTACAAAAGGCAAATAGGGCTGTCACCACCTATTGCTACCACCTCCGGAGATATAGGAGCAAACACAGGTAAGCATAGAGCCTAAGCAGCACGCCCAATCTATAGACTTTTGTTTTGTTTTTGAGGCATAGGGCAGGGAGCAAGAATAACATTTATAGACATGCTTTCCCCTTGTTCTTTTTAATCTTGAAACATTCAGTGAGTAAAGACACAAAACAGGAATTTTTCTTAGAGCACTTTTTTTTTGTTTTTCCTCATTATTATTTATTATTTTTAAGGGAAGTCTTATTAGGAGAGTGGTTGCAATCTTATTGTGCTAAGAGTCAAAGAAATTTTTTTTAACATAAGACAATGTTGTTTTAATTTATTATACATGAAAAAACATTCTTTTTTGGAAACTAAACATGGATGAACTGAAACAATATGTAAGAATTAAATATGTGATACTTACCGGTTTACCTGTTGGCAAGGGCTCATTGTTTTAAGTCAATTGAGCATGATTTCTCCATTTCATTTATCTCAAAGATTTACCCACTCAAATTGTCAATTTCCTGCAGGGGTCAGTCTAGATACACAACCAATGTCTACACAAGCAGTTTTAGTTCAATAATGAAACTAAACACCATGTTTAATTTGATTAAGATAGGCTATTTAACCTAAGCACCATGCTTAATTTAAAAGCCTATGGAAGTATGATTATTGCACAATAACCAGCACTCCCAAACTGAAACGTACTAATATAGAAGGAAGCATGTAAATAATGAACATGAGATGATTTAAACGGATGTGTGAGCGTTGAATGGTGAATCAGAGAACCAAAGTTTTTTTTAATGTAAGGTAATGCAAATCTGGTGAATGAATATGATCAAATCAAACATGGCATGGTTTAAAGAAATTAAAACAATGATATGCATGCAATTTTAGATATATGATGAATCTAACAAACATGCAGTGGTGGGAATAAAATTAGAATGCATAAAATGTTTTTGGGTTGGTTCTCTCATACCTTGATCAATTCATAAGTCACAATATGTGCTTGAGTCATAGTCGCTCTATCACATATATGATGATTTTCTTTCAGCTTGAGGGCGACCTTTTCTCCATCTGCAAAGAATTAGTGTGCACACATACCTCTCTACATGGTGGCAGGGTGGTGGTTTGATTGGTCAAGAATGATCAGGCACCCGGGCTCGTGGCAAATGTTTTACCCTTAAAAACTAGTGGCAACTAAGTTAGTAGACATCAAGATCAATATCAAAATCTTTACGCCAATTGCTTCTCCGGCAACGGTGCCAGAAAACTAGTTGGCTTATCTTAGCGTCACTACCAGGTTTGTTAGTCCCCGGCAATGACGCCAGAAAGCTAGTTGGTATTTGTTAACACAAACAGATAAATTCGCAAGCGCACAAATACCATTGTAGGTTTCACCCAAGAGTATTCCAGGGTATCGTATTTATCCACAGGGTGGCAATGGTTAAAGCTAGTGATAGAGAACCATCTTGTATCTACTATCTAGTATACCAACTAGACTAAAGTGGGCTAAGCAATATTTAAGATAGGATGACACCCAAGAGGTTCTACTCATAGATAAGTAAATGCTTGAGTAGCTAAGAGGGAGAGCACGGGAGTCTTATGTTACTTCTAAGCAAGCACATCTCTAGCCATGGATTATTGTGATATTTATGTACCAGGAAATAGAGGGATTCACATGCACTTCGGAGCGCACCCGTTCGGAACTCACCATAGCAAATGGTTCCGACAAAGCACCTAGAGCTCTACTACACAAACTAAACCTATCGGGATGGACTACATAGGCAAATAGGGCTGTCACCGCCTATTGCTACCACCTACGGAGATTTAGGAGCAAACACAGGTAAGCATATAGCCTAAGCAGCATGCTCAATCTATAGACTTTTGTTTTGTTTTTGAGGCATAGGGCAGGGAGCAAGAATAACATTTATAGACATGCTTTCCTCTTGTTCTTTTTAATCTTAAAACATTTAGTGAGTACAGACACAAAACAGGAATTTTTTTAGAGCACTTTTTTTTGTTTTTCCTCATCATTATTTATTAATTTTAAAAGTAATCTTATTAGGAGAGTGGTTGCAAGCTTATTGTGCTAAGAGTCAAAGCAATTTTTTTAACATAAGACAATGTTGTTTTAATTTATTATGCATAAAAAAATATTCTTTTTTGGAAACTAAACATGGATGAACTAAAACATTATGTAGGAATTAAATATGGGATACTTACCGGTTTACCTGTTGGCAAGGCTCATTGTTTTAAGTCAATTGAGCGTGATTTCTCCATTTCATTTATCTCAGAGACTTACCCACTCAAATTGTCAATTTCCTACAGGGGTCAGTCCAGATACACAACCAATGTCTACACAAGCAGTTTTAGTTCAATAATCAAACTAGACACCATGTTTAATTTGATTAAGGTAGGCTACTTAACCTAAGCACCATGCTTAATTTAAAAGCCTATGGAAGTATGATTATTGCACAATAACCAGCACTCCCAAACTGAAACATACTAATATAGAAGGAAGCATGTAAATAATGAACATGAGATGATTTAAACGGATGTGTGAGCGTTGAATGGTGAATCAGAGAACCAAAGTTTTTTTTAATGCAAGGTAATGCAAATCTGGTGAATGAATATGATCAATCAAACATGGCATGATTTAAAGAAATTAAAACAATGATATGCATGCAATTCTAGATATATGATGAATCTAACAAACATGCAGTGGTGGGAATAAAATTAGAATGCATAAAATGTTTTTGGGTTAGTTCTCTCATACCTTGATCAGTTCATAACTCACAATCTGTTCTTGAGTCATAGTCGCTCTATCACATATATGATGATTTTCTTTCAGCTCTAGGGCAACCTTTTCTCCATCTGCAAAGAATTAGTGTGCACACATACCTCTCTACATGATGGCACGGTGGTGGTTGATTGGTCAACAATGATCAGGCACCCTGGGCTCGTGGCAAATGTTTTACCCACAAAAACTAGTGGCAACTAAGTTAGTAGACATCAAGTTCAATATCAAAATCTTTACGCCAATTGCTTCCCCGGCAATGGTGCCAGAAAGCTAGTTGGCATTTCTTAGCGTCACTACCAGGTTCGTTAGTCCCCGGCAATGACGGTAGAAAGCTTGTTGGTATTTATTAACGATAACAGATAAATCCGCAAGTGCACAAATACCATTGTAGGTTTCACCTAAGAGTATTCCAGGGTATCGTATTTATCCACAGGGAGGCAATGGTAAAACCTAGTGATAGTGAACCATCCTGTATCTACTATCTAGTATACCAACTAGACTAAAGTGGGCTAAGTGATATTTAAGATAGGATGACACCCAAGAGGTTCTACTCATAGATAAGTAAATGCTTGAGTAGCTAAGAGGGAGAGCACGGGAGTGTTACACTACTTCTAAGCAAGCACATCTCTAGCCATGGATTATTGTGATATTTATGTACCAGGAAATAGAGGGATGCACATGCACTTCGGAGCGCACCCATTTGGAACTCACCACAACAAATGGTTCCGACACAAAGCACCTGGAGCTCTACTACACAAACTGAACCTATCGAGATGGACTACATAGGCAAATAGGGCTGTCACCGCCTATTGCTACCACCTTCGGAGATTTAGGAGCAAACACAGGTAAGCATATAGCCTAAGCACCACGCTCAATCTATAGACTTATGTTTTGTTTTTGAGGCATAGGGCAAGGAGCAAGAATAACATTTATAGACATGCATTCCCCTTGTTCTTTTTAATCTTGAAACATTTAGTGAGTAAAGACACAAAACGGGAATTTTTCTTAGAGCACTTTTTTTTGTTTTTCCTCATTATTATTTATTATTTTTAAGGGAAGTCTTATTAGGAGAGTGGTTGCAAGCTTATTATGCTAAGAGTCAAAGCAAAAAATTTTTAACATAAGACAATGTTGTTTTAGTTTATTATGCATGAAAAAATAATTTTTTGGAAACTAAAAATGGATGAACTAAAACATTATGCAAGAATTAAATAAGGGATACTTACCAGTTTACCTATCTGCAAGGGCTCATTGTATTAAGTCAATTGAGCATGACTTCTCCATTGAATTTATCTCAAAGAATTACCCACTCAAATTATCAATTTCCTGCAGGGGTCAGTCGAGATACACAACCAATGTCTACACAAGCAATTTTAGTTCAATAATCAAACTAGACACCATGTTTAATTTGATTAAGGCAGGCTGTTTAACCTAAGGACCATGGTTAATTTAAAATCCTATGGAAGTATGATTATTGCACAATATCCAGCACTCCCAAACTGAAACATACTAATACAGAAGGAAGCATGTAAATAATGAACATGAGATGATTTGAACGGATGTGTGAGTGTTGAATGGTGAATCAGAGAACCAAAGTTTTTTTTAATGCAAGGTAATGCAAATCTAGTGAATGAATACGATCAATCAAACATGGCATGGTTTAAAGAAATTAAAACAATGATATGCATGCAATTCTAGATATATGATGAATCTAACGAACATGCAGTGGTGGGAATAAAATTAGAATGCATAAAATGTTTTTGGGTTGGTTCTCTCATACCTTGATCAATTCATAACTCAAAATCTGTGCTTGAGTCATAGTCGCTCTATCACATATATGATGATTTTCTTTCAGCTTGAGGGTGACCTTTTCTCCATCTGCAAAGAATTAGTGTGCACACATACCTATCTACATGATGGTAGGGTGGTGGTTTGATTGGTCAAGAATGATCAGGCACCCTGGGCTCGTCACAAATGTTTTACCCACAAAAACTAGTGGCAACGAAGTTAGCAGACATCAAGATCAATATCAAAATCTTTATGCCAATTGCTTCCCCAGCAACGGCACCAGAAAGCTTGTTGGCATTTCTTAGCGTCACTACCAGGTTCGTTAGTCCCTAGCAATGGCGGGAGAAAGCTTGTTGGTATTTGTTAACGCAAATAGATAAATCCGCAAGCTCACAGATACCGTTGTAGCTTTCACCCAAGAGTATTACTCGGTATCGTATTTATCCACAGGGAAGCAATGGTTAAAGATAGTGATAGTGAACCATCCTGTATCTACTATCTAGTATACCAACTGGACTAAAGTGGGCTAAGCGATATTTATGATAGGATGACACCCAAGAGGATCTATTAATAGATAAGTAAATGCTTGAGTAGCTAAGAGGGAGAGCACGGGAGTCTTATGTTCCTTCTAAGCAAGAACAACTCTAACCATGGATTATTGTGATATATATGTACCAGGAAATAGAGGGATTCACATGCACTTCGGAGCGCACCCGCTCGGAACTCACCACAGCAAATGGTTCTGACACAAAGCACCTAGAGCTCTACTACACAAACTAAACCTATCGTGATGGACTACATAGGCAAATAGGGCTGTCACCACCTATTGCTACCACCTCCAGAGATTTAGGAGCAAACACAGGTAAGCATATATCATAAGCACCACGCTCAATCTATAGACTTACTATAATCGCATATCACTAATTAGAGCACTTTAACTGGGCGGTGTTCCTGTGCAGGATATAACCACACTAAACAAGGCCAACATGATTATCACTAGAGCATGGCTAAAAGGGCAAGACTATTACATGAAGTAAAGACTTGGAAAAGTACTTGCAGAGAAAGTAATATCTTTATTGCAATAGGGAAAGTGTTACCAGAGTGGTACAAGGCTATACCGACTTCTGAAGACTTCCTCCTGACTCTGAGCAGAGCTCCCGCTAAAGCTACTAGAGTTACATATTGAAGAGTGGAGAGAGAGCTCCTTCTTGGTGTGTGTTACAAATGAAGCATGGGGACCTATTTATAATCTCTAGAGGTCAGTAGTTGTGACCCTGGGGTGGGTGCCCTGGGTCCAGGGTGGACGCCCTGGCTAGGGTGGGCGTCGTGGAGATACCGTCCATTCGCATCGACCTTCGATCCAACGGCGATGGCTCACTCCCCCAAGTTGGTTGCATGCGAGATAAGTCGGTTTAGAGTCGGTTCCAACCGACTTAGCCTCCTTGGGTGTATGACAATGGGCCCATGAATCCAAGTGACATCCATCGAGCACCCTTGGATCAAACCGACTTGGTTTTGACTGTTGGGAGACGTGGGATGTTGTTGTCACGGATTGGTGACATGGCTAGGTCGGTTTGGTGGCACGGCCAGGGTGGGCGCCCTGACTCAGAGTGGGCGCCCTGAGTACAGGGTGGGCGCCCTGGCCCTAGCTGGGTTGCTGGCCTTGCCACGTTCCATTGCCTCTATTTGTTCCATTTACACTTATATTTTGTACTTTTCCTTCATACAAATATAAACTCCATGTACAAGTGGAACTATGTGAATTATAAATATAAATCATTACTTGTATTATTGGTTGTCCTCATTTTGATGCAATAATAACGGTCAAATTTGGTAGTTAAGGACCGTCAACAAGCTCCCCCATACTAAACCTTTGCTCATCCCGAGCAAAGATGTGGGCTGAAGCATGATGGATCAGGAGTTGCTACAATGTGACGCCTTGCAAAAACTCTTATACAAACTAATACTACTATTGAGTTGAGCAGATTAGAGTTAGAAATCCATCATTAATCTTAGCCATATGGGGCTTATAACTTTCACCTTGTAATATGCAAGAGCAATACAGAGCAGTAGGTAGAAACTTTGTACCTTGCTTTGGTAAAGCTGAGACTCTTTCTGGAGGTTTTCAAGTTTTTTAGAGAAAAGCTTGCCTAAGTTCCTCAAATGGTACACTTGATCGCTCAATGGTGTTTGATAATTCTCACCAAGGCCAAAGATAGAGACCTTTTGCACCTATACTAAATCTTATGTGGAGCTCATAGGTGGGGAAAGCATAAGCAGACTTGAGCTGAATATATTGCTAAGTTAGACATTTAGATCAAAAGGAGCAACAAGGCATACAAAATGATCAAGATGTGCAAGTGTGAATATTTGGTGGAACTCCTTTGAGACTTTCTGATGGTAACTTATTTTTGAAGAGAGCAAGGCTACCCGCTATTCTACATGGGACACTTGGTCCTCTTTTTTTTTGCTCTACATTTTTTTGTTAAGAGAAATCCTTTTTTTTCATAGTGGGTATTGAGGCTTCCGCTGTATCATCTCTCATTTCGGGATTATATCCCTCTTTCATCTCAATTTTTTCTTTTGGTAGCACATGCCCTTCAAAAATATGTCTCAAATAGTGTATGGAGCTAGTTGCATATTTCCGATGTGGAAATAGCAGGGGTGTAACACCTCTGGTGTTATATTAACTAAAACATGCCATGTCATCATATGCATTGCAAAGCATTCATGTTTAGGTCAACCTTGATATGCATCAACTAAAACAAGCTTACATTTCATAGGTTGATTGTGCTTCTGAAATGTTTTGTAACATGAAATAATAAAACCCAACTTTCGAATGTCATCCCAAATTACTTGGCTTATATTCTATGTACTCGAGGTGTAAAAAGTGTTTACACTAGTGTCAAGCATAGTGTATAAATCTAAGTCCAACCCTAAAAATGATTTCCATATTTGAAATTGAATTTGGATTTCAAAGCTTATTCCCAAGTCTTGCAATTCAAATTTAAATTCAAATTGGAAAGTTATAAAATGTTTTTTCCAAAAGTCAATTTGGTCAACCAAGGGTGTCATTGGGTCATTGACCTAAAAATGTCCTTGGATGATGTTTGTGATCACAAATGACCAACCAATTAAATTAGAAACCAAATCGAGTTTGAGTTCGGTTTCGAAAACCCTTTATTTCAAAACCTGGTTTTATCCCCTTTTCTATAAATAAAAATCTATAAATAATTTGGGTACACTCTGAAAATATGATTTGTAGATCTTGACAAGATCTACAATAATGGTATATAAAGTTTTCCAAGTTTCCAAAAAGAATTTCAAATAACTTTGAAAATACAGTTTTCCAACATTTGTCCCCTTTTGATTTTAAAAGCATAATTCAAAATTTATGCATAATTTGAGAAAACTTTATACATGAAACATGTTTGGTTTGCAAAGTTAAACATTTCATAGTTTTGAAGATTTTCAAGTTTCATTGAAAATCAAAAGTAATTTCAAATGTTTATTTCTAGGGTTTTATTCGCCTTTTGAATTTGAATTCATATTTCAAAAAATAAGCAGAATTTCAAAATGTTTGTTAAATGAAAAGTGTAGCTCTCAAAAATTTCTACAAATGATATTTTTGGGGATTTTCAAGTTCCTATATAAATTTTGGAGTAATTTGTTATTTTAAACGAGTGGTGTTTCTGTAATTAGCTTGAACAGCATCGAAACCTATGGGTGGCCGCCATGGCCGGCTTCACAAGCCGCGCCGCCGTCCACCGCCGAACCTGCCGTGACCGCCAGCTCGCCCTGACGCATGAAACTTCGCCATCGTCGTGTCAATCATCCATGCGCCGTCGTTGGCCTATATATAGGCCGGCCACTGCCATTTTCCTTCTTCTTCTCCCTCTGCCGCCGTCGCCGACGACATCGCTCCGCCACTCAAATTTTCCGCCATCGCTCCATCTCTGCCTTCTTGTTCTTGCCAGAAGCTCCACCTTGACCTTGCGCTTCTTCTGAGCTAGTTAGTGCCTGCCTTCGTCGCCCGTAGCACCCGCACGTCTTCATCTTCCTCGCGGCCGGTCGCCGAGCCGCCGTGAGCTTTCTCGCCGTTCACCGCCGCCCAGGTTGCAACATATTTCCATTTACCTCTCTATCCTATCCTCCGTCTTCTCCTGCTCCTCATACGCACCGTGGTTCGCTCTCTGGTGCACAGGACACGCCGTGACATAGTTCTTGCCGCTGGAACGCCGTCGCCGCCATTAGCGCCGCCGTCCGCAGCTCGATTCAGCCACTCCGAGCCTTCATCTTCAAGCGCACCAGAACAGCGGTGAGCTCCTGCGTCCCTCCATGCCATCAATTTCACCCCTCCTACGCTGTAGGGTCCGGCGGACGTGCGTCGCCGTCGGCGTGACCTTGCCAGTGCCGCCACTAGCGTAGCCGTTGTGGCTGGAGGTCAAATTGGGACTCATCTTGTTGTCCGTTAGACTCATGTGGATGTATATATCGTAACTGTGCGCTCGCCATCACTGGAGAAGCTCCGGTGAGCCCTTGCCACCGCGTCCGAGCTCCGCCACGCCCCCATGGCCGCCGGCCAGTGCGCCGCCGTCGCCCCGCCACTCCATTAGCCAGCCCAAGTTGCTCCCCATGCCGAGATGAACCTGTAGGGCCAAGTACCATCGTCAGAAACCTCACCGTCGGCGAGGTTTGGCCGGTCAAAATCGCCGCCTCCGCGGTCAACGTCGGGAGCCGATTTTCCTTTTTCTTTTTCTATTTCCAAAAAATGATTTAAATGCTATTTTTTTTGAAAATCATAGTAATTCATGTATAGCTCCAAAAATTCTAAAATTTTTTTGTATGTTCTTTATGATGTCCTCTACCTAGAAAAAATATGTAATGTTAAATTTGAGTAAATATTGCATAAGTTAAAATTAGTCCTTTTAATTGAAAATGCATCTTCTATGATTTTTTTATAAATAAAATATTTGGCTTTTAATTTTGAAATTTATTTTGCCATCTAATTAGGCCAAGAGCTTTTCAAAATAAAATTTTGAGCTCAATTAGACAAATTTAATTTTTTATGCCTTTATTTTATGCTTTTAAATAATTAATTAATCCCTTTAATCATGTTTAATCATTATAGGATTTGTTTGACTTTGGGATTGATTGATGACCTTGGGTCATTAACCTTAATGACCCTTGGCACTTTAATTAATTGTTTGTGCTTACCTGGATAATGTCATTAAGGTTTAATTAATGTCATTTTATGTGTTTAATGAACTTCTTTAATGACGTAGTTAACCCTAATAAACTTAGTAAGTAAGTTTGGTTGGCTTGCAACTTTATCGTGAAGGAAAGTTATACTCAAACCCTTAATCTAGTATGCATCCATCGAGCATCATGTTTACTATTCCATCATGTTGAAGCATATCATTTCATCGTATAGTTTTCGTTGGTGGAGAGTTTAACATTGTCGCACCAGATCCCAAGCAAGAGTAGATTCAGGAATCGGGAGTTGATCCAGTGCTCGAGACCGTCTGCCCCAAATTTCAAGGCAAGCCCCAAATGCATTCAAACCCTATTCTATTTTATAAAGGTTTTATCGCTTCAGCTATGAGATGTTGCACTAAGTAATAGGAGTTGAGTGAAAACCTACCAACTGCATCACCAGTCTTACTTCTATATTCCTTGTTACCTGTTAAATGGGAAAATGCACAGTAATGCTTAGCCCTACTTAATTAGTAGGTTTTCAAAAAAGAAAAGAATAAAAAAGATGAGGATGGCTTTTCTTGTCGAGTCCAGACGGGTAATTTGCATTGGGAATGGAGTCCCTCTGTAGTGTTTCTGTCTGTTGATGCCCTAGGTCCCGTGTCGATGGTGATCTGGTGATATCGAGAACTAGAAATCCACGTGCATGAAGTGACATACTAAGGGTTGGAGCCCAGGTATGTCATGGAGTGATATATTGTGGGGCCAGAGTCCCCACATATGTCATAGTGTGGTATACTATGGGTTTAAGTTCCCATGTATATCGATACCCTGGGCCTGAGTGCTCACGTGTATCATGTGGTGATATATGGCTGCGGTTGTTATCATGGTATATCTTCGGTCTGGTATGCATTTTGGTTGGAGCCTCATGCATGCCAAGATCTAGGTCCCAGCTGGGTATGAAAATGGATTCGAATCGCCGTTGCTTCTCGGAGAAGAAAACTCGATCGTTGTTCATCATCGTAGTAACAACTTGAATAATACTTAAGGTTTAAGAATGAAGTTGGTTGGTAATCTTGATCTAGAGCAAGACAACTTTACATTCTGTCGA
This sequence comes from Bothriochloa decipiens, assembly GCA_023333625.1. Lineage (NCBI taxonomy): Eukaryota > Viridiplantae > Streptophyta > Magnoliopsida > Poales > Poaceae > Bothriochloa > Bothriochloa decipiens. The sequence goes on along the minus strand of CM041639.1, from coordinate 23,146,049 downwards.
ACTTTTCTACAAAAATTCTTAGCTTTTGCAAGCCTTACCTTGTCCCTCTAGCCTGCATTTCTGTGTCTTCACCCCTCTTTATCGTTGGGTTAGTCTTGTTGAGTACTTTTGTACTCAGGGTTTGTTGAACCCTTGTTATAGGTGAGTTTCATGGGCAGGAGCGCTTTGCATCCTGCTGCATGACAGTCTTTGTGGAAACTGATGATGAGTAGGATGTTTGGCTCTTAGGCAGAGCTTATCGCCTGGTATTGTAATAAAGTTATCTATCGCTACTCCACTACTACTATGGTTTTTAATAATCAAACTTTAAAGTGGTTTGAAAGTTTTGAAATAAATGGTTTGTAAATTTATGTTATTGTAATCCTTCTGCTATTTTACTCCGAAATATCTTATTTGTATAAAACTATTGTAATACTGCAATGTCTCTTTGTAATGATTGATCCTGCTTGGAGAATCGTGGATGATTCGGGATTTACCCGACAGACCTTTTAAGTCTCATGGAACACATTCATGGTCATTAGGAGTCTGTTTAAACAATAATGATGCATGTGGGCCATATGATTTAGGAGGTTCTGCCACAGCTGGTATCAGAGCCGGATAATTATTAAAAAGAGTTGTTGTAGTATTCTTTGCAAAAAATTTCAAAAGTTTTGAGTTAAATAGTTTTACTTGACTACTTTGGGTCCAAATTGCTTATTCCTTATCTATGATTCTTTCTATCGACCCTTATTCTTATTTCCAAAGTGTGGAGGTGGAATACCATATTAAATTGTCCTATTTTATAAAGGTTACCTTTATGTATGTGTTATGTCAAATTCTTTAATGCTTAGGTCGTAAGTTCGTTCATGCATCATGTTTAATTAATCTATTTTAATTACCTTCCCCTTTAAAGTGGTTTGGGTTAAGTAGTATCAATCCTTTTTGTGCTAACCTTCAGAGTTCTACCCATCTATCCTTAACTCTTATGACCTATCTTTCTTCAGGATGGCCATTACTAAGCAGACTCCCCGTAAGGGCACTGCACCGAAGGGAGTACCTTGACATCAACTAGCTCCCAGATACGAGATTGGCGAAAGTAGTAACAATCCCAATCTAGATCTGCAAGCTAAAATAGCTAGACTTAGAGCAAAACTGGAAAGAGCAGAAGCGGATAGGATCGAAGAGGCCACTGAGATTACTCAGTTAAGGCAATCTCGGAGGTATATGAAACACCAGATAAATGATGCTTCGGCACGAGAAGACGCCGCAAATGAGCATATACAAGAACATGAGGATTACGTGGAAGAGTTGGAGGAATATGCCAAGGAAGCTGATGATGAGTGTGTGAGGCTGAATAACCTGTTGGATCCTGAATATCAACGATAGGCAGCCCAAGATGATCTTGGTCTTGTGATGGGTCAGGATGAGGAAGAGGAAGATCCTGAAGAAATAGAGTCCGCTGATGATGATGTCATCAATGAGGAAGAAAAAACCAGATGGGTGTGGCAAATGAAAATGAAGAGGATCTTATGGAAGAAGAAGATCCAGAGATATTGGAAGAAGAGCCAGAAGAGGAAGAGGATCCAGAAGAGGAGGATGTAATTCCCGTGGATACTAGTGAGGAGGATGAGTAAGGAGTTTGGATAATGAGACGTGTAATATATCTTTTCCTTTCTTTCTGAAACCTAGTAGGTGTGGGAAGTCTTGCTGGAGTGCAGACGGTTGTAACAAAAATAATGTGTTATAAATGTGTTGCACATCTATAATATCTGCTGATCTAGTTCAATAAAGCTTTGTGAATAAAGTATAGTTTGTTTATCAATAGATGCCTGCTCATACTCGATCCCGTGATGCTGCCGGTCCATCTCATGATGGAGGTGATGTTTCGAATCGTCCACCAGTTCCATCAACCCTGGCCGATGCAGTTGTGGCCTTAGTCAATGCAACCACCATGATGGCCTAGAAGCAGAATCAAAATGCACATTCGGGGAATCGTGGTCAGAATAATAGGAATGAGACCACCTATGTGGATTTTACCGACACCCGTCCTTCGGTCTTCACCAGAGTGGATGAACCAATGGAGGTAGATGATTGGCTCCGCACTATGGAGCAGAAGTTCGGGTTAATTGAATGTATCGAATATCAGAAACCCATGTTTGCAGCTTAGCAGTTGAGAGGCACTGCAGGAGCCTGGTGGGTTAACTTTGTCACTACTCAACCTGAAGGTCATCGTATTACTTGGGCTGAGTTTCATGAAGCTTTTCGTGCACATTTTATTCCTGAGGGAATCATGACCATAAAGCTTGAAGAGTTTCTTTCTCTGCGACAAGGTGATATGTTAGTTATGCAGTATTTTGGTAAATTCTAGAAACAATTGCACGAATCATTAGGTACTGATCTTTTACACAGTTCAGCCTACCATCCTCAAACCGGATGTCAGACTAAAAGAGTGAATCAGATACTTGAGGACATGTTGAGGGCTTGTGTTCTTAATTTTCCAAAAAAATGGGATGAGTGTTTGCCTTTAGCAGAATTTTCTTACAACAATAGTTACCAAGAAAGCATTAGAATGGCACCATTTGAAGCACTATATGGTCGCAGATGTAGAACCCCATTAAACTGGTCAGAATCTGGAGACAGAAGAGTCTTTGGGTTGATCTTGTAAAAGAAACAAAAGATAAGGTTAAGCAGATACAATAGAACTTAAAGGTGGCACAGTCTCGACAGAAAAGTTATGCGGACAAAAGGCGTCAACCAATGTGGTTCAATAAGGGAGATTATGTATATTTAAAGGTGTCAACCATGAAGGGAGTTAATCAGTTTGGAGTCAAAGGCAAGCTAGCACCTCACTACATTGGACCATTTCAGATTTTGGCACAAATTGGGAAGGTATCATATCGTTTGCAACTACCTGAACAGTTGTCGGCCGTACACAATGTGTTCCATGTATCCCAACTCAAGAAGTATCTTCGAGTGCTAGATAAAGTTGTTGATGTGGAAGGAATTGAACTTGAACCTGACTTGACTTATTCTGAGTATCCAATTCGAGTGTTAGATCAAAAAGACCGTGTCACTAGAAGCAGAACCATTAAGTGGTATAAGATACAATGGGATCAACGTTCAGAAGAAGAAGCTACTTGGGAATCAAAAGATTATTTGTTGGAGAACTTCCTAGAATTTTATGCTTCTAACTAAGCTACAATTTCCTCTAAGAGTTGTCACTCCTTTAGCATGAGTTGTAAAACCCCTTTCCCTTATGTATTTAGTTGAATTGTGTTTTCTTGTTGAATTGTGTTTTCTCGACACATTTTCTTTTTCATTACTCCACCTACATCTTTAAATCTCGGGACGAGATTTCTTTAAGGGGGAAGGGCTGTAACACCTCTGGTGTTATATTAACTAAAACATGCCATGTCATCATGTGCATTGCAAAGCATTCATGTTTAGGTCAACCTTGATATGAATCAACCAAAAAAGCTTACATTTCATAGGTTGATTGTGCTTCTGAAATGTTTTGTCATATGAAATAATAAAAACCTACATTCGAATGTCATCCCAAATTACTTGGTTTATATTCTATGTAATCGAGGTGTAAACTGTGTTTACACTAGTGTCAAGCATAGTGTATAAATCTAAGTCCAACCCTAAAAATGATTTCCATATTTGAAATTGAATTTGGATTTCAAAGCTTATTCCTATGTCTTGCAATTCAAATTTAAATTTAAATTAGAAAGCTATAAAATGTTTTTTTGAAAAGTCAATTTGGTCAACCAAGGGTGTCATTAGGTCATTGACCTAAAAATGTCCTTGGATGATGTTTGTGATCACTAATGACCAACCAATTAAATTAGAAACCAAATCGAGTTTGGGTTCGGTTTCAAAAACCCTTTATTTCAAAACCTGGTTTTATCCCCTTTTCTATAATTCAAAACCTATAAAGAATTTGGGTATACTCTAAAAATATGATTTGTAGATCTTGACAAGAGCTACAATAATGGTATATAATATTTTTCAAGTTTCCAAAAAGAATTTCAAATAACTTTGAAAATACAGTTTTTTATCATTTGTCTCCTTTTGATTTTAATAGCATAATTCAAAATTTATGCATAATTTGAGAAAACTTTATATATGAAACATGTTTGGTTTGCAATGTTAAACATTTCATAGTTTTGAAGATTTTCAAGTTTTATTGAAAATCAAAAGTAATTTCAAATGTTTATTTCTAGGGTTTTATTCCCCTTTTGAATTTGAATTCATATTTCAAAAACTAAGCAGAATTTCAAAATGTTTGTTAAATGAAAAGTGTAGCGATTAAAAAGTTATGCAAATGATATTTTTTGGGATTTTCAAGTTCCTATATAAGTTTTGGATTAATTCATTATTTTAAACGAGTGGCATTTCTATAATTAGCTTGAACAGCATCGAAACCTATGGCTGGCCGCCATGGCCGGCTTCTCAAGCCACGCCGCTGTCCACCGCCACGCCTGCCGTGATTGCCAGCTCGCCCTAACGCACGAAACTTCGCCATCGTTGTGTCAATCATCCATGCGCTGTGGTTGGCCTATAAATACGGTCGACCACTGTCGTTTTCCTTCTCCTTCTCCCTCTGCCGCCGCAGCTGACGACCTCGCTCCGCCGCTCAAATTTGCTGCTGTCACTCCATCTCTACTTCTTGTTCTTGCCAGAAGCTCCGCCTCGACCTTGCGCTTCTTCTGAGCCAGTTAGTGCCTGCCTTCGTCGCCCGTTGCACCCGCACGTCTTCATCTTCCTCGCAGCCGGTCGCCGAGCCGCCCTGACCTTTCTCGCTGTTTACCGCTGCCCAGGTTGAAAACGTATTTCCATTTACCTCTCTATCCTGTCCTCCATCTTCTCCTGCTCCTCATGCGTACTGTGGTTTGCTCTCTGGTGCACAGGACACGCCGTGACGCCGTTCTTGCCGCCGGAACGCCGCCGCCGCCATTAGCGCCGCTGTCCGCAGCTCGATTCAGCCACTCCGAGCCTTCATCTTCAAGCGCACCAGAACAGCGGTGAGCTCTTGCGTCCCTCCATGCCCTCAGTTTCACCCCTCCTACGCCGTAGGGTCCGGCCGACGTGCGTCGCCACCGACGTGACCTTGCCAGCGCCGCCGCTCGCGTAGCCGTTGCGGCTGGAGGTCAAATTGGGCCACATCTTGTTGTCCGTTAGACTCGCGTGGATGTATAGATCATAACCATGCGCTCGCCGTCGCCGGAGAAGCTCCGGTGAGCCCTTGCCGCCGCGCCCGAGCTCCGCCGCGCCGCCATGGCCGCCGGCCAGTGCGCCGCCGTCGCCCCGCCACTCCATTAGCCAGCCCAAGTTGCTCCCCGTGCTGAGATGAACCTGTAGGGCCAAGTCCCATCGCTGAAAACCTCACCGTCGGCGTGGTTTGGCCGGTCAAAATCGCCGCCGCCGCGGTCAACGTCAGGAGCTGATTTTCCTTTTTCTTTTTCTATTTCTAAAAAATGATTTAAATGCTATTTTATTTGAAAAATCATAGTAATTAATATATGGCTCCAAAAAGTCTGAAAATTTTTTTGTACATTCTCTATGATGTCCTCTACCTAGGAAAAATATGAATTGTCAAATTTGAGTAAGTTTTGCATAAGTTAAAGTTAGTCCTTTTAATTGAAAAATGCATCTTCTATGATTTTTTAATAAATAAAATAATTGGCTTTTAATTTTGAAATTTATTTTGCCATCTAATTAGGCCAAGAGCTTTTCAAAATAAAATTTTGAGCTCAATTAGACAACTTTAATTTTTTATGCCTTTATTTTTATGCTTTTAAATAATTAATTGATCCTTTAATCATGTTTAATCATTATAGAATTTGTTTGACTTTAGGATTGATTGATGACCTTGGGTCATTAACCTTAATGACCCTTGGCACTTTAATTAATTGTTTGCGCTTACCTGGATAATGTCATTAAGGTTTAATTAACGTCATTTTATGTGTTTAATGAACTTCTTTAATGACGTAGTTAACCCTAATAAACTTAGTAAGTTTGGTTGGCTTGCAACTTTATCATGAAGGAAAGTTATACTCAAGCCCTTAATCTGGTCATGCATCCATCGAGCATCATGTTTACTATTCCATCATGTTGAAGCATATCATTTCATCGTATAGTTTTTGTTGATGGAGAGTTTAACATTGTCGCACCAAATCCCAAGGAAGAGCAGATTCAGGAATCGAGAGTTGATCCAGAGCTCGAGACCGTCTACCCCGAATACCAAGGCAAGCTCCGAATGCATTCAAACCCTATTCTATTTTATAAAGGTTTTATCGCTTCAGCTATGAGATGTTGCATTAAGTAATAGGAGTTGAGTGAAAACCTACCAACTGCATTACCTGTCTTACTTCCATATTCCTTGTTACCTGTTAAATGGGAAAATGCATAGTAATGCTTAGCCCTACTTAATTAGTAGGTTTTCAAAAAGGAAAAAGAATAAAAAAGATGAGCATGGCTTTTCTTGTCGGAATCATGATAATAGTTAATAAATCTAGTCCAGACGGGTAATTTGCATTGGGAATGGAGTCCCTCTGTAGTGTTTCCATCTGTTGATACCCTTGGTCCCGTGTCGACGGTGATCTGGTGATATCGAGAACTAGAAATCCACGTGCATGAAGTGACATACTAAGGGTTGGAGCCCAGGTATGTCATGGAGTGATATATTGTGGGGCCAGAGTCCCCACATATGTCATAGTGTGGTATACTGTGGGTTTAAGTTCCCATGTATATTGGTACCCTGGGCCTGAGTGCTCACATGTATCATGTGGTGATATATGGCTGCGGTTGTTATCCCGATATATCTTCGGTCTGGTATGCATTTTGGTTGGAGCCTCATGCATACCAAGATCTAGGTCCCAGCTGGGTATGAAAATGGATTCAAATCGCCGTTGCTTCTCGGAGAAGAAGACTCGATCGTTGTTCATCATCGTAGTAACAACTTGAATAATACTTAAGGTTTAAGAATGAAGTTGGTTGGTAATCTTGATCTAGAGCAAGACAACTTTACTTTCTGTCGAGCTTTTTTGCAAAAATTTTTAGCTTGCAAGCCTTACCTTGTCCCTCTAGCCTACATTTCTGAGTCTTCACCCCTCTTTATCGTCGGGTTAGTTTTGTTGAGTACTTTTGTACTCAGGGTTTGTTGAACCCTTGTTGCAGGTGAGTTTCATGGGCATGAGTGCTTCGCATCCTGCTGCATGACAGTCGTTGCGGAAAGTGATGACGAGTAGGATGTTTGGCTCTTGGGCAGAGCTTATCGCCTGGTATTGTAATAAAGTTATCTATCACTACTCCACTACTACTATGGTTTGTAATAATCAAACTTTAAAGTGGTTTGTAAGTTTTGAAATAAATGGTTTTTAAATTTGTGTTATTGTAATCCTTCCGCTATTTTACTCTAAAATATCTTATTTGTATAAAACTGTTGTAATAGTGCAATGTCTCTTTGTAATGATTGATCCTGCTCGGAGAATCATGGATGATTTGGGATTTACCCGACAGACCTTTTAAGTCATGGCACACATTCATGGTTATTAGGAGTCTGTTTAGACAATAATGATGCATGTGGGCCATATGATTTAAGAGGTTCAGCCACAAGGGGGTGCATGGTTATTTGGTGGGTGCGTACTTCCAATGTAGAAGTAGCAAGGGGTGCATGTGTAAGTGGTCTTGATCAAGAAGCATGACTAGTTTCTCGACTTACATCAATAAGGCCTAACCAAGCTCAAAACAATAAAGTGGCTTTTTGTGGGGCTTTCCTATCTAGGGAACATGTACATGGCTTGTGGTAGGAATTTTAACACCATCGAGCAACTTTTGGCAAGGTTTTTAGATTTATTTTTCAAAATAAATCTCTAGATTGGTCTCAACCATTCCTCAGACATGTTAAAAGATTTACTCTTTTCACCACCACATCTTATCTCACAAGGGCATAAACTTGATTATAGCAAGCGCAACCCACAATAGCGTTTGACTTAAGATGAACTCTAGTTTCACATGCTCAAAACTTCAGCAGTAAAGGGTTGTATGAAGGGCTTTTGCAGAGTATTTCAGAGCATCTATTCATCATTTCCAACAAAAATTTAAGGTGTCAATTTAAGATAGGTACTTAAGTCAAGATTATGTCACCTCTCTGTCTTTTTTCATCAGATTCTAGCAAAGAACACAGCAAGAATTTAATCTTGATTATAGCATGTAGCATTACCTGCACATCAAGCTTACGATGAAAAAGCAAGAGTGGCAGAGGGGGTGCAAACCAGTGTGCCAAAATGGTGGAGGCCTAGAGGGTGGTATATATGAATTACGCAGCCTCCTCCACACTAGGACTTTTTTGTCTTAGACATTACAAGCCTAGTGCCAATGTTGGTCATCCCTCGAAATTGACTCCATTGCTGAATGATGTCTTGCTCAAATTGTTCTACCATATTGTTTTGACCCTTCATTTTCTTTTGTGTTTATCCTGCAAGGTTTTGTGACAAGCATACCCGAAGGATACAAAGTCTGCTGGATGCATTTGGTTCTCACTTTTACAGGTTGTTTTTATTACAACTTTCTTTTAGGTGAGAATGAAAAAGAGAACAACTTATTTTTTCTTGAGGCATAGGACAGGGAGAAAGAATAACATTTATAGAGATGCATGCCCCTTGTTCTTTTTAATCTTGAAACATTTAGTGAGTAAAGACACAAAACGGGAATTTTTCTTAGAGCTCTTTTTTTGTTTTTCCTCATTATTATTTATTATTTTTAAGGGAAGTCTTATTAGGAGAGTGGTTGCAAGCTTATTGTGCTAAGAGTCAAAGCAAAAATTTTTTAACATATGAAAATTTTGTTTTAATTTATTATGCATGAAAAAACATTTTTTTAGAAACTAAACATGGACGAACTAAAACATTATGCAAGAACTTACCGGTTTACCTATCGGCAAGGGCTCATTATTTTAAGTCAATTGAGCATGACTTCTCCATCGAATTTATCTCAAAGACTTACCCACTCAAATTGTCAATTTGGTGCAGGGATCAGTCTAGATATACAACCAATGTCTATACAAGCAGTTTTAGTTCAATAATCAAACTAGGCACCATGTTTAATTTGATTAAGGTAGGCTATTTAACCTAAGCACCATGCTTAATTCAAAAACCTATCGAAGTATAATTATTGCGCAATAACCAACACTCCCAAACTGAAACATACTAATATAGAAGGAAGCATGTAAACAATGAACATGAGATGATTTGAACGGATGTGTGAGCGTTGAATGGTGAAACAGAGAACCAAAGTTTTTTTAATGCAAGGTAATGCAAATCTGGTGAATGAATATGATCAATCAAACATGGCATGGTTTAAAGAAATTAAAACAATGATATGTATGCAATTCTAGATATATGATGAATCTAACAAACATGCAGTGGTGGAATAAAATTAGAATGCATAAAATATTTTTTGATTGGTTCTCTCATACCTTGATCAATTCATAACTCACAATCTATGCTTGGATCATAGTCGCTCTATCACATATATGATGATTTTCTTTCAGCTTGAGGGCGACCATTTCTCCATCTGCACAGAATTAGTGTGCATACATACCTATCTACATGATGGCAGGGTGGTGGTTTGATTGGTCAAGAATGATCAGGCACCCTAGGCTCATGACAAATGTTTTACCAACAAAAACTAGTGGCAACTAAGTTAGTAGCCATCAAGATCAATATCAAAATCTTTACACCAATTGCTTCCCGGTGTCGATACCTAGGAAATGGGTACCCAAACCCTTGGTTTACCGAGCTAAACCCCGCAAATTCAGCAACTCGACCCCTCCGGTGACCTCCCGTGCTAACATACGAAGGCCCGCAGGCTGAGACATATCGGGCTAACCCACAAATAGACAACGACGGCCCAAAGCCAAAGCCTGCTTGAGAGGGTACCGAACAGACCAGTACTGTACACTGGAGAGGCTACCGAACGGACCAGTACTGTACACTCGAAAGGCTACCGAACGGACCGGTACTGTACACTCGAAAGGCTACCGAACGGACTGGTACTGTACACAGGAGGTTACAATTCGGGCGACCCCTCGAAGACGGAACTTCGTCCGCCGAACGAGCCTGCCCTCGAGGACGGAACTTCCTTCGGGCGAATGGGCGGCCCTCGAGGGGAGTACACCCCTCGGTTTACCAACTCTCTCGTACGAATCCTGGCGCATTCAATGCGATCTACTTACCCCCGCCTAACCGCATGGCCACAGTTACGGTAACAGTTGCAGGCGTGGCTGTCAAATCTGGCTTTTACCGCCCATGCCTCGAAATCCTACGGATCGTACTTCCCTGCTGCACCATGTCGACCACTGTGCCCCGTTCAGCACCACCTCGAGACATATAACCCAGGACGTTTCCTGCATTTTTCGGGATTCGGCCTTATCCGATGAGGCTCGACCTCCTCAGCACGACCCCCTCGACTCCAGCCAAGACCCTCGACCGTCGCCCCTCGACTTCATCAAACGAACCCTCGAGCGGAACTTCAACAATTCCCGACGCGACGGCTGCAGGGCCTCCCATACCGACGTACATCACTACAGCGGCACCGACGAGATCGGCCTCAACGTCGTACATCATTAGCTATGCAGACTCAAAATACATGTACCCCTGTGCCCCTCCTTCATCTATAAAAGGAGGCGCTAGGACCTACCAAAGAGGGGACAAAAAAAGGCGAGAGGATCGAGAGCATAGAAACGCTAAGTCTTTAGATCACAGAACGACATCGTGAGACAGCGTAAGGTTGAGAACTAGGCGTCCAAACGCCCAAGCTCCACCACGCGCTCCTCACACCTGCTTGTATTTTCCCCTGTACTAATGTACTAGCACTTCGGTGCAAGATAACACGAATCATCCTCCCCCCACTGGACGTAGGGCCTTCTTTGCCCGAACCAGGATAAATCGTCGTGTCCTTCTTGCATCACCCACCGGATTAAGGGAGCACGCAATTACGAATATTACTCGTTGGTGTTAACCCCCCGAGGGTCAAAACACCAACAGTTGGCGCGCCAGGTAGGGGAGCCGCGTGTCACTAACGATTTCCCATCATTTTTCCGGATGGGCGACTTTGTTTCACCACTTCCGCACGCTATGGTGATCTAGTTTGGGAGCCTGGAGTTCATGACCCTCGACCAGGGCTACGACATGACCCTGCTCTCAATCAGTGACCCAAACGGAGGTCGCGATACGCCCCCACGCTCTTGGGGGGCCGCTCACCAGTCTCACGACCTTGCTTCCACATCCAGAAGGAGGCACGGTCGGCGCCGTCATCGCCATCAACCTAAGTCGGGGAGGGTTCCCGCCGCTTTCTCCTCGCCCCTGACCGGAGATGACGAACCCCTTGTTGAGGGAGCATCTGACCCGAGTTCAGAGGTAGAGGGCAAACCGGCAGGACCCCACCACAACCCCGACTACACCTTCACAGTATGCACGTCGAGGAAGCACGACAAAGCCCCCGCTCGATCGAGCCCGCTCCCGCACGAGCTGTTCGAGCGCCATCGGCGGCCTTCGTTCGACTTCAACAATCCCACAACGACGATCTCGACAGCGACCCACTCCAGCATGAGCACGTTGGAGGACCGCTCAAGTACCCTTCTCTGTGCAATGACGGACATGGGGACTGCCACACCGGCCCCCGAGGGTTTGGCCTTCGTAAGAGCACCCGGCCCCCGGAGGTACACCATTGGTACACTCCGACGGCAGCTGCAGGAGGAGGCGCGGGGGAAATTCCCCGTCTTCTACTACGGCGACCCCGACTCTGACTCCGATCATTGGGATCCTACCCGCGAGTGCCTCCACATCGATGGTGATGTCGACTCCAATCAGGACACCGTTGATCCAGCGGCCACGACGGCTACCGCTGTGGTGAGAGACGCTCCACCTAGAGCAGAGGACCAACAACCAGACGCACCTCGAGAAGCGTGCCCCCGTCCTGGCGAGCAGGACGCACAGCTGGCACAGATTCGAGAGTTGCAGGTGAAGCTCGCCAATGAGCAGGAACGCTTGTGCCAACTCGAGCTGACCCTCGAGCAAGAGTGGCGACCGCCCGGCGGTAGAGCCCGAGCCAGGGCCCGAGAAGTCAACCGGCAGATCATCGAGGCAGGAGCACCCGAGCAACCTGCCAACCGTTATCCTCGAGCAAGCCAGAACATTGTTGCAGCGGCCATGCTCCTTCGCAATATGCCCGCGCCATCCAACTCGCAAGCTCAGCGGATACAACGCGAGGTCGAGGATCTCGTCCAAGTTGCTGCTGTTCAGCAAGCCAAGAGTTCAGCCTCAAGGCGTCGAGGGGCTACCTCCGAACCTCAGGTCAAGCCCTCCTGGCCTGAAAGGGAGGGCTCGGTTGATCAGGGGGCGACCCCCCGACAGAAGAAGAAGCCGGCCCGAGAACGTATCAACGACGACCGTGCTCCCCACGACGCGCGCCTCGACATTGTCGAGAACCGCAGACGCAAGCACGGGGATGCCGAGGATCGAGGGTACAGCGCCCATCGTGGAGGGCGTTACGACAGCGATGAAGACCGACAGGCCCCAGAGCCGCCGGGTCCCCGAGTCTTCAGCAGGAGGATCTGCTGTGCCCAGCTGCCTGACAAGTTTTGACCCCCACGAGTATGGTCAAATACAACGGCAAAACCAATCCCGAGCTCTGGCTAGCCGACTTTCGGTTGGCTTGTCAGGCGGGCGGGGTGCGTGATGATCACGCCATCATACATCACCTTCCCCTGTTCCTGTTCGACACCGCACGTAGGTGGCTTGAGGAGCTTCCCCCCGACCAAATTCGCAGCTGGATCGACCTTGTTCGGATCTTCGAGGGGAACTTCAAAGGTACCTACGTACGCCCTAGGAATTCCTAGGAACTGCGCAACTGCAAGCAGAAACCAGGGGAGTCTCTCCGTGACTTTGCTCGATGATTCTCCAAGCTCCGCACCGAACTACCCACATCTCCGATCTCAACGTCATTCTAGCGTTTGTTGCGGGTACAACCTGCAAGGACCTAGTTCGTGAGTTAGGGCGTAACCGCCCCGACACCGTCGACGAGCTCATGGATGTGGTCGCCAACTACGCGGCTGGCGAAGAGGCCGTCGGTGCCTTCTTCAGCGACGGGAAGGACAAGGGAAAAACGCCAGTAGCTGACAACGCCGGAGGCTCAAGCGAAGGGCCGAAGAGAAATAACAAGAAGAAGAAACATCAGCAAGGCAAGCGTGAGGCTGCAGAAGATGATCTCGTCGCAGCAACCGAACGCAAAAGACCTCGAGGTCCCCCCGAGGGCGCCATCTTCGACAAAATGCTCGAGGAGCCCTGTCCTTATCACAAGGACGGGGCAAGGCACAAGCTTAAGGACTGCCGCATGCTTCGAAGGCACTTCGAGCAAGTGGGCGTGAAGAAAGGTGACGACAAAAAAGACCAAGGCAGCGGTGAGGGAGACAACGGGGAAGACGGAAAATTCCCCGAAGTCTATGACTGCTATATGATCTACGGGGGCCCCTCGACCCAGCTCACGCCTCGACAACGCAAGCAGGAGCATCGAGAGGTCTTATCTGTCCGTGTTGCGACACCTCACTACCTCGACTGGTCTGACGCGCCCATCATGTTCGATCACGATGACCATCCGGATCGAGTCCCCAACCCCGAGGCCTATCCGCTCGTCGTCGACCCAGTCATCATCAACACCCGCGTCTCGAAGGTCCTCATGGACGGCGGCAGTAGCCTGAACGTCATCTACCTCGAGACCCTCGACCTCCTGGGAGTCAGGAGGTACCAACTCCGACCCAGCGCCGGGGGGTTCCATGGCGTCGTGCCAGGAAAGAAGGCTTTCCCCGTCGGCCGTATCGACCTTCCTGTCTATTTTGGCACCCCTGCCAACTTCAGAAAAGAGACCCTCACCTTCAAGGTGGTCAGGTTTCATGGAACGTATCACGCCATCATCGGCCGATCGGGCTACGCGCAGTTCATGGCGATCCTGAACTACACCTACCTCAAGCTCAAGATGCCAGGACCCAAGGGCGTCATCACTGTCGCCTCCTCCTACGAGCACGCTTACGACTGCGATGTCAAATGCGTCGAGTATGGGGAGGCTGTCAAGCAAAATGCCATGATAGCCGCGACCCTTGAGCACCTCGCCGACGAGGTGCCAGATCTTAAGCGACATGCCGGCAACTTCGAGCTAGCACAAGACACCAAGAAAGTCCCCCTCGACCCAAGCTGCCCCTGCGAGAAGGTGCTAACGATTAGCGCCGACCTCGAGGACAAATAGGAAGCCGTGCTCGTCGACTTTCTCTGTGCGAACGCCGATATGTTTGCGTGGAGCCCTTCAGATATGTCGGGCATACCGAGGGAAGTTGCCGAGCACGCCTTGGAAATCCAGGCCGGGTCCGGACCGGTGAAACAACGCCTGCGCCGCTTCGACGAGGAGAAGCGCAGGATCATCGGCGAGGAGGTACATAAGCTTTTGGCGGCTAGATTCATCAAGGAGGTCCATCACCCCGAATGGTTAGCTAATCCCGTGTTAGTTAAGAAAAAGAATGGAAAAATGCGGATGTGTATCGACTATACAAGTTTAAACAAAGCATGTCCCAAAGTTCCGTTTCCTTTACCACGCATTGATCAAATTGTTGACTCTACCGCAGGATGTGAAACCCTCTCGTTCCTCGACGCTTATTCCGGCTACCAACAAATCAAGATGAAGGAGTCCGACCAGCTCGCGACTTCCTTCATCACACCTTTTGGCATGTACTGCAACATCACCATGCCCTTCGGCCTTCGAACCGCCGAGGCAACGTATCAGTGGTGCATGCTACATGTCTTCGGCGAACACATAGGCGACACGGTCGAGGTCTACGTCGATGACATCATGGTCAAGTCCAAAAGAGCAGACAACCTCATCCGAGACCTCAAAATCGCATTCGGGTGCCTTCAAGCCAAAAACATAAAACTCAACCCCGAGAAATGTGTCTTCGGAGTGCCTCGGGGCATGCTCCTCAGATACATCGTCTCCCAGCACGGGATCGAGGCCAACCCTGAGAAGGTGGCGGCCATCACACGAATAGGGCCGATTCGGGATCTCAAGGGCGTGCAGAGGGTCACGGGCTGCCTCGCGGCCCTCAGCCGCTTCATCTCACGTTTAGGGGAGAAGGCTATGCCTCTGTACCGCCTCTTGAAAAAATCCGAGCGATTGGCATGGACCGCGGAGGCCGAGGAGGCCCTCGACGAACTCAAAGCCAAGCTGACATCCACTCTGATTCTCGTCCCTCCTCGACCAGCAACGTCCACCGAACCACCCGAGCCCCTCCTCCTCTATGTCGCCGCAACCACTTAGGTGGTCAGCGCGGCTATAGTGGTGGAGAGGCAAGAGGAAGGGCGCGCTTTGCCCGTCTAGCGGCCCGTTTACTTCGTCAGCGAAGTGCTTTTGGAAACGAAAATCCGGTACCCACAGGTGCAAAAGCTGCTCTACGCCATCGTCCTTACACGTCGCAAGCTCCAACACTATTTCCTCAGCCACCCGGTTACTGTGGTATCCTCGTTCCCCTTGGGGGAGATCATCCATAACCGGGAGGCCGCTGGAAGGATTGCCAAGTGGTCGGTCGAGCTAATGGGCGAGACCATCACCTACGCACCGCGGAAGGCCATCAAGTCTCAAGTGCTGGCGGATTTTGTCGCCGAGTGGACCGACACTCAGTTGCCACCAGTCCAAATCCAAGCCGAGCTGTGGATGATGTACTTCGACGGGTCGCTCATGAAGACAGGAGCAGGCGTGGGCTTGCTCTTCATTTCACCCCTCGGAGTCCACATGCGCTACGTCATTCGCATCCACTTTGCCGCTTCTAATAATGTCACGGAGTACGAAGCACTTGTCGCTAGATTACGAATCGCCCTTGAACTTGGGGTCCGACTCCTTGATGTTTGAGGTGACTCGTAGCTAATCATCGACCAAGTGATGAAGGCCTCGAGCTGCCACAATGCCAAGATGGAAGCATACTGCAACAAAGTGCGCAAGTGGGAAGACAAGTTCCATGGCCTCAAGCGTAGTCATATCGCTCGACGATACAACGAAGCCGCGGATGAGCTCGCAAAAATTGCATTGACTCGAGGTACAGTCCCTCTGGACGTGTTCTCGAGGGACCTCTTCGAGCCCTCCGTCGATTTGGGCTCGGGGGCTTGCACTACGCCCTCGAAGCTCCACCCCACGACCTCAACCGGGGCCCCCTCGACCGGGGCCCAGGTTATGGAGATCCAGGAGACCCCTCCTCCGTCGAACCCGCCATCGGATTGGCGAGCCCCCTTTACTCGACTGCCTCATTCAGGGAGGGCTTCCAGAGGACCAGACCGAAGCTCGATGGATCGCGCGACGGGCCAAGTCCTATGTCTTCTACGGTGATGGCAAGGAACTCTATAGGCGAAGCCCCTCAGGCGTTCTTCAGCGCTGCATTACCATCGAGGAAGGCAGGAGGCTCCTCTAGGACATACACTCGGGGGCCTGCGGCCATCACGCAGCACAAGGACCCTCGTAGGCAATGCCTTTCGATAGGGTTTCTACTGGCCGACCGCCATTTTCGACGCCACAAACATTGTTCGCTCGTGCAAAGGATGTCAGTTTTATGCCAAGCAGACGCACCTCCCAGCTCACGCCCTACAAATGATCCCCATCACCTGGCCGTTCGCGGTCTGGGGGCTCGATCTTGTGGGGCCTCTCAAGAGGACAACCAAAGGGTACACGCACCTGCTCGTTGCCATCGACAAGTTTACCAAGTGGATCAAGGCCTGGCCCATCAGCAACATCCACTCCGAATGGGCAGTTGAGTTCTTCACCAACATCATCCATCGCTTCGGGGTCCCGAACGTCATCATCACTGACAACGGCACATAGTTCACCGGCAAGAAGTTCTTGGACTTCTGCGATCGCCATCACATCCGTGTGAATTGGTCCACGGTTGCACATCCTTGAACTAACGGCCAGGTCGAGCGCGCCAACGGCATGATTTTGCAGGGCCTCAAGCCAAGGATCCTCAACCGCCTCAGCAAGCATGAAAAAAAATGGGCCACGGAGCTGCCTTCGGTCCTATGGAGCTTAAGGACAACACCTAGTCAAGCCACGGGCTTCACCCCATTCTTCTTGGTCTATGGGTCCAAGGCCGTCCTCCCCACTGACCTCGAGTATGGATCCCCTCGACTAAAGGCGTACAACGAGCAAAGCAACGAAGAAGCCCTCGCAAATGCCGTCGACCAGCTCGAGGAGGCTCGAGACATGGCGCTAATTCACTCCGCGAGGTATCAGCAAAAACTTCGACGCTACCATGACAAGCACGTGCGCCCTAGGGACTTCCAGGTTGGAGACCTTGTCCTACGTCGATGACAGAACAACAAGGGACGTCACAAGCTGACCCCACCATGGGAAGGCCCATACACCGTAGCTGAGGTGCTAAAGCCCGAGACGTACAAGCTCGCTAACGACAAAGGCGAAATCCTCACCAACGCATGGAACATCGAACAGCTACGTCTTTCTACCCTTAGGGCACCAGTGCCCTTGTACATTCTCGCATGTTTTGTACATTTCCGCATGACAAATATAAGGAGTACTTTTGATTATAAGTTCAAACTTGTTATTGTACATGCAAGAGGTAGCCTTGACCCTGTCTCGCCAGAGTCGAGCCTCCCTCGGGGGCTAACGGGGGGGACCCCCTAAGTTCCTAAAAATACGAACGACTTTTTTTTTGCACGCCTCCCTTTCGCTTCCCAACTAAGTTGAAAAACGCCTCGAACTCCCTAGGGGTCGAGGGCTGTCGAGTCGGAGCTCTCCTACGCCTCCGGGCTAGGTACCTCCACTCGCTCCCCCTCGAGGGATACGAGCTTGCGTCGAACACTCAGTCGAAAAGCAAGAGTCAGGCGATCAGAACTCGAGCGCTTCTTCTTTCTCACGCCTCGATACGCTTCGCGACTAAGTAGAAAACGCCTCGAACTCCCTAGAGGGTCAAGGGCTGTCGAGCCGGGAGCTCTCCTACGCCTCCGGGCTACGGTACCTCCACTCGCTCCCCCCTCGAGGGATACGAGCATGCATCAAAAACTTAGTCAAAAAAGCAAAGTCTAGGTGAAAAGAAAGCAGAAAAGGCTCAAAAGTAAAACGACAAATCGCATTACGATAGATGCATTAATGTTCAGAAAGGGCTTTCGAAGCCACATTGAATATAAGTTACAAAAAACTAATTCATTACATGGGCACCTTCGCCCAGCCTTGCCCTACAGGCCCGCTCCGTCGCCGCCCTCCTCGACGAGGTACCCTTCAACCGCAGGGGGGAGGACTTCGTCCTCGAACAGCTTCGCCAGTGCTCCCCCCGGCCTCTCGGCGTCATTAATGAGCCGTCGGCATCGCTCCTCATTCTCCATGTCGGTCTTTGAGATATCAGGAACAAAACCTTGGGCCACCACGTTCATGTCAAAAATGAAGCTGGAGGAGACCACTGCTAGCGCCCGCTTCACGCCGGTATGAAGCGCCTCCCGCACGCGATCGTGAAGGGTGGCGTTGAGGTAGTAGATCCGGTCGACGAGTGTGGCACCCGGGATGTCTTCTTCAGTACCCTTGACAGGCCCGACCTCCCAGGAGGCGCAGAGCTCGTCGAGGGCAACCCGGAGCCGGCCGAGAAGCGCCCCCTCTGCCGTGAGGCTCTCCTGGAGCGCCTTGGCGGCGGTTTGGGTAGCAAGCAGCTCGGATTCGAGGCCTGAAACACAAAGCAAGAATCAGACAAAACCGTACGGGAAGAAAAAAGATCAAAAGCCCTTGAAGGAACTCACCAGCACAGCGAGTCTCGAGGGCGTTGCGATCCCCCAACACGGCGTCGCGCTTCCCCGAGCCTCGTCCCACTCCCGCTGGGCCTCCTTGAAGGCCCGGGTCACCTCCGTTTTCTCGCAGCGGAGGGTCTCGAGGGCGCCACCAGCCAGGATGATGGCCTGCTCCTTCTCTTGGAGAGTAGCCTTCATCGTCCCGAGCTGGGTTTCTAGGCTAGCGGCCCAATTCTTCTCCTCCTAGGCCAATGCAGAGAGGGTGTCGCACGCCGTGGAGACTTCAGGGCTGGCCTCGAGCGAGCGGATGTGCTCCACGGAGCTTTGAGCCTCCCCCACGAGTAGCTCAACGTGCTCCTAGGCTCGGATGCTCTCGCCCTTGGCCCTCCCCGCTTCGGCCTTGGCCGCGTCAGCCTCCTCCCTGGCACGCTTGAGCTCCTCCTTGAGGTGGGCAGCTTCCCCTCGAGCGGCCTCAGAGTCCTCCTTCGCCCAGGCGGCCTCTTCTTTGGCTTTGGCGGCCTCCTCCCTGGTCCGCTTCAGCTCCTCCTCGATCTTGGCCACCCTGCCCTGTGCAGAATGGCCGGCTTTGAGTTGGTGAAGCACTTCCTCTCGGCTGTTGTGCGTTTCGTGGAGGAAGTACAACTTGGAGTAGGAACGCCTCCACGCCTCCTGGGGACAAGAAGTCGAGGGTTGAGGCATTTCATGCGAAAGAACTTAAAAAACTGCATATGGCCTACACAGCGACTCACCGTGAGGTTCCGATCGAGGCCTTCGGCGAGATCGACGCCCAGCTTCAGCAAGTCCGCAGCCATGCCCGGGACCGCTCGGCCTCCTCCCAGCACTTGACCTCCGCCGGGTCGTTCATCTCGATCCCTGGAGCGCTGGAGTCACCGAGTTCCCGGAGTACGATGCGCTCCTTGCCCTAATACGGAAGGACCGTCTTGACCTTGGCTCGCGCCAAGGACTCGATGTCGTCCACCACATCATGCGGGACGCCGTAACTCACGGCCAACTCCGCCGGGGTGCAGAACTTCGACGCGGCACGGGCATCCCTCAGCTCGGGGTCGGACGTCGACCTCCTCAGCACGCCAGAAGCCGCTGTCTCCTCCGGCTGCTCCGTTGACGGTTGCGGCGGCTGACCCGATGCTGCTTCTAGCGCCTTCGAAGGCAGCGGAGGTGTCGAGGCCACCGCTTCCCCCAACACCACGACTTGTGGCGCCTGCAGGACCACCGTCGACGCGTCTTCCATCGGGTTCGGTACCGAGGCCTCCTCCAGTTGCGCCCTCGGTGGTCGCGGGACCATCGACGCCTTCGATGCCGCTTCTTCTTCGGCCAGCAGCTCGTCCAGGGTAATCACAGACACCCATTGCTTGGGCAGTCCGGAAGTCGCCTCCGCCTCAGACGTCTCGGGCGGTTGCTGCGCCGGCGGGTCCAGCGGCGCCGTGTCCCCCGGCGGCGTCTGCTGCGCCTGCTGATGCTGGGGCTGGCCCCCAGTTTCCTCCTCCTCCCGGCACTCCGATGGCTCCTTCTCCCCCTCCTGCTGCGGTCGTGGCAGCTCCGCTTCTTGCATGGCCCCCTGCTCCTGCTCCCTCCGAGCCTCGAGCTCGCGTAGCCCCGCCGGCCAGGGCCTCCGCTCTCCCGTCGAGGGGGGAAGGGCAACGGTCTCCTCACCCTCGAGGTCCACGACGACCGCCTCCTCTCTCGGCTCGTGGCCCTCGGGGGCTCCTGCCTTAGGCACGGGGATCGATGCCTCCGGCCCACCAGGAACGGAAGCTCCCGACGTCGGGGCACCGCCCCCTGGTGCCGGGCCGAGCTTGAGGGCCATAGGCGATGACGTCAAGGAGGCGCTCTCTTCCTCATGCGTCCTCCCAGCTCGGAGTTGCTGCCCGTCGCGGACCCTGAGACGCTCAACCCTGCAGCAAGAGTGGAACCCGTTAGCCTACCACGCGGCAGAGCACCGAGGGCTGAGGATATCCACTTGGCTTCACACGGAGCCAAGGGCCTCGATGTCGCACCTATGACTGGGGCCTCCATCTTTGCGGCTGCATCCATCTTGAGCCGCTTAGCCGGCATGAGAGACGCCTCCTCGATCTGGCGCTTGGGCCTGGAGGGGAAGCAGAACGGCAAAAAGTTTATTAAATTGCACAAGAAAGATGCAACGAAAAGAAAACGAACCAACGACACCTACCCGAAGGGGATAGAGGCCTTTCAGGTCCCCCTCGAACCGCCAACGGATTTTGAGACCCCTCCCAAAGCTGAGCTCTTCCCGGGGCTGAGGCTGCTCGGGGCCGTCGGTGGGGTTGCCGCGCCTCCCTGCCTCGACGGGGCCTCCTGGGCACGGCTCTGCTCCGCCCGCGCCGATGACCAGGACCGGGTTTCCCGAATCGAAGTGGGTGGGGTCCTGCCTCGAGTACGATGCGAGGAGGGTGAACCTCCTCGAGGCGGGGCCTCGGCCCCCCTTTTTCCACGCCGGCGCTCCAAGGCCGACGCCACCGGCTGGGGGGCGCGCTGCTCCACCACCTCCTCCTGCACGAAGTGGCAGTCAGCATGGGAGGAACCCGACAAGATGTGGTCGAGGCGCCCCTCCACCCCCTCGACGTCGTCACTATCATCATCATCTTC
Source organism: Bothriochloa decipiens (assembly GCA_023333625.1). Classification (NCBI taxonomy): domain Eukaryota; kingdom Viridiplantae; phylum Streptophyta; class Magnoliopsida; order Poales; family Poaceae; genus Bothriochloa; species Bothriochloa decipiens. Next base: position 23,124,627 of record CM041639.1, on the reverse strand, counting down.
ATCTCCCTCAGACGACAGAGACTCCTCCTCCGGGAGCCCGTCGCGCCTCTGCTCAGCGCGGCGCTTCGCAAGTCTTTCACGCTCCCGGAGCTTCTTGGCTTTTTTCTTCTCCTCGTCCTTACTCCACTTCTCTTGCTGGGCGGTGAAGCGTCTTACCTGACGATCGGGAGCGTCCTCCCTCAGCGGGGGCCTCGATCTCCGGTAGTCGATTCTCCCATACACAAAGACATTTAGTCACAGGGACAAGAGAAAGGGAGGCGGGGGGAAAGCGCAAAAGGCACGGCTCGAGGCACTCACCAGGTCGAGGCAACCCTCCTTCGGCCGCATGGGGAGGCGGTTGATGTCTTCCACCCTGAACGAGCCAGCCACCATCCCCTTCACCCGCGCGATGACCTCCGCAGTGGACAGCCTCTCGCCGGACATCCGGCACCTCTTGAGAACCTCGGGCCCCGCCGAGGGGAGCATCTCGTCCAACCGCAATGGGCGTTCCATCAGAGGGAGCACCCGTCGACTGTGGAAGGCCGAGACCACCACACCCGCCGTCAGGCCCACCTCTCAAAGGGTCCTCATCGCGATGATGAGGGGATGAAGTCGACGCTAAAGATCTCCCGTGACACCGTGCGGCCAGTTGTATGGACGCTCGGCGATAAGCCGCCCGGTGTACGGCGGGAGGTAGCCGCCGTCGTTGCAAAGGTAGAACCACTGCTCATCCCACCGGGAGTGGTTGGACGTCAACCCGGTGGGGATGTACTCGCGTGGCTCCTCCGACCTCCCGGTCTTCAACGTGAAGTTGAGGCACCCCGCTCTGATGATTCGTCTTACTCCTTGCGCCACCGGGGAGGCGAACCACTCCCCCTTGTAAAGGTGGAGCCATAGCTCCCAATGTGGCGCCATCCTGAGGTAGCCCTCGCAGATGGCCGCGAAGATGGCGACGTTGGAGATGGCGTTGGGGGAGAAATGGTGGAGCTCGACGCCATAGAAGTTCGTCAACCCCCGCATGAACTTGCTCGGGGGCACACCAAACCCATGGCGATGATACTTGAGGAAGCTCACCACGTAGCCCTCCGGCGGCTTTGGCTCTTGGTGGTCCCTGGGTGGCGCAATCCACTCCGACCAATTCGGATCGGTGATGGGGCGAAGAAGTCCTTCCCTCACCAGCTCGATCAGCCTTTGTCGCGTCACGGTCGACGGGCGCCAGGGCTCGACGGGCTGGAGGACGGGGGCCATGGCGGCAGCGGCAGCACAGATCTGCTCGGTGGGCGCGGCGGTGGCAACAACAGCACGAATCTCCTCGGCAGATGGACGACCAGGAAGGTTCCCCATCGTGACTTCTCGCCCTAAGTTTTTACCCTCCGCAGGATAGCAGGAGTTCGAAAGGATGGCAAAGGTGGGAGCGAACACTTGCCACCCTCCGTTTTTATACTCGGGAAGAGCAACGGGTAAAGTCCGGCGGCAGGAAAAAGGTAACTCCCTGCAATTAATGCGTTTAACTAACCGTTCCCCCCTCGATCCTCGACCGGACGCACGCGTCGTGCCTCTGACAGAGAGCCGTTGCTCGGGCCCGCCACGATCGCACCGCTGAAGCCCTTCTCCTCAAAAGGCGCGTCCAACAATAAGAAAAGAGAACCGTTGCTCGCTAACGGAGTTTCCCGGAAAGGTAAAACGGGCTCTGTCCCCACCTCAAAGCCTCGAGGGAGCGATGGCCGATCCTCGAGTGAGGGCTCAATGGCCGCCCTTGAGCCACGTCAAAGCCTTGAGGGAGCGAAGGCCGGTCTTCGAGTGAGGGCTCGACGGCCGCCCTTGGGCGCCAAAAAAGGAACGGGCTCTAGCCCCATGTCAAAGCCTCGAGGGAGTGAAGGCCGGTCCTCGAGTGAGGGCTCAACGGCCGCCCTTGAGCACCAAAGAAATCGGGCCCTAGCCCTAAGCCTCGAGGGAGCGAAGGCTGGCCCCACGATCAGGGTTTGACAGTCGCCCTCGAGCCCCGAGTCAGGGGTGACCAAGGGGAGCCAACACGAGGCCCTGCTCGAGAACGAACTCTCGAGACCCCTTTGGATGCATCCAAGGTGAAACGCTACGGACTTTATGGAATCCCTCCGAAGGGAGGCATCGAGCCGCCGAGACCTATCGAACGGAATCGGTATCCATAGGACCATTGTGTTTTTCTTTAATGAGACCGCCTCCGGGCCTCCTGCCGACCTCCACCAAACGAGGAATGGGCTCTCGCTTGGATTTTCTCATTACCAGCTCACTGAGAACTTCGCGGCTCGCCCTATCGGGGGTAGTCCGATGCTTCTCGCCTCACATTCGATCGAAAGGACTCGTGAGATGAATGCCGAGACCAGCAACACCCCAGCCACACAAGGCTCGAGGGCTCGCCTGTGCCCGGCGCCCCTCGACGAAAGAGGGTCAAAAATCCCCCGGGGGCTCCCCTCGGTAAAGCACTACGACTCCAGTTCAGGCCTGTACCTGACTGGACAAGCACCCTTTAACTAAATATAAATAAAGCCCTCACAGGAGTCTTTCGACTCCTACGAGGCCTCGGGGGCTACCCCCGCGGGGGTCGCTCGCGCACCCCCCACGAAAAAATTTGAATCACGTCGCATTTCTAATTCCTGACCCCTGCCGAGTGTCATCACTCGCGCAGGGGCTCAGGGGCTACTGTCGATACCTAGGAAATGGGTACCCCAAACCCTTGGTTTACCGAGCTAAACCCCGCAAATTCAGCAACTCGACCCCTCCGGTGACCTCCCGCGCTAACATACGAAGGCCCGCAGGCTGAGACATATCGGGCTGACCCACGAACGGACAACAATGGCCCAAAGCCAAAGCCTGCTTGAGAGGGTACCGAACGGACCAGTACTGTACACTCGAGAGGCTACCGAACGGACCAGTACTGTACACTCGAAAGGCTACCGAACGGACCGGTACTGTACACTCGAAAGGCTACCGAATGGACTGGTACTGTACACAGGAGGTTACAATTTGGGCGACCCCTCGAAGACAGAACTTCGTCCACCGAACGAGCCTGCCCTCGAGGACGGAACTTCATTCGGGCGAATGGGCGGCCCTCGAGGGGAGTACACCCCTTGGTTTACCAACTCTCTCGTACGAATCCGGGCGCATTCAATGCGATCTACTACCCCTGCCTAACCGCATGGCCACAGTTATGGTAACAGTTGCTGGCGTGGCTGTCAAATCTGGCTTTTACCGCCCATGCCCCGAAATCCTGCGGATCGTACTTCGCTGCTGCACCATGCCGAGCACTGTGCCCCGTTCAGCACCATCTCGAGACGTATAACCCAGCACGTTTCCCGCATTTTCCGGGATTCGGCCTTATCCGGCGAGGCTCGACCTCCTCGGCATGACCCCCTCGACTCCAGCCAAGACCCTCGACCGTCGCCCCTCGACTTCATCAAACGAACCCTCGAGCGGAACTTCAACAACTCCCGACGCGACGGCTGCAGGGCCTCCCATACCGACGTACATCACTACAGTGGCACCGACGAGATCAGCCTCAACATTGTACATCATTAGCTATGCAGACTCAAAATACATGTACCCCTGTGCCCCTCCTTCATCTATAAAAGGAGGCGCCAGGACCTACCAAAGAGGGGACAAAAAAGGCGAGAGGATCGAGAGCATAGAAACGCTAAGTCTTTAGATCATAGAACGACACCGTGAGACAGCGTAAGGTTGAGAACTAGGCGTCCGAACGCCCATGGACATGCGCTCCTCACACCTGCTTGTATTTTCCCCTGTACTAGCACTTCGGTGCAAGATAACAGGAATCATCCTCCCCCCGCTGGACGTAGGGCCTTCTTTGCCCGAACCAGGATAAATCATTGTGTCCTTCTTGCATCACCCACCGGATTAAGGGAGCATGCAATTATGAATATTACTCATTGGTGTTAACCCCCCGAGGGTCAAAACACCGACACCCGGCAACAACGCCAGAAAGCTTGTTGGCATTTCTTAGCGTCACTACCAGGTTCGTTAGTTCTCGGCAATGGCACCAGAAAGCTTGTTGGTGTTTGTTAACGCAAACAGATAAATCCACAAGTGCATAGATACCGTTGTAGGTTTCACCCAAGAGTATTCCAGGGTATTGTATTTATCCACAGGGAAGCAATGATTAAAGATAGTGATAGTGAACCATCCTGTATCTACTATCTAGTATACCAATTAGACTAAAGTGGGATAAGAGATATTTAAGATAGGATGAAACCCAAGAGGCTCTACTCATAGATAAGTAAATGCTTGAGTAGCTAAAAGGGAGAGCCCGGGAGTCTTATGTTACTTCTAAGCAAGCACAACTCTAGCCATGGATTATTGTGATATATGTACCAGGAAATAGAGGGATTCACATGCACTTTAGAGCACACCCGCTAGGAACTCACCATAGCAAATGGTTCCAACACAAAGCACCTGGAGCTCTACTACACAAACTAAACCTATCGTGATGGACTACATAGGAAATAGGGTTGTCACCACCTGAGATTTAGGAGCAAACACAGGTAAGTATATAGCCTAAGCACCACGCTCAATCTATAGACTTACTATTCTAATCGCATATCACTAATTAGAGCACCTTAACCAGGCGGTGTTCCTGCACAGGATATAACCACACTAAACAAGGCCAACATGATTATCACTAGAGCATGGCTAAAAGGGCAAGACTATTACTTGAAGTAAAGACTTGGAGAAGTCCTTGCAGAGAAAGTAATATCTTTATTGCAATAGGGAAAGTGTTACCAGAGTGGTACAAAGACTATACCAACTTCTGAAGACTTCCTCCTGACTCTGAGCAGAGCTCCCGCTAAAGCTACTAGAGTTACATATTGAAGAGTGGAGAGAGCTCCTTCTTGGTGTGTGTTACAATTGAAGCATTGGGGACCTATTTATAAGCTCTGGAGGTCGCTAGTTGTGACCCCGGGGGTGGGCGCCCTGGGTCCAGGGTGGGCACCCTGGACATACCGTCCATTCGCATCGACCTTCGATCCAACGGCGATGGATCACTCCCCCAAGTCGGTTGCATGTGAGATAAGTCGGTTTGGAGTCAGTTCCAACCGACTTAGCCTCCTTGGGTGTATGACAATGGGCCCATGAATCCAGGTGACATCCATCGAGTGCCCTTGGATCAAACCGACTTGGTTTCGACTGTTGGGGGACGTGAGATGTTGTTGTCACAGATTGGTGACATTGCTGGGTCAGTTTGGTGGCACGGCTAGGGTGGGCGCCCTGACTCAAGGTGGGCGCCCTGGCCTAGGTAGGCGCAATGAGTCCAGGGTGGGCGTCCTGGCCCTGGCAGGGTTGCTGGCCTTGCTATGTTCCATTGCCTCTATTTGGTCCATTTGCACTTATTTTTGGTACTTTTCCTGCATACAAATATAAACTTCAAGTACAAGTGGAACTACTTGAATTATAAACATAAATCATTACTTGTATTGTTGGTTGTCCTCATTTTGATGCAATAATGATGGTTAAATTTGGTAGTTAAGGACCGTCCACAGTTGCCTGATTTCCTTCTCTACTCTCTACCTCTAGGATCTAAGGAGGCGCTCCTATGTGAAGTCTGAGTTCCTGCATGTGACACAGAGCGGGCAGGAGCAGGTTCAACGCCAGCTCGAGGCCGTCCGATCCGCCCAAGAGGCGGTGGCCCTAGTCGAGGAAGAGGCCAAGAAGGCCAAGGAGGACCTGGCTAAGGCCCAGGAGGATGCAATCAAGGCCAGGGAAGAGGCCGAGGCAGCCCATGGGGATGCATCCTAGGACAAGGAGGAGGCCACTCGAGCCAAGGAGGATGCCAGCCGAGCCCGCGCGGAGGCGCAGAAGGCCCTCGAGGCCCTCTCCTCCTCAGAGGGGCGTCTTAAGAGGCTTGAGGGAGAGCTTTGTGACCCCGCGGAGCGTGTCAAGGAACTTGAGATAGACATTGCTCAGGTCTCTGAGGCCTGCAACACCCTCAACATCTCAGCCAGGGTGGAGAAACATCGCGCCGACGCCCTTGCTGCCGAGGTTGTCGCGCTGAAGGAGACCCTCCTAGAGAAGGAGGGGGCCATCGCCCTGGATGGCAGGATGATTGAGGACCTATGGCCTGACAAGACAGAGGCAGTACGCGCTTTCATGGAGGCCTAGAAAGAGCATGATGATGCAGTGGATGCACGCGCGGCCCTTGACACCCACTGCACTAGTGAGTCTTCTTCCCCGGCTCCGAATTTCTTGTCTTCGTGCACCACAATTGACTTCCATTCCACCTTCTAGGTCTCAAGGCTGACCTGCTCTCCGTCCAGACTGCTTCCAAGGCACTGTAGGAGGGCCTTTTGGCTGAGGCGGCTTTGATCGACAGGCTCCGCGCCGCGATCAACGGACTCTGCGACTCTTGGCAGGTTGTGCCCATGGAGGAGGCCTGGGGCAAGGTGCGCGGGACCGCACTTGTCAACCGGCTGTACTACCTCAGGGCCACCATGAGGGATTGCGTCCGAGATGCACTCCACATCAGCGTGAAGCGGGCGATGGTGGTTGCCTACTTTGGCTTCATGTATGGATGTTGTCTCTGATGGCTTCGTCTCTGACATTACCAAAACGGACACCGAGAACAAGGAGAGGTGCCGGGGCTTGATTGATGCTGCCGAGGAGCCGGGTGAGAAGCTGGCGAAGCTGTTCAAGCCCGAGGTCCTTCCTTTCGAGGGTGAAGAAGACGTCAGCGATGAGGGTGACGGTGGCGACGAGGACCAAGGCCTGTGAGCTAGATCTTGGTAAGGAAGCCCATGTAATAGATTATTTTTTGTGAAGTCATGGCCCTAGGGCCTAAAAACATTTATGCACTTATCGTGATGCTTTTTGGATGTTTTTTATGCTCGAGTTGTCTTTATTCCAATTTTCCTGAGTTGTTGCTTTTTTACTAAGTGTTCGACGCATGCTCGTATCCCTCGAGGGGGAGCGAGTGGAGGTACCTTAGTGCAGAGGCGTAGGAGAGCCCCCGGCTCGATGGCCCTCGATCCTTAGGGAATTCAAGGTGTTTTCAAATTAGTTATGAAGCGCATTCGAGGCATAGAAGAAGAAAAAGGCTTCGAGTTTCGAAAAAACATTTGGTTTTTTAGGAACCTAGGGAGGGGGTTCCCCCTATCAGCCCCTAGGGAGGCTCGACTTTGCTGAAATAGAGTCGAGGTTACCTCATAGCTATGAATGAAAAAAGTACTAAAGTCGTGAGTATTTTTATTCATTCATGATGCAATGAGTGTAAAAGATATGGGAAATGTACAAGGGCTCAAGGCCCATAGGGATAAAAGCGACGTAGCTATTCGATGTTCCAAGCGTTGGTGAAGGTTTCACCTTTGTTATTCGATAGCTTATAGGTTTTGGGTTTTAGCACTTTAGCTACGGTGTATGGAACTTCCCACGGTGGAGTTAGCTTATGGCGCCCCTTGTTGCTCTGCGGTTGACGGGGGACAAGATTGCCAACTTGGAGATCCCTCTTGCACACGTGTTTGTTGTGGTAGCGTCAAAACTTTTGCTGGTCGATGGCATTCATGAGGGCCTCCTATTCATCTGTTTATTGTAGGCCTTATGTCAAGGGACCCGTACTCGAGGTTGGTGGGGAGGACGGCCTCGGACCCATAAACCGTGAAGAACGAAGTGAACCCCGTGGCTCGACTAGGTGTTGTCCTTAAGTTCCATAGGACCGAGGGTAGCTCGGCAGCCCATTTCTTGCCATACTTCTTCAACCGGTTGTAGGTTCATGGCTTGAGGCCCTGGAGGATCATGCCATTGGCGTGCTCGACCTAGCTGTTAGTTCGAGGATGAGTGACTGCGGACCAATTCACATGAATATGATTGTGGTCACAAAAGTCCAAGAACTTGTTACCGGTGAATTGCATGCCGTTGTTGGTGATGATGATGTTGGGGACCCCAATGCGATGGATGATTTTGGTGAAGAACAAGACTGCTTTCTCGGTGCAGATGTAGGTGATGGGCCGAGCCTTGATCCACTTGGTGAACTTGTCTATGGGCACAAGCAGATGCGTGTAGCCCCTAGTTGTCTTCTGGAGGGGCCCTATGAGGTCGAGCCCCCAAACCATAAACGACCAAGTAATGGGGATCATCTGCAGGGCATGAGCCAGGAGGTGCATTTGCTTGGTGTAGAACTGGCACCCTTCGCATGAGCGGACAAGGTTGATAGTCTTGGAGATGGTGGTTGGCCAGTAGAAACCCTGCCGAAAAGCATTTCTGACGAGGGTCCTTGGCGTAGCATGATGTCCGCATGCCCCAGAGTGTATGTCCCCGAGGAGCTTCCTGCCTTCCTCGATGGTGATGCAGCGCTGGAGGATCCCTGATGGGCTTTGTTGGTAGAGTTCCTTGTCATTATCATAGATGATGTAGGACTTAGCCCATCGAGCTATCCGCTGAGCCTCGGTTCAATTTTCTAGGAGCTCCCCTCGAATAAGGCAGTCGAGGTAGGGGACGCGCCATTCTGGAGGTGGACTTGATGGAGGAGGGGACCCCTCAATTTCCATGACCTCGGCCCCAGTCGAGGGGGCTTCGGTAGTGGGAGGGGGGTCGAGCGTTGATGGCGTGGCACCAGCCCCCAAGCCTAAGTCGACAGAGGGCTCAAAGAGGTCCCTTGAGTAGACATCTGGTGGGACGGTACCTCGAGTGGATGCGATTTTGGTGAGCTCATCTGCGGCTTCGTTGTATCTTCGAGCGATGTGGTTGAGCTCGAGACCATGGAACTTGTCTTCCAACTTGCGTACCTCATTGCAGTAGGCTTCCATCTTGGGGTTATGGCAGCTCGAGGCCTTCATTACCTAGTTGATGACGAGTTGTGAGTCACCTCGAACATCAAGGCATCGAACCCCGAGCTCGATTGCGATGCGCGGGCCATTGATGAGGGCCTCATACTCCATGATGTTGTTGGAGGTGGCAAAGTGGATGCAGATGATGTAACGCATATGGACTTTGAGGGGTGAGATGAAGAGCAAACCCTTGCCTGCTCCTGTCTTCATGAGCAACCCATCGAAGTACATTGTCCATAGCTCGGCTTGAATCTGTGCTGGCGGAAGTTGAGTGTCGGTCCATTCGGCGATGAAGTCCACCAGCACCTGAGACTTGATGGCCTTGCGTGGTGCATAAGTGAGGGTCTTGCCCATGAGCTCGACCAACCACTTAGCTATCCTTCCCGTTGCCTCCTGATTTTTGATAATCTCCCCGAGGGGAAAGACGAAACCACGGTTAACGGGCGACTGAGGAAATAATGCTGGAGCTTGCAGCGCGTGAGCACGATGGCGTAGAGTAGCTTCTAGATCTGTGGGTAGCAAACCTTTGTCTCTGAAGTACCTCGTTGATGAAGTAAACCGACCATTGGATGGGTAGGGAGTGCCCTTCCTCCTACCTCTCGACTACTACGGCCACGCTCACCACCTGGGTGGTTGTGGTGACATAGAGGAGAAGAGGCTCGGCTGGATCGGGTGGCACCGCATGTTTAGGAGGTACAAGAATCGGAGGGGAGGTCAGCATTTTTGAGTTTGGCGAGGGCCTCCTCGACCTCGGTGGTCCATGTGAAGTGCTCGGATTTCTTTAGGAGTCGGTACGGCGGTAGGGCCTTTTCTCACAGGCATGAGATGAAGCAACTGAGGGCCGTGAGGTAGCCCATGATCTTCTGTACGCCCTTCAGGTCTCAAATCAGCCCCATCTTGGTGATCGCCGTGACTTTCTCGGGGTTGGCCTTGATACCATGCTGAGAGACGATGTATCCTAAGAGCATGCCTTGAGGCACGCCAAAGACACATTTCTTAGGGTTGAGCTTGAAGTTCTTGGCTCGAAGGCATCCGAACATGATTTTGAGATCATTGATGAGGTTGTCGATCTTTTTAGACTTGACTACAATGTTGTCGATGTAGGCCTTGACTGTCATCCCTATATGTTCACCAAAAACATGGAGCATGCATCACTCGAAAGCTGAAGGGCATGGTAACGTAACAATATATGCCAAAAGGGGTGATAAAGGAGGTCATGAGCTGGTCGGACTCCTTCATCTTGATTTGATGGTAACCAAAATAAGCATCAAGGAAAGAGAGGGTCTCACATCCCGTAGTTGAATCAACAATTTGATCAATACATGGTAAAGGAAATGGAACTTTAGGACATGCTCTATTTAAACTAGTATAATTGACACACATCCTCATTTTTCCATTCTTTTTCTTAACTAATACAGGGTTAGCTAACCACTCAGGATGATGAACCTCCTTCATGAACCCGGCCGCCAAAAGCTTGTGCACCTCATCACCAATGATCTTGCACTTCTCCTCGTCGCAGCGGTGCAAGCGTTGCTTCACTAGTTCGGACCTGTCCGGGATCTCCAAGGCATGCTCGGTGACTTCCCTCGGTATGCCTGGCATGTCTAAGGGACTCCACGCAAACATGTCAGCGTTTGCATGGAGAAAGTTGACGAGCACTGCTTCCTATTTGCTGTCGAGGGTGGCACTAATCGTCAGCGCCTTCTCGCCGGAGCTGCTCAGGTTGAGAGGGACCTTCTTGGTGTCTTTCGTAGGCTTAAAGCTGCCTGCATGGCGCTTGGGCTTGGGGGCCTCTACGATGAGGCCCTCAAGTGTCAAGGCCAGCCAGGTAGACTCCTCGATGGCCTCCCCATTCTCGATGCACTCAACATCATAGTCGTATGCGTGCTCGTAGGAGGAGTCGATGGTGATGACGCACTTGGGTCCCGGCATCTTGAGCTTGAGATACGTGTAGTTGGGGATCTCCATGAACTGCGCGTAGCCGGATCGACCGATGATGGCATGGTACATGCCGTGGAACCCGACTACCTCGAAGGTGAGGATCTCCTTCCTAAAGTTCAAGGGGGTGCCAAAGCAAACAGGGAGGTCGATGTGATCGATGGGTAGGGCCTTGTTTCCTAGCATAACTCCATGGAAACCCCCGGCGCTGGGCTGAAGCTACGACCTCTTGACCCCCAGGAGGTCAAGGGTTTCAGTGTAGATGATGTTGAGGCTACTGCCCCCATCCATGAGCACCTTGGAGAGGCAGGTGTTGATGATGACTAGGTCGAGGACGAGCGGGTAGGCTCCGGTGTTGACGATGCAATCCGGATGGTCATCATGGTCGAACGTGATGGGCGCATCAGACCAGTCGAGGTACTGGGTGTAGGGACTTGGACGGAGAAGACCTCTCGATGCGTCCTCTTGTGTTGTCGAGATGTGAGTTGGGTCGAGGGGCCACCATAGATCATGTATCAGTCAAAGACCTCGGGGAACTTATTGTCCTCCTTGTTGCTGCCCTTGTCTCCACCTTTGTCCTTCTTCTGATCATCCTTCTTGATACCCAAACTCTCATAGTAGTTCCTGAGCATGCGGCAGTCCTCGAGGTTATGATTAGCCCCTCCCTTATGATAAGGGCAGGGCTCCTTTAGCATCTTGTCAAAGATGGACCCTTAGGGGGACCTCGACGCTTCTTGTGCTTGTCGTAGTGATGAGATCATCGTCCGCAGCCTCGTGCTTGCCCTGCTAGGTCTTCTTCTTCTTCTTGTTGCCCTTCTTGGAGCTCTTGCTTGTGCCCTCGCTGTTAGGCGCCTGCGCCTTCCCCTTGTCCTTCTCATTGCCAAAAAAGGCCCCGACCGCCTCCTCACCGGCTGCATAGTTGGCAACGGCATCCATCAGCTCATTGACAGTCTTGGCGCGATTGCGCCCTAACTCCCGAACTAACTCCTTGCAGGTGGTCTTGAGACGAATGCCTGGATGACTTCCTGGTCAAGAATATGCGAAAGCTCGATGCATTGCTTGGAGAAGCATTAGGCAAAGTCACGAAGGGACTCCCTGGGCTACTGCTTGTAGTTGCAGAGGTCCCAGGAGTTGCCAGGGCGCACATAGGTCCCTTTGAAGTTTCCCTCGAAGACCCGAACCTGGTCGACCCAGTTACAGATTTGACCGGGGGGAGCTCCTCTAGCCACCTTTGAGCGGTGTCGGACAGGAACAGGGGGAGTGGTGGATGATGGCATGGTCATCGCATGCCCTACCAAGCTGGCAGGCTAACCGGAAGTCGACCAGCCATGGCTCTAGCTTGGTTTTGCTGTTATATTTGACGACGCTCATGGGCGGTTAGAAGGGGCTTGATAGCGGTGTGCTGTGGATCGCCCTGCTGAAGACTCAAGGTCCTGGCAGCTCGGGGGCCCGGTAGCCCTCATCGCTGTCATAGCGTCCCCCCTGATGAGCGCTGTAGCCTCGATCCTCTGTGTCCCCGCTCTTGTGTCGTCGGTTCTCGATGATGTCATGGCATGCGTCTTGAGGGTCGCGGTTGTCGAAGATGCGATCTCAGACGGGGGCCGCCTTCTTTGCTCTTGGGGCCACCACCTGGTGAACCAAGGCCTCCCTCTCATCGTGGGAGGGCTCGACAGCTTGTTCTGAGGCTGCCCCTTGGCGTCTTGAAGCCAAGCTTTTGGCTTGCTGTATGGCTGTGACTTTGAGGAGGCCCTCCACCTCGTCCTGTATCCGTCGAGCTTGAGTTTTTGATGGTGCGGGCATGTTACAAAGAAGCACGGTTGTCGCAATGATATTCTAACTGGCTTAGGGGAAGCGGTTGACGACAGGGTGCTGGAGCACCCCATCCTCAATGATCTGCTGGTTGACCTCTCAAGCTCTGCCTCAAGCCCCCATGCTACGAGGGAGCCCATGGCCCTGCCCGAGGGTCTGCTTGAGTTGACACAGGTGCTCGTGGTCCTCGATGAGCTTGTCCTTCAGCTCCCGAACCTGCACAAGCTGCATGGCCTGATCATCCTAGGGAGGATGTGGGCCGACGGGATCCGGCGGTGGCTCCTTTAGATCTGGGGTCGCACGGCCGTCCCCTACCACCGCTGCAGCTGCAATAGCGGCGGGGTCGATAGTGTCCTCGCATGACGTGATGGCCCCATCCTAGATGTGGAAGCATTCCAACGTGGGGTCATAGCTATTGGAGTCAGAGTCAGGGCTACCAGAGTAGAAGTTGGGGAGCTGCCCACACCGCTCCTCCTCCAGCTGACATCGCATCATGGAAAGGGTTACTTCCTTGGGCCAGGCGCTCGCGAGAAGCCAAGGTCCTTGAGCCTGGCAAGACCGTTGCCAGGTCCATGGTAGCATGTAAGAGAACCCCCGAGTGGTCCTCATGCGCGCTCATACTGAAGTACATTGCGGAGGAGTATGTCCTAGTGGCATTGTCTAGACCAAATGGGAACTGGCGGTGAGCTCCAAACAGTCCGTGCGACAGCAGATTAGGGGGTGACAGAGCTATGCCCATTGGGGAAACCTCATCGAACTCCCCTAACGAACAAGTCGGGGTTTCTGTAGAGCCTTGTCACCTCATTCTTCGCTCCCAGGCATCGGTCAGATAGGTCTCCAACCAGGGGCCCTCCATTGCCCTCCAGGAACAGAGGGAACGAGGCGGACGTCAACCCAGACGCAGGCTGACGACAATGGTGGTGACGGTCGCGCCTCCTCCTGGGCGTGGAGGCATGGTGGCGAGACTGGTGTGTGGCCCCTCCTGAGCCTGGGGCTCACTGTGGCCTCCACTCGGGTCTCCGACCGAGAGAAGGACCATGTCGTAGCCACGACCGAGTGACATCAACTCCAAACTCCCGAACCAGATCACTATAGCTCACAGAAGCGGCGAAGCTAAGTCTGCCATCCGAAAAAATGGCGGGAAATCATTAATAACATGCAACCCCCTACCTGGCGCGCCAACTGTTGGTGTTTTGACCCCGGTGTGACACCCCGGCCCAAATAGGATTGATAGGATACTCATACAAACAAGTTGCAACTTCTTTTCCGGAAGCTCATCACTAAAGAACTTTGAGGTTAAGCGTGCTTGGCCTAGAGCAATTTAGGGATGGGTGACTGACTGGAAAGTCTTCTCAGGTACGCATGAGTGAGGACAAAGTACGCAGAAAAGAGTAGTGTTGGTCTGTGAGGGCAGTCTATGTCCTAGATAAGCGCTAGATGTAAGCAGGCCTGGCCTCGAGGAGGCGGGATGTTACAAATGGTATCAGAGCCGACCCTTGCAGTTTTACGGGCGCGTGTGTCAGTTACGCAGGTATGGTGTACATGGCTGGTGTGGATACGGAGTGGTCGCATAGCATGACACATGCGCTGGCACTGGACACATGGATGTGGCCAAGAGGGGATGTTCCTGGCCTGGGGTTGACTGACGAGGAAGTCGGTCTCCTAGGGGGGTAAGTACGTAACACCCTGGCCCAGGGCTTAATAGGATTGATAGGATACTTATACAAACAAGTTGCAACTTTTTTGGAAGCTCATCAATAAAGAACTCTGAGGTTATGCGTGCTTGGCCTGGAGCAAATTAGGGATGGGTGACCGACTGGGAAGTCTTCCCGGGTGCGCACGAGTGAGGACAAATTACACAAAAAAGACTATTGTTGGTCTGTGAGGGCAGTCTATGTCCTAGATAAGCAGCTGGATGTAAGCGTGCTCGGCCTCAAGGAGGCAGGATGTTACACCCGGGGCCAAGAGCCAACAAATAAATTTGTATTGCATGCTCCCTAATCTGGATGATGATGCAAGAAGAACACACGAGGTTTATCCTGGTTCGGGCAATAGAAGGCCCTACGTCCAGAGGGGAGAGAGAGTTTGTATTATCTTGCACTGAAGTGCTTGTATAGGGGTGAATACAAGCAAGTGAGTGAGTAGAGCTAGGACTTGAGCATTTCGGGTTCTGGGAGTCCTAGGCTATGGATGCGCTATTTTTTCTCTCTCCAATCCTAGGCTTCAGTGTATCCTTTTATAAGCGAAGGAGAGGCACAGGGGTACATGGATCCTAGGGCTATCATAGTTACTGACGTCGAGGAGATGATCCGATCATGTCACAGTGACTGTAGAAGCATGAGCTGGGCGTGGCGAGCCCTGTAGCAACATGCTTGGAGGTGATGGCCGTCCTTCCCGCACGTGTGATGACGTTGCTGATGGCTGGTGAAAGACTGGTGCCCATGCGAGGGCGTGCGCACTCCTGGAGTCGTCCCGTCGGGGAGTTGTTGGAGCGTTGGCCGGTGGTGTGGAGGACTTCCTCGAGGGGGTGGTCGAGGAAACTCGAGACCTATGTGGATAAGACCAAGCTCCAGGAAATATGGGATCTGCGTTGACAAATGTTTCTCGAGGGGGTGCCAAACGGGGCACAGTGCACGGCATGGCAATACATTGCGGTACGATCCACTGGTTTCCGGGGTATAGGCAGTAAAAGGGGGATTTGGCCAGTGTACGGCCCACTATTACTGTGGCTGTAGCCATGAGGTTAGGCGAGGGCAGGTAAAACACATTAAATGCTCTGAGCGCCGTATAAGAAGTAGGTGGGTCGAGGGGGTGCGTGGTGCTCGACGGGTGTTTGTTCGCCCAGGGGAGTTCTGTCACTCGAGGGGGTGGTCGTGCCCTCGAGTAGACATCCTCGAGTTGAGAGGGTCCCATCGAGAGTACGGCAGCTTGGGCCATCGAGACCCCTTCGTGGGCCGACCTGGCGTAGTTTGATTCTTGAATCTGATATCTTATGTACCTTGGGCCAGGGAATAATGACGGTGGATTTAGTTGTTGATGTCGGTATTGATTTACTTAGTCGAGGGTTAAGGGTACCCGTTATTTGCGTACCTGACAAATCCCATTCACATTAACAGGTAGAGGCAACTGTTCAATTACATCAATTTTAGCTCTGTCTACCTCAATGCCTCTTTCAGACACTATGTGTCCTAGCACTATTCCTTCTCTAACCATAAAATGACACTTTTCCCAATTAAGGACTAAGGGCTTTTCTTCACACCTTTGCAAAACCTAGTCTAAGTTTTCTAGACAATCACCGAAAGTTTTTCCATAAACAGAAAATCATCCATGAAAACTTCCATTATCTTTTCAATCATATCGGAGAATTTAGACATCATACATCTTTGAAAAGAAGCTGGCACATTACATAACCCAAAAGATATTCTATTATAGGCATAAGTTCCATAGGGACATGTAAAGGTCATTTTGCTTTGATCATCAGGATGGATAGGGATTTGGTGGTACCCTGAATATCCATCTAAGAAACAGAAGAAAGAATGGTTGGCTAATCGCTCAAGCATCTCATCAATGAAAGGCAATGGAAACTGATCTTTACTAGTTGCCTTATTAAGCTTTCTATAGTCTATGCACATCTGCCATCCTGTGACGGTTCGTTGAGGGATCAACTCATTCTTCTCATTTTGGACAACAGTGATGCCTCCCTTTTTTGGCACAACTTGAACAGGGCTGCACTCGCTATGTGGCATAGGGTATATAATCCTAGCATGTAATAGCTTTAAAACTTCCTTCTTAAAAGCCTCCCTCATCACATTATTGAGTCTACATTGGGGTTCTCTAGATGGTGGAACGTTAGGATTTGTGGGAATGCGATGGGTGCAAAGAGGAGGACTTATTCCTTTAAGGTCCTGGAGTGAGTAGCCAAAGGCTGAGTGATGTTTTTCTAAGACAGCCATTAGGCAGAGAGTCTGCTCCTGTGTGAGATTATCACTTATAATAATAGGAGACTCTGGATTATCACCTAGAAAAGCATATATAAGACCGGATGGTAAGGGTTTAAGCTCAATAGGAGGTTTAGGTGCACTGCAAACTCATCTAAAGGTTCATTATGAAGAATCTAGCTCCATCTTCTAATTCTGGCTTCGCTAAAATGTATAAAGAAGCAACACTAAATTCCTCCAATGGATCATATTGTGGACAGGGCTCGATCGTAGAGCTTAGAGAGTGTGAAATGGACAGCGAGAACTGGAGTTTCTTGCCTAAGCAGATGTTTAGTTTCTCGGTTTGCCCTTCATAGAGAAGTCTACTAAATGGTTGTCCTATCAATAGGTCGAAGTCCCATGTGTCAAAGATATAAAAGCTCAAATAAACTAGGGATTGGTAGGACATGTAGAATTCCTAGACTAGGGATGATATGTCCTGAGAGACTTCTCATAAATTTCACTGTTGGGGTTAATGTCATGTCCTTCAATAAATATTATGCAAGTGACACAGACATGGTATTTATACCCACAACTGCATTGTAGATAGCATCTATTTGATCTGTATTGATTATGCAATAGACTGGAAGACAAGATGAATCCCGATGGATTACTTCAGAGGAAAGCTTCCATTCATTGCTCATAACACATAGTAATTCTCCTGAGGTTCTTCCAAAGGGAATGTCCTCAAAAGCATTTAAAGGCTCTCTAAAATGATGCTTACTCTATGGCTTTTTCATAGAAGGATAATTCAAGACATTTTCAAAATCAGAAAAGAGATCATGTTCTATGTCTAGCATAAAATCTGGAAATGGAATTTCTTCTTTTTCTTGCTCAAGACATGGGCTAGCTGAAATAGGTGGTATATAAGGCAAAGAGTTGGCTTTAGCTACTTGAGGTTCTGGCTCTACTTCTAGAAGGTAATCTAATTCAGTGGATAGGATTTGATCTAGGATTAATCTTGCTTTCTCAGAGGAGACATGCAAGAAAGATTCTCCAGAAGTTGTGTCGAGCAACTTTTTGCTATCTCTACGCAGACCTTTGTAAAAGTGCTATAAAAGAATAGGGTCTGGTAGACTAAGGTCCGGGCCTGATGCTAAAAGTGTAGTGAAATGATTCTAGGATGAGGCCAAAGATTCTTTAGGTTCTTATTTGATTGTCAGAACCTTGACTCTAAGGTCGATGATTTGGGAGATGGTATAAAAATCTAGGCAAAAGTTCGAACGTAAGGGTCCCCAATCCCCTTGTTGCTTACCTACAGCTCTATCATACCATTGTCTGGCTTTTTCCCTTTAATGAGAAAGGAAATAGCTTTGAACAGAGAGTTTATCGGACATGACTTTGATGCGAAGACAGTCACATGTTTGCTCAAAGTCTCTAATGTGAAGGTAAGGATTTTTGTCTCCTCCTGAAAAGGATAGGCTTTGGACCAACGCAATCAACCATGGACTTAGCCTATAGCTAAGTGTTTGGATAGGTTGTGATGACTCATATGGCACTAGGCTGGTCTCCATGGTTGCAAAAATTTGAATGATAGGAATGGAATTTAAATTATCCATAAGGATAGAAAAAGGTAAGATGAAAAAAAAGGTGAGATAACAGAAAAATAATAGTATAGGTACAAGGTAGAGCAAGACTTAGGTTATCTAAGCAGACCGTCTTTCTCCCTAGCAACGGCGCTAGAAATGCTTGTTAATATTGGTTATGCACATGAAAGAATCAAAGAGAAATAATCCGCAAGCGCACAGATATCGGTGAGCATTTCACCTAGGAGATAAATCCAGAGTATCATATTTGTTTATCCGCTAGGAGAAAACGTGCAAAAGACTAACTCGGTCTTATCTACTACCCCTGGGCTGCAAGGCAAGATAGCAAGAATTAAGCGATATAAAGAGGATTATTCCATCAGTCTTCCTCTAACCTATGGCAAGCTTTGTGATTATTGTTCTAAGGGGCACCTAGGGAAAAGAGACACCTCAGAGAATGCTTAACCCTGGCACACCGAATCCTACCAAACCTCCTGACGGGACATGGATTACAGAGGTAACAAGGGGACTATCATTTCCCCCACTACTACCACAAATCCGGCCAGATAGGGAGTATCTACGAGTATTCCTAGCCCAAGCATCACGTTTACGCTATGAACAATTACTCTATTCCCTACGCGAAGCAAATAAAGTAAACTCAGAAACCAAAGAACAATAAGAACAATGAACTTACTTGTATTAGAAGTCAAATTGCTGAATGATCCTAGAACCAAGGCTCGGGTTAGGAGACTTGATCCCGCAAGTACAACTGGAGAGGAGACACCGACAGGCCTGGCTTCCTCCAATTCTACCTCCACCCTATACTCTCTCAATCTCTCTAGTCCCTAATACCCTAAAGAGACAGATCCATTCAAGGGACCTCTCTCTGGCTAATTCTCTTTGGAAAATGTGAATTAGGGTTTCTGAATTAGCATTGATCTAGGGGCTAGGGGCCGTGTTTATATAGCCCTCTAGGATGCACCACAGCCCTCGAATCAAACCGACCTAAATAGACAGCTAATATTCATCCTCAAAGTCGATGGAGGTAGGATCCACGAACCTCCACCTGATTGGTGGAGGGCTCTGGGTGGCCGCCCCTGCCCCTGGGCGACCGCCCAGCCATGCAGGCAGGTGGGCCCTGGCTTGCAGGGGGTGGCTTCCCAAGTCTTCTAGATTGTTCCTATGTAAACGTTCGTCCTTTATCTCTATGTAATCCTGACATGTGGACCTTCTTTGGTAGTTTGCAGCTGACCCCCTATAGAAACAGATATTCACCAAAACTCATAGAATTCTGTTAGTGATAACCCTATATCTACCAGGTGTTTGCATATAGATCCATTTTCATGTTTAGTTGACGGTTAAAATTATGAGTTATCTACCGTCAACACCGGTGGTACACAAAAGAGATATGGCCAGACTTTCCCATGGTATACGAAAGAGAAATGGCCGGACTATCCTATGTCCCAAGTCTTGGCTACTGGTAGTTCATATCTACCAACGTCAGACAGTCCAACTGCTAAGAAATTGAACACGTAGGACAAATAAATTTAGGATAAGTATATCTCCAATTATGTATGTTTTACTCTGCTGCTGATTTTAGTATCCCTCTTTTTGTCCTATCTCCAAAGTATTTGAATATTTATCCAATTTGCTCATCTTGACTAGCTCTCGACAATGGTGTAGTTAAAATATTTATCTAATATTGTTTTGTGGCATCTAATATTTGAATATATTTGCTTGTCCAAATTCCCTCGAACTTTATATGCACAATATATTATCTTTTTGCACGCAATTTTGGGTATATCTTGCAAAACAAGTTGAGAGCACCAAATCTCATGGAACTTGTTAGTTATAAACCCTAATTCTTAGTTTGGTGTTCATTTGATGGGATTTTTATAACAAAGTTGGTGAGTAAATTTATGTAATAAGAACCCCCAATAACGCCAGATGGAGAACCACGCCCATTCTGAATGGATGAGCAAAGGTAGGTCCCATAACGTCAGATGGAGAAGTGTTCGGCTGGGTGATGGGTGGGTCCCACGACTAACCGCGAATGGGGGGTACAACTGATGGCCCGTTAACGGTGGATGGAGGTATGAGTGAAGGTGGCTCTCCCGTAGGCAAATGATGCTGGCTCCCATATGCAAATGGAGCAGCGCGGGGATCAGTGACAAAGTGTGTATGGTCACAGCAACAAAATCAGCATAACAAAAAAGTAATTTTCATCACAGTGGTAATGAAACTGTAACAATCCTATGATGAATAGTGCCAAGAACATCTTTGTGATGATTGTGTCAAATTTTCCATGATGGTTCCGGTGACCTTTTTAAAATTTGTCATGAAAATTAAAATTGTCACACAGTTTGATGACCAAAGCGACAAAAATGTCATGAAAATGACTCTTCCATGACCATCTCAGAATCATCATAAGGATTTTTGTTATGGAAGGTCAAATCTCCACTAGTGGTTGTTCCACTTGGCGAAGCTATCGCGGGCGTTGTGTGGAAGTGCTCATTGTGCCTAGTGGGTCATGATTTGTGGTTGGAGTGTCATTGTCGACGTCGACAGCTGATGAAGGTGATATAGTCTTGGTGGACCGGTAGGTTAAGTCTAAAGTTGCAGAGGTGCGTAGATGATGTGGCGGCGTCCGTCATGATTGTAGGTCATGGTTCTGCTAGAGAAGTCCTAGATGACACGTCCCAAGCTTGTGAGCCATGGTGTGCTAAGGATGACATCAATGTCGTTGCCGATGCCGATGAGGTAGGCATCTATTGTGAAGGTGTCGAAGGCGATGCGTAGTGGCACAGTGAATGAAGCTGAATGACATGACACCTCATATTTGCTCCCAACAAGGATTGTGGTGTTGATGCGGTGCTCCCAAAGGCACATGTTGCAGGCTATGTTGATGTCAATGACATTTTGCATTGATCCAGAGTCGATGAAAATGTGGAAGCCTGTTCCATTGATACGCCCTCTGAAATATTGGGGAAAAAATCCTTGTACCTTGGAATTTCTCTTGCCCATGAGCATCATAAGGCTGTCGTTGTTTGGGAGAGTAGGTGTTGCCAATGTCAATGTGTTGCAGCGGCACCGGGGGGACGGCCTCCAGTTGCTGTTGCGGCACCTCTTGATGACATCTGGTTGCGTGAACGGTGAATTGTTGGTTGATGGTGATGTTGGGGATAGTGGTGATTTCTAAGTTCACCGGCATCTCTTGTGCAATCACCATGGATGTTTTTGTCCCATTGTTGTGCTTGTTCTCCATCTTCTCAAGGCGGATGTTCATGACGGTGAGCTCCCCATGGAGGGCATCCATCTTGCGGAGAGTTTCAGCAACAAAATTCTAAAAAAGCTGCTCGATCTTTGAAAGCTTGGCAATGGCAGCGGCGTGGGGATCGAACTATTACGCGAGTTGGGGCAGCAGCGGCAGGGAGGAGAGGAGGAGATAGGGTTGACCCATTTCTTTTATTGATTGATCTAAACTAATTACACCTTGCATTTATAGTTGGTCTAGCTTCTCTACTACGCTAACTAGGAAATCCTTATATTATGGACTTTCCTATTATAATCCAATTCTTTTTTTTATTCAACCAACTATTTTTAATCTAAGGGGACTCAATTTAGGAAACCTAACAGAGGGATGAAGTGGCGGCGGCTCGGAGGTTGCACCCATTTCCTCCTGCACGGCGTGCGCCTAGGCCGCTGTTGGTCTGCATGTTGCGACCATGGCGGCGGCGGCGCCCCTCTCGCGGGCCCGAGTTGGCCAAAATTCTTCCACAATCCGCTGGGCCGTCATTAGACTTGTTATACATATTATGTCCTAGATCGATGGGACAATAACTTATTTTTTTAATCTATATTCAATACTCCTATTTTTATAAGTACCTTCACTCAGACTAAGAATATCCTAAAAGGCTCCAGTTTGAATGGACCAGAGAGTTGCTGGAATGCAGGGTACACAAACATGAAAAAAGAATCTCCGTTTAAAAGACAAGTAAATCTCCATTTGAAAAAAAAAACAGGAACATGAAAAAGTAGACCACCGAAGTGAAAGCTTGATTGACGTGCTAAAGTATGATCCGAGATCGAGTGGGTTCAATTGGCACTCCGCGAACCGCATAATGCTTTAACGATATTTTACTTACAGCAACTCTAATAGTTTTATAAATGATCTTTGCATTCTTATTTTTATAAAAAAATTTATAAAACTCCTGTCTACCGGTTTAGCAAATGAGCTTTATATTTTTGTTAACTTGGCAAAATCCTGGGATGGATTGACATATATGCAAGCTCCCGATTGACTTGACATTCCCGTCTCGCGCACTACTCCCGCACATGCTCTTCCCTTCCGCACCGCTGGGTTTCTTTTTTTACCATAAATTTCTTTTTTGCTAAGCGAATAATAGTAAACTGTATGAGATTGACTCTTTTCACCTTTGTTATATTCATTTGGGACTTGACTAACTCCCAATTTTATCAAACAAATTATGCAAAACCATTGGAGTTGCTCTTAGTAGCTTGCAGGAATGCAACCCTATATGCTGTCATATTCTAGTGTGCAGTCATTGATTGATGGGTCTAAACAATTGTAAAAGTTGGCAATGGACTGATGCGTCTCATGTTTGTGTTGGCTCTGGAGTGACAACGGGGATCCCGATTTGGTATCCCAATTTGGACCTTTTGTAAATTGTTCCAAAGCAAAAAAAAGAATTCTTAACTTAGTGGTTGGGTAGGAGCCAAATGTTTTTACTGGTAGATATGGAATTAAGAACTTTTCCAGTGGCAACTAGGTAATTGCCTCTATTAACAGAGTTTTATGCCCCTCTCAAAAATTAAAATCGAGATATCTACTAAAATATTTTCTGGTAGATAGTATACTTTATTTGGGGAGCTTCTAATTAGATAATTATAATCGTCTCAAGGTAAGGACGTGGTATATTTGAAAATTGAACAAGGAAAGGAAGCAACTAGCTGTAGCTAGCAATCAAATGATGAAAAGCAATGAAAGGCCCTCTACCTCATTTCATGAGCTACTGAATAATGTAGGTCTGGAACAAATACATAGATACGATTCTCAATATAAACCCATAATGATTTCATTGAATTCTTAAATTAAAATCTCAAGTCCTCCTCATGTCCAAGCATTCCCTGCTTGCCGGGGTGCAAGCATGCCTAACTGACTCCGCATGCGTGGCCTGTCTCATATCATGTTTGCAAGCGCCATGCAGTTTTTTGCCATCTGGTTGAGCTCCTTATCGAACTTTGCCATTGGATTGGGGGCACCAGCCTGGGTGAACGGACGGTCACACGAGTCGAAGTCCTGAACGGCGAGCTGCAGCATGATTTTCGTGGTGCCCGTGTCCTTGAACGTGAGGGCCCTTTGCGCCGCACCGATGGTGTCCTGTGTGTTCATGTACATTGTGTCGCAGAATGTAAGGGCCTTCGCCTGCGCCGGTGGAATATTGCGGGCCGACTTGGCGACGTGCTTCCGCGCCTGATCAGTGCGCTTGGAGAAGGCGTCCACCTGCATGTTGAGCACGGCCATGTTGTCGATGACCGGGTACTTGGACGCATGCCGCCCGGCTGTGGACTTGCAAACCTCTGGGAATGGGGTGCGAGAGCAGATGCCGGCAACTACTGGGTTGACAGCACCGCCATGCCCCTTACCCTTTCCTAACGCCTGCGGGAAGAAGCAAGCAGACAGCAACGCCGCGACAGCGAGGAGGACGAGCCGTTGGTGGTAGTAGCCTTGCCCCATGGTCCCTTTATTCTTCTGTTAGATATAATTGCGAGGAAGTCAAGGAGAGGGTGGTGAGACTGGCGGGGAGGGATTTCTTCTTATAACTGCTCTCTTCGGCCTCGCAAATGGCGATTGGCCTCTTAGTCTGGAGCTGATAATGTCCATTGCTTTATTGCTTTTGTTTGCTAGGTTCTCCATGCTTATCGGGGCGGCTGACATTAGACAAACTTGTGGCGACAGTCGTATTTGGTTGTCAACAATAGTGTTCTGGATTATAATTTAGCTTTATTATTTAGGAAACAAACTGCTTCTATAAAGCCAAAAATCAATACCCAAGGTAAACTAGAAACGTCTAAAAAAAAACAGAATAGGGCATTGAAGTTTGTATATCTATTTCAAACTTAGGCTCCAACTACGATGCACGGATACAGCAGGGGGGTGCGCATCACGTATCCGATACTACGCAGATGCGGATACGGCTTGGATATACCATGGATACATATCCAGATCGTACTAAGAAAACTGGATATGTACTAGCCTGGATCCGAGTATCACATACGTGTGGGCCAATTTAGATACGGTCCATGAATGCCCCAAATTCCATTTTCCCTCAGCACACTCGCATGGCAGAATGACGCCACAATCTGCATCCCTTTCCCAACTCCCACACGGCAACGCTTCCAGTGGAGAGTGGAGACTTGGCGTTGGTGGCGACCAGCAGCTAGGCGGCGAGCCGGAGATGCCCTCTTTGAAATCTCCTCACCTCTCTCAAAGTCAGGTGAGCTGCATCCTTGCGCCCTCTCCGAAATCTCCTTCTTAGATCTGAAATTTTGTTCATATTTATTTGCTAGACATTAGTAGTTTAGTACTGCATCTGTCCGTTAAAGGAAGCAATTGGAGCTCCTTCTTCTTGTCCATGAAAGCATGAAATCATAGCTATATAGGGTAGGCTTTGATGGAGGCCTGCTGTACTGGCCATAGTGCCAGAGGAAATTGTATGGTTGAGCTTGTGCCACGTGCGCCAGAAACAAAAAAGAACGCTGTCATTTTAGTGCATAGCGTTGCATGTTGGTTGATGAGCCAGGGGTACATGCGACATTTTCCATCTTTGCTAACACCACCTCGGGAATTTTGGATTACTTGCTTTTTCGGACGGAGGGAGTATGAGTAGATGGTGTCGCATGATGAACATGCAACAATTGAAGTTGATAATGCTTTTAGAGAAAGCTGTTGCAGGAGGCAATGCTGTATGGCGATGCAAGTACTGCATATGAACTTGATTATGTGTGAACCTGTCCGGTGGTCTATTGATGACTGTTTGTGACATTTTAAGTTGTGAACCATGTTATTTTATATTAAATCATGTTATTATTATTATTAAAAAAATCATGGTGGCAACCCCGTGTCACTGTTTTTTGCAGAATAGCGTATCCACGTATCGGATATGTAATGTGTCCGATACCCATATCCGTATCGTGTAATGTAAGGCTCCAAACTAATATCACTTTTTGAGAATTAGTTACTGTCTGGAGAGGAACACCGCCTAGGGTGTCCCAATCGGCCCCGCAGCCCTCGCATGGCCAACGGCGGTGCA
The DNA here is from genome assembly GCA_023333625.1 of Bothriochloa decipiens. Classification (NCBI taxonomy): domain Eukaryota; kingdom Viridiplantae; phylum Streptophyta; class Magnoliopsida; order Poales; family Poaceae; genus Bothriochloa; species Bothriochloa decipiens. The sequence goes on along the minus strand of CM041639.1, from coordinate 23,099,257 downwards.
AACCACGTGGCTGGCAAGCCCCGACACGTGGGAGTCCCAGCAAGTATCCAACCTCCATCACAACGGAGGTCAGGAAACCCCCGCTAGAAGGGTAACCCCTAACCAAGTCGGGGGTCATGCCCCGCACGTCGACCAGATTTGGGTTGACCTATCGACTGACCCCTATTTCTGTAGACCACATTAAAGGTATCGAGGATCGCCCCTCGGCGAGTCCAACCCCAGCCTGGACCCGACCCAGTGAGACTGAATCCTTGGCAAGGTGCTGGCATCTCTAACACGATTACAAATTAGGTAGGTCAAACCCTACCCTGGCAAAGGCATTAGAGACATATGGGAATTCTCTTAGCATTGCTTAAGCCAGGTTGCCATGCCCAACATAATACCAAAAGATGTGGTTGTATTTATGGTTGTAGCACTTAGAAAATATCAATAAAGGTTATCCACAAGTGCACAGATAAAATACACTTGTTGTAGCATTTCACCCAAGAAAGTTCTAGGTATCATTATTTATAATTTTACCTCTAGGAAGGCTAAGGAGGTAGCATGACTAAGAGATAAAATATACACACTTGTGATAAGAGTTCCACTAGATAATCTCAAATAGGGATTCAAATATAAAGATAAAGTAAATAGGTTAAGGCAGTCCCAAAGGGGTTCCATCGAGCATTTTCCATCCTGGGCGTAATTCTAACAAAGCTTAAAGTAGAAAGGTAAAGACTCCTAATAATTATCCTAACTACTAGTCAAGGACTATGTTGATTAGTGCAACTATGTCTAACAATCATGGCTAGAGTTACTTCATATCTATACCCAAGAGGCATTCAGAAAAGAGGATCAAGAACAGAGCAAGATTTATCTCCTTGGAATCGGGCCATGCTCGTCCTATCATTCGGGGAGTGGACTACAAAGGATTCAACAAAGCTATAAAAGTTACCTTGCAATCTACCACTAAATGTAGGGTGCATTCACATGTAAAAAATGTCTAAACACCATGTCTCCACACTATTGACCACCCATCTCATGATCATTGAGACAGGCGCTACACGAACATGTGTATAATCTAGAAGCTAGTCTAACTATGCTAAACATATAATCAAAGTAGATGATGATCATTGTAGTTATGATTATGCAACTAAACCAAGTCATAATGATTATATCAACTAGAACAAGAACACGATGAACTAGACAATGAACTAGACGAACTAGATGATGAATTAGAAGACAAATAAGATGAACTATATGAACAAGATGAATAAACTCGAACACAATAAGAAATATTGATACAAGAGAGTAGTACAAGGCTATTACTGAGCCTCCTCATGACTAGATCTGGAATCGAAGTGTAGCTTACCTCCTCTACTTCTAATTCTTATTCTAGTTATGCCCTAAGATGGTGGAGCTCTAGATATCCTTTCAAGGGACATTTCTAAACTGAATAATGAATGATCTGAATGAATTCTCTCTCCTAGGGGGAGGTCTGCCTCTGTTTATATAGCCCCTTGGAATGAACCATAGTGAAACATCTTCAATTTTCCATGAAGAGAAAATACACAGAATAGTGAATAATATAATAGTTCGAAACTCAAACCCTCACATTATCCAGCAACAGTCGATATAAAGATTCATACATTGTATAAAAGAGTACAAATAGAGGGGGTTACATCAATAGTACATCGCCACACTGGCGGAATCATCAGAGTAGCAGCATCTGGAACAGCTGCGGTAGGTGAAAGCAACAACAAATCTCCAACAGAAGCTTGAGCGTAGGAACGAGATGCCTAGTCCTCGAGCCCATCGTGGTAGTCGTAGTCGGGCTCACCTTCCAAATAACTTTTAGTACAGTTTGTACTAGCCACTGTTTCCCACCCTATGCTTTTCTTTTGCTATGTGGTATTTGGTGGATGCAAAGGATATAATCAAAGAGACCTAATATATGGCTGGGGTTTCCTATGCAATTAGTACTCAATATTATATAAGTAATTCATCAAGTTTTAACCCATCTCATCCACATGTCTTTTCCATCCCATCATCACCACACATATCTCACCCTCTCGCACTCAGTCGACAGGTCCAACTCTCTCTCGAAGCCTGTCTCAACGGCCCACTGTCGGAAGGGTAATCACCAGGGGGAAGAAGAGAAGGACTCATCTCACTACTCCCAAGAAGTGTAGGTCGAGGGAAAGGCCATACCAAGGCCGTGGACTATATATTAATTCAAAACTCTGCAGAGCGTGTACTCCCATGACCACAAGATCACCATCATCAGTGGTGCCCTGCCTAGGCTGATTCGGCTGCCTTCTAATTAGCCGGTGTGATGCCACCCTACAACTCAGTCATCCCTAGTCATCGAGCCCTAGTCATCCCTAGGATAGTCCTCGAGCTAGGGCCACGTGTAGGCACGCCCCTTGTCATCCCTGACTTGGGTTACTCGAGTGTGGCTATCGAACCCTAGCCGAGGGCTAGCTTCGATCCCTGAGATTTAATGTGGGGCGGGGGCTCATGTTCCTTTGTGTGAAAGAATCCGGCCGTGCATACCCTTTCCTACCCGTTGGGCACGTCTTTTTAGGCGAGAGATGAAATGGTGCGGTAGTGGGCGGCGTGGGTAACTGTTGGAGAATGAGCGAGCGACGCATTTTCCTATACCTAGGAATCAGGGGAGCGGTTAGGTGAGCGCATTAAATGAAAAGATACACTTGCCTTCCCTTCAGATCCGCTCGTCGCCTTCACAATGTGGTATATATACGGGGTATAGGGTTTCATTTGTTCCCTCACCTAGCCTTTGCCATTGCCACCGCCACCAAGAGAAAACAAATCAGTTCATGAGTGTTGGTATTTCTTAGCATAAGCAGATAATTTCACAAGCACACGAAGCACCGTTGTAGCTGTCACCCAGGAGTATTCCAAGGTATCGTATTTATGCACAGGGAAGCAAGGTTAAAGATAGTGATAGTTAGCCATCATGTATCTACTAATTAGCACATTGACTAGACTAAAGTGGGGCTAAATGATTTTCAACTGGATTGGATGATACACACAAAGATCCACTCCTAAAAGATAGCTTAGCTAATTGGGAGGATAGAGGGTGATGAATAGAGAGGCACTAGGTCGATATAGCTAGGGCTTTCTAATTAATTGAGCAGGATAGCTATTACTAAAATGATGTACTTCGGGCACCTGGGACCAACCAATTCACAAGAGTAGGCGAGTCCACCCCTAAGTCCTACAGAACAGAACTAACATGGTGGAATTTGTAGACCGGATAGGGCTGTCACCACCTGCTGGCTACCCTGCAATCCGTTGAACTGAATGCAAACCAGTGTAATTACTAGCCTAGACCCCACATCTACACTATTAATTACTACTCTACCCATCGACAAGGTGAAGCACTCACACTAAATATAAACTACGCAGTAAATAAATACCAAATAGTAAATACAAAGTAGTAAGAAAGGTACCAATAAATCACCTTATTAAATAACAAAATGCTTAATTAAACAAAAAAGAACACTAGAGTTACCAGACCAAAGACGACTCTCGAAGACTACTTCCAACTCTAGGAAGAACTCCTCATCACTCTATTCCCACTCCAACACTAAGACTACATCTTAAAAGTAGAGAGAGTTTCTCTTGTGGTGTATATTGAATGAGAGGGAGTGAGGGGGTATGTATAGTAGAGAGGTGGAGTAGGGGCTACTCCACTGCCACGTCATCAACCCGCGTGATGATGGATGAGAGCCCTTGGATCGTAACCTCCTTTAGACCGATGGTGGAGAAGAATTCAGCATGTGCTTCTTTAATTCACCATGTGCTTCTTTGCATGCAGGCATGAAAATGGCGGTGGGATGGGGAGGACGCCCCTGGGCCACCATGGAGGGGCGGGCCGACCCCCTATGCCAGGTGGGGCCTCCCTCCTTGTTCTAGAAGCATGGGCACCTGTCATAATGTGTGGTGGAGCTTGGTTTGGCCTTGGGTTGGTCGGTTTGCTTCCTCTGTGGGCCCATGGATCCATGTGAGCTGAATATGAGTCATTGAGAGAAAACACACACTCCATCCAAGGGTGAAGAATGACTCTAGAGTGTTTGCCATGGATCATAGCCAGTTTGGGAGGCTGGTGAGCCCCATAGAGGGTCGGGCGACCCCACTAGGTGGGTCCTACTGACCCATTTTTCCCCATTTCCTGTATGTCTGCATCAAATACTTCATGGACATGTGAAACTTGTTATTGGATAAAATATATTTATTATGTGCCTATGTTCCTTCCAAATTGAGGCTATTGGTGGTGTTTTGAAGATGTAAATTTGTGTCATATCTACCGTCAACAAGATTCCCCACATTAAACCTTTGCTCATCCTGAGCAAAGTAGGAATATAAAAATTCAGGTGCAAGCAGTTATAAAGTAAGATTTCAAAAGATATGATGCTAGCTTAAAAGATATTCCATGTCATTCCTCATACTTGTGGGTTTTGAAGTGGCTACCAAGTTGCCTTGAGTGGTTGAAAAGTGGAACAGCATGACACCAGGTAATCAGTATCCCCATGAAGCATACTTGTAGTTTTTATGATTTTTGAAAATAAAAGCATAGCTTAGACTTCTCCTCATATGGCACTCTCAAGTCGCTCAGTGGTGTTTACATATATCCTCACTAAAGCATTGATGTTTTCCTTCCTTCCTACTTCTAGTGGGCTTATGTGGAGTTTGTAGGTAAGGGAGATATAAGCATGACATACTTAAAATGAATATGTTGCTAAGTCAAACACCCAGATCACGAGGAGAAACATGTCATACAAAATGATCAAGATGTATGTGGTATTTGGTGGTACTCCTTAAGAACCTTCCATCTAGCATCTTGGAGAGCATGGCTATTTTTTCTAACCATGGATCTTTTGCTCCTTCAAAATTTTTTTATGGAGCTTTTTTTTCTCAAAATTTTTTTCTCTCTATTTTTTTTGACACTCCATGCCTCTCTCTTGATGATAGAAGATAGATAGAGGGAGTATAGACATGTGTCTAAAAATGGAGCATGATGCATATAGACATGTGTCTAAAAATGGAGCATGATGCATACTTCTAGTTTAGAAGTTGCAAATGGGTGCATGAGTATATGATCATGATCAAAAAGCATGACAAGTTTCTCTACCTAGATCAACAAGGCTTGACAAAGCTCAACACACTCAAGCAGCAATTTGTGTGGAAAACATGTATTTGGCTCTGGTAGGAATTTATCACCATTGAGGAGAAGTGAGGCTATTGGTTTTGATGTTTTTATGAAAATAGAAATCTCCAAGAGCTTTACATAAAAAGATAGGATTCCTTTAGTCTATTATATCTCACTTCACAACAACTTAGTTGACATATTTTTCTAATATAGAAATGGCCACAAGTAAAGAGTATATGAACTAGGAATAAAGTTTATGTCAGCCAACCTTTTCAATGTCATGTTCATGAGTTGGCAAAGTCTTGTCTCATTTTTTAAGTTTGATTTTAGTATATGGAACTTCTCAACACATCAAACTTTTAAGAACATGGCAGGATTTTAAGTTTGATTTTAACATGCAGCATTTTCAACATATCAAACTTATGAAGAAAAAGCAAGAGTGGGTAAAGGGGGGTGCAAACCAGCATGCCGAAATGGCAGATGCTGAAAAGATGGTAGATAAGAATTGTGATGCCTCCCCCACACTAGGACTTTTATGTCACTTGGCAATAAAATCCTATTGTCGATGTTGAACCCCTCTTAAAATGTACTCTATTTTTGAATGATGTCTTGCTCAAGATGTCTCTGTTGGTAGTCCTTAGCATCTAACTTACAACATCATTTTAATACTAAAATAAATAGAAGGTAGGGCTTTTATCTAATCTTTCCACGAGTTTTGTTGTTTATGTGACATATAGGTCTCACACATGTAAATGCACAAAATTCATAAGAAAGCGCACTTCAAGAAAACGTATTCAGAAAAGGTGCAAACCAAGAAAAAATAAGAAAGCCCACCTCAACATCGAATTGGATCCATCCGTAACCACGTGGAAGGTCCAGGCCCAGGGAGAAACTGACCACCCGAAGGCGGTGGCTAGCGGGCCCAGCCAGGGGACCGGCCGCCCCCCTGGTGGAGCCTCCCAGGCCTAGCCTTCTCAGGCGGTTCGTAGGTCGGTCAGTCCAAGGCAGTTTTACCTCCTTCCAATTGAGGAGACTCCCGAACCATCCAATTTGAGGTATAAAAGAAGGGCTCCTTCACCGTTCAACACACACCAACATTTGGAGCATTACACCTCACATTTCATACTTGTTCTCTTTAGTTTCGTACTAGTAGTTGAGCAAGGCAAAGCTATCAAGGAGAGCGTGTCTCCTTGGAGGATTCAAGAACATCTTAGTATGAATACAGATCAGTTCTCCTCTATGAGCAAGTTCTTATCTTATTTATATAGCCATGCATATGAATTAGAGTATAGTCTTGTTCATATTATGTTCATAACATATAAACTAGTCTATAGTCTATGTGTTATGTTCTTGATATGTTCATCAAAGTTCTTCATTGTTCATCGGATTAGTATGAATAGAGGAAGAACTAAGGATGGGATAATGGTTCATTGTGCCGTCATGGTTGTTCCTAGCCGAGCCTGTCAATCCAAAGGGCTAGGGTCACAGGAGGTTAGGAGTTGTTTCCAATTACACGAGCGTGGTGCTTGTGTATGCGAAGATCAGCGGATATGTCGTTACCCCACAGGCAGAGGGGTAGGTCGGCAGGTGGTGATGCCCTATCCATCCCTAGCATTCGCCCACGTTCGGGTATTCAGTAGGAGTTCGTAAAGTCTCTATCAGCTGGCAGACCAGCTACGGGGATCTCCCTATGATCCCAAACTTAGTCCTGCCTCTAATCATATTAGTTAGATGTTATTTGCTATCCTTGCATAGCTATATATGATCAATGCCTGCTCTTGTAGTTATTCTTTTATTCTTTATTTATCTTTTAACCCAGAGGTTGCTCTGATGTGTGTGTCCACTATCTTATGAACCTGATTTAACCCCTGTTTATGCTATGTCTACCCATGCATTCAATAAGTAATCATGTTTATCCCAAAGCTTGATGCATTCATCATGCCCTCCTACGGGAAATTATAAATACGACACCCTTGAATACTCATGGGTTGAAATGTTACAATGATAGTTCTGTGCGCTTGCAGATTTATTCTTATTTCTTACTGAGCTATCAATTGGCGTACCTAAGTATCATTACTTAAGGATTGTAATTCTTGTTGCACCACATGACGCCATGCCACAGTTTTGCATATCATAAGTAATGACGGTTAGGAAGGCCAATCTGGCACTCCTAACTATCTTTACCAGACTGTATTACCTAGGCCGGCGACATTAAGGGCCAAGGGTTACCTTTTAGAAGTAATGGTGGTTAGGAATGTCAACACACGTTTCTAGGTATTATTATTAAAGATGGATTTATAGTCTATCTTTAGTAGTAATGCTAAGAAATGTCGACAAGCATTTCTGGCGCCGTTGCCGGGAAGGGCAAAAGAAAAATGCAAACAATTAGCATTGGCATAAACATTGATTACAAAATAAGCATTGGTAGCCATAGTTTAAATAGGCTAACTTTGTTGTTTTCTTCCTTTTTTATTGGAATGAAAATAGGATAGTGTATGAGCGGTTTCAATCTGCCGAAAGACTTCGTCAACGATTCGGAAGCACTCCTTAGGAAGAGAAGGGCTCGTACCATTTCTTCTTTTGCTACTTCGCTGGCAGATGAACCAGTCACTTCTGCACCATTTGCTACTATCACCATGGCCAAGTCACTCCATGAGTACTCCACCCCTGCTATTGCCAATGTGCCTGTTGGGCCCGCTGTCAATATTGGGAATGGAAACTTTGAGCTCCACACTGGCCTACTCACGATGGTGCAGGTGAACCAGTTTTGCGATTTGCCAAGTGAGAACACAAACTTGCATCTACAAAACATCCTTGAGGTGTGCGAAACAATCATCATCAAGGATGTTGCACCAGATAGCATCAGGCTTCATTTGTTTCCCTTCTCTCTCGGGGAAGGTGAAACAATGGTTTTACCAGAGCAAGGAAGTAGTCAACACGTGGGACAAATGTTCCGCGTCATTCCTCATGAAGTTCTTCCCCATGAGCAAAATAAATGCTCTACATGGGAAGATATCAAACTTCCAGCAGACTTCACTCGAGTCCATTCCTAAGGCTTAGAAAAGGCTCTAGGAGTACATCTGGGCCTGTCCCCATCACAGGATGGAAGATTGGCTCGTTCTTCAGAACTTCTATGAGAGCCTCATGGCCATGTCCAAAGGGCACATAGATGCCGCTGCTAGAGGTGCATTCCTCTCCCTCAACATTGATAGTGCCACGACACTGATTGAGAAGATGGTGGCTAACCAGAGTTGGGGAGAAGGATGGAAAACACAAAAAGGCATGCACACTGTGAAGGAGACGGACCTACTTGTCGCAAAAATTGACTTATTAATGAAGAAGCTTGAGGGACGTGCGACTAATCCCACCACCAGCACCGTCCAAGCCATAGACTCACACATGACGTGTGAGGACTGTGTAGATGTTGGCCACTCAGGGAATAATTGTCTCAAAATCCAGGAAGAAGCATATTTGTCAACAATGGGTTTTGCCAACATCAGCAATCAGGTAATTGGTGGAACAACCAGAACCGCCCCCAAGGTAATTCTTACAATTTTAATTTAAATTTCAATTCCTCCCAACCTTCGTTGAAAGATCTAGTCTTAGGACAGGCTAAGATAAATGAAAACCTAACGAAGAAGCTTTCATTTAATGATAAAATGTTTGAAAACAGAAATGCTAAGCTTGATAGCCTGTCCTTATCCTTTAAAGATCAAGTAAGTTTTAATAAAGAAATATAAATTCAGATCACCCAGCTTGCCTCTGCTGCTAAATCTACTGTAAACCTTGATGGTTCTATTGAGAATCTTAATTCGATGACCACTCATGATCCGCCACATCCTAACCATAAGACAGGGAAAACCTCAAGGCAGCAGGAGGAAGTACCGGTTGAGTCAGCAGAACCACAGGAGGAATCTATGGAAGATAAGCCGACACCGAAAAACTATGTGGACACCACAATGCTGCCCTTCCCCATGAGGATAAGAAGGAAGACAAAGGCCGAAGATGAGCAGTTCCTCCAATTCGTGGAAATGGTTGAAAAGACACACGCCAGCGTTCCGTTGATGGATGTCTTGCACATACCATCCTACGCCAAGTTTATCAAGGACATCATCAACAACAAGCGACCATTACCATCCATAGAAGTTGTTAAGCTGATGGAAGTGTAGCACAGCTATACTGAATCATGTTCCCAAGAAGAAGCAGGACCCTAGGTGCCCCACAATCACATGCTCCATTAGCACCCAGCAATTCAACCATGCCTTGTGCGATCTTGGGGCGAGCGTGAGCGTCATGTCAAAATCAGTCTTTGATAGACTGAATTTCACCAACTTGGAGCCCACCAACATGACACTCCAATTGGCCAACTCCTCAATTGGGTACCCAACAGGGATTGCACAAGATATCCCTATCAAGATCAGAGGGTATTATGTCCCAGTGGATTTTGTGGTGCTCAACCTGGAGGTTACAAAAGAAACACCACTTATCCTGGGGAGACCATTCTTAAGCACGGTAGGAGCACAGATTGATGTTGGAGCCAGAGAAATCTGCTTCAATATCAATGGCCAAGAAGAAAAGTTCGAATTCAGGTCTCGCCGTCAGTAAGAATGCAACATGATACGCATCTGATATGGGCCGAACCCCCAAGGCATCAAAGAGGTAGAGATTCAGCCTCAACTTTTAAAAATATATCAAAAATATCAAAAGAATCAAAGAAAAAGCCGGAGCCAAAAGAAAAGGCGGCGCCAAAAAGAAATATAAATAGGAAGCAGAAAAATAAAATGGCTCCTAAAAAGAAAATACAAGAAAAGAGGGAATAAATCCCCATGCCTTCACAAAATAAGACGGTGTGGAAACCCAAGGAAAAAGTTGAACATACTACCACACCGCCCAAAGCAACCCAGGAAATATGGAGGCCCAAGCAGGTAGAGCCGTCCACCTCTCCCAAGATGGATGTACCATCATCAAGCAATCAATGAAGGGAGAAAAGTCCTGCTCAAGGAACTTAAAAAGGTGAGCCCTTACCGAAGGTAAATCGGTAGTTATCTTTAGTTAGTTCTTGTTTTAAATAATTTTAGCAGTTTATTTATCGTCAATAAATGCCTAAAAATTTCTTTATCCCCTAATAAATCTATTTTTCATCCGTCATATGATTCTTGCTGAATCAAAGAAAAAGCCAAAGCCAAAAGAAAAGGCGGCTCCCAAAAGAAACATAAATAGGGAGCAGAAAAACAAAATGGCTCCTAAAAAGAAAATACAAGAAATGAGGGAAGCAATCCCCAAGCCTTCACAAAAGAAGATGGTGTGGAAACCCAAGAAAAAAGTTGAACATACTACCACACCGCCCAAAGCAACCCAGAAAGTATGGAGGCCCAAGCAGGTACAGCCATCCACCTCTCCCAAGACGGATGTACCATCATCAAGCAATCAATGAAGGGAGAAAAGTAATGCTCAACGTACTTAAAACGGTGAGCCCTTGCCGAAGGTAAATCAGTAGTTATCTTTAGTTAGTTCTTGTTTTAAATAGTTTTAGTAGTTTATTTATCATTAACAAATGCCTAAAAATTTCTTTATCCCCTAATAAATCTATTTTTCATCAATCATATGATTCTTGCTGCTTACTTTTCCTACCTTAGTCTATGCTTTTGCACAAAGTTTGGAGATATGTTGCTTGCACCTTCATACTCTCATAAGTTTTTAATGAAAGCATGGTGCTTGGGTTATTAGCTTACCTAGGTTGATAAACCTTTGAAACAAAGTGCTAGCATAGATTAGGAATATTCCTATGGACTAGCCTTTGCAGAATAAATTACACCATGAGAAGGGAAGTCCTTAGAAAAGATGATGATGGAAATAAGGTAACTTTCTATACTCCTCTAAAAAATATATGTATAAATATATATAGTATTTATAGTTATATGTATTTATATTTTATAAATAAATTTATGCTTACATGGTGCTAGTGTTGCATTTGTGATATATCCAAAGTACCTCTATGATATTCCTTTTCATGCACATGAATCTTTGTGATCACAAGATTATTTTCTCATAAATGCATGACAGTGTGATCTTGAACATATTTTCATGAATATCATTCATATCCCACACTCTATCACACACACTATCACTCTGATTCACCGTGCATCAAACTTGATCACAACTGGGATAGGGATCTACGCTATAAGACAAGCACCTGGCCAAAAACCAGAGGCTGGCAGGTGGACCCAGGGACCGACCGCCCCCAGGACCGGCCGCCCCCTGGCTACGTCGAATCGTGTCAATCTTTTTCATACCTGCCTCTCATCCCTGCAGCATCACGTCCATGGTTATGATCAGGTTGTTTCCTTGTCAAAGACCATAGTAGCACCTATAAAAGCCCCCTATAGTCCTCTCCTCTCATCACACCAACCTCTGTCTTTCCCCCCTTACAAAGCTTACTAAGCTCTCCCATCTCCAAGTGCTAACCATGTCTAGCTACGCCCTCTCACTGATCAATGCTCCAAAGGCCATAGCAAACTTAGACATAGCACCCTACCAAGAGAGTTCCTTAGTGTGGAAAGAAGCTCGTGTTGCGAAAGGGAAGTCTTTAGCAATCTTACCTGCTCGCTCCCATGTGCCCGAAGGTGGCACCAAGAACAAAACTGCTATTGCCCATCCTACCACGAATGCTCTAGGTCTCAAGAGGAAGGCCCCTAGTGGTATTGGGCCTAGCAAACATGCTGGTGACAAGTTGGTGGGAAAGACCACATCTTTAGCAAAGGAGGCAGAGTCCTCTGGCACCCTTCCTAGGATTAGGAGGCATTTACCATAGCCAACCATCAAACATCGTGTAGGACAGTACGAAAGTAGTGACAACGAGGATGACCCTAGTATCCTCACTGACCTCAAAGCCAAGCAGGATGACATGTCTTCCTATGTTCAAAATATTTGCATACTTTTTATTCCCTGCTAATATCCCTAAAGATTTACGAACACTATTTTAGGGACCCCATTTTATCTAAGTGATTGACGGATGAGATATAGTAGGATGACATGATGCTTGCTCGTTCTTGCACAGTACTTGGGGTTTATTTACAAAAAACAAAAATTCAATAGCATGTTCCTTGAATAAATAGCAAATACCTACCAAGGCTAAATATGATTCTATATGATGAAACCTTCCACAAATGCTACTTACTTTGTGTTGAGTTTGGTCAAATTTTGTGACTTCTGTTGAGAGAAGTTTTATGCTCCCAAGATCAGGATTCACTTCCATCAAATAAAGCCAATTCTCACTCTGAGAGTTGCACAAAACATGCACTTCATCCATCCAGCAAAAAAATATGCCAACTCTTAAACTGAGAGCTGCGTAGCTTTCTCCACCAAATAAAAATGCTTTTTCTCATCTTACGGATCACGCATTCCTTCTGCAAAGTTTTACACCATCCATCTAACATCATGATATCTCCTTATTTAAAGTTTTTTATATGCCAATATAGGATATGGGGCTATGCTAAAAAAAGAGAAAAGAAGGAAAGAAAGACTATGCCAAGGGGCATAAGAAAATAAACGGGAAAGAAAATCCCAATACCTGTTCGAAAAAAATGATGATGAAGTTTCTATAGCCCATATCCCTCTAAGTTTTGTTCAAAGGAGAATCATGATGCATGGAATATCAAAAAAAGATTTGGAATTAGGTTTCCACCTTCATATCCTTCCACACACGTGCACATTCTGATCTAGGAGTATGGCGCACTCCCTCCGGTATGGTCTAGGGTTCGACTTGACAACATATGCAGGGTAAGTATGCCTCATCATTCTCATTCCCACCTAAAACTCCAGATAAGCCTTTTTAGAGGTAGGATGACCATGGTAGGCATCACCTTCTTGCACCTTGGTGAGGAAGCACTTACAAAAATGAGTGTCTTGAGAGAATCATTCAAGGAACATAAGCTATCTTTACATTTTCAAAATCTTGCAAAAACCTAAGTTTTCGCCCAGGGGCAGAGTAAGAATATTTGAATCCAGGCTATTCCATTTTTCAATTACCCAAGGTGACTTGGTAGACACTTTGAAGCATAAATCTAGGTGAAGCTTGGGATAATCTGTATGCAGATTCTTTTGACAAGGAAGATGAACCCATTTGGTCCTTAGCACTTTACTCAAGGACGAGCAAAGGACCAAGTGTGTGGGAGTTGTTGACGGTCCTTAGCATCTAACTTACAACATCATTTTAATACTAAAATAAATAGAAGGTAGGCTTTTATCTAATCTTTCCATGAGTTTTGTTGTTTATGTGACATATAGGTCTGACACGTGCAAATGCACAAAATTCACAAGAAAGCGCACTTCAAGAAAATGTCCAGGCCCACCTCAACATCGAACTGGATCCATCCGTAACCACAGGGAAGGTCCAGGCCCAGGGAGCAACCGGCCACCCGAAGGCGGTCGCCAAAGGGCCTAGCCAGGGGACCGGCTGCCCCCGGGATGGGCCACCCCCTGGTGGAGCCTCCCAGGCCTAGCCTTCTCAAGCGGTTCGTAGGTCGGTCAATCCAAGGCGGTTTTACCTCCTTCTAATTGAGGAGATGCCTGAACCATCCTACTTGAGCTATAAAAGAAGGGCTCCTTCACCATTCAACACACACCAACATTTGGAGCATTACACCTCACATTTCATACTTGTTCTCTTTAGTTTAGTTGTTTTCTTTAGTTTAGTACTAGTAGTTGAGCAAGACAAAGCTACCAATGAGAGCTTGTCGCCTTGGAGGATTCAAGAACATCTTGGTATGAATACATATCAGTTCTCCTCTATGAGCAAGTTCTTATCTTATTTATATAGTAGTGCATTTGAATTAGAGTATAGTCTTGTTCATATTATGTTCATAACATATAAACTAGTCTATAGTCTATGTGTTATGTTCTTGATATGTTCATCAAAGCTCTTCATTGTTCATCGGATTAGTATGAATAGAGGAAGAACTAAGGATGGGATAATGGTTCATTGTGCCATCACGATTGCTCCTAGCCAAGCCTGTCAATCCAAAGGGTTGGGGTCCTGGGAGGTTAGGAGTAGTTTCTAATTACACGAGCGTGGTGCTCGAGTATGCGGAGATCAGCGGATATGTCGGTACCCCACGGGCAGAGGGGTAGGTGGGCAGGTGGTGACAGCCCTGTCCATCCCTAGCATTCCACCACATTTGGGTATTGTGTAGGAGTTTGTAAAGTCTCTATCAGCTAGCACACCAGCTGCGGGGATCTCCCTATGACTTAGTCCTGACTCTAATCATATTAGTTAGATGTTATTTGCTATTCTTTGCGTAGCTATATATGACCAATGCCTGCTCTTGTAGTTATTATTTTATTCTTTATTTATCTTTTATCCTTGAGGTTGCTCCGATGTGTGTGCCCACTATCTTATGAACCTGATTTAACCCCTATTTATGCTATGTCTACCCATGCATTCAATAAGTAATCACGTTTATCCCAAAGCTAGATGCATTCATCATGCCCTCCTATGAGAAATTATAAATACGACACCCTTGAATACTCACGGGTTGAAATGCTACAATGATATTTCTGTGTGCTTGTAGATTTATTCTTATTTCTTATAGAGATATTGATTAGCGTACCTAAGTACCGTTACTTAAGAATTGTAATTCTTGTTGAACCCCACGGTGCTGTGCCACAGTTTTGCATATCGTAGGTAACGACGGTTAGGAAGGCCAATCCGGCACTCCTAACTGTCTTTACCAGACTGCATTACCTAGGCCGGCACCATTAAGGGCCAAGGGTTACCTTTCTGAAGTAATGGTGGTTATGAACGTTAACACAAGTTTCTAGGTATTATTATTAAAGATGGATTTATAGTCTATCATTAGTAGTAATGCTAAGAAACGCCTACAGTCTCCACCTTGTTGTTTTGATCCTTCATTGTTTTTGTATTCAACCTACAAGGTTTAGTGACAAGCATACCCGAAGGATACAATCTTCTACAAGGTGCATTTTTTTCCCACTTTTTACAAATTTGTTTCTATTATGATTTCTTCTAAGGTAAGAACACGAAGAAGAGACAACTTATGTTTTATTTTTGAAAAACATGTTGAAGAGCAAGAATCAAATTTTTGGACATGGCATTCTCCTTGTTCTTTTTAATCTTGAAACATTTAGTGAACAATGACACCAAAAGGAATTTATCTTTGGAACATAGTATTTTCATCATTGATTTTTTAAATTATATTATGGGAGGTCTTATTAGGAGAGTGGTTACAAAATTTTTATGCAAAGAAATGATGTGAATTTTTATTTTTAACATAAGATAAAGTTGTTCTAATTTATTATGCATGAAAGGAAAATGATTTTGTTGAAAACCAAACATGCAAGAGCTAAAAACTTATGCAATAATTAAATATGGGATACATACCAATTTACCTTTCGGCGAGGGCCATTGTTTCAAGTCAATTGAGCATGACTTCTCCATTGAATTTATCTCAAGGACTACACCACTCAAATTGTCAATTTCTTACATGGGTTAGTCCATATACACAACCAACGTCTACACAAGAAGTTTTAGTTCAATAATCAAACTAGACACCATGTTTAATTAGATTAAGGTAGACTATTTAACCTAAGCACCATGCTTAATTTAAAATCCTATGGAAGTATGATCATTGCGCAATAACTATTACTCCCAAACTAAAACGTACTAATGTAGAGGAAGCATGTAAACAATGAACATGAGATGATTCAAATGGATGTATGAGCCTCATATGAAGAATCAGAGAACCAAAGTTTTTTTGTTATATGCAAGGAGATGCAAATGGGATGGATGAATGCATTTAAACAAATATGCCATGGTTTTGAAAAAGGAAATTAAATAAGTGATATGCATGCAAATCCAGGCTTCGGCTTTTTTCTTGTAGCGTGGCCCATTTAAGGGTCATCATCATACTGACTGGCAAAGCCGATATATGAGCTGAGATGTTCCTATTTACCATTCGCATACCACAAAGCTAGACTAGATGCATCGAATAGATAGACAACAATAAAATTGCTGTCTACCTAGAATAGGCATGGCACCCAAATACAACTCAAAGATTAGGAGCCACCCAAAGAAAGCACTAGATTTATGAAGCATTAAGCAAACATGCAGTGGTGAAACTAAATTTTAGAATGAATAAAAAAGTTTTTGGTTGATTCTCTCATACCTTGATTGATTCATCACTCACAATTTGTGATTGAATCATGAATGATGTAGCCATTCCGTCACATATGATGATCTTATTTACTCCTCATGATGACCTTCTCCTCCATCTACATAGAGTTAGTGTGTACAAACATATACTATCTATGTGATGGTAGGGTGGTGGTTGATTGTTCAAGAATGATCGGGTACCCTGGGCTCATGATGATTTTTTTTAAACCCACAAAAGCTAGTGGCAAACTAGATTACCAAACATCAAGCTAACTACCAAATCTTTATGCCAATTGCTTCCCCAGCAATGGTGCTAGAAAGCTTGTTGGTATTTCTTATCATAAGCAGATAATTTTGCAAGCACACGAAGTACCATTGTAGCTTTCACCCTGGAGTATTACAAGGTATCGTATTTATCCATAGGGAAGCAAGGTTGAAGATAGTGAAAGTTAGCTATCATGTATCTACTAATTAGCACACCGACTAGACTAAAATGGGGCTAAATGATATTCAACTAGATTGGATGATACACACAACGATTCACTCCTAAAGTATAGCTTAGCTAATTGGGAGGATAGGGGGTGATGAATAGAGAGGCACTTGGTCGATATAGCTAGGGCTTTCTAATTAATTGAGCAGGATAACCATTACTAAAATGATCTACTTCGGGCCCCTGGGACCAACCAACTTGCAAGAGCAGGCAAGTCCACCCCTAAGTCCTATAGAATAGAACTAACGTGGTGGAATACGTAGACCGGACACGGCTGTCACCACCTTTCGGCTTCCACTGCAATCCGTTGAATTGAAAGCAAACTAGGGTAATTACTAGCCTCAACCCCACGTCTACACTATTAGTTACTACTCTACCCATCGACAAGGTAAAGCACTCACACTAAATATATACTACGCAGTAAATAAATATTGAATAGTAAATACAAAGTAGTATGCAAGAAAACAATAAATCACCTTATTAAATAACTAAATGCTCAATTAAAGCAAAAGAACACTAGATTTACCAGATCAAAGATGACTCTAGAGGACTACTTCCAACTCTAGGAAGAACTCCTCAACACTCTATTCCCACTCCAACACTAAGACTACATCTTGAAAGTAGAGAGAGTTTCTCTTGTGGTGTGTATTGAATGAGAGGGAGTGAGGGGGTATTTATAGGAAAGAGGTGGAGTGGGGTCTACTCCACCACCACATCATCGATCTATGTGATGATGGATGAGAGCCCTTGGATCATAACCTCCTTTAGATCAATGGTGGATAAGAATTCAGCATGTGCTTCTTTAATTCACCATGTGCTTCTTTGCATTGAGGCTTGCAAATGGCTATGGGAGTGGGAAGGACACCCCTAGTCCACCATTGAGGGGTCAGCTAACCCCCTATGGTAGGGTGGGGCCTTCCTCCTTCTTGAAGCATGGCACACCTATCATAGAGTGTGGTGGAGCTTGGTTTGGCCTTGGGTTGGTCGGTTTGCTTCCTTTGTGGGCCCATGGATCCATGTGAGCTGAATATTTGCCATTGAGAGAAAACACACACTCTATCCAAGGGTGAAGAATGACTCTGGAGTGTTTCCCATGGATCATGACCAATTTGGGTGGTTGGTGAGCCCCATAGGTTGTTGGGCAATCCCACTAGGTGGGTCCCACTGACCCATTTGTCCCCATTTCTAGTATGTCTGCATCAAATACTTCATGGACATGTGAAACTTGTTATTGGATAAAATATATTTGTTGTGTGCCTATGTTCCTTCTAAACCAAGGCTGTTGACAATGTTTTGAAGGTGTAAATTTGTGTCATATCTACCGTCAACAGTGAGCGAGAGAGAAGGAGGAAAAAGGAGATCTTCCTGTTCACTCACCGCCGTCACAGATCTAGCGCTCCTCCATGGGTGGTGTCACTATTCTCCCAGTAAACCCCTAGCTCGGCTCATCCATGATGGTAGAAAAGCTACAGAAGCTCTTGAGTGACGGCCTCCTCTGCCCCAACACTTTGCTCAAGAGTCTCAAGTGGAATTTTCCACTGAGAATCCATTAGGAGTTGCACCCCCGGAGGGGTATGTTGTGAGCTTTACCTCCTTCCACAAGCTGGATTCGGGGTGCTGCCATGTGGGCACTGACCCACCATTATGGGGTGGAGCTGCACCACTTCTACCCAATGCCATCTCTCATGCGGCGATCTTCGCTGCTGTTTGTGAGGGATACCTGGGATTGAACCCCATTGGGAGTTGTGGCTCCATGTCTACAAGGCGGAGCACATCGCCAAGTCGGTGGTGATGGGAACAAGGAGGACGGTTTGTGCTAGGTGTTGTACATTCACCATGAAGAGATCAAAACTATACATCACGATGGGGTGACTTCATGACTTCATCAAAAAGTGGGTGGGCACAGCGGATGGTTCTACTTGAGGAATGACGGGGACCTGCTACCACGCTACACCGGGCACGTTATTGAGGAGCGCCTGCACCATTGGGCGCACGTCATTAGGAGGGATGAGCAATCAAGGATGGACCCACTTCTAAATGCGTTGAAGACGTTACGTGACAGCAACATGACCGCGAGAATCATTGTCTCCATGTTCCACAAGTGGAGGGTCCTCTTGTTGATGCACCACCCTCTGCGCATGGACCAGATGGTGGTGGGGGTGCCGATGGAAGGGTCCTAGATGTCATACGAGACCCTCACCCTCAAGGCCATCGCAAAGTGGGTGCGGGGAGTGGTGAGCAACAGTTTTGAGGCAGAGATGGTGAATCACATTCTGATGCTTGCAAACCACGACCACATCCCCTTGGTGAGTACTTTGAATTGCTTCACCTTAGATCTCCTTCCCACTTATCCCAATCTTCATGTCCTCTATTGTTGGTCTGTGTGCAAGAAGTGCAGGATTTCAGGACCTCACAAACTCAGGTCAAGGAGGATGAACCTGATTGCCAGGTGAGATGCTTTACTGCCGCTCAGCAGAACAAAGACAAGGACATCAAGAAGAAGAAAAAGGAGAATCTCAAGCGTTAGGCATTGGAACATCATCGTGCACTGCAGAGGCACGAGGGTCTTCCTGAGGAGGAGTCTCCTTCTGAGACAACCTTAGAGGGGGAGGATGATGATGACGATGACGATGATGTCTGGTCACGTTATGACACCGCGACCATTATCGCTCACCTTCCTAATGTGGAATCCCTGCAGTTGCCCGCGGGAGGGGGGCCGTCCTCTCAGGCATTGAGGGTGGCTTTGGAGCCTACAGATGGGGAGGAGACAGAGGAGGGGCCATCAACTCATGCATGGTCAGTGGCCTAGCATGCTCATGGGAAATCACCATCGGCCCCATCGAGGGTTAAGTCCATCATGCCACCCCCCAGAGTAGAACGCCATCGACTGGCGTGAGGACCCGGGGCCAAGGGGTAGACATTGGCGGCCTCATGTGCCAAGGTCTTAGGAAGCTCTAGGGTTGCCCAAGCCTTGATCGTGGGGTCATCGAAGAAGCCCTCGAGGGCTTGGAAAACACCTAGGGATTCCTTGTCATCCCATTGTCTAGGTGAGCATGTCATCTCGTCTCCCCTCTCCCTTGTTGTCATTGGGGTGCTAACCGATTGCTGGCGCTTTTTTAGCATCAAGCGCTAAGCGAAGGTGGCGATCCCTACAGCTTCCAAGATGCTCAAGACTGAGGCCGCCGTGAGGATGTGGGTGTCAACATGCATCATCGCCTTGACGCGACTAATGCCAGCAGAGGCTGCCTGGCTTGAGCAGGCCCAGGCTGCCTTAGCACGGGGCAAGAAGATGTGCACCACCCTTGGCGTGAGCTTGAGTGCTCCTGGAGGTTGTGGAGACGGTGATGCTGCTCGAGGACCAGAGCAGGTCAAGGTGGCCCTAATAATCATTGAGTTCGAGGGGGAGTGTGTTGGCGGTCCTTAGAGCCTATTTTCTACTGCCAAAATGTTACTAAAATAAATAGTAGATAGGGCTTCAAACTAACATTTCCACAAGTTTTGGTGTGTACTTGACTTGTAGGTGTGACATGTGAAAATGCACAAAAACCATAAAGAAAGCACATTCCAGAATTCGTATTTAGAAAAGCACAAAGAAGAAGAGAAGCCCACCTTCATTAGCATTCTGGGCCCATTTGTAACCACAGGAGAAGTCCAGGCCCAGAGACGAACTGACCATGTGAAGGCGGTGGCCAAATGGACCCACCAGGGGGGCGGCCCGTCCCCTAGTGGGGCTTTTTGGGCCCAGTCTTTTTAGGCGGTGTTTAGGATAGTTCCCTCAAGGCGTTTCCACCTACTTCCATATTTGTTGGCACCCGAACCATCCTAGGTAGACTATAAAAGAGAGGGAGAGCTCCCCTCCAAGACACACATCATCATTTGGAGCCACTAACCTCACCTCTCACTTGTATTCTTTAGATAAGTTTTAGTAGTAGTAGGGCAAGGCAAGAGCTAGCAAGGAGAGCTTGTCTCCTTGGAAGAAGAAGAATACCTCGGTATGAATACAATGCAGTTCTCTTCCAAGTTCAAGTTCTTATCTTATTTATATAGCAATACATATGAACTAGTGTATAGTCTTGTTCATGTTATGATCATGATATATGAACTAGCATATAGTTTATGTGTTATGTTCTTGACATGTTCATCATTGTTCTTCATCATTCATCGACTTAGTATGAATAGAGGAAGAATTAGGGATGAGTTGATGGTTCATCGTGCCTTCTCGGTTGCTCTTAACCTAGCCAATCACTCCGAAGGGGTGGGGTCCTAGGGGGTTAGGAGTTATTTCCAATTACACGGGCATGGTGTGCAGGTATGCGGAGATCGATGGATATGTGGGTACCCCATGGGCAGAGGGGTAGGTGGGCAGGTAGTGACAGCCCTGTCCATCCCAAGCACTCCCCCACGTTTAGGTATTTAGTAGGAGTTCGTAAAGTCTCTATCGACTGGTAGACCAGCTCCAGGGATCGCCCTATCATCCCAGACTTAGTCCTAATGCTAGACATGCTAGTTAGATGTTTACTAATATTTCTTTGCATAACTATATATATGACCAATGCTTGCTCAGTTAGATATATTATTTTATTTTTTGTTTCTCTTTTATCCTTGAGGTTGGCTCAGATGTGTGTCCACTATCTTTGAACTATGATTTACCCCTGCCTATGCTATGTCTACCTATGCACTCAATAAGTGATCATGTTTATACCAAACTCGATGCATTCATCCTGCCCTCCTATGGGAAATTATAAATACGACACCCTTGAATACTCACGCGTTGAAATGCTACAATGATAGTTTTGTGCGCTTGCAGATTTATTCTTATTTTTTACTGAGCAATCGATTGGCGTACCTAAGTACCGTTACTTAAGGATTGTAATTCTTGTTGTACCCTATGGCGCCGTGCCATAGTTTTTCATATCGTAAGTAATGATGGTTAGGAAGGCCAATCAGGCACTTCTATCTGTTATTACCAGACTGTATTACCTAGGCCGATGCCATCAAGGGCCAAGGGTTACCTTTCTAAAGTAATGCTGGTTAGGAATGTCAACACACATTTTTAGTATTATTATTAAGGCTGGACTTAAAGTCTATCTCTAGTAGTAATGCTAAGAAATGCGAACAAGTATTTCTGCACCATTGTCAGGGAGGGCAAAGGAAATAAAAACATCTAGCTTGGCATAAACATTGATTGCAGAATAAGCAAAGGTAGCCATAGTTTAGGCACGCTAACTTTGCTTGTTTTCTTCCTCCTTTTATTGGAAAGAAAACAGGATAGTGTATGAGTGGTTTCAACCTGCCAACAACTTCATCGACAATCCGGAGGCACTCCTAAGGAAGAACAGGTCCCGTACCACTTCTTCTTCTGCTACTCACCGGCAGACGAACCATTCACTCTTGCATCATCCGCTACTATCATCATGGCCAAATCACTCCACGACTACTCCACACGTGTTGTTGCCAACGTGCCCGTAGGGCCCGCTGTCAATATCGTGAATGGAAAATTCAAGCTTCGTACTGGCCTAATCAAGATGGTGCAGGCAAGCCAGTTCTGTGGCTTGCCAAACGAGGACGCAAATGCTCATCTTCAACACTTCCTTGAGTTGTGCGACACCATTGTCATCAACGATGTTGCACCAACTAGCATCAAGCTCCGCCTGTTTCCTTTCTCCCTTACGGGGAAGGCGAAATAGTGGTTCCACCAGAGCAAGGAAGCTATCAACATGTGGGATAAATATTCCATGGTGTTCCTCACCAATTTCTTCCCCATGAGCAAAACCAATGCTCTAAGGGGGAAGATGTCCAACTTCTAGCAAACATCACTCGAGTCCGTCCCTGAAGCATGGGAAAGGCTGCAGGACTATGTCTGAGCCTGTCCCCACCATGGAATGGAGATTGTCTTGTGCTCCAAAACTTCTATGAGGGCCTGACGGCCATCTTAAAGGGGCATATTGTGCCATAGCTGGAGGGGCATTCCTCTCCCTCACAATCGAGAATGCCACTGCACTCATCGAAAAGATGGTGGCAAACCAAAGATGGGGAGGAGGAAGAGAAACACAAGAAGGCATGTATTCTGTGAAGGAGACGGACTTGCTTGCCGCAAAATAGACCTCCTAATAAAGAGGCTGGATGACCGTGCCACCAAGCCCACCACAGGCACCATCCAAGCCATAGGCTCACACATGACATGTGAAGTCTGTCGAAATGTTGGTCATTCGGGGAACAATTGTCCTGAAACCTAGAAAGAAGCACTCTACGTCAACAACAGGTTTCACCAACATCAACAACAAGGTAATAATGGGTGGAACATCCAGAACCACCCGCAAGGTAACAATATCAATTCAAATTTCAATTTGAATTTCAATCAACCTTCCTTGAGAAACTTTGTTTTAGAGCAAACTGAGTTTAATGCATATCTTGCTAAAAGACTTTCCTTCAATGATAAAATGTGTGAATCCATAAATGCTAAACTTGAAACTATGTCTTCTTTTGTTAAACATCAACTGAGTTTCAATAAAATGATCGAAACCCAGTTTGCTCAAATTGTTGCTTCTATTCCTATCAACAGTACGGGAAAAATCCCAAGGGAGCCCGAGAATTCTCCCGAGTTTGTTCATGCAGTTGCAGAGCAATGAAGAGGGGGAAGTCTTGCCAATGGACTATAAATGTTGAGCCCTTGCCGAAGGTCATCGTTAGTTATCTTTCAAAAAAAGAGAGAGAAGGAGTTTCCTCCTTTACACCTTTGCTACCAATAAGGCCCAGTCCATATACACTAGTTTTGTGTATGATCCCGCCTGATGGTTCACGTGAGTTGCAGCCCGTACAACCAAGCCACCGGTGCAGCATCTTCAAAGAAATCCACTTATGCTGCCAGTAAGAACACTCAGGTATGAAAAAGGTAATAAATGTTCACCAACCCCTTCGCTCATACTTGTCTCCCTATGATCATTCAAATTCATGCTTCCATGTTTATGTCATATGTTCTTGTTTGGATGTATTCTCACGAGTAACATCCATAGGCTGTTTTCAAATTAAGCATGGTGCTTAGGTTGAAATAGCCTTCTTTAATCAAGTTTTGGCATGGTGTTGAAATTTGATTAATGAACCTTGAGTTGTTTTTGTAAACAATGGTAGTAATCTGATATGGAGATAAGTCTTAGCTTTGTTTTCATTGCATCCTTTTTTCTCAGCCTTGCTTGAGCTGTAATAAAAGTTGGTTTAACAAGTTTTGTATAAAATAAAAAATAACTAAATAAAAATCTAGATAATAAACTTTTGTTTCCTTGATCCTTTAGTCAATAAGACTCTTGCCTGTTGTAGTCCCTCTTGTTTTGTTTTCTCTATTATAATAAAAGCAGGTACAAAAATAATTGTGGGAGAGATCCCTCAAGCATAACTCAAAACAAACTCAAGATCTCCGCAACACATTGCACAAACATCAAGCAACTCATCGAATAGAAGGACAAGACAAACTACTTCCATTAGTACCTTCATCTTCAATGATGGTTTGTGCAACTCCGCCCTTGCTCTTTTTAAAGTTTTGAAATTTAACACTGAGCACTTTTGAAAAGACAAAACTTTTGTTGCTCCATCTCCATGCCATCCTGTGATTAAAGTTTGCATACTCTGTACTCCTTGCCAATATTCCTGCTACTTGTGAACACGTATCATAGGGACCCCATTTTGTCTAAGTAATTGATGAATGAGATATAGTAGGATGACATGACGCTTGCTCTTTTTTTGCAAAGAACTTGGGATTTATTTTTACAAAGCAAAAATCAATATAGCATATTCCTTGAATGATATGCAAATACCTACCAAGGCCATATATGATCTTTTATGACAAAAACCTTCCACATATGCCTCTTACTTTATGTTGAGTTTGGTCAAGTTTTGTGATCCTTGTTGAGAGAAGTTTCATGCTCCTAGGATCAGAATTCACACACCCACAAATAAAGTTGCCAACTCTTACACTGAGAGCTACGCACAACACTCATTCATCCATCCACCAAATAATTGCACTACTCCTACCCTGGGAGTAGGTGCAAAATATACCTTCCACTTTGATCTACCCAAATGTTCTACTCCTACATTATAAGTGGACTAAAAATATGCTTGTTTGGTTCCATCCAAATAAATGCTCTGAATCCTTGTTCACATCTCCCTTGAAGTTTTTGTTGCAAATAGAGGCATGAGGCTATCACTCAAAAAGAGGAGAAGAAATGAAAATAAAAAAGTGGAGAAACAAAAGAAAAAAAGGGGTCATAAAAAAATAGATACAAAAAAGGGAGAAAAGAAAAGGTGGAAGAAAAGAATAACAAGAAAAACAAAGAAAAAGATAAAGAAGAGAGAATAAGGATAGCCCATGCCCTCATAAAAATTTTTCCTAAGTTCTAGTAAAGAGGAGATGTGTTTTTCTAGATCATAGTAGAATTAGGTTAGACACATTCATAACCACCATATTGTCTCCACACACTTGCACATTCTAATCTAAGAGTATGACGCTTCCCTCTGGTGCGGTCCAGGGTTTGACTTGATAATACATGCAAGGTAAGTGTGCCTTAGTATTTTCCTCCCTACCTAAAGACCCAGGTAAACTTTTTAGAGGTAGGGTGATCAAGTGAAGGAAATCCCTATATATGCCTTGGTGAGGAACCACATACAATAAGTGACTTGAGAGAATCATTCAAGGAACAAGTGCTATCTTTTTGTTTTCAAAACTTTACAAAAACCCAAGTTTCCCAGCAAGGATACAAATAAGAAGATTTGAATCCAGGCTACTCCATTTTTCAATTACCCAAGATGACTTTGTAGACACTTGGAAGTTCATAGGTTTACCATACCTAAGTACCATTACTTAAGGATTGTAATTATTGTTGCACCCCATGGTGCCGTGCCACAGTTTTGCCTATCGTAAGTAATGATGGTTAGGAAGGCCAATCAGGCACTTCTAATTATTATTACTCGACTGCGTTACCTAGGCCGGCGCCATCAAGGGCGAAGGGTTACCTTTCTGAAGTAATGGTGGTTAGGAATGTCAACACATGTTTCTAGTATTATTATTAAGGACGGACTTAAAGTCTATCTTTAGTAGTGATGCTATGAGACACCAACAGAGTGGTCGACAGCCATGAGCCGGGGTTGACAGAAAGGGCCCTGGTAACCACCGAGGTCGACAAGGCCGATTCCCCCACCTGTGATGTGGAGGAACTGGTGGCATGCCCACTGGAGGCGGAGGTGAAGCTACAACAGCAGCAACAGCAGCAGTGACTATAGTGGGAGTAGTGGCTACGATCAGAGCAGGAGCAGAAGTAGTAGCTAAAGCAGTAGGAGGGGGCCCTGCTAGATGCGGGGCAAGGTGTTTAGAGGCTAGAGCCACAAGCCTCGAGCTAGCTGGGAGAGCCACGGCTAGGGAAGTCCTGCTAGAAGCGGGAGTGTGGTGGATCATGAGGTGGTCCTATCGAAGGTGTTGGCGGTAGGAGAGGCAGGAATGTTGTCTCTGTAGTAGTGGCAGGCCTCGCCAGAGGAGCCGATAGGGGAGAAGGAGAGTGAGGTGGCCGTACCATCCCTCGATGTGCAAGGGAGGGCGTCGACCAGTCAAGGGCTGTTTGTTTTCCCCTGGGCTGATCGTCACCTCCCCTGAGGGCTCCACCATCGATAAGGGGAAATCGAGAGAGGAGGATGTGGAGATGACGGAGGCCGAGTGGGGCAGGTCCTTCCCGACCTTAGCCAGGCACGTGATCCTTGCTGGTGGGTAACCGTCCATGGGACACGGCATCATGGAGGTGGTGCACAAGCAGGCAATGAAGGAGCTACCTAACTAAGCGAGGACGTCCTTCAGCTTTTAGACCCAAAGGATCCACACGGGGAGCCCCTGTTCATGATGAACGATCCTGCAGAAGTTTTCTGCTAGGAACATACTAAGGAGTTCCGTCACTGGATTTAACACTCCCTGCATACGGCCGTCAATGTCCCTGCACACTTGGGTCGATGCTTCAAGGTAAGTGATACTTCTTTTGGAATGAAATCAAGTTGTCCATCTTCATCATCTTATCTTGCACCTTATTTTCAGTTTTAGGGCTTGAGGGAGCGCTCCCACATGAAATCGAAGTTCATCTGTTAGACGCGCAGGGCTAGGAGCAAGTTCCTCTGCTGCAAGCATAGCTCGAGGCTGCCCAGGCCGAGGTAACCAAGGTCTGGGAGGATGCGATCAAGGCCAGGGAGGAAGCAGTTAAGGCCAAGGAAGACACAATAACGGCTTACAATGAGGTAGCTAAGCTGAAGGAGGAGGAGCACAAAGTCCATGTGGACCTTGCCTCATGGCAGAGCACATCCAGGAGCTCGAAGCCAACCTTGTTGAGGCTTTGAGTTAGCGTGACATGCTTAATGTGATTGTCGGGAGGGTGAACCTTCGCAACGCGGCTCTGGCTAGAGAGGTTGCAGCGCTGAAGGAGACCATCAAGGAGAAGGAGGACGCTCTCTCAAGCACCACAAGGAGATCAAGATGCGACAAGTGTCAGTCTAGGACAAGAAAGAGGCCCTTAGGGAGGCTAATAAAATGATCACCGAGCTACGAGATGAGATTGTGGGTTGGGATACCCATGTCAAGGGTGAGTGTTCCACTATATTTTTCATTCTAGCTTGGGGGTTTTGTACTTTCCAGTTGACCCTATTTTCGCATTACAGATCTGGATGCACAGTGGCTCAAGAACTAGCAGAATGCCATGTCGCTCGAAACTCTTCATTAGGCTGAGGTGGAGCTGTCCAGAAGGCTCAGAGGTGCCATTACCTCGGTCTGTGATAGTCTAGGGGTTGACCCTAAGCCCGACATCGAGGGGGACGTGACTAGGGACTCCTTCCTATGCTAGATAGCTAACCTAACTGGTGTCATCTAGGACCAGATCCGAAGTGCACTGCACCATGGCTTGAAGAGGGCTCTTGCGGTCATCCGCTTGGGCTTTGAATACAACATGGGGCTCATCGCCGGCAGCTTCATCTCTGACCCCTACAAGTCCAAGGATGAGAATTGGGTGGTTTGCCTAGGGCTAATTGAGGGGGCTGAGGTGCCTGGTGGTGAGCTCATGAAGCTGTTTGAGGCCTAGGTGCTCCCTCCTCCTGCTATTGATGATGATAAAGAGGGCCTGTGAGCCAAATCTAGGCATGGAGGTCCATGTAATAAGTTAGTTTTTATGACTTCATGATGGTGTGGTCTTGGTGGCCTTAAAACATTATGCAATGTATCAATTATCCTTTGAATGCTTTAAGCTTTTAGTCCTTGTTTCTTATTTCCTTGACTTGCGCTTTCACAAAATTCGTTTGATGCACGGTCATGCCCCTCCAAGGGGGAAGTGAGTGGAGGTACCATAGCGCAAGGGTGTAGGTGATCTCGCCGCTCGAAAGCGTTGACCCTTGATACATTCTCTTGACGTTTTCAACTGAGTGACAACACATATCAAGGCGTATAAGAAAGATTGAATGTCGAGTTTCAAAAAAATGTGTGAGTTTTTAGGAACTTAGGGGGTTCCCCCTGTGACCCCCTAGGAAGGCTTGACTCTAGTGAAACAGGGTTGAGTCTACCTATTTTTTGTGAATAAAATGTTCTAGAATCGAAAGCACTTTTTATTCATTCATGAAATAAGAATATGTACAAGGCCTCAAGGCCCTAAGGGCAAAAGCGATGTAGCTGCTCGATGTTCCACATAATGACAAAAGTTTTGCCCTTGCTGTTTGCTAGCTTGTAGGTTATGGGCTTCAGCACTTCTGTGATGATCAAAGGGCCTTCCCATGGTGGAGTGAGCTTGTGTCATCCTTTGTTGCTCTACCTTCACTGGAGTACAAGGTCGCCGACTTGGAGGTCTTGATTGTGCACATGCTTGTTGTGGTAGCGTCGAAGGCTTTGCTGGTAGCGCATGTTGTTTAGAAAAGCCACATCTTGGGCCTCCTCGAGCTGGTCGAGGGCATTCTCCTGTGCAACATTGTTCACTAGTAGAGATATGACCTACCATGATGAACTATTTTTGTCATGGTAGGTGCGAAATTCGTCACAATTTCAGTTTCATGATGAATCTATGACCAAAACGCCACCGTCCTAGAACTCGCATCACACATATGTAGTTGTGATGATCCTTAAGGAATCATCGTGGAAACCTACCTTCGATGACCAACATGTGGATGTCACGAAAGTTTTTCATATGCGTACATGAGGGCTACGTATGTGTACATTGATGACGCAGACGGCCGTTAGGCGCCCAGTCGGCCATTTGGCGCCCATGGCAGCCATGTGGCTGACATGGCATGCTCAGGGTCTTCCACATTTTGGGCTCCTGGAGGACCACTTGTTTGGAGACTGGTGAACCACATGTCAATTTCTTATTGGCACAGGTTGCATGTTACCATTAGCCCATTTGTGTCTCTTTTATTGGACCATATGTCATTTATTTATTTGTTCACGTGTTAATTTTTGATTGGCACATGTTTCGTGTCCCTGTTATCCCACTTGTTCGTGCTTCATTGGACCATCTGTTAGGTTTTTATCTGTACACGTGGCCACCTCTCATTCTGCCACATGCCATTGTGGCTTGCATCCATGTTTCCTTTCTTAATCTGTCACGTGGCTTCATGCTATTCAACTACATGTTGGGTACTTAGAAACACACGTGTCGTGCCATGGTAATTGCATGTGTACAACAACCACATGGGCTGCCCTAGATCACCCACAGCCGACATTCATTTCATCACAGAAATAAGATGAAATCATCCAAAAACCCATTTGAAAACATCACAGAAACTAATTTACATTTCACACCATGCAGCATGCCGCAGCAAGAGTTTCACCACAACAAACTAGCATGAGTCCACACATCAAACTGGCACATATCGATATACAGGTCTACACATCAAACCACAAAAGTTAACGACATCAAGGCCACAGCAGCAGTAGACCTATAGTCAATTACCAGAAGAAATGGCAGCCAACAATTCCTCATTCCTGTGCTGCTCTTGTCGCTGTCTCTTGTAATCCCCAAACTCCATCACAATCTTCTATGCCTTCATCTTCTGTTCAGTTAGTTCCTCAATGAGGGTAGTAGAACTAACCTGTTCCTCATAAAGCATTTGTTAGAGCATCCTCTCCGCCAATGCATCTATTATGGTGGACCTTGTCTGGATACCAGCATTCTTCAAAAAAGGGATGTTGCTAATGGGTGTCGGGGACTCATTCTTGCCATGGGAGTCACAGATGACCTTGCAAACAATATTAGTACTAGTCATTGGTTCCCCCCTTTAGCAAAACAGGTGGCTTGTAGACTTTCCATAGCTACCTGTGCATGTCAAAGCGTTAAACTTTAGGCAGCAGATAGTGGTATAAAGGTAGCAGATAGTGGTAGATGACTTAAATTGAAAACCTAGGAGATTAATCCATAACAACTAATGCATTGGTATTGCACAGCATATTGATGATAGGGAGCCAACAGAGATTACATAAATGCAATGTTCAGGTACTGTATAGATTGTTGTATAGTTGAAAATTTCAAGTAAATCGAGCGAAGGTACTTACAACAGCTTCTTTTGCAGCATCACTAAGGCCTCTTCTTACTGGTATAGAACTCCTTGAAGACTTCCATGGCATTAACATCTGCATCAGATCCCTCCTGTTGTTCATTGAGTCCTTGATTTTGTTGTGTGGCCTTCCTCTTGTCCTCCATCTATTCACATTGCACATGGGTTTCAGTTCATATATATACAAAGTCCTAGTAACAATACAATGAAACCATCACTTACAAATTTGTGGAGCTTGACAACATAGGATTGAGACCCTGTAGTCTGATGGTACTTAACTTTTGCACAGTTTTGCTTATTCTTCATAGATACATCCTGTAACATCATTGGTGTTACACTGCAGCACAAGTAGACCATAGTAGGAATAGACAGGCATTCGATGATTTCACACAACCTTGTTCTTTGCACTAGACCAATATTTGATAAGGTCATTCCACTGCTTATCGTTCATGCATAGGACAGGAGAGCACATCATGATTTGATCAGCAGGGGCTTTATTGTAGTAGAGTTTCTTCAACCTGTAGCATTCCTGCCTCACAGCACACCTAAACACATTCCAACAAGCATCTCTCATTGGTGGGTGATGCTGGTCAAAGGCAAGCTTTGTCTGTAGTAGTGTTCATGCAAATTAAATCAGTTTCTTAGTTGCTCAAGGCACAATTGAACGTAAACAAGGGGTAGCGATGCATAGAGATAGATTATGCAGAAAATTTTCAAAATGGAAATAGAGATGGGCATCCTCATTCCTCCAAATGCACCAATCATTCCATCATGCATAAGTACCATACCTTTTCCCCACTGTTTCCTCTTTCTTGGTAGCGGTCGTTCTACGCAGTTTTCATACATTCTAATTGTTAATAGATAGTGCGAAATTGATTGATAGACATATGCAAGTTAATACCAACCTTGGACAATTTCATTATTGTTCTGTGGGTTAGGGGAGATAGTAGCTTGCTCAGAAGGATCCTCTATAGCATGGGTATTGTCATCTAATAGAATTTCTATTTGTTATACAGGTAGCCTGGATGTCAAATAGCTATTGCAAATCAATAGATAGAGATATGTAGGTTAATACCGACCTTCGCAACTTTCATTGTTGTTCTGCGTCTGAAGGAAGATAACATTTTGCTCAGAGGAACCCTCTCTGTCTCCAGCATGGCTACTGTTATCTGGAGGTGAGATGTTGCCCACAGGGCTCTGGTCGCCTCCTCCTGATCCATCAAGCACTTTATGTTTACCTGACCAACTACAAACACCAGTCAACTTAGGTGCTACTGGCATCACTCGCTTTGTACAATTTCACCTGGTTCCCATATTACCAAAGCCTTTTGTCCTACTGGTAGAGTCTCCTCTATGCCTTCCTGGAACCAGACACTGAAGGTTACAAAACAAAAATAAGTAGCAAGCATGTGCAGATTACATTGCCCTCGAACAAAATATAGAATAGTACAAGCAACATAATTGGTAAGGACTCTGGCTCAGCTTCACAGTCTAAATCTGTTTCATCTACTTCATAGCCACCGTCAGCGAACTCACATGGTTCAGGATATATTCCAGATCTTCGCTTGACTTTTTTCATTTGTAGGAGACGGCACGCAGATAGTCCAAGTTCTTGCATTTTTTGTTGAATGCTTGCAATATATGCAATCTTTGCTTCTTCAAAATGATTTTGTTCATCTACATCTATGTTACATAAGCATTTAATAAACTAAAGTTTAAACCAA
This sequence comes from Bothriochloa decipiens, assembly GCA_023333625.1. NCBI lineage: Eukaryota > Viridiplantae > Streptophyta > Magnoliopsida > Poales > Poaceae > Bothriochloa > Bothriochloa decipiens. The sequence continues at coordinate 23,067,167 of CM041639.1, read as the reverse complement.
ATGTAAACAATAGTGCAGGGGTGTGGAAATACGAGTCAGCAACAATCATCCCAGGTTCAACCACTAAGGTCATAAAAAATCATAAAAAACCAATACAATACAACACACATCATAAAAAGGGATCTTGGTACATGTTACTCCACCTTGACTGGCTACTGTTCATTATCGGCCCTGAGGTTTCATCGTCATCACGGAGCTGGTGTAGCAGGCATTGACGATGGCATGCCAGATCGAGATCCGGCTAGGGTTCCGATCTAATTGATCGTGACGGGTGCTGAACTAGGGGATCTGGATCTAGAGTCAAGCTGCTGCGGCAATGGCGCCTAGTGCTCGGAATGGGTTGGGCTAGCAGGGTGGTGGCACTGCTTGAAAATTTGAAAGAGGAGAGAGTGGGAAGAGAGACGGGTGTGGCTGAGAGAATGGGAGATGGCGGCAGAGAAGGCCTATCCTTGAGCTTTTATGTTGCCACCACAATACCACAAATGCCCTTGTCTTAGGTGAACACATTTTTCACATGGAAGGGCAAGAGAGACATCGTGTTGATGGGCGCGGAGCAAAAATTTTGGCAAAAAATCAAACCTACGGGCGGGGATACCTCCCCGTCTGCTATAAAGCAGAGATAGCCACATATTCCATGTTTTTTAATAAGCGGAATTAGATTCGGCCCTGGACATGGCCCCAGTCTGCTCTTAACTGAGGCCGCCACATATTACTCTACATTTTTTCTCAAAAAAGAAAAAACATATTACTCTACTATTACGTGCTTGTTAATAGGAAATGTTCACGGCTGAATGGTTCCTAAGGCCTAATTTGGAAGGAAGGGGCAAGCACACCCAGGATTGAAAACCCTCCTTAATAAAGAACTAATACAGTGCAAGTAAACAAAATAGCACAATGTCACAAAACAAAAGCCCCACCAATTTTTTTTTAAAGATCCTGTTACCTGGCTTTGATTAATACGAAGAAGTTACATACTGATTCCTCCCTAGTGATTTAGACAACTATTGGGGGCTTTTGAACTACCCCACCCATTGTTTCAGCTACTAAAGTCATGGATTCTATGGGATTTGAGTTTGTAGTGAAAGAGGGGAGAAAAAGCCTCCACCTCGTCCACCTCGCTAGTGCTACGCAGCTACATGTACTTTAGCTGATGGACAGTGGTTGGTGGCCAGTGACGGCGCTGACTCTCTGGCAATCACAGTAGAAAAATGCCGTGCTGGGTGGCAGAAGGGATTGTTAGCCCGCACCAGTTGTCCATACTGTACTGCACAAGTAAGAAAGTCTGACCATTGCAATTCTGACTGCGTCAGACATACCTCACGTTATCCTAATGTTAAACACAAGAAAGACCGTGCATTGTATATCTCAGCGGCCGGATACCTATCACGCCATACATCGTGACATAATGATACACTAATGTAGCTGACATATAATAACAACGTCCATCATTGAGTCCATAGACAAGAAAACAACATTGATCCATTTAAAATGTCATGAGAGACAGATACATCAAATGGATCCAAATGAATCCGACATCAAGGGAACATAAGGAAGATAGACTGGTCTGCAATCGAACTCATTTTTATTGAGACTTCTACCATACCAATGGACACTTTGATGGTTGTCATGAACTTCTCTGCGGTCCATGTTGTATGCGATGATTGTTCCATCCTTACCAGCTAAGAAAATCAAATTCCATTCTTGGTGAACTGTAATCACTGTGTGCTTCTCTTGCATAAGCTCATAGGCAACAAATCGCATATTAGTCATTCCAAATAGCTCCTGGGTGCTGATTATATGCTTCAGTGTCTAATTGTTAGTATCATAGTATTCAAGGATCTAGATTGAAAGATTGGTTCTAAATGAAGTATCATCAACAAGACACACTTAAGAGACCATGAGCTTGATGCATGGAGTGTATAGCACCATCAGGCCTATCAATTTTACTCCATTTGTTTCCCTCCATATCCACAACAAGTATCCTGGAGTAAGAGTACCCCATAATGTGTAGACCACCATTAAGAAACACACTCTATGCACTAAAAATGTCACATCAGTTTCTATGCCCCATTGAGATTCCTTGTAGATCCATGTTGCGGTTTCAAATGAGTAGATCTCCACACCTACACACACAACGTCTTCACTATCAACATATTCTATCACATGGAAGTGCGACGAGGCCGTGGGATCAAAACACAAGTGAGCCTTGTCAACAGCATGGCCAACATCCCTGGTGCTAGGCGGCAGTACCTTGAATTTCTTGGTCACTAGATTGCATACAACATAGTGGTCTCCATCGGTCATGTGGCACCAGCATAGGAGGAGACCATTGTAGCAATCTGAGACAGCTACCATTTCAATGTCAAGGGGCAAGAATTTCAAGGAGGGTGGTTCCCCCGTGATGCTGGTGAAGTGCTGATAGCCTTTATAAGTGTCGTAGAAGAAGTCGGCCACAGTTTGGGGCAGCTGCTGATTGAAATGGGGTCCAAGATGAGTCTTTTCCACAGACCATTTTGTAGCAGAACAAGGAGCGGTAGGGGAGAAAGCAGAGGATATCGATAATGATATCATCTGGGAGGCTGGCAAACATGCCCATCCTCCTGTTGCGGGCCTCCTCGATTTCGTTAGTGTGTATTAAGCCTCGGTTTCCTAGATAATGACATAACCGAAGAGGAAAATAATAAAACAAAGATTCATTAGTAAATTCCACAACAGCCTTGTGCTATAGGAGATACCTGAACATAGAGTAGGAGATCATCCACATTTAGAGTAGCAGGTATATATATGCAATCTAGACTAATAGTTAGACATCACAGCATTAGCTAAATCAAGTCTAACCATCATTAATTGGCATTCGTAGCAACAAGTGCACTGCAGCTTAAAAATTAGTGGATCGGATGAAACAAATAGTAAATGAGGAGGAAGGAGACCTAGGGATCAGATCTTTCAATTCCTCCACGGACACCAATGCCGCCGTGCTCCACCGGGAAAGCCCTGCCACCTGTCTCCAAATGGACGCCAGAGCCACCACAACACACCGAAAGAGACCACCAAAGTACACCTTCCTTCTTCGCCACAAGCCCAATGGGCAATGGAGAAGTGGTTGGCGTTTAGAGGATATGTTGCATTTTTAATAACTGCTAGGCACGCATCGAGAATATATGGCTCGTCAATGAGATGTAGCGTGGGTAACCCATCGTGCATGTGGGAAGAAGGCAGTGGGAAGGAGGATTTTTTCCAATTTGGAAAGAGTATGGGAAAGAAGGATGCGAAGGCATTCAAGAATATTGACAACTGTCAAAATTTTTGCGAAGGTAAGAAAGTCCGGACCTTGAGCATTTTACTATGTCAGACAGTACCCTGCAAAGTTTACCCTATTTTTCCTATGATGCTTGTTACTAGTTGTGAATTTACCTCCTTTTGCTATGATGCTTGTTACTCGTTGTGCATTTGACCACGTGGTTGCTGTTGATGCGGAGGGAAAGACATTGAGGGCTAATTTGTGCAGGTTTGGAATCTGAGTGCTTTTCATCAATTTTCCTCCAAAATCTTATTGGTGTTGTTCCTTTTGAACTGAGCATTAACCACGTGGTCAGATGATGTCATCGTTTAGTGTTTATGGAATTACATACATGCCCTTGTTATATGTTTCTAAAATAGGCGTGACGTTCAAGTACCTCATAACCAATGTTTCAATTAGTGTTTTGATTGTTCAATAGAGACAATTGTAGCTTGATGTAATAATTAGGAGGGTTAAACTTTGTTGAGGGTGGTGTAGCATCTGTCGCTTGGTTATTTTGTAGCTGGTTTTGTGGCCCTTGGTGGTTCTTTTACCTTGTTTGTTGTAAACCATTGTCAGCGAGGAGTTCATCTCAACAAGTCTCGCTCGATCTAGTGCAGCACAGATGAGATGTAGCTATTCAGTTTTACTACAAAAGCAAGAAAATCCAACCTCTACATATTTGATCGCGAGGACGAAGTGCCAAGGGTTATCTATTTTGAATGTCTTAGCAATTAGTCTGCTGGCGAACCAATAGCTCTGCATCAATCACTAACCTAGTGAGTTGTCAAAAAAATCTCCAACCTGCTGCCTGGTGGAATCCCATCTGGCAGCGGATGCCTTTTTACTGCATCCTAATGTAGAACTGAGGAGCCATTAGAGTTGAAACATTGTTTCATACGTATGAAAGTCCGGCCCCTCTATATTTGACCACGTCGAATAGCTTCCTCCATGGTTTGTCCTTGTTATCATGTGATGCTTGTTACTGTCTCATTTATACTAGTTTACGTGACTAACTTACTGTACAGTCCAACATAGATGAAAACCACTAGTACTATTAACACATGGTTTCCAATGTTGTGACCGATTGCATTCCCTCCTGCCATCTATTATTCGTCCCCATCAAAAGCACATTCCCAAAATCATGAAAACCACTCAAAAATAGCTAAACCAAAATTATATTGGTTTTCAATAATTTTCAGGGTACATAAGGCCATTCGAAAATAGAACAAAAGTGAACTACATGCACCGCCATTGTACTAGTACTACTAGATCTTCTACTACAGTACCAAGTACACCTACCAATCAATGCCTCAACCCTCGAAGTCGTCTATGTTGCCACCATCCATGTCATCGTGTCATCCTTGTCATCGTCCTTCGATGAGTGAGATGGACTCATCCGGCATGGCAAGGAGCTTTAGGATTGCCTGCAATAATGGGTTAAGACCCGTAGACAGATCTTTCTCACACCACAGGCAGGTGGACTTCAGATCGAACCAATTAATTATGTAATTACGGTGGAATGCTCGGCGGCAGCATGGCGTATGCACATCAAGACTAGCTGCATCACTAGATCTAAAATCCTCTAGGCAGTAGCAGCATTCCCAATGCCTCAGCACCGTCGCTTCCATGCAAAGCATCAAGAGCGTCGAGGACGTGATGAACTCAATTACTTGGTCAACCACAAGCCCAATCTCCGCTTGGGCAAAGCAGCCATCCTTGTAGGCCACACGTGACAAGGTAGTAGCAGAGGAACTGCAGACTCAGGAAGGATTCTATCCCACTGCCGCTCCCTGAGGGTTAGAACCTGCAATGGTAGGACTGACCTCAACAACACACGAAGGACCTCACGGACACCATCCTTGTCGATAGGGACGACCATGGCTTGATCCGCGATGAAGATCCTGTTGGCGTCATGTCCTGGGTCGTGTCCTGGGTATGGCATCCTCATGACTTCTAGTGACCGCCGGCTTTGAGGATCCTGGCGACCTTGCATTCCTGGGTCACAGACAGTGCTGCTTCACTAGCACCATTCTTAGTCAAGGATCTTGTCCACATCGTTGTCGACCGGATGAAGTGACGAAAAGTGGAAACTTGGGCATCAGGATTTGCAATGGAGCTCATGGTTTTAGAGTTGGAGCGATTAGAGGTAGAGGATGCTTCGAAGGGAACCCGGTGTTAGATATCTACCGGATGAACAAGGGGGTAGCAATGCATTTGTATTATCAGTGGCAGTTGTAGTAGCAGCGATAGTAGTAGTAATAATTGTTAGGAGCAGAGCCAGTTAGCTAGCTGGAGTTGGCTATACAAGGTGAGGCCATGCTTTTGAACATCACAGGGATGACAGGGCTGGAACAATCTACTGATGTGATGGCACGAATTCATTATTGTTCGAGTAGTGAAATTATTAGATGGTCGGACCTTCTCGGTAGAGTAAACAGTGCATTCCAATGCCATGCAGTCCATGCCCATAGCAGCCGAGAGGCAGCATAACTAAAGATGGCTACTAATACATGGAGTAAGCAGTGCAATCAAACCTCAGCTCCTATTGACATTTGGTAATTTAATTGCAAGTATGATGGTTAGAATTGATTTAGCTGAAATATCAATGCCCTCTTGCAAATCTTTGGGCAAGTTGGTGGAGAATAGAGCATGACAATGGCTTTTATGGCTAAGAGCATCAGTGACCACATTGGCCTTCCTAGGGTGATAGAGAATCTCCACGCCGGAGTCATTAATCAACTCAAGCCAATGATGCTGTCTCATGTTCAGATTTTCCTGGGTGAAAAAGTACTTCAGGCTCTTGTGATCTGTGTAGATTTCACACTTGTTCCCAATTAGGTAGTGCCTCCAAATCTTCAATGCGTGGATCACAGCTGCAAGCTCGAGGTGATGGGTGGGGTAATGCAGTTCATGCTCGTTAAGCTGACGGGAAGCATAGGCAATGACTTTCCCATTCTGCATTAGAACACAACCGAGCGCTTGGCGAGATGCATCGCAATAGACCACAAAGTCCTGGTGGATATTAGGCAAGGCAAGAATAGGTAATGTGGTGAGATTCTCCTTTAGGGTCTAGAAACTCTATTCGCATTAGGGCATCCATTCAAACTCATTGGTCTTCTTCAGGAGGTTGGTCATGGAGTGAGCTATCTTAGAAAAGTTCTTGATGAATCAGCGATAATAACCAGATAATCCCAAGAAACTCCTCACATCAGTCACATTCTGTGGCTGCTCCCATCCCTTCACTGTCTCAATCTTGGACGGATCAACAGCTACTCCATCAACATTGAGTACATGGCCTAGGAAAGTGAGCTCTTCAAGCCAGAACTCACACTTACTAAACTTGGCGTAGAGTTGATGCTTTCTCAACTTCTCCAACACTATCCTCAGATGCTGTTCATGCACCTCGACGGTGGCAGAATAGATAAGAATGTCATTAATGAAGACCACCACAAACTTATCTAGCTCCTGCATGAACACTTTATTCATCATGTTCATAGAATAAGCCGGTGCATTTGTAAGACCGAAGGACACGACGGTGTACTCATACTACCCATACCTGGTGACAAATGCGGTCTTGGGAATGTCCTCTTCTCTAATCTTCATCTGATTGTAGCCTGATCTAAGGTCAATCTTAGAGAAGTACTTGGCATTATGCAGCTGATCTAGCAGGTCATCTATCCTCGACAGGGGGTACTTATTCTTTATGGTCACGACATCAGGTTCCTGTAATCAATACACATCCTCTGCGTACCATCCTTCTTCTTAACAAACAGAACAGGAGATCCCTAGGGTGAGGCACTGGGCCTAATGAACCCTTTCTCAGATGGCTCCTCTAGCTGTTTCTTAAGCTCCTTAAGCTCATCAACTGCCATAAGGTTGGGTCGCTTGGAAATAGGACTCGTACCAAGCAACAGGTTGATCATGAACTCAACGTCCCTGTCTGGTGGCATCCCTGGTAGCTCTTCAAGAAAGACATTGGGGTACTCATGAACTACAGGCACTTCCTCAAGTGACTTCTCTTCAAGGGCACACAACATGGAAATATTTGTCCCTTTGTTTGGCTCACATCTGATCCAGTGACCACTTGATGGGTTAATCCACAAATCTAGGCGAGCAAGATATCACTCCCTTGTTCTGGGTTAACCAATCCATCCCTAGAATGATGTCTAGGCCTTCGAAGGGTAGCAAAGTAAGATCAGCAAGAAAGGTAAGACCCTCGATCGTGATACTCACTCCCTTACATCTATTGGTACAACAAATGTTGCCTAAAGGTGAACTGGTGTATAAGGCTTCTTTTCGTGGAGTGACAGGTATATGGTGCTCTCGTGCAAACTTGGTGGATATATAAGAACATGTAGCTCCTGAATCAAACAGCACGGATGCCTTAACTCCATGCACTAAAAACATACCGTACACCACATCGAGGGCACTCTGGGTAGCCTCTGCTGTCAAGTTGGCGAGGCGGCAATGGGGTGCTCCAGTCCGCACCTGCCTGTACGAGGTACCCAGGTTCTGCCTGGTGGGAGCTGGTGTAGCAGGTGCAACCTTGCTCGGGCACTCGGCTGCCTTGTGACCCGGCTGCCCACAAGCAAAGCAAGTGTAGGTCACGCTGCCTGTGGGGGTTGGCGCTGTGGCCCTCCATGTGCTACTCCTGGTGTGGCATGAGCCTGTGCTTGGTGGTCCTGAGCAGGGCGGGGGTAGTTGCTCTTGTGGGTACCACCGTCCTAGCTCGAACCGTGTGCAGCTCCCTGGGCAAAGCGAGAGCGGGGTGGCTGAGACGCCTCACCACATGACCTCCACAGGGCAGGTGCACAGGAGGTGCCCTCAGCATGATGCTTCTTGGTGTTGCCAAGCGCTTCCTTCTCCGTGTAAACCTCATCGCGGTCCTTCTCAATCTCCACGCACCTGTCGATCAAGTCACACAGGGTGTGGCTCTTGATGCCTGAGAGGGAGAGCCTGATGCAGCTAGACAAGCCCTTGCGGTAGTACATCTTCTCCTTCTCAGAATTCATCACTAAGGCAGGTTCATAGCACAGCAGGTTAGTGAAGCGGGTGGTGTACTCATGCACCTTGTCAGCCCCCATGGAGATGTTGCGAAACATGTTCTCCTTCTTCTCCAGCGCGCCCTCGCGTATGAAGAACGTGCAGAATTCCTCCATGAACTCATCCTGGGAGATGTTGGTAGGGTCATGGTGGGTCTCACAGAGACTGTCCCACCAAGATCATCCTACGTCAACAAGCGGGTGAGTGGCCAGGCCAACGCACTCCTTGTCAGTGTAGGTGGTCAAGTCTAGCTTCTTCTCCATCTCCCTCAGCCAGTCATCAGCAGTGATGGGGTCATGCGGGTGCCATCGAACGTCGGGGGCCTCAGCTTGAGAAAGAACTCTAGCTTCTTGTAGTAGTCATCGCGTGGCTCCCTGTGGTGGGGGCGTAGCACGTTCTCAGCTAAGACTCAAAGAAGCTCGATCTGCTGAGCCATCACATCCGCCAAAAGTGGCATCGGTGGTGGTGGCGGAGCTGCATCTCCTCCAGTGGCAAGCTCAGGCTTAGGTTCTACAACAGGCGGTGGCGGTCCCCCAGCCACGCCTCTAGCAGCTGGTTCCGGCTCAACAACCGGTGGTGGTGGTGGGTGTGCAGGCTGTGGGATGGCAGCACGAGGTGGCTCCTCAAAGTTGAGGGGTATGTGACCAACGCATCCACGACCACGACCCTGACCACGACCGTGTTCGCGGCCCCTGGTGGGCGCAGGTGAAAGGGAGTGGTCGTTCAGGTAGCTGGTAGGATGAGTGGACATCCTGCTTAACATAAATCTCAGATTAGGGCACATGTGCATGTGATATATCTTGACACTAATGATGTAATAATTAAGATAGCTTAATGATTTAAAAGCATTTAAATCTATCCAACACTCATATAGAGAAGCATGAAGATCCATAAAGACGCGATAAAATCCAAATCATCCATTACATCAAGTGGATACATGGTGATATCTCTAGCAGCTATGCTAGGAGACTCATGAGAAACATACTACATGCAGGTAGTTCTAGCAAAGGGGTGGAAAATCTACTCAACAACATGGTGAGTCTGGTCATTCGGCCACACAGGGCCCATCATCTCCTGATCCTACACCATGCTAAATCATCCCTAGGGACTGGTCCAAATTGTAAGCTATGGGGGGAATACTGATGCCAGAAGCTTGGATCTGCTCGTCAGTCATCCGAAGGTGAGAGACATAACGACGGGCCTCCTTGAGCTGAGGGGTGGACACTGACTGTCCACTGAGTCCAATGGTGGGGCACCCACTCAAGTTGAGGCGAGATTGCCCCAGCTCGAATGTCTCAACTCTAACCTTCTTACGGGCTTACAAGGGAAGCTCATCCTATAATTCCTCGTACTCTCTGACTCTCTTGTGATCTGACCTCTTCCAAGCCTCCATGGTGAGTTTGAGCTTGTCCATGAGGTATGCTATCTTGTGGACATAGTTGATCAGGCATCCCTAGTTGTAGCCAACAACAGTGTACTCTAGCAGCAACCTATCACATTGAGCCTTACACTGCTCGTGGAGCTTATCCAAGTAGGTGGCATCCTTACTCTGCTTCTGGAAACTTTTCATAATGTCTTTGTTCTTCTCAGCTATGGCAGTCTCAAGCTCCCAGACCTTCCAGTTGAGTCGGTTGTCATGGAGCTGAAGCTTCTCCATTTCATTCATCATCCTGGCGATCTGGTCCTGGTGAGTGTGCTCCTTGCACGCTAACTCATGCTCTAGTTCCACAATCTTTTGCTTCCATGCTATCTCCTTGCTCTCTGACTCACGAATTCTCCCATCAACCTCCATTAGGTAGTTGCAATCATGGCGTCCCTTTCGCTCTAGCTCAGCAATGTACATTTCCTGGCACTACAGGTACATCATAGCGATGCGGTGGCAAGGGTTATGGTCAACTTTGATATTCTGCTCGGTGTAGGCAATCTCCTCCCAAGTACCCTATTGAACGTTGAGGGCACGAGGAAGCAGATGAAAGCGACTCTCCTTTAAGTAGTTAGCCCCATTGCGTAGCACAGTGCAAAGTGCCTGGTGCGAAATGGTCTGAACACACATGCAGGTGTTGTTGTCAAAGGCGAAGTCGGTGAAGGCAACAACTCCAGGCAGGTTCATGCTTGCAGGCACATTGATGTGGACTGCCTTGTAGCCCTCGATGCTCCTCCAAGGGTGGGCTTACCGTGGCAAAGGTAGTCGATGTTCTCCACGGGAACACCAAGCTCGGTGAGAACCTCGTGAAGCACGTGAGCATGGACTCCATACTCCGTCCCGTTAAGTCTGTACTCAACGACATCCATCGGCGGCAATGGACCAAGCGGCAAGTTGGGGTCTATCTGTTGACACGAGAATGGAATTAGAAAAGTTGTAGAGAGAGATAAGCCATGCATAAAAGCGTATGCAGTGGTTGGTGTATTACCAAGAGATATCAAGGTTCCCCTAATTCTATCATCCAATCCTATGGGTCTCGTCCTAGGGTCAAGCATGGCTCTAGTATGAACTGAAACATCCTCAATTTTCCACGAAGGGAAAATACATAGAATGGCGAATAATATAATAGTTCGAAGCTCAAACCATCACATTATCCATCAATAGTTGACACAAAAATCCATACATCAAATAAAAGAGTACAATTAGAAGGGATTACATAAATAGTACATCACCACACTAGCAGGAATCATCAGAGTAGCAGCATCTAGAACAACTGCAGCAGGCGAAAGCAACAACAAATCTCCAAAAGAAGCCTGAGCGTAGGTATCAGACGTCTACTCCTCATCGATAAAGTCATAGTCGGGTTCACCTACCAAATAATTTTCAGTACGGTTTGTACTGGCCACTCGTCCCACCCTATGCTTTGCTTTTGCTATGTAGTATTTTGGTGGATGCAAAGGATATAATCAAAGAGACCTATATATGGCTGTGGTTTCCTATGAAAGTGGTGACCAAAATTAAGTATAAATATATATATATTTCATCAAGTTTTAACCCATCTCATCCACACATCTTTCCCATCCCATCATCACACACATCTCACCCTCTTGCACTCGGTTGACAGGTCCAACTCCCTCTCTGATCCTGTCTCAGTGGCTCACAGGCGGAAAGGGTAACACCAGGGGGAAGAATATAAGGACTCACCTCACTACTCCCGAGAAGTGTAGGTCAAGGGAAAGGCCATACCGAGGCCGTGGACTATATATAGATTCATAACTCTGCAGAGCGTGTACACCCATAACCACAAGATCACCATCATCGGCGATGCCCCGCCTAAGCTGATTCCGGCTGCTTTCTAACTGGTGCAATGCCACCCTATAAACTCAATACTGGGACATCCTAAATAGGTACCACCGGCACACTGAGACTGTGAGACATAGTACCAGGCCCCCAAGGTCACTATGTTGTCTAAGGAGGGTGTGGGTCCCAATACCCGTACCTCCTGACACAATCTGCTAACAACCTAGTAGTAGTGGCACCATCCTAGCTAGTCAGGCATCTGTCCCCCACCCATACAGGGGCAAGCGGTGAGCACGTAGGTCCCCAGGTTTCGGTTCTTAAGAGATATCAGGTCCTAGGGGGGATCAGATAGGATTATCTTCTCATAGGGACTACAACAGTCCGTGCTACAACAGCACCTCCTACCCGGGGTCTCACTCCACAAAGGCTCTTGTCCCCGGGATCACCATATACCTCACATTGTGCTCGCCTCAAGCACCTCATACGAGAATGCCTAGATCACATCCCCCAGCAAGACTCACTGTTGACACCGTTTTTCGGCACGTGACAATAAGGATCGGGAGACTAAACTAAATCGGCAAGAAGGTGGTTTTTTCCTCAGCATTG
>CM041639.1:23022617-23035835 GCA_023333625.1 Bothriochloa decipiens | reverse complement strand
TTTTTTTTTTCTAACCGAATAAAATAGATGAACGGACCTTCCATGGCAAGTCCTCCATCAAAAAGCCGTTCTGAGAAAACAATGTTCTGCCGAAGAGTTCCTTTGGCTGTCAAACAATTCCCTCCACTGTAAGGTCCATCCTTGAAACTATTAAGCATCCAGCAAAAGAATGTTACAAATGGAAATTAATTGGGATGATTAATTTGGAAAATAACATAAGGAAGCATAACTAAATTTACAATAAAGATAAATGTTGTGTGCACTAACGAAATAAAAAACCATTTCAATTATCCAGAAAATTAAAATTAAATGTATACTCAGTATGATTAGAACAAATGCAGAATAAAAACTAAAGGTTTATGATTGGCACACAAAGAATAATATGAAATCATAGTTGACGTAAACTAATCATGAAATTAACCAGAAAGCTTAAGTTTGCTTCTAATAGTAACTGAACTAAGTGGAACAAATACCCTATGTGGCCAGGACATGTGGCAGTAAACACTTCAAATAAAGTTTTCCAAAACCTTTTGGGGCTCAGATTTCTCTCTTGTTCAGCAAGCTTTTAGTGACATGCTAATTTGTATCATCTTAAATAAAATATGATGCTTCATTTACAAAATGAAACCTAAAGTCGAAATATTTAAGCAGTTATGCGATGCAAGAGAAAGGTGAAAGTTTCATATTTCAGTAGCCTTGAGTTCTGACCTATGTTTCTTGTTTAAAAAATAATATAAACCACACACCTCACTTTTCATCTTAATATAAAAAAAAGGGCGTACCCAGTGCCGTAGGCTCCCGCACTGCGGGGTCTGGGGAAAGAAAAATAGCTAGCAGCCATCCCTGCACAAATGTGCAGAGGCTAGGGTTTGAACCCTAGACCTCTTGGTAACAGGCGGTAAAGCTCTACCACTTTTCATCTTAATATAAGAAATGAAAACTATATACAAGAATTCAATAAACATGAATTAAAAATTTAAAAATGCAGCCAAGGAAGATGTGAACTTACTCCGTATAGGCTTGCAGGTGAACTTGATCTCTGGTGTATTTAAGCATAGGCTGAGAAAAAATAAGGGACATGATCACAGTGAACTATACGAAGCAAATTTCAGAAATGGGAGAATGACACAGCTAACATTCAGATGGTATGCAAAAGGCATTTTCTTTAATCCTTTAATGTAAGTTGGGGAAACTATAGACTGACTATTTAAGGACAAGAACATGTACGTATATATAAGTGAGGATAGGGGAGGTTTATGGAAACACATCCAACCTCCATTATCCTTGCCTAATTCAACCCAATCTACTAGAGACCCAGACTTGAGTCCAAATACAACTCCACAGCCCTAGCTGACCTCTATACAGAGATCAGGCCGGCTGGACATGAGCCCATATGGGCTATGGCTGAAGCTAATAAGGCCTAAGGCCCATAATATAACCCTGTCTAACATTTAATCTGAGTCAGCGTGTATATACAGAATTGAATGAACATATATACATGGAAGCATAACTGTTGGAGTATGAGTGTATTAGGCCCATGAGGTTAGGCCCATGTATGACATATATTGCTACCCTTCTAGGGTTAGCCCTGGTAATCCAATCAGAAATTCTAACATGGTATCGGAGCTAGGGTTTCCTCTCTCTCTCCCTCCCCTCCTCCCCAGCCAGCCGCCAGCCGCTGCCGGCCGGCGCCGCCGCCGCAGCCATGGCTGGCCGGCCTCCTCCTCCTCCTCCTCCCTCTCCCACCTACTTCCACTGCTTCCCCCCTCTCCCCAACTACTCGTGGACGCAGGCCGCCGCTCCCCCTCGACCTCCTCCTCCCGCCGCCGGCCCAGGCGCTCCCCGTCCTCCCCCTCCCGCCGCCGCCCCAGGCACTTCCAGCGCCGCCGCCGCCGCTCTCCTCCTGGCGGCGGGCGCGGGTTCCCTAGGCGCGGGCGGGGGCGGCCCCCAAGCGCCGGCACGGGCGTAGGCGGCCCCCCAGGCGCAGGCGCGGGCGCCGGAGATGCCCCTGTCGCGGGAGCGGGCGTGCTCCCAGGCGGCGTAGCCATGGCTGACCGAGGATGCCGACGCCGTGGCGGCCGCCATCACCGTGCCAGGCTGGGCGCGGCTGGGGCGGCCGCGGGTGCTTTTCCCTTCCCCGCCCCGCCACCTCTACCGCCCACTTCCCACCACACCGCGGGTGCCGACTCCGCCCTCGCCGCCGCCCTCGTCGCTGCCCGGGCGACTGCTGCGGAAGGCCAGGCCCGTGTGCGTGCCGCCGCCCTCGCTTGGGAGCGCGAGCGCGAGGCGGCCGATGCACTGGCCCGCCAGATCGCCGAGGCGGAGCAGCTCCTCGTCCTCCCTACCTCACACGACGCTGGGGCCACCTCCTCCGGCTCGACGGGCCACCGCGTGTCCCACACCGCGGTCATCTGGCACGATCCGGCTGACCCACTCGTGGCGCAGCTCCACTACCAGGCCGGGGGTGTCCAGAACATCCGGCTCCTTGTCCCGGTCGTCCTCGAGCCTGAGTCGCCCTCCTACGCCCGCTGGCGGGACTTGGTCCTCCTCACCCTCCGCTGCTATGCCCTCGACAACCACGTCCTCGTCGACGCCTCGGTCGCGGTCCAGACCCCCTCGTGGATGCGCCTTGACAGCGCCGTCCTCTCCTGGATCCTCGGGATGATCTCCCTGGACCTCCACGACCTCGTCCACAACTCTCCCGACGCTCGCCGGGCCTGGCTTGCACTCGAGGGTCAGTTTCTGGGCAATGCCGAAGCCCGGGCGCTGCGTCTCGATGCGAGCTTCCGTACCTTCGTCCAGGGTGACCTCGCCGTTGGCGAGTTCTGCCGCCGGATGAAAGTCATGGCGGACTCCCTCAGCGACCTTGACTGTCCCGTGGAGGACTGCATCCTGGTCCTCAACGTCCTCCGCGGGCTCAGTGACCGCTACGCCCACCTCAGGACGTGGATCACCCGGCAGCGGCCCTTCCCCACCTTCCTGCAGGTCCGTGACGACCTTGTCATGGAGGAGCTCACTCAGGGCATCCAGCCCGGGTCCACCTCTGCATCGGGGTCCTCGTCTTCCTCAACTTCCCTTGCCGCTACTCCTCCGCCGCGGCCGTTTGCTCCGCCGCCGTCGTCTCTTCTTGGTCCTCCTTCCCCCGGGCCGAGCTGGGGTGGGGGGGCCGTGGCGGACGCCATCGCCGCTGAGGGGGGCGTGGTGCGGGTCCTGGTCGTGGGAGCAACCCGGCGCCCGCTCCTCCACGGGGTACACCCTGGCCCTCTTTCCACAACCCGTGGTCGGGGCGCATCTCCATGTGGCCCTTCCAGGCTCCCGACGGTGAGACACGCCCGCCGGCGGCCATGCTTGCAGGTGCTCCTCCGGGGTTTCACACCGCGGCTCCGTGGGCTTGTAACATCCCAGATGTTAGTAAGCAATTAAAATTATAATCAAGTTCATTATTAAGAATAATCATTTAGCATCATGACATAATTGCATTCATGTTTTAATCATGTCTTTTATGTGGTGCTTTGTTTTATACATGAAATGATGAGTTGATTGCTACTTAAAAACTATTTTCAAAACCTTGTTTTATCCCTTTTTCTATATTTTAAAATCTATAAGGAATTTTGAGATACTCTCAAAATATAGTTTGTAGATCTTGAAAGGAGCTACAATATTGGTATTCAAAGTTTTTCAAGTTTCCAAAAATAATTTTGAATAAAAGTGAAAATACAGTTTTCCAACACTTATTCCCTTTTCAATTTAAATTCATATTTCAAAAATTATTCAAAATTTGGAAAAGCTTTCTCTATGAAAAGTGTTTGGTTTGATAATCTGAACATTTCATAGATTGGAAGATTTTCAAGTTGTTTAGAAAAATAAAAAGTAATTTCAAATGTTTGCTTCTAGAGAATTGGCCCTTTTCGCATTCTTTTTAAATTTGAATTCATATTTCAAAATCTGTGCAGAATTTGAAAATGTTTCTTAAATGAAAAGTGTAGCTCTTGAAAAGTTATGCAAATGATATTTTTGGAGATTTTCAAGTTCTTATATAAATTTGGGAGTAATTTGTATTTTAAACCGAGTGGCAATTCTGTAAATAACTTAAACAGCACCTAACCCTATCGGCGAACGCCATGGCCGGCTTCGCATCGCGCGCCGCCGTCCACCGCCGCGCCTTCCCGGCCGCCCGAGCGTTTTCGGATGCGAGAAACTTCACCGTCGCCGTGTCACTTGCTCCTTCATCGCCCCGAGCTATGAATACCGACCGGACGTAGCCGTTCTTTTCCTTTCTTCCTCCCGCCACCGCCGCCGACGACCTCGCTCCGCCGTCGAAATTCGCTGTCGACGCTCAACCTCTGTCCAATTGCTCTCGCCCAAAGCTCCGCAACTTCCTCACGGTCCTTTTGGGCCAGTTCATGCCTGCTCTCCTTACTCGAGCCACCCGCACGCCACCTGCTTCTCCGCGGCCGGTCAGCCGAGCCGCCGCGCCATCTCCGCTGTTTGCCGTCGCCGGAGCGCATTACCGGAGGTCGCCGTAACATCGTCGTGCCATCGGAGCGCCGCCGCCGCCATCACCGCCGTCGACCACAGCAACCCAGCCATTCCGGACCTCCCTTAACGTGCGCATCAGCGCCGTGGTGAGCTCCTGCGTCTATTCGTGTTATCAATTTCATCCATCCCGCATCGGGAGTTGTTGTAGTGCAGTTCGAAGTCGTCGGAGTCCTGCTCGAGGGCTCGGCCGACGAATCGAGGGGGTAACGGTCGAATCGATGGATCGAGTCGAGGGCTCGAGTCGATGTGTCGAGTCGAGGGGTCGAGTCGAGGGATCGAGTTGAGGGATCGAATCGAGGGGTGCACTGTTCTCGAGGGATTGAGCCGAGGGGTCGAGTCGAAGGTGTCGATTCGAGGGGTGCACTGTTTTCGAAGGGGTCGAGTCGAGGGGTGCACTGCTCTCGAGGGGAGCTCGTTCGTCGGGCAAAGTTCCGTACTCGAGGAGAGGCTCGTTCGTCGGGCGGAGTTCCGTCCTCGAGGGGAGGTTCGTTCGCTGGGGGAAGTTTCGTCTTCGAGGCTGGTCCATTCGCTCGAGCAAAGTTCAGTCTTCGAAGGGATGCCCGAATTGTACCCTCGAATGTACAGTACCTAACCGACCGATAGCTCCTCGAGCAGGCCTTAGCTTCGAACCGCCATAGCCCGTCCATGAGTTAGCCGGGCATATCTTAGCCTGCGGAACCTCGAGCGTCGATAGCCAGCTCGAGGCATCGCCGGTCAACCCCGGCGGGGTCGGCTGTTGACCCGGAGACACTGTGCCGATTTTCTTTTCTTCTATTTTCAGAAAATGATTTAAATGCTATATTCTTTGAAAATTTATAGTAATTCATATATAGCTCCAAAAATTCTGAAATTTTTTGTGAATGTTCTTTATGGTGTTATCTACCTAGGAAAAATATGAAATGCCAAATTTGATAACTTTAATTTTTATGTCTTTGTTTAATGTTTTTAAATAATTAAGTAAACTCTTTAGTTAACCTAATCATTATAGGATTTGATTGACCTTGAGATTGATTGATGACCTTAGGTCATTAACCCTAATGACCTTTGGCACTTTAATTAATTGTTTGCGCTTATCTTAATCATGTTATTAGGATTTAATTAACGTTATTTTATGTGTTTAATTAATTATAAAAAAATGACGTAGTTAACCCTAACAAATTATATAAGCGAAGTTTTGTTGGCTTGCAACTTTATCATTAAGAAGAGTTGTACTCAAGCCCTTAATCTGATCATACACTCATCAAGCATCATGTTTACTATTCCATCATGTAAAGCATATTAATTATCGAATAGTTCCCTTTAACGGAGAGTTAACGTATCACTCAGATCCGAAGGACGAGCAGATTCAAGAATCGGGAGTTGATTCAGAGTTCGAGAACTTCTACCCCGAACATCAAGGCAAGCCCCGGATACATTTAAACCCTATTCTGTTTATAAAAGTTTTACCGCTCCAGCTCTGATATGTTGCATTAGTAATAGGAGTTGAGTGAAAACCCACAAATTGCATTACCTGTCTTATTCCTTATTCCTTGTTACCTACTTGGAAGATAAGTAGTAATACTTAGCCCTGCTTATTTATTTATTTGTTCAAAGGAAAAAGAATGAAAAAGATGAGATTGGTTTTATTGTTGGAATATTGATGATAGTAATAAATTGAGTCCGGACGGCGAACTTGCACTGGGAATGGAGTCCCTCTGTAGTGTTCTCGTCTGTTGATGCCCTAGGTCCCGTCCGATGGTGACCTGTCGATAATCGAGAAATTTAGAAATCCACATGCATGAAGTGGTATACGGATGGTTGGAGCCGTGTATGCCATGGAGTGACCTAGCGTGGGGTCAGAGAATCCCATCTGCTGTCATAGTGTGTTTTACTGTGGGGTTTAAGTTCCCATGTATCTCGGTACGCTGGGCCGCAGAGCTCACGTGTATCATGTGGTGATATACGGCTGAGGTTGTTATCCCGGTATATCGGTGCACCTGGGGTGCTTCGGAGTTAAAGTCTCCGGTATGCTCAGTCACCTAGGTCCCAGCTGGGTATGAAAATGGATTCGAATCGCCGTTGCTTCTCGGAGAAGAAGACTCGATCACTGATCATCATCGTAGTAACAACTTGAACAAAAGTTAAGATTCAATAATGAAGTTGAGTGATAATGGGAGTTAGCCCAAGCAAACTTCTCTTTCTACAAAGCTTTTACGCAAAATTTCTTATCTCCTACAGACCTTACCTTGTCCCTCTAGCCTGCATTTCTGTTTTCTCTACCCTTTTCTTTCGTCGGGTCAGTCTTGTTGAGTACTGTGGTACTCAGGGTTTGTTGAACCCCTGTTGCAGGTGCTAATTGGTGTTTAAATCAAGTTCATGTTGGTGGGCTCGACGTGATCTGGTTGTCCCCTCCCGACTTAGGCGTTCCACCTAAGTTGACTTCTGAAGTTCTTCTCTGCTTCCGCCGCTTCCGCAATCAAAGTCAAGTTTGTAAAAGTTAACTTTTTCATATATTTTGTAAACTTAATGTTATTACTCTTTCGCACTCTGATATATGTTTTATCATAAATGTTGTAATGTTGTAGCTACTCCTTTGTTGATCCTGGTATGAGTTGACAAATGTGGTTTAATCGGGGTCCTTTAAGGGCACCCGACAGAGCTTTCTAAGTTATCTGGAACACATGCATGGCTATCAGAAGTCTTGGAGACAATGATAGGTGCGTGTGGGCCATATAATTTAGGAGGTTCTGCCACAGGGCTACACCTCCCGGCGCCTCGCCCGGGCCTGTCGATTGGGACCCGGCGGCCTTGGCCTCCACCTTCAGCACCATGGCCCTGACACCACCTGTCGGACCAGAGTGGGTCGCCGATTCTGGTGCCACTTACCACACCACTCCCAACCCTGGTATACTATCCTCTGTCCACCCTCCTTCTTCCTCTCATCCTTCGTCCATCATGGTCGCAAATGGTTCGTGTCTTCCTGTCACGTCCGTGAGTGCCACTGGCGCTCATGGCTCCTTTCTTCTTCCTGATGTTCTTGTTGCACCCTCTATGGTTCACAACCTTCTTTCTATTCGTCGATTTACAGCTGACAATTCCTGTTCTGTTGAATTTGACTCTTCTAGTCTTACTGTGAAGGATTTGGATTCCCGGCGTCCTCTTCTCCGATGTGACAGCACGGGCCCCTTTACACCTTTGGTTTCCGGCGTCTGCTTCGCCTTCTTCACCGTCCACTTTGTCAGCTGCTTTCATCGCCAGTCCTTCCTCCACCACTTGACACCGTCGTCTCGGCCATCCTGGACGTGATGCTCTGATGCAGCTTAGTCGTAGTTCCGACATTCGTTGTACTCGGGCTCACGATGAGCATTTGTGTCATGCGTGCCAGCTGGGCCGTCATGTTCGTCTTCCTTTTCATTCTTCTTCTTCACATGCTACTCATGTTTTTGATCCTGTACACTGCGACCTATGGACATCTCCTGTCATCAGCATTTCTGGCTATAAATACTATCTTGTGGTGGTTGATGATTTCTCTCACTATTCGTGGACGTTTCCCTTGCGTGCGAAGTCTGATGCTTTTCCCGCACTTCTCCACTTCTCCGTCTGGGTGTCTACTCAGTTCGGCCTCACCATCAAGGCCGTCCAGTGTGACAATTGCCGCGAGTTCGATAACACCACCTCGCGCGCCTTCTTCCTCTCTCACGGTATCCAGTTGCGCATGCCTTGCCCGTACACCTCCTCCCAGAATGGCAAGGCTGAGCGCATGATTCGCACCACCAACGACACCATGCGCACCCTTCTGCTCCAGGCGTCCCTCCCTGCTCGCTTCTGGGCTGAGAGCCTGCACACCTCCACCTATCTCCTTAACTGCCTTCCTTCCGCTGCTTGCCCAGCTCCTACGCCACAGCACGCTCTTTTCGGTACCCCTCCTCGGTATGACGACCTTCGGGTCTTCGGGTGTGCGTGTTACCCTAACACCACTGCCACCGCTCCCCACAAGCTGGCTCCCCGTTCGACTCTGTGTGTCTTCCTCGGGTATTCCCCTCATCACAAGGGTTACCGCTGCTTTGACCTCACCTCTCGTCGGGTCCTCATCTCTCGCCACGTGGTGTTCGATGAGCCCGTCTTCCCCTTCTCCACCACCACCACCACCACCATTTACACCCCTGACCTTGACCTCTTCTCTCTGTTTCCCACTGACATGGTGGTCCAACAACCTTTACTGTTGTCTCCGTACTGCTACTCCGTGCCCTTCGCCGGGCCCGTGCCCCAGCTCGCCGCCCACCACTGACACCCCTGGCCCTGCGCCCTGCCCGGGTCCGGAGGCGTCACCCTCCGGTGCTGCTCCTGCCCCTACACCCGACGCGGGTCTGGGGATGCCGGCTTCCGCACCTCTTGCGCGCTTCGCCCAGCTGGTGCACGTCTACCAGCGTCGTGCGTGGGCGGCTCCGCTGCCTCAGCCACCACCGGTGGCCTCTTCTCCACCGGCAACGCCTCCACCGCCGGTGGCCTCTTCTCCGCCGGGGACGCCTACACCACCGCCGCGGCCGCCGGCTGCCCGTGTCGTCCCGCCGGTGTACCACCCACCGCTCCTTCACCGACACCCGCGGCATGTTTACCCTATGGTGACGCGGCACGCGGCTGGTAACCTGCGGTCCCGGGCTCTTGCGGCGATGCCCGGTGACCCGCAGATCTCTCCTGTACCCTCTTCCATTCGCAACGCCTTGTCGGACCCTCACTGGCGCCGCGCGATGGAAGAGGAGTACGCGACTCTCCTCGCCAACCAGACATGGGATCTGGTACCCTGTCCGCCCGGCTCCAACGTCGTCACCGGCAAGTGGATCTGGACTCACAAGCGGCGGGCTGATGGTACCCTTGAGAGGTACAAGGCTCGCTGGGTTCTCCGGGGTTTCACTCAACGCCCTGGGGTCGACTATGATGAGACCTTCAGCCCAGTGGTGAAGCCGGCCACAGTCCGCACGGTGCTCTCACTGGGTCTAGCTCGCTCCTGTCCCGTGCATCAGCTGGACGTCAAGAATGCTTTTCTACACGGGACTCTCAATGAGACAGTCTACTGCAGCCAGCCGGCGGGGTTTGTTGACTCTTCTCGTCCCGACATGGTCTGCCGGCTCAACAAGTCTCTATACGGACTCAAGCAGGCCCCTCGGGCGTGGCACTCTCGGCTTGCTGCTTTCCTGTTGTCACTGGGATTTGTGGAGGCCAAGTCAGATACGTCCCTGTTCATCTATCATCGCGGAGCTGAGACTGCCTACCTGCTGCTCTATGTTGATGATATTGTCCTCACAGCCTCCAGTCCGTCACTACTCCGCCGCATTATCAGCCCTCTTCAGAAGGAGTTTCCTGTGAAGGATCTTGGTGTGCTCCACCACTTCCTCGGGGTCACTGTTGAGCCTCGTCCCACCGGGCTACTTCTTCACCAGCGGCAGTACACTCTTGATATCCTGGAGCGAGCTGGGATGACTAACTGCAAGCCCTGCTCCACTCCGGTTGACACACAGGGCAAGCTGTCAGAGGCCGAGGGCAACCCAGCGGCAGATCCCACTGCATACCAGAGTCTGTCGGTGCACTTCAATACCTCACCTTCACCAGGCCGGACATCACTTATGCAGTGCAGCAGCTATGTCTTCACATGCATGATCCCTGAGAGCCCCACTTCACTGCTCTCAAGAGCCTCCTCCGCTACCTCCGCGACACTGTCGACTACGGCCTGCTCCTTCACCGGTCTTCCTCCACCTTCGTCTACACTGACGCCGACTGGGCCGGGTGTCCAGACACTCGGCGCTCCACCTCCGGCTACGCTGTCTTTCTGGGCGGCAACCTGGTGTCCTGGTCGTCCAAGCGCCAGCTGGTGGTCTCCCGCTCCAGTGCCGAGGCGGAGTATCGCGCTGTCGCTAACGGCGTGGCTGAGGCCTCCTGGCTCCGGCAGCTCCTCGCCGAGCTCCACAGCCCTCTCTCACGGAGCACGCTGTTCTACTGCGACAACGTCAATGCGGTGTACCTCTCCACCAACCCTGTTCAGCACCAACGGACCAAGCATGTGGAGATTGATCTACACTTTGTTCGAGATCGAGTCGCCACCGGCGATGTTCGGGTCCTCCACGTCCCGACCACCTCCCAGTTTGCCGACATCTTCACCAAGGGCCTCCCGTCCTCGACCTTCACCGAGTTTCGCTCCAGCCTCAACATCACCGGTGGCTAGTTGCGTCTGTGGGGTGCTCATGTGTGCTTCTTTTCGTGTCCAGTCTGTAACTCCGCTGCGCCAGTAGTTCAAACTGCGGAGGGGTGTTGGAGTATTGAGTGTATTAGGCCCATGAGGGTAGGCCCATGAGGCCCATGTATGACATATATTGCTACCCTTCTTGGGTTAGCCCTGGTAATCCAATCAGAAATTCTAACAATAACTCAACAGAACATGTTGACAGTATGCTACCTGAAAACTTTGGCAAGAAATATTATTCCATGGATTGCTGGAGATTTGCAACCCTTCAACAGATACCTGATAACCATGACCCTAATGGAACAAAAGTTCACAGTGCATCAATATTTCTGAACAAGGAGAAAACAGGGATATACATTTTTTGACATTTGGCAGAGGAACTGCAAAATCTGAAGAGATGGCATACAGAAAATAAAAACATAAACAATAAATTCATATGTGATTGACTAGATGCTTCCAATCATCATATATGCTGCTGCCAAAAAAAGTTGTATTTTGTGAGCATAGTCTGCATAGACAACTGAGAAAACCAAACTTAAAGAATGACAGACTTTGAAAACTAAGCTAGTCAATTATTACTTATATGATAAAAGTCCTGTATGCTGAACAAAACTTGTGGGTATGAGCACCTGAGTGCTCCTAGTCTAATATTGGAAGTATTAAAATAGTTATTCATGGCACTTAGAATCAGCATTAATGAGTCAGGAATTTGCACATAAAATGCTACATAACATATAATCTTGATGAATAAAACATGCTGCACTGTATTTCCAGATTCTGTTTACATACATATACCAGGCTTCCACACCCAATACGATAAACTGATAAGGAATGTAGATAATTGATCCCAAACCTGATTAAAATCTGAATAGAACGGTAACTGTTCTGGATAGCTCCGAAGAATACCCCATGATTTTTCAACAAGGCCCCACCAACTGCACAGTTACTTGGTAAATACAATGCAGAGAGTGCAACAATAATAGCAGAAAGAAGTCAACAACACATTACTGATTCTGTGCGTTCTGAAAGTCAGGTGGTTGTTTAGTTTCATATACCCATCCAGGAGCAAATATGGCAGCTGAGATATCAACTTTCTTAAGTAGATCAAGGGCAACATTTGTCTAGCAAAATGCAAAATCGGCTGCAAGTTAAAACATTGGAAGGCGAGAAACTGGAAGGCATAATTTACATAAAACTATAAAAGCAGAGTAGCGATATGTACAACTGAGGGCTTCAGTGGCACAGAGTGAACTAAAATTAAGGGGGTGCAATCACGAAGGTGCGAGCCCAAGGAGCTGATATGTGCGAGGAGACACCACTCGCCATATTTGACCACCTACAATACCTTCTGTGGCGCTGAGGAGCACAGGAGAGTGCAACCTCGGTGGCTCTAGCAAGCGTTGTAGTAGTGCCGACTGCAGACGGCCTAGGTCTCATGTCATCACAAAACTATCTAGCAAAGCCTACTCAATTCAGGAATTAGCATAACGAGCTACCTTGACATGCAAATTATGATAGTGCGACATCTCAATCTGTACCAGTGTGATGCTCTATACTACTTGCATAGCTAAGATTGGAAGTCAAATCATAAAGAATAATCGACAAAAAGACTAGCTGCAGTCCCTTCTGTCTGGGCAACTGGTAGTCTGTGAGGGCTACAACTGCCCAGATTAGCAGCTGGCAAACACAGCAGTAGATATGGAGGAAGACACGGTGTTCGAGAATCTTTTAAGAGGAGGGGCCACAAGCTCAGGCTTACAACTACATTAATCAACTGTATATAAATGAGTTCTCCCGACAGGAAAAGGAAATGTATATGCAATACAGTGGTAGTAATTTGATTGTCGTCTTGATTGTTGTCTAATCAGAACATTTGCGTGTACAGTCTGATAAAGGTGACCATCTAAATACTTTAGCATCCCATGGTTGCATCAAGGTAACACTAAGTTTGAGAAAATTGTATAGGTACAGTTTAAGAGCCGCAAGTCACGTATCATTTCATTAAGAAGAAAAGGTACAAAAAGGAGGGTGTGTGCACCACAGGGCATTCTCATTGGCAACCGAATGTAGTACCACTTCTATGTTAAGCCTAGCGCCCTCAAACGCACAAGCATTATGGTGCTTCCATATTTCCCAAGCAACTAGGATGATTACAGTGTAAGTTTTAATAATTAGTTAAAGCTACAAGTTTTTTGTTAGTAAAAATGAACCATATAATCTTAAACTCCTATAAAGTTAATGCTCACTAGCCTAATTCTCTAGCATCTCCTTAAGCCACATCATCCAGCCATCAAAGTGCACTTTACTTCAAATCTCAAAAGATTGATTAAGAGCTACTCCATACGTTGTCACCCACTCATGCTCCGGACGTTCCCATTAACAAGCAGTTAATAAATAAAAGACCACTATGTTGCCCACTCATCACAAGCAATTAAGAACTCCCACTAGCGTTGCATCACGGGACA
>CM041639.1:22798941-23013826 GCA_023333625.1 Bothriochloa decipiens | reverse complement strand
TACGAGGTTGGGTGGGGTGTGGCACCTGCGAAGTCATCACCGCGCTCCTCCTCGTACTCATAGTCGTCCTTCTCAAACTGCTCCTCCCCTGAAACGAGATGTAAATAGCCACGTTAGCGACTCCTATAGATTATCACAATGTCGGTGTTTTGACCCTCGGGGGTTAACACCAACGAGTAATATTTGTAATTGCGTGCTCCCTTAATCCGGTGGGTGATGCAAGAAGGACACGATGATTTATCCTGGTTCGGGCAAAGAAGGCCCTACGTCCAGTGGGGGGAGGATGATTCGTGTTATCTTGCACTGAAGTGCTAGTACAGGGGAAAATACAAGCAGGTGTGAGGAGCGCGTGGTGGAGCTTGGGCGTTCGGACGCCTAGTTCTCAACCCTTCGCTGTCTCACGGTGTCGTTCTGTGGTCTAAAGAATTAGCGTTTCTATCTCTCGATCGATCCATCTTTCGTAGGTCCTGGCGCCTCCTTTTATAGATGAAGGAGGGGCACAGGGGTACATGTATTTCGAGTCCGCACAGCTAATGATGTACGACGTTGAGGCCGATCACGTCGGTGCCGCTGTAGTGATGTACGTCGGTATGGGAGGCCCTGCAACCGTCGCGTCGGGAGTTGTTGAAGTTCCGCTCGAGGGTTCGTCTGATGAGTCGAGGGGCGACGGTGGAGGGTCTTAGCTGGAGTCGACGGGGTCGTGCCAAGGAGGTCGAGCTTCGCTGGATAAGGCCGAATCCTGGAAAATGCGGGAAACGTGCTAGTTTATACGTCTTGAGGTGGTGCTGGATGTGGCACAGTGCTCGGTATGGTGCAACAGCATAGTACCACTTGCGGGATTCCGGGGCATGGGCGGTAAAAGCCAGATTTGACCGCCATGCCTGCAACTGTTACCATAACTGTGGCCATGCGGTTAGGCGGGGGTAGATAGATCGCATTAAATGTGCTCGAGCCCGTACGGGAGAGTCGGTAAACCGAGGGGTGTACTCCCCTCGAGGGCCGCCCATTCGCCTGAATGAAGTTCCGTCCTCGAGGGCAGGCTCGTTCGGCAGGCGAGGTTATGTCCTCGAGGGCAGGCTCGTTCGGCGGACGGAGTTCCGTCTTTGAGGGGTCGCCTGAATTGTAACCTCGTGTGTACAGTACCAGTCCGATCCATAGCCTCTCGAGTGTACAGTGCTAGTCCATTTGGTAGCCTCCCGAGTGTACAGTGCTAGTCCGTTCGGTAGCCTCCCGAGGGTACAGTGCTAGTCCGTTCGGTAGCCTCCCGAGCGTACAATGCTAGTTCGTTCGGTAGCCTCCCGAGCAGGCTTTGGCTTTGGGCCGTAGTTGTCCGTTCGTGGGTCAGCCCGATATGTCTCAGCCTGTGGGCCTTTGTACGTTATCGCGGGAGGTTACCGGAGGGGTCGAGTTGCTGATTTTACGGGGTTTAGTTTGGTAAACCAAGGGTTTGGGGTACCCATTTTCTGGGTATCGACAGTAGCCCCCGAGCCCCTGTGCGAGTGATGTCACTCGGACAGGGGGTCAGGAATTAGAAATGGGACGTGATTCAGATTTTTTCGTGGGGGGCGCGCGAGCGACCCCCGCGGGGGTAGCCCCCGAGGCCTCGTAGGAGTCGAAAGACTCCTGTGAGGGCTTTATTTATATTTTAGTTAAAGGGTGCTTGTCCAGTCCGGTATAGGCCTGAACTGGAGTCGTAGCGCTTTACCGAGGGGAGCCCCCGGGGCATTTTCGACCCTCTTTTGTTGAGGGGCGCCGGGCACAGGCGAGCCCCCGAGCCTCATGCGGCTGGGGCGTTGCTGGCCTCGGCATTCTTCTCATGAGTCCTTTCGATCGGATGTGAGGCGAGAAGCATCGGACTACCCCCGATAGGGCGAGCCGCAAAGTTCTTAGTGAGCTGGTAATGGGAAAATCCAAGTGAGAGCCTGTTCCTCGTTCGATGGAGGTCGGCAGAAGGCCCGAAGGCGGTCTCATTAAAGCAAAACACAATGGTCCTACGGATACCAATTCCATTCGATAGGTCTCGGCGGCTTGATGCCTCCCTTCGGGGGATTCCATAAAGTCCATAGTGTTTCATCTTGGATGCGTCCAAAGGGGTCTCGAGAGTTCATTCTCGAGCAGGGCCTCGTGTTGCCTCCCCCTTGGTCACCCCTGACTCGAGTGCTCGAGGGCGGCTGCCGAACCCTGTTTGTGGGGTCAGCCTTCGCTCCTTCGAGGCTTAGGGCCGGAGCTCGATTTTTTTGGTGCTCAAGGGCGGCCGTTGAGCCCTCACTCGAGGACCGGCCTTCGCTCCCTTGAGACTTTGTGGTAGGGTCAGAGCCCATTTTCACCTCTCGTGAAAATCTTCACCGGTGAGTAACCGTTCTTTTTTGGCGCTCAAGGGCGGCCGTTGAGCCCTCACTTGAGGACCGGCCTTTGCTCTCTCGAGGCTTTGACGTGGCTCAAGGGCGGCCGTTGAGCCCTCACTCGAGGACCAGCCTTTGCTCCCTCAAGGCTTTGACGTGGCTCAAGGGCGGCCGTTGAGCCCTCACTCGAGTATTGACCTTCGCTCCCTCGAGGCTTTGAGGTGGGGACAGAGCCTCGTTTTACCTTTCGTAGGAAACTCCGTTAGCGAGCAACGGTTCTCTTTTCTTATCGTTGGACGCGCCTTTTGAGTAGAAGGGCTTCAGCGGTGTGATCATGGCGGGCCTGAGCAACGGCTCTCTGTCAGAGGTGTGACGCGTGCGTCCGGTCGAGGATCAAGGGGGAACAGTCAGGTAAATGCATTAATTGTGGGGAGTTACCTTTTTCCTGCCGCCGGACTCCGCCCGTTGCTCTTCCCAAGTATAAAAACAGAGGGGGACAAGTGTTCACTCCCACCTTTGCCATCCTTTCGAACTCTTGCTATCCTACGCGCGTGAGGGTAAAAACTTAGAGCGAGAAGTCACGATTGGGAACCTTCCTGGTCGCCCGTCTTTTGAGGAGATTCATGCTATTGTTGCCGCCGCCGCACCCACTGAGCAGATCCGTGCTGCCGCTGCCGCCATGGCCCCCGTCATCCAGCCCGCCGAGCCCTGGCGCCCGTCGACCGTGACGCGGCAAAGGCTGATCGAGCTGGTGAGGGAAGGACTTCTCTGCCCCATCGCCGATTCAAATCAGCCGGAGTGGATTGCGCCGCCCAGGGACCACGAAGAGCCAAATCCGTCGGAGGGATACATGGTGAGCTTCCTCAAGTACCATCGGCATGGGTTCGGTGTGCCCCCGAGTGAGTTCATGCGGGGGTTGACGAACTTCTACGGCGTCGAGCTCCACCATTTCTCCCCCAACGCCATCTCCAACGCTGCCATCTTCGCGGCCGTCTGCGAGGGCTACCTCGGGATGGTGCCACATTGGGAGCTATGGCTCCACCTTTACAAGGGGGAGTGGTTCGCCTCCCTGGTGGCGCAAGGAGTAAGGCGAATCATCAGGGCGGGGTGCCTCAACTTTGCGTTGAAGACCGGAAGGTCGGAGGAGCCACGCGAGTGCATCCCCATCGGGTTGACGTCCAACCACTCCCGGTGGGACGAGCAGTGGTTCTACCTTCGCAACGATGGCGGCTACCTCCCGCCGTACACCGGGCGGCTCATTGCCGAGCGTCCATACAACTGGCCGCACGGTGTCGCGGGAGATCTTCAGCGTCGACTTCACCCCCTCGTCGTCGCGATGAGGACCCTTCGAGAGGTGGCCCTGACAGCGGGTGTGGTGGTCTTGGCCTTCCACAATCGACGAGTGCTCCCTCTGATGGAGCGCCCGTTGCGGTTGGACGAGATGCTTCCCTCGGCAGCACCCGAGGTTCTCAAGAGGTGCCGGATGTCCGGCGAGAGGCCGTCCGCTACGGAAATCGTCGCGCGGGTATAGGGGATGGTGGCCAGCTCGTTCAGGGTGGAAGACTTCAACTGCCTCCCCATGCGGCCCGAGGAAGGTTGCCTCGACCTGGTGAGTGCCTCGAGTCATGCCTTTCGCATTTTCCCCTTCCCTTTCTCTTGTCCCTGTGACTGAAAGTCTTTGTGTAGGGGAGAATCGACTACCGGAGATCGAGGCCCCCGCTGAGGGAGGACGCTCCTGATTGTCAGGTAAGACGCTTCACCGCCCAGCAACAGAAGCGGAGTAAGGACGAGGAGGAGAAGAAAAAAGCTAAGAAGCTCCGGGAGCGCGAACGACTTGCGAAGTGCCGCGCTGAGCAGAGGCGCGACGGGCTCCCAGAGGAGGAGTCTCCCTCGTCCAAGGGAGATGAAGATGATGATGACAGTGATGACATCGAGGGGGTGGAGGGGCGCCTCGACTGCATCTTGTCGGGTTCCTCCCATGCTGACCGCCCCTTCGTGCAGGAGGAGGTGGCGGAGCAGCGCGCCCCCCAGCCGGTGGCGTCGGCCTCGGAGTGCCGGCATGGAAAAAGGGGGGCCGAGGCCTCGCCTCGAGGAGGTTCACCCTCCTCATGTCGTACTCGAGGTGGGACCCCGCCCACTTCGATCCGGGAAACCCGGTCCCGGTCGTCGGCGCGGGCGGAGCAGAGCCGTGCCCAGGAGGCCCCGTCGAAGCAGGGAGGCGCGGCGACCCCACCGATGGCCCCGAGTAGCCTCAGCCCCGGGAAGAGCTCGGCTTCGGGAGGGGTCTCGAGATCCACTGGCGGTTCGAGGGGGACCCGAAAGGCCTCTATCCCCTTCGGGTAAGTGTCGTTGATTCATTTTCCTTTCGTTGCGTCTTCCTTGCACAATTTAATAAACTTTTTGCCGTTCTGCTTCCCCTCCAGGCCCAAGCGCCAGATCGAGGAGGCGTCTCTCGCGCCGGCTATGCAGCGCAAGATGGATGCAGCTGCGAAGATGGTGGCCCCGATCACAGGTGCGACGTTGAGGCCCTTGGCTCGGTGGGAAGCCAAGTGGTTATCCTCAGCCCTCGGTGCTCTGGCGCGTGGTAGGCTGACGGGTTCCAATCTTGCTGCAGGGTCGAGCGTCTCGGGGTCCGCATGAGGGAGGGAGCGCCTCCTTGACATCGTCGCCTGCGGCCCTTGAGCTCGGCCCGACACCAGGAGGCGGTGCCCCAACGTCGGGGGCTTCCGTTCCTAGCGGGCCGGAGGCTTCGATCCCCGCCCCCAAGGCGGGAGCCCCTGAGGGCCATGAGCCGGGAGAGGGGGTAGCTATCGTGGACCTCGATGGTGAGGAGACCACGGCCCTCCCCCCTCGACGGGAGAGCGGTGGCCCTGGCCGGCGGGGCTACGCGAGCTCGAGGCCCGGAGGGAGCAGGAGCAGGGGGCCCTCCAAGAAGCGGAGCTGCCACGGCCGTAGAAGGAGGAGGAGAAGGAGCCGTCGGAGCAGCGGGAGGAGGAGGAAACTAGGGGCCAGCCCCAGCATCAGCAGGCGCAGCAGACGCCGCTGGGGGACACGGTGCCCCTAGACCCGCCGGCGTAGCAACCGCCCGAGACGTCGGAGGCGGAGGTGACTTCCGGACTGCCCAAGCAATGGGTGTCCGTGATTACCCTGGACGAGCTGCTGGCCAAAGGAGAAATGGCGTTGAAGGCGTCGATGGCCCCGCGGCTGACGGGGGCACAACCAGAGGAGGCCTTGGTACCAAACCCAGCGGCGGACGCGTCGACGGCGGTCTTGCCGGCGCCACAAGTCGTGGTGTTGGGGGAGGTGACGACCTCGACACCTCCGCTGGGTCCGGAGACTCCAGTAGTAGCATTGAGCCAGCCGCTGCAACCGTTGACGGAGCGGCCGGAGAAGACGGCGGCTTCTGGACTGCTAAGGAGGTCGTCTTCCAACCCCGGGCTGAGGAGTGCCGGTGCCGTGTCGGAGTTCAGCGGCCCGATGGAGTTGGCCGTGCGTTACGGCACCCCACACGACGTGGTGGATGAGATCGAGTCCTTGGCGCGAACCAAGGTCAAGACGGTCCTTCCATGTTGGGGCAAGGAGCGCATCATACTCCGGGAACCTGGTGACTCCAGCGCTACGGGGATCAAGATGAACGACCCGGCGGAGGTCAAGTGTTGGGAGGAGGCCAAGCGGTCCCGGGCGTGGCTGCGGCACTTGCTGAAGCTGGGCGTCGAGCTCGCGGAGGGCCTCAACCGGAACCTCGCGGTGAGTCACTGTGTTAGGCCATGTGCAGTTTTTTAAGTTCTTCTGTATGGGATGCCTTAACCCTCGATTTCCTATCCCCAGGAGGCGCGGAGGCGTTCTTTCTCCAAGTCAGACTTCCTCCATGAAACGCACAACAGCCAGGAGGAAGTGCTTCGCCAACTCGAGGCTAGCCGCTCTGCGCAGGGCAGGGTGGCCGAGATCGAGGAGGAGCTGAAGCAGACTAGGGAGGAGGCCGCCAAAGCCAAAGAGGAGGCCGCCCGGGTGAAGGAGGACTCCGACGCCGCTCGAGGGGAAGCCGCCCACCTCAAGGAGGAGCTCAAGCATGCGAGGGAGGAGGCTGACGCGGCAAAGGCCAAAGCGGAGAAGGCCAGGGGCGAGAGCATCCGATCCCAGGAGCGCATCGAGCTACTCGTGGCCGAGGCTCAGAGCTCCATGGAGCGCATCCGCTCGCTCGAGGCCAATTTTGCCGAAGTCTCCGCGGCGCGCAACGCCCTCTTCGCCTTGGTCTAGGAGGAGAAGAACCGAGCCGCTGGCTTGGAAACCCAGCTCGGGGCAATGAAGGCCACCCTCCAGGAGAAGGAGCAGGCCATCATCCTGGCTGGTGGTGCCCTTGAGACCCTCCGCTGCGAGAAGACGGAGGTGACCCGGGCCTTCATGGAGGCCCAGCGGGAGCGGGACGAGGCTCGGGGGGAGCGCGATGCCATGCTGGGGGATCGCAACGCCCTCGAGACTCGCTGTGCTGGTGAGTTCCTTAAAGGGTTTTTGATCTTTGTTCTTTCCGTATGGTTTGTATAATTCTTGCTTTGTGTTTCAAGCCTCGAGTCTGAGCTGCTTGCAACCCAGACCGCCGCCAAGGCGTTGCAGGAGAGCCTCGCGGCAGAGGGGGCGCTTCTCGGTTGGCTCCGGGTTGCCCTCGACGGGCTCTGCGCCTCCTGGGAGGTTGGGCCCGTCGAGGGTGCCGAAGAAGACATCCCAGGTGCCGCGCTCGTGGACTGGATCTACTACGTCGACGCCACCCTTCGCGATCGCATGCAGGAGGCGCTTCATACTGGCGTGAAGCGGGCGCTAGCAGTTGTCTCCTCCGGCTTCGTCTTTGACATGAACGTGGTGGCCCAAGGCTTTGTTCCTGATATCTCGAAGACTGACACAGAGAATGAGGAGCGATGCCGAGGGCTCATTCATGATGCCGAGAGGCCAGGGGGAGCGCTGGCAAAGCTGTTTGAGGACGAAGTCCTCCCCTACGGTTGAAGGGTACCACGTCGAGGAGGGCAGCGACGGAGCGGGCCTGTAGGGCAAGGCTGGGCGAGGGTGCCCATGTAATGAATTAGTTTTTTGTAACTTATATTCAATGTGGCTCCGAAAGCCCTTTTTGAACATTAATGCATTTATCGTAATGCGATTTATCGTTTTACTTTCGAGCCTTTTCTGCTTTCTTTTCACCTAGACTTTGCTTTTTTGACTAAGTTTTTGACGCATGCTCGTGTCCCTCGAGGGGGGAGCGAGTGGGGGTACCGTAGCCTGGAGGCATAGGAGAGCTCCCGGCTCGACAGCCCTCGACCCTCTAGGGAGTTCGAGGCGTTTTCTACTTAGTCACGAAGCGTATCGAGGCTTGAGAAAGAAGAAACGCTCGAGTTCTGATCGCCTGACTCTTGCTTTCCGACTGAGCGTTCGACGCAAGCTCGTATCCCTCGAGGGGGGAGCGAGTGGAGGTACCGTAGCCCGGAGGCGTAGGAGAGCTCCGGCTCGACAGCCCTCGACCCCTAGGGAGTTCGAGGCGTTTTTCAACTTAGTTGGGAAGCGAGAGGGAGGCGTGCGAAAAAAAAGTCGTTCGTATTTTTAGGAACTTAGGGGGTCCCCCCCGTTAGCCCCCGAGGGAGGCTCGACTCTGGCGAGACAGGGTCGAGGCTACCTCTTGCATGTATAATAACAAGTTTGAACTTATAATTGAAAGTACTCCTTATATTTGTCATGCGGAAATGTACAAAACATGCGAGAATGTACAAGGGCACTGGTGCCCTAAGGGTAGAAACGACGTAGCTGTTAGATGTTCCATGCGTTGGTGAGGATTTCACCTTTGTCGTTAGCGAGCTTGTACGTTCCGGGCTTTAGCACCTCAGCTACGGTGTATGGGCCTTCCCATGGCGGGGTCAGCTTGTGACGTCCCTTGTTGCTCTGTCATCGACATAGGACGAGGTCTCCAACCTGGAGGTCCCTCGGGCGCACGTGCTTGTCATGGTAGCATCGAAGTTTTTGCTGATACCTCGCGGAGTGAATTAGCGCCATGTCTCGAGCCTCGTCGAGCTGGTCGATGCTGTTTGCGAGGGCTTCTTCATTGCTTTGCTTGTTGTACGCCTTTAGTCGAGGGGATCCATACTCGAGGTCAGTGGGGAGGACGGCCTCGGACCCATAGACCAAGAAGAATGGGGTGAAGCCCGTGGCTCGACTAGGTGTTGTCCTTAAGCTCCATAGGACCGACGGCAGCTCCGCGGCCCATTTTTTCCGTGCTTGCTGAGGTGGTTGAGGATCCTTGGCTTGAGGCCCTGCAAAATTATGCCATTGGCGCGCTCGACCTGGCCGTTAGTTTGAGGATGTGCAACCGCAGACCAATTCACACGGATGTGATGGCGATCGCAGAAGTCCAAGAACTTCTTGCTGGTGAACTGTGTGCCGTTGTCAGTGATGATGACTTTTGGGACCCCGAAGCAATGGATGATGTCGGTGAAGAACTCAACTGCCTGTTCGGAGCGGATGTTGCTGATGGGCCAGGCCTCGATCCACTTGGTAAACTTGTCAATGGCAACGACCAGGTGTGTGTACCCTTTGGTTGTCCTCTTGAGAGGCCCCACAAGATCGAGCCCCCAGACCGCGAACGGCCAGGTGATAGGGATCATTTGTAGGGCATGAGCTGGGAGGTGCGTCTGCTTGGCGTAAAATTGACACCCTTTGCACGAGCGGACAATGTTTGTGGCATCAAAAATGGCGGTCGGCCAGTAGAAACCCTGTCGAAAGGCATTGCCTACGAGGGTCCTTGGTGCTGCGTGATGGCCGCAGGCCCCCGAGTGTATGTCCTCGAGGAGCCTCCTGCATTCCTCGACGGTAATGCAGCGCTGAAGAACGCCTGAGGGGCTTCGCCTGTACAGTTCCTTGCCGTCACCGTAGATGACGTAGGACTTGGCCCATCGCGCGATCCGTCGAGCTTTGGTCCGGTCCTCCGGAAGCTCTCCCCGAATGAGGCAGTCGAGTAAAGGGGCTCGCCAATCCGATGGTAGGTTCGACGGAGGAGAGGTCTCCTGGATCTCCATAACCTGGGCCCTGGTCGAGGGGGCCCCGGTCGAGGTCGTGGGGTGGAGCTTCGAGGGCGTAGTGCAAGCCCCCGAGCCCAAATCGACGGAGGGCTCAAAGAGGTCCCTCGAGAACACGTCTGGAGGGACTGTACCTCGAGTCGATGCGATTTTTGCGAGCTCATCCGTGGCTTCGTTGTATCATCGAGCGATATGACTAAGCTCGAGGCCGTGGAACTTGTCTTCCAACTTGCGCACTTCCTTGCAGTATGCTTCCATCTTGGCGTCGTGGCAGCTCGAGGCCTTCATCACTTGGTCAATGATTAGCTGCGAGTCGCCTCGAACGTCAAGGCGTCGGACCCTGAGTTCAAGGGTGATTCGTAATCCAGCGACAAGTGCTTCATACTCCACGACGTTGTTAGAAGCGGCAAAGTGGATGCGAATGACGTAGCGCAAGTGGACTCTGAGGGGTGAAATGAAGAGCAAGCCCACGCCTGCTCCTGTCTTCATGAGCGACCCGTCGAAGTACATCGTCCACAGCTCGGCTTGGATTTGGACTGGTGGCAACTGAGTGTCGGTCCACTCGGTGATGAAATCCGCCAGCACTTGAGACTTGATGGCCTTCCGTGGTGCGTAAGTGATGGTCTTGCCCATGAGCTCGACCGACCACTTAGCGATCCTTCCGGCGACCTCCTGGTTATGGATGATCTCCCCCAAGGGGAACGAAGATACCACAGTAACCGGGTGACTGAGGAAATAGTGCTGGAGCTTGCGACGTGTAAGGATGATGGCGTAGAGCAGCTTCTGCACCTGTGGGTAGCGGATTTTTGTTTCCGAAAGCACTTCGCTGATGAAGTAAACTAGCCGTTGGACTGGCAAAGCGCGCCCTTCCTCTTGCCTTTCCACCACTATGGCCGCGCTGACCACCTGAGTGGTTGCGGAGACATAGAGGAGGAGGGGCTCGGGTGGTTCAGTCGACGTCGTCGGTCAAGGAGGGACGAGAATCGGAGTGGATGTCAACTTGGCTTTGAGTTCATCGAGGGCCTCCTCGGCCTCCACGGTCCATGTGAATCGCTCGGATTTTTTCAAGAGGCGGTACAGAGGCATGGCCTTTTCCCCTAAGCGTGAGATAAAGCGGCTGAGGGCCGCGAGGCAGCCCGTGACCCTCTGCACACCCTTGAGATCCCGAATCGGCCCCATTCGTGTGATGGCCGCCACCTTCTCAGGGTTGGCCTCGATCCCGCGCTGGGAGACGATGTATCCGAGGAGCATGCCCCGAGGCACTCTGAAGACACATTTCTC
Source organism: Bothriochloa decipiens (assembly GCA_023333625.1). NCBI lineage: Eukaryota > Viridiplantae > Streptophyta > Magnoliopsida > Poales > Poaceae > Bothriochloa > Bothriochloa decipiens. Next base: position 23,003,154 of record CM041639.1, on the reverse strand, counting down.
GGGGTTGAGTTTTATGTTTTTGACTCGAAGGCACCCGAATGCGATTTTGAGGTCTCGGATGAGGTTGTCCGCTGTTTTGGACTTGACCATGATGTCATCGACGTAGGCCTTGACCGTGTCACCTATGTGTTCGCCGAAGACGTGTAGCATGCACCGCTGATACCTTGCCCCGGTGTTTCGAAGGCCGAAGGGCATGGTCACGTAGCAGTACATGCCAAAAGGTGTGATGAAGGAAGTCACGAGCTGGTCGGACTCTTTCATCTTGATTTGGTGGTAGCCGAAATAAGCATTGAGGAACGAGAGGGTTTCGCATCCCGCGGTAGAGTCGACAATTTGATCAATGCGTGGTAAAGGAAACAGAACTTTGGGACATGCTTTGTTTAAACTAGTATAGTCAATACACATCCGCATTTTTCCATTCTTTTTCTTAATTAACACGAGATTAGCTAACCATTTGGGGTGATGGACCTCCTTGATGAATCCAGCCACCAAAAGCTTGTGTACCTCCTCGCCGATGATCCTGCGCTTCTCCTCGTTGAAGCAGCACAGGCGTTGCTTCACCGGTCTGGACCCAGCTCGGATTTCCAAGGCGTGCTCGGTGACTTCCCTCGGTATGCCTGGCATATCCAAAGGACTCCACGCAAACATATCGGCGTTCGCGCGGAGAAAGTCGACGAGCACGGCTTCCTATTTGTCCTCGAGGTCGGCGCTGATCGTTAGCACCTTCTCGCATGGGCAGCTCGGGTTTTGGGGGACTTTCTTGGTGTCTTGTGCTGGCTCGAAGTTGGCGGTGTGTCGCTTGGGGTCTGGCATCTCGTCGGCGAGGTCCTCGAGGGTCGCGGCTATCATGGCATTTTGCTCGACGGCCTCCCCATATTCGACGCATTCGACATCGCAGTCGTACGCGTGCTCGTAGGAGGAGGCGACAGTGATGACGCCTTTGGGTCCTGGCATCTTGAGCTTGAGGTAGGTGTAGTTCGAGATCGCCATGAACTGCGCGCAGCCTGGTCGGCCGATGATGGTGTGATACGTTTCGTGAAACCCGACCACCTCAAAGGTGAGGGTCTCTTTCCTGAAGTTGGCAAGGGTGCCAAAACAGACAGGAAGGTCGATTCGGCCGACGGGGAAAGCCTTCTTCCCTGGCACAACGCCATGGAACCCCCCGCGCTGGGTCAGAGCTGGTACCTCCTGACTCCCAGAAGGTCGAGGGTCTCAAGGTAGATGACGTTCAGGCTGCTGCCACCGTCCATGAGGACCTTCGAGAGGTGGGTGTTGATGAGGATTGGGTCGACGATGAGCGGATAGGCCTCGAGGTTGGGGACTCGATCCGGATGGTCATCGCGGTCGAACATGATGGGCGCATCAGACCAGTCGAGGTAGTGAGGCATCGCGACACGAGCGTAGAAGACCTCTCGACGTTCCTGCTTACGCTGTCGGGGCATGAGCTGGGTCGAGGGGCCCCCGTAGATCATGTAGCAGTCATAGACTTCAGGGAATTTTCCGCCTTCCCCGTTGTCTCCCTCGCCACCGCCTTGGTCTCTCTTGTCGTCACCTTTCTTCACTCCCACTTGCTCGAAGTGCTTTCGAAGCATGCGGCAGTCCTTAAGTTTGTGCCTTGCCCCGTCCCTATGATAAGGACAGGGCTCCTTGAGCATTTTGTCAAAGATGGCACCTTCGGGGGGCCTCGAGGTCTTTTGCGTTCGGTTGCCATGACGAGATCATCTTCTGCAGCCTCACGCTTGCCTTGCTAATTTTTCTTCTTCTTATTATTTCTCTTCGGCCCTTTGCTCGAGCCTCCGGCATTGTCGGCTACCGGTGTTTTTCCCTTGTCCTTCCCATCGCTGAAGAAGGCGCCGACGGCCTCTTCGCTAGTCGCGTAGTTGGCGACCACATCCATGAGCTCGTCGACGGTGTCGGGGCAGTTACGCCCTAACTCGTGAACTAGGTCCTTGCAGGTCATACCCGCAACAAACGCTAGAATGACGTTAAGATCGGAGATGTGGGGTAGTTCGGTGCGGAGCTTGGAGAATCGTCGAGCAAAGTCACAGAGAGACTCCCCTGGTTTCTGCTTGTAGTTGCGCAGTTCCTAGGAGTTCTCGGGACGCATAGGTACCTTTGAAGTTCCCCTCGAAGATCCGAACAAGGTCGATCCAGCCGCGAATCTGGTCAGGGGGAAGCTCCTCGAGCCACCTACGTGCGGTGTCGGACAGGAACAGGGGAAGGTGACGTATGATGGCGTGATCATCACGCGCCCCGCCCGCCTGACAAGCCAACTGAAAGTCGGCTAGCCAGAGCTCGGGATTGGTTTCGCCGTCGTATTTGACGATACTCGTGGGGGGTCAAAACTTGTCGGGCAGCTGGGCGCAGCGGATCCTCCTACTGAAGACTCGAGGACCTGGTGGCTCCGGGGCCTGTCGGTCTTCGTCTCTATCGTAACGCCCTCCATGATGGGCGCTGTACCCTCGATCCTCGGCGTCCCCGTGCTTGCGTCTGCGGTTCTCGATAATGTGGAGGCGCGCGTCACGGGGAGCGCGGTCGTCGTTGATACGTTCTCGTGCCGGCTTCTTCTTCTGTCAGGGGGTCACCCCCTGATCGACCGAGCGCTCCCTTTCGGGCCGGGAGGGCTCGACCTGAGGTTCGGAGGCAGCCCCTCGACGCCTCGAGGCTGAGCTCTCGGCTTGCTGGACAGCAGCAACTTGGAGGAGATCCTCGACCTCACGTTGTATCCACCGAGCTTGCAAGTTGGATGGCGCGGGCATATTGCGAAGGAGCATAGCCGCCGCAACAACGTTCTGGCTTGCTCGGGGATAACGGTTGGTGGGTTGCTCGGGTGCTCCTACCTCGATGATCTGCCAGTTGACTTCTCGGGCCCTGGCTCGGGCTCTACCACCGGGCGGTCGCCGCTCTTGCTCGAGGGTCAGCTCGAGTAGGCGCAAGCGTTCCTGCTCATTGGCAAGCTTCGCCTGCAACTCCCGTATCTGTGCCAGCTATGCATCCTGCATGCCAGAACGGGGGCACGCTTCTCAGGGCGCGTCTGGTTGTTGGTCCTCTGCTCTGGGGGGAGCATCTCTCGCCACAGCGGTAGCCGTCGCGGCCGCTGGATCGACGGTGTCCTGATTGGAGTCGACGTCACCATCGATGTGGAGGCACTTGCGGGTAAGATCCCAATAATCAAAGTCAGAGTTAGGGTCACCGCAGTAGAAGACGGGGAATTGCCCCCGCGCCTCCTCCTGCAGCTGCCGTCGGAGTGTGTCGACGGTGTACCTCTGCGGGCCGGGCGCTCTTACGAAGGCCAAACCCTCAGAGGCCAGTGTGACAGTCTCCATGTCCGTCATTGCTCGGAGAAGGGTGCTTGAGCGGTCCTCCAACGTGCTCATGCTGGAGTGGGTCGCTATCGAGATCATCGTTGTAGGATTGTTGAAGTCGAACGAAGGCCGCCGATGGCGCTCGAACAGCTCGTGCGGGAGCGGGCTCGATCGAGCGGGGGCTTCGTCGCGCTTCCTCGACATGCCTACTGCGAAGGTGAAGTTGGGGTTGTGGTGGGGTTCTGCCAGTTTGCCCTCCACCTCTGAACTCGGGTCAGATGCTCCCTCAACAAGGGGTTCATCATCTCCGATCAGGGGCGAGGAGAAAGCGGCGGGAACCCTCCCCGTTCTTAAGTTGATGGCGATGATGGTGCCGACCATGCCTCCTTCTGGATGTGGAAGCACGGTGGTAGGACTGGTGAGCGGCCCCCCAAAAGCGTGGGGCGTACCGCGACCTCCGTTCGGGTCACTGATTGAGAGCAGGGTCATGTCGTAGCCCTGGCTGAGGGTCATGAACTCTAGGCTCCCAAACCAGATCACCGTAGCGTGTGGAAGTGGTGAAACAAAGTCGCCCATCCGGAAAAATGGCGGGAAATCGTTAGTGACACGGGGCTCCCCTACCTGGCACGCCAACTATCGGTGTTTTGACCCTCGGGGGGTTAACACCAACAAGTAATATTCGTAATTGCATGCTCCCTTAATCCGGTGGGTGATGCAAGAAGGACACGATGATTTATCCTGGTTCGGGCAATGATGGCCCTACGTCCAGCGGGGGGAGGATGATTCGTGTTATCTTGCACCAAAGTGCTAGTACAGGGGAAAATACAAGTAGGTGTGAGGAGCGCGTGGTGGAGCTTGGGCGTTCAGACGCCTAGTTCTCAACCCTTCGTTGTCTCACGGTGTCGTTCTGTGGTCTAAAGAATTAGCGTTTCTATCTCTCGATCGATCCATCTTTCGTAGGTCCTGGTGCCTCCTTTTATAGATGAAGGAGGGGCACAGGGGTACATGTATTTTGAGTCCGCACAGCTAATGATGTACGACGTTGAGGCCGATCATGTCGGTGCCACTGTAGTGATGTACGTCGGTATGGGAGGCCCTGCACCCGTCGCGTCGGGAGTTGTTGAAGTTCCGCTCGAGGGTTCGTCTGATGAGTCGAGGGGCGACGGTCGAGGGTCTTAGTTGGAGTCGAGGGGGTCGTGCCGAGGAGGTCGAGCTTCGCTGGATAAGGCCGAATCCCAAAAAATGCGAGAAACGTGCTAGTTTATACGTCTCAAAGTGGTGCTGGACGTGGCACAGTGCTCGGTATGGTGCAACAGCGTAGTACCACTTGCGGGATTTCGCCATGCCTGCAACTATTACCGTAACTGTGGCCATGCGGTTAGGCGGGGGTAGATAGATCGCATTAAATACGCTCGGGCCCGTACGGGAGAGTCAGTAAACCAAGGGGTGTACTCCCCTCGAGGGCCGCCCATTCGCCCAAATGAAGTTCCGTCCTCGAGGGCAGGCTCATTCGACGAGCGAAGTTACGTCCTCGAGGGCTGGCTCGTTCGACGGACGGAGTTCCATCCTCGAGGGGTCACCTGAATTGTAACCTCGTGTGTACAGTACCAGTCCGATCGATAGCCTCTCGAGTGTACAGTGCTAGTCCGTTCGGTAGCCTCCCGAGTGTACAGTGCTAGTCGGTTCGGTAGCCTCCCGAGTGTACAGTGCTAGTCCGTTCGATAGCCTCCCGAGCGTATAGTGCTAGTCCGTTCGGTAGCCTCCTGAGCAGGCTTTGGCTTTGGGCCATCGTTGTCTATTCGTGGGTCAGCCCGATATGTCTCAGCCTGCGGGCCTTTGTACGTTATCGCGGGAGGTTACCAGAGGGGTCGAGTTGCTGATTTTGCGGGGTTTAGTTTGGTAAACCAAGGGTTTGGGGTACCCATTTTCTGGGTATCGACACACAAAGAACTAAATGAAATTCAATAACTCCAAATGCATTTGGTAGAGCTCATTTTTATGAAAATTTGGAAACTTGGTTCATAATTTTCGGAGTTCATATGAGAGAGATAAGAATTTTAGAAGATTTAAGCATATTCCAAAAAAGAAAAACAGTAGGTTAATCCTGGTGCTGACACGTGGCATGCTGTGATTGGCCCGAGACAGTTTAGTCAATGACATGTGGGACCCAGTCAACGGTCAATGTTGACGGTCAACGATCAATGCTGACCGGGCCCGGACTGGGCCTGGATGGGCTCGGGTAGGGCCAGATCTGGGCTGGATTAGGCCGGCCGGGCCTGGACACGTGTCAGCGCCATGTCGTGCCATGTGGTGCTGTGGGCTTTAATTGGGAGTGGTACAAGGCTGGTCTATGGCTTTTGCTCCGTGAGCCAGGTCCGCGGTGGACCGAGATCAGCAGGGCGAGGTGGCTGGCTCTGAGTGGCTCGACCAGTTCGCGTGGTGGACCCGGTCCACGGAAATAGGGGAAATTCCCCATCCCCTCTTCCTTGTGAGCGTGCAGCGGCCAGGGCCGGCCTTTGCCGGTGGAGTGTGGCGCTGCGGCGGACGCGGGTGACGCGGCTGCGCTGCGCGGCGGCTAAGGCGGCGGTAGGAAGAGGTGAATGCGATGGCGGGGTCACGGCGGGCTCGCGGGTGCTAGGCTCACTGGCGCACGTGCTCTGGCAGTGGCCGGCGGCGAGCGGCGGCAGCTGGGCACTACGGTGTGTTAAAGAAGACATGGGCATGCGCTTTGGCTTCGCTAGGTCGAGGCGAACGATGCTATGACTCCAATTCAGAAAAATGGGACTCCTAGGCCGGTGGTCGTCGGTGGACGGTGTTGGCGGATGTGGAGCTCCCGCGAGCATCGATTGGCGCCATCTTCTTACTTCCCTTTTGATTCGAGCAGCTCGGAGCTTGAAGAGCCACCTACCACAGCTACGGGAGGCTCAACAGGGCGCGCGACATTGGACGCCACCATAGCGCTTCGGTGGCCAGGAGACATGGCGGCCAGGGCTGCAAAAGGGCGTGGCCCCACTTGGCCATTGCCGAGCTCCAAGGAGTTGCCCGAAGGGCGATCTAGACTAGCACGGACACGTTCATCGATTTAATGGTGAGAAAGAGTGAGAGGGGAGCGAGAACATCAGCCGTGAGCTAGGAGACGGCCATGGACGCAAGCAGGGCGAGCTCACCTTGGCGGTGCACCGGTGGCAGCAGGCTTGCGGTTCGGTGGCTGTGGTCAGGGACGAGGATGCGGAGCTGCTGTGGTGGCAAAGTCGAACGGTGGCTCCAGCTCCTCCGGCGTCGAGCTCCTCTCCTTTCCTTTCCCCGCCTCCTCTTCTCCCTACTTCTCCTCTCCTCCTTCTCGATTAGCAGCGAGTGGTGTGGGCACGGCTAGAGAAGCTGTGTGAGCTAGGAGACCCTAATGGCCGAGCACCACTTTATAGCCATGGCGGCCGGCGGCGGACAGCGTGGATGGGTGATGCCCATCGAACGGTTGCGGCGTGCTCCTGATTTGGGTTAGGGCTTCATGTAGTGCACGGTGGGGTGCATGGCACGCATCCATGAAGGCGCGGCGTGGGCGGACGGCGGGGGCATGCCCTCGCCAAAAATGGCACGGCGGACGGGACAACTCGGTGAGCAAAACTAGGAAGGGAAGGGCTGATAGCCGGGGCCCGCGTGGTAGTGGCAGCGGGGTGGTGCGCGGCGCTGGCGCCTCTTGCTAGGCTGGCTCGCCCACATGGGCTACAGTACGAGCAGGCAGGCCGGGCAGGCGCGCGAGAAAGTGGTGCGCGGGGCGGCTTGCTGGGCCGCCTGGCCATTTGGGCTGGCAGGCCGTGGCGGTGGCTGGCGAGCAGGTGCAGGGCAGCGACAGGTGGCTTGGGCCGCTGCTGGGTCACGGGGGCAGGCGTGCGCGATGAGGTCAGCAGGCCAAGCTGGGCCGTGTGGCTGGCTGGGCTGCTTTGCCTATTTCCTTTTTCCTCCTTTACTAATTGCTTTTCTATTTCTTTTCCCAAGCCTCCTACTATGTCATGTTCAAGTTATTGCTAAACCAAGTTAATGATCATGACACTTGTGTCATGATAGGTCTACTAGGGTCTCGTGGTAAAGACGGTAGCCATGTCAAGGTTAGTAGCATATGTATACACACGTGTTAAAGGATTATTTGATTTTATTAGACATTACATAAAATCAAATAAGAGGCAAATCATACTCTTGTAAATTGAATGAAAATGCTTACTAACATTAGTTGCTACTTGTGCATCAACTAGGTAGTTTCCTACATGACACTCACCAACAATGGGATTTTTAGGGTGTTTGGATTTTTAGGGTTGTTACATTGAACCTCATTCAATCTGGGCCATAAGTTAAAATGGTTGAAATCTTTCAAGATTTCATGGACTACCAGATTCATATGGGCACAATGTGCTAATTAAGTTGCCACGGTGGCTTACTTAGTACATTGGGCTTATATTAGTTGGACGGTTCTGTTATAGCACCGTTCACTTCTTTAATTCCATGCCTGGCTTTGCAGTCGCCTAGAACACATAGTTGGAAACCTCTCAGGAGCCGACATGGACCCCAGTGGGGCTGGCATCTTTGCCAACCCGATCTTCTCAGACTTCGGCCACCGGAGCGCCGTCATGGCCTCGCAGCCACGCGTATCCAGCTAAGCCTTCATTAATTTTTCCTCTAGCACCTTGGAGCTCCCAGCTACTCGGAACATAGGAGGAGAAAGAAGATGGTGCCATTTTGAAGCCTTGTCGGAGCTCCACTAGATTCCATCGCCGCCGAGCCACCGCCGATGACTGCCTCGCCAGGAGCCCCACGACCAAATTAGACTTGCGTGCCACGGTCGCCTGGGTCCCGCGAGGCACATGAGCATGCTAGAGCCTTCCCCATTGCACATAGCATCCTTCCACCATTGTCGTGCCGCTCCACACCACCACCGTGCACGCGCCGGCGAACCACATGTCCTAGCACCCTGTCATCATGCTCGCCAAAGCCATGTGAAGCTATGGAGCAAGCCAAAGCACCCCACCACATGTCATAGCGCCCTACCACCATGATCATGCCAGCCAGCGCTGTCGCGATGTGCGCGCCAGCCAGCCAGTGCACCAGCAGTGCGCCACGACCCCACAGCCGCCTCCTCCTCACTACCATGGTGTCGTAGCTGCCGCTCCTGCCTTGCCTTGCCCAGTGAAGCCGTGGCGTGTAAACTCACCACCGGTGAGAGCGCCTCCATACACGCTGTGCGTCGAGGTGATGAAATGGGAATTTCCCCCTCCAGTGTGGACCAGGTCCACCGGGACCAGCCTGAGCCAACCGGGAGATGCCACATGGGTGCCCAATCATCGGTCCATCATGGACCATGTCTGCACAGCGCCAGCCATAGACCAAGCTCACATAGCGGCCCAGTATGCCATGCGGCTAGCCTGTATAGCCAACACGTATCTGGGCCGAGCCAGCCCAACCTGGCCCATATCCAGCCCTACCCCAGCCCGCCTGAGTCCAAAATAGGCCCGGTCGGCATTGACCATTGACCGGTCAACATTGACCATTGACTGGCCCCATCTGTCAGTCTTTATCTCGCCTCTATCCAATCAGAAGCAGCCATGTGTCACCCTGTAGATTAACTGCCCTTTTCTTTTTTGAAAATAGATTGAACTTCAAAAATTCATAACTTCTTCATACAAACTCTAAAAATTATGAACCAAGTGTCCAAATTTTCATAAAAATGAGCTCTACGTCTTAGGCTTATGTATGATTGCATTTGGAGTTACTGGATTTCATTTGGTTCTTTGTGATAATCTATAGGGGTCGCTCTCGCGACCATTATGTCCCGATTTCAGATCCTACAAAGGAGTTGCCCGAGGAGGAGGAGGACTAGGAGCTCACCAAGGAACTTGAGGAAGGACTTGAGTGATAGTTATCTAGGTGCCACGTCCCACCCAACCTTGTAGATCCTATTACACATGCAATATAATAGAATGCTAGTGCTTACTTTATGCAATAATGCTATGGTATGCTATGATAGGATTGCATGGTAGATTACTTGTATGCCTATTCCTTGTCTTAACCTATAGGATAGACATGCTTATCTATACACTTGTTACTTGATACTTTTACTCCACTTGCATTATGTCCGTGATGTGATGCTGGTGGTGAGCCTTGGGTGCGTTCAGTTCGGGATGCCGAACTTGGTGTTCGTATGGGTGTCTCTGGGTAATATAACATGGGTGGGTTGTCTGGTGAGGGTTGAGTTGACTGGACAGGATCTATGATGAGCTTATGGAGTGAGTCTTGCCAAGGGGGTGCGTCCTGGGCACCCATGTGTTCCTGGTACCTGTGTCAGATACATGGTGACTTGACGAGATCCAGAGGTCAAGAGGCTTTGTGGAGTGAAGCTCTGGGAAGGAGAGGGTGCAGAGGCCCTATTTGAGGAGATATCCTATCTGGTCCCCCTAGGACCTGTTGTCTCTTGAGGACTGGAACCATGGACCCCTTCGTGCACACCACTCACCCCAGATGAACTAGGGATGGATGTTCAACTAGCAAGGGTGATGCCACTACTACTAGGCGCAAGTAGTGTAGGAAGGTACGGGTGGAGCTCACACTCGTTCGAGATGATCATGCATTCCCCTCTATGCATCGGCCCCTCCGAGCACAGGTGCATGACTTCACAATTTTAGCCACTCCAGCCAGTACTTGGGGTGTTCCAGGGCTGAGAGGTAGGGTGGCATCCTTCCTAGTCTAGAGCTCATTCAGAATTAGCCTAGGCGAACATGTGCGCCAATGATGGTTATCTTATGGATGGTCGGCATTAGCCGGTTATAGGTGTACACACTCTGTAGATTTATAGGTGTACACACTCTTGAGTAGTGAGATGAGTCCCTTCTACCTCCCCCAAGTGACATTGTTGTTGTTACCCTATGGCATGCTGGCCATTTAGGCATGGACGAGAGGGAGTTGTCCTTGCTGCCACATGTGAGCCTGGTTTGCTGAGTGAGATGAGAGGTTGATGGTTGGTGGTACAGGTATGGGATAGGAATGATTAAAACTTGATGAACTATTATTATACAATATTGATGATACTTGCATAGGAAACCATAGTCAAATAATAGGTCTCGTTGATTATATCCATTTGCATCCACCTACCACAAAGCATAAGCACAGCATAGGGTGGGAGCCGGTGGCCAGTACAAATCATACTGAAACTTATTTGGCAGGTGAGCCTGACTACATCTACGATGATGAGGGGCTCGAGGATTAGATGGTCTCGTGCCTACATTCAAGATGGTGCATGTCGTTGCTTCCGTGATATCCCTTCTACTTTCGTAGCTATTCTAGATGATAGAAAATCTGATGATTCCACCATGTGGCGATGTAATACTTATGTAAACCCTATATTGTATTCTTTTATTTGATGTATGGCCTTGTAATCAACTGTTATCAGATAATTGATGATTTAACCTCCTAGCTATCATTATATCCTTCATTCTGTATATTTTCCCTTCGTGGAAAATTGAGGATGTTTCACAGCAAGTCCCAAGTCTTGGCTCTTGGCAGTGTCTGCGATCACCAAAACTCCAGCTGCTACATAATTGAACTCATAGGACAAAGCATAATGGGTTTGTCAGTTTTGATTGTATTATTATTATGGTCATATAAAAAGTTCTAAATTTTCTTGTTCGTTCCAGGTCTAAAAATACTTAGGACCGGTGTTATTGGCATCAGCTGCAACAAATGCCGCCATGGCGCCCCACAGCCTGCCTTCAGATGGATGCTAGATCCACCACATCACAAAGGGGATCCTTCACCGCACTGCCTCCGCCTCCAACTCCGCCGTCGAAAGTCCAACAAGTAGATATTTTCCACTTTCAGGGGATCTAACCTAATTATTATTGAAGATGGTGGTGTAGCAGCGGGGTGTGTTCGACAAGCTAGTGGTCCGCACAGGTACGTCTCACCGGCACGTCGGCATGGATCCACCAGTGGACCAGACTAGTGCTCATCTTCGCCTTGACCAATCGATCTCACCGCCACAAGATCAACAGTATTTTTTTGTCAGGACATGCTCACTGGATATATTTGTGATGTTGAACAGTTTAACTTGCTATTATAATGGCTATGCATGTGATCTTCTATTGAACTTTGTAATAACCTAGTTATTCTTATTACATGTTTGTTGTAAACCGTACGCTGCTAGGAGTCCATCTCAACAAGTCTCACCTCGATCTATAGATTCACGGGTGAGACCAAGCACTTGAATTTGACTGCGAATGCAAGAAAGTCTGACTACTGCATATTTAATCTCGTAAGATAAAGTGTGAAGGTTTGTTTGTTATGAATGTCATAGCAATCAGTCTGCTGGGAAATTGAAAGCATTGCATCAATTGAATACAATCAGGCTCCCATCTTGCAGCGAGGAGCCATTCTCACTGCATCCTAATGCAGAACGGAGGAGACATTGATGTTCAAATGTAGTGCGCACATAATACAGTCTGACCTATACATTTGGCCACGTCTAGCAGTACCTTCTATAGTTTATCCTCGGTTTAATGTGATTGAAACATCCTCAAATTTTCCACGAAGGAAAAATCCACAGAATAAATAATAATGCGAAAATATAATTTATCACATTATTATACAATAGTTGATAATCAAATCAATACATGGAAACTAGATAAAGGAGTACATAAGTAGGGCTTACATCATTATTATATCACCACATGACGAATAATCCAAGTATAATCATCTAGAACAACTGCGGAAGTAGAAGAGCATTTGTGGAAGGATCTTCATCAACCATCTTGAGCATAGGCACGAGACCGTTTAATCCTTATAATTCAAACATCACTGTAAAGCAGGTAAATCTACACACCGCCAGATGTGTGCAGGCCATGGTCAGCACCGATGAGCTTTAGTGGAAAAAGAGACAAGGGATCTGGCAATCCTATAGTTTGGCTGTAGTTTTCCTATGCATGCAAGCAGTAATCAAGTTTACAACAATAAGTCAAGTTTTAACACATTCCCATCTCACACACACCTCCAACCACCAACCCATCCATCCTAGATCGATCACCACATCATCACCACCATCACCATCAAGACTCACTCTCAGGTCGACCAAGCCAACTCCCGCTCGGCTTGTCTCAGCGGCCCACAGCCGTCAACCAGGCTCACGACCGAAATCAACTCTCAGGGGAAGATAGAACACTCCCCTCACTAGTCTGGTGCATCCTCCTAAGGAAAGGTCCACATATGTATCGATCGATCAACCATACACTCTACAAAGGTTTCACTAATCCACCAGACAGCCATCATCGATGCTATCTAACATCTAGGCAGATTCTGGGCGCCTACTACCATAGAATGATGCCACCCTACCATCCACCTCTAGATCGCTAAAACTGTGAAGAGATAATGTACAGCTCCCGTAAAGGATGTCATATCATGTACTCACTCCCGAAGAGGGTGCCATGATTGACTTGGAAAGGTGTTAGCTCCGCCTCATCTTGTACCTCCCTAACATTACTCGCCTAGTAGTAGTCACATCGATCTATCCAGCGATTCAACCGTCTCCCCCATTGGAGAGCGAGTGGAAAGCAAAGGATTCCTAAGGTCTGGATACTAGCACAATAGTTCCTAGGTGTGACCAAGCTAGGATATCTCCATTAGGGTTTTAGTTTAACATGCTACCACCACACGCTCTCCTGGTTTCTACCCCTTAGAGGCTTCCACCCAGGATTCTCCATCACGTCAAAGTTTGCCCACCGCAGGCTCCTCTCATGGGAATGTACAGATCCATCCTCGACAAGACTCACTCCAAAAACTCGTTGTGCATCCCAGCTCGATCGACTCAACCCTCACCCTACACCCTACCGTAAGTTCCACCCCAAACCCAGATACATCATCACCAGCTCAGATACCCATCTGATCCATCCATCCATCAAGCCTGGCATCCCCGCTAAACCCTCCCAGGGGTTCATAACATCGCATCAAAATGTAAGTGAGTAAAGTATATATATATAGACATAGCATAAGCATGTGGCTAACATAACAGTGGGTAAGCAGGTGAGAGGTCATGACAAGGTAGGGGCTATCAAGTAGTATTCTACCATGCAAACCTATCTCAGGTGTAAGCATTGCATAAAAGTAAAGCACTAGCAATTCTAGATATTAGCCATGTCTAATAGGATTTCTAAGAGAAGGTGCTATCATGACACCTGCGATGTCAAGTTAGTAGTGGTACAAGTCTTCTTCCATCAACATAGTCGTTCAGCAGGGCCTCCTCCCTCATGCTTGTTGACTCGTCCTCATAGAACTCTGAAATCAAGATTTAATAGTCGCGTAAGTGACTCCTATAGAATTCACAAAGAGCCAAATGAATACCAAAAGGATCCAATTGTACTCAAACATAGCATAAGTAGATAGAGCTCGATTTATAGAAAATTTGAATACTTGAATCATAATTTTCGGAGTTCGTATGAATTAGTTATTTATTTTTGAAGTTTAAAACATGTTCTGAAAAACATAAATACTGGATTTTTATAGAGCCAATACGTGTCAGCCTGTCATGGGTCCATGCGACTCTGTGGGTTCGACTGACGTGGCAAGGAAGCTGCTGAAGTGGCAGTGATGTCATGATGACATCAGTGTTGACCAGTCAACGTGCAAACAAGCCGAAGCGGGCCTGAACAGGGCCAGATATGGGCTTGACGGGCAAGTCTGGGCCAGGCTCGGCTCGCCACGTGGCTAGCTCTGGTAGCACCACATCATCATTTGGATCCAAGAGGGCTCAGTCCATGGTGCACCGGCTCTAGCGAGGTCCACTTACAGCACCTCTAGTTCATGTACACTGGGTTCTCGAGTCAAAGTTGTCAGTACTACGGTCCACAGATTAGCGCACAGTGGACGCAAGCTGGTGGGGTCTGCTGTCAGTGCAACGATCCACATGGACCATGTCCATCTCCTCTGTCTTGTGCCCATCTTCTTCTCCCCTTTCCTCTGTTTCCCAACGGAGGGTGCCCGCCAGCGATGAGCTCGTGTCGGTGCTCCGACGAGGTCTTTGTCTTCATCGAGCAGCGAATCAGCATCGGGAGGCTATGACGAGTAGGCTAAGACCATAAAGACGGCTACGGGGCTTCCAGGCGCTCCGGTGGTGGTGACGGGGGCACAGCTGCAACAATGAGCGGCAGAGAAAAACAATCCCGCATCCAGGGCGGGTCTTCGTCTTCCTTGGATTATCTCGTTGGCTTTGCAGCGTCACAATAGGGTATTCGAGGTGAGGCCTTGAGCAATCGGCGGGCTGGCCATGGCAGGCGGCGGTGCAATGGTGATGACGTACCACGGTGACGCATAGCATCAGCGGGCTTCGAGCCACTCGGAGTCCAATTGAGGCCTCAAGCAGTCGATCTATGCCACCAAGATCTTGCTCGGTCTGCCGGCGATGACCAAAACATGCGACAAAACCCGCGTGCGCTCGATGGCACACGATGGCGCTCCGACATGCACGATGGTGGCACTGCAAGACAAAGAAGGGACCATCAGGGCCCTCGACCCATGGATTTGACACGTGCCGAGTCGAGCAAAAGCTCTTCGTCCGACCCTCATGTCGCGAGGTAGCTGGTGGCAGCAAGGAACACTACGAAGGCAGTGCTCTCAGTGCACGGCCATGCCGGTATGTCTGTAGCTCTAAAATTCCCTGGCTCAACCACAGATCACGTGGAAGGGTATTTTTATAGCAAGTTTTATTAATGGAAATGTTGTTAGATACAAGAAAGTCTGACCCCTGTATGTTTGAATGCGTATGACAGAGTATGATAGAGTATTGACAACTATGACATAAAATGCAAGGGAACACACGATCATCGATACATCAAGTTTATACAAACAAAACTAATAATTACAAAAGTCATTACAATAAACAAGCATGCCTCCCCTGCCCACCACACACCCCCCTTACAAGCAACTTTCCTCATCTAATGGCACGTAGGTTTGAATTGATGGACTCCTCTGCCAGATCTGTAACTTATGGCTATAGTGAATCAAATAACAAGGGAACATATGGAAGATAGACTGGTCATGTGTATCCTTCTTCTGATATAAACAAATGGTTTGACGTGCTGGTAGGGATGACATGACCTTTTCTGCGGTCCATGTCATATGCGATGATTCAATTTTCTTTATGCCCAGCTAAGAACACTCAATTCCATTCGAGGTGCACTGCAATCAACATGTGGGACAAAATCCCTCAGATTTTTATGCTTCTAAAAATGTTGTTAAGGACGACTGTATGATGCAATGTCCAATTATTAGTACCATAGTCTTCAAGGATCCACATTGAAAACTTGCGTTGATTGCGAGAACCATCAATAAGACATACACACAAGTGACCCTGAGCTAGATGCAGGGTGTCCTCATCATTACCTGTAGGCATAGCAATTTCCTTCCATGTGTTTCGCTCCATATCCATAGCAATTATCAAAGATGTTCCCTCAGCCCTAACGTAATCCATATTGTGTAGAAAACTATTAAGAAATACACTTCATGTTTCACCAAGCTGTATATCAACACCATCCCGCCATCCCAATCCCGTACTAAGCCATGTATTAGTTTCAGACATGTAGATATATAAAGCTTCAATTAAACGATCTCTACCTTCCACAAAATGAACAACATGGAAGTGCGAGGAGACTGTCAGATCGAAACACAATTGAGCCACCCCAGCTAATGGATCAAAACCCTCCAAAGATAGGCCACGAGCATGAGGGCTAGCTAGTAGTACCTTATATCTCTGTGTGATTAGACTGCAGATGACCCAGCCACATCTAGACCACCGGCACAGGATGAGGCCATTGCAGCATATGAGACAGCTACACGTTATGTGGGCAAGAAGTTGAAGTAGGGTTTTTCACCGGAGATGCTGGTGAAGTGATTCATGTTCGTCATCGTATCCAAGAAGAAACTGATCACAGTCTGGCGGGCCAGCTTGACATTGATGTCAGAGTTGTTGATGATGAGTTTCCAGTCTTGACAGACCAATTTGCAGCTGAACAAGGAGGGGCTAGGGATAAAGCACAGGATCTCAAGAACAAGATCATCTGGGAGGCTGGCAAATGAGTCCGTCCTCTTGTTGGGGGCCTACTCCATTTCATCACTGTGCAAGAGGCCTTAGCTTCATAAGTAATGAGATAACTAAATGAAGAAGAAAATAATCCATCAGTGAAGTCCACAACTCATACCAAATTGCATGTTTAACAAACATTAACAATTTCCATGTTATGAGGTCATCCAAATTTAGAGTAGCAGCACAAAGACATACAACTCAGACTAGAATAGCAGCTAAATCAAGTCTAACCATCACATGTGCAGCTTAAAGATTAGTGGCACTGATTTGCTGCCTCCTAACAAATCCAATAGCCATGTGCTATAGGGACTACCAGAACCATTCCTAACAAATCTATCTAAAATTAAGGGATATGGTGGTATGCATAAAAGGTGATATATCTAAGCAAAATCTAAGTCCAATAGTAGATTCATGCCGAGGCAAAACACAAATGAAGAAACAAATAGTGAAAGGGGAGAAAGGAGACCTGTGGATCGGATCTGACGCCTCTGCCGCAGCACAAAAGTGACATAGACGCCAATGACACCACGCCCCAATGGGAAAGCCCCACCGCCTGCCTCCAAATGGACGCCGAAGCCACCATAGCACACCGGGGTTCCTCCGCCGCCACCTCTAGCTCCATAGCCCAGACAGCGTAACTCTAATGGGCAGATATTTTCCCATTTTTAGGGGATATTTATCCAATATATAGGTCAACATATTCCACCCTTAGGAGCAGGGACGGCCTAATTATCACACGGCCCATATAAGGACTGTCCCGTGGTACACAAAAGAGATATGGCTGGACTTTCCCATGCTACAACAAAGGGAAATGGACGGACTGTCCCGTCTCTTGATCCTGCAAGTCCCAGGTCTTGGTTCCTGGTAGTGTCTGCAAATGCCAGAATGACCAGCCACTACATAATTAAACTTGTAGGACAAAGCATAATGTGTTTGTCAGTTTTGATTGTAGTATTACTATGTTTATATTAAAAGTTATAAATTTTTTTGTAGCATGGGAAAGTACTTAGGGCCAGTTTCTCACATCACTTCTAGCTTGTCATGGTTCACATTCTCAACACATTTTCTTTTTTCTTCATCCTTGGTTCTGGTCGTCTTCTAGAAGCTCCTCAGCAAGATGTAACATCAGATATATATCCACTATACTTTTTTTGAAAATTATATATCCACTATATGTGTTTCACATGAAGTGGATGACTGTCCCTTACCAGCGGGGACGGCCCAATTATCAATTGGCCTATTTAAGGACTGTCCCATAGTACACAAAAGAGATAGCACTGGACTTTCACATGGTACACGAAATTGAAATACCAGACTATCCCAAGTGTTATCTCATAACAGTTCATATCTGCTAATGTAGAAAGTCCGAAAGCTACATAATTGACATCGTAGGAAAAATAATAATGATTTTTTAGTTTTGATTGTCGTATCAATTAGTATGCACCGATACAAAACATCATTCGCCTACCTGCTGGCTCCCACATTGCAGCGAGGAGCAAATCTCGTTGCATCGTTATGCAGAATGAATCGAGGAACCATGGAGTGGAAATGCTATTGTGCATGTATATCCAAAGAAAAGCAGCTTTAGCAGCCATTAACATTTTCCATGGTATGAGCTCATCAAAATTTAGGATAGCAGCACATTTATATATATAACAAAAACTAGGATAGCAGTTAATGGAGCTATAACATTATAATTTTGGGTAAATCAAGTCTAACCATCACACTTACAATACCATTACAAATTTAGCTAAATCAAGTCTAACAATCACACTAACAGTTAGTACATGAGCTTAGCTTCTTCCATATGTTACAAACATAGATAACCACAACAACTACTATTATAATAATTTTGAAGGAGAAAGAGGGTGGAGCAGGTATTGGGTTTTGATGACATATGTCATCATCAGCAGCCAAGGGTGGATTTGAGCTGATTGCTCTTGAGTTGAAGGCAGCAACTGCATCTTCATAGGAGTTGTACTTTTATAAGCACCAGAGAACCCATGAACTTGGTCCTGGCAGTCAGCCCAGCTGCGAAAAACCCCATGCCTACGGCCACAGAACACAGCATAGTAGGGTTTCATCTCAAATCTACAGCCTGCATAGCAACAAGTGTAGCTCAAAGATTAGTGGCACTGATTTACTGCCTCCTAACAAATCCAATAGCCATGTGCTATAGGAACTACTAGAAACACTTCCTGTCCGGCATCTATCTAAAATTAAGAGATATGGAGGTATGCATCAAAGGTGATATATCTAAACAAAATCCCCAAGTCCTGTAGTAGATCCATGTTGAGGCAAAACAGAAATGAAGAAACAAATAGTAAAAAGGGGAGAAAAGTGACCTGTGAATCGGATCTGATGCTCCGCTGTGGTACACAAGTGACGTGGATCGTATCTGACGCCTCCGCGGCACACAAGCGATATAGACGCAAATGCCGCCGTGCACCACTGGTAAAGCCCTGTTGCCTACCTCCAAATGGACACCGGAGCCACCACAGCACACTGGGGATCCTCCGCTGTCGCCTCTGACTCCACCGCATGTCCAACGGGTAGATACTTTTCCACTTTCAGGGGATATAATATATCCCATATATATAGATATAAGATATAAGAGAACATAAAATGTACTTACATTATATAAAGGCTACAAGGGGATGAGAACACACACAGCCATTTAGTGTAGTGGCAGAGACCTTCACGTCTTAGTGCCAGGTCCCGGATTCAAATCCTAGAAAGCCCAATGTTTTTGGAGAATTCAATGTCGGTCAGAGAATGGTGGTCCCACATGTCTGTCAGATAAGGGTGGTCCCATGTGAATAGAGAAGGATCCCCAGTTGCGGGTCACAGGTAACTGACGCTCTAGTCCCACGCCAGGTGGTGAAGGGTGCCACATGGGCCCACAGGTCGATTGAAGAAGGGTGGCCCCACGTGAACAGGGATGGTGCCCTATGGTGGGTCCCATGTAACTGACACTCTGGTCCCACATGTCAGCCGACAAAGGTTGACCCCACATAAACAGAGATGGGATGGTGGGTCCCACGCTGATCCCACATGTTGGATGGAGAACGGTCCTAGACGGGTCCCACATGTTAGGTGGTGGGCTGAGCCCATGCGGCAGGTCCCATCTAACTGACACGCTGATCCCACGTGTCGAATGGAAAATGGTCCCAGATGGGTCCCATATGTCAGTCATCGAAGGATGGTGGGCTGGGTCTCATGTGGTGGGTCCCTTCTAATTGACACGCTATTGGCATTTCTTAGCGTCACTACTATAGATAGACTAAAAGCCCATCCCTAATAACAACACTAGAAACATGTGTTGGCATCCCTAACCACCATTACGTCAGAAGAGTAACTATCGGCCCTTAACAACGCTGGCCAAGGTAATACAGTCTGGTAATAACAGTTAGAAGTTCCTGATTGTCCTTCCTAATCGTCATTACTTATGATATGCAAAACTATAGCATGGCGCCATGGGGTGCACAAGAATTATAGTCCATAAGTAATGGTACTTAGGTACGCCAATCATGATAGCTTAGTATGAATTTACAATAAATCCACAAGCATATGGAACTATCATTGTAGCATTTCAACCCGTGAGTATTCAGGGGTGTCGTATTTATAATTTCCTGAAGGAGGGCAGGACGAATGCATCTAGCTTTGGTATAAACATGATCACTTATTGAATGCATAGGTAGACATAGCATAGGCAGGGATAAATCATTGTTCAAAGATAGTGGACACACATCTAAGCCAACCTCAAGGATAAAATCGAAACAAAGAATAAAAGAATAAATCTAACAGAGCAGGCATTGGTCTTATACAGGTATGCAAAGAATTGTTAGTAAACATCTAACTAGCATGTCTAGCATTAGAACTAAGTTTGGGATGACAGGAGATCCCCGCAGCTGGTCTGCCAGCTGATAGAGACTTTACAAACTCCTACTCAATACCCAAACGTGGGGGAGTGCTTGGGATGGACAGGGCTGTCACCACCTACCAACCTACCCCTCTGCCCATGGGGCACCGACATATCCACCGATCTCCGCATACCCGGGCATCAGCCAGTGTAATTGGAAACAACTCCTGACCCCCATGAACCTCAACCCTTCGGATTGACAGGCTAGGTTAAGAGAAACCGAGAAGGCACGACGAACCATCACCTCATCCCTAGTTCTTTCTCTATTCATACTAATTCGATGAACAATGAAGAACAACAATGAACATGTCAAGAAAATAACACATAAACTATATGCTAGCTCATATATTATGATTATAACATGAAAAATACTATACTCTAGTTCATATGCATTGCTATATGAATAAGATAAGAGCTTGAACTTGGAAGAGAACTGCATTGTATCCATACCAAGGTGTTCTTCTTCTTCTTCTAAGGAGATAAGCTCTCCTTGCTAGCTCTTGCCTTGCTCTACTACTAAAACTAACCTAAAGAATACAAGTGAAGAATGTGAGGTGACTGGCTCCAAATGATGATGTGTGTTAGAGGGGAGCTCTCCCTCTCTTTTTATAGTCCAACTAGGACGGTTTCGGCGTCAACAAATATGGAAGGAGGTGGACCGATGTAGGGGAACCGCCTATGAACCGCCTATCGAACTGGGCCTGAGATGGGCCCGCCAGGGAGGTGGCCGATCCCGGGGGCGGTCGGTCCCCTGGTGGGGCCTGCCGGCCACCGCCTTTGGGTGGTTGGTTCGTCTCTAGGCCTTGACCTATCCTGTGGTTACGATTGGGCCCAGAATGCTAATGAAGGTGGGCTTCTTTTCTTCTTTTGGTTGCGCCTTCCCTGAATACGAATTCCAGAATGCGCTTTCTTTATGGTTTTTGTGCATTTCCACATGTCACACCTGCAAGTCAAGTATACACCAAAACTTGTGAAAATGTTAGTTTGAAGCCCTACCTACTATTTATTCTAGTAAAATATTGGTGGTAGAAAATAGGCTCTAAGGACCGCCAAAAGCTCCCCCACACTTAGTCCTTTCCTCATCCTTGAGTAAAGGTTTTGAAGGACTAAGCGGGTTTATCTCCTCGATTTGAAATTTGCATATAAGTTATTCCAAGCTTCACCTGAACCTGTGAACTTTCGAGTGTCTACCAAGTCATCTTGGGCAATTGAAAAATAGAATAGCCTAGATTCAAATCTTCTCACTCTACTTCTACTCAGAAACTTGGGTTTTTGTAATGTTTTGAAGACATAAAGATAGCATTTGTTCCTTGAATGATTTGCTTAAATCACTCATATATTTGTATCTAGTTCCTCACCAAGGCATATATAGGGATTGCCTTCACTTGATCATCCTATCTCTAAAAAGGTTTATCTGGAGCTTTATGTAGGGATGAAAATACTAAAGCACACTTACCTTGCATGTATTGTCAAGTCAAGCCCTAGACCGCACTGGAGGGAAGCGTCATACTCTAAGATCAGAAATGTGCATGTGTGTGGAAAAGGGTATGGTGGATATTTATGGTGTCTAACCTAATTCTACTATGCTCTTTAGAACACATCTCCCTCCTTATTAGGACTCAGAAAAATCTTCTATGACGGCATGGGCTATCCTTATTCTCTTTTTTATTATCTTTTCTTCCACCTTTTCTTTTCTCTTTTTTTGTATTTTTCACTTCTTTTTCTCTCTTTTTTCACTCTTCTCTTTTTTCTCTTTTTTTCTTCTCCACCTTTTGAATGATAGCCTCATGCACAAGGATTGAGAGCATTTATTTGGATGGAACCTAGCAAGCATATTTTTGTTCACTCCTAGTGTGGGAGTAGAATAGTTTTGGGTAGATCTATGTGGAAGACATTTTGCGCCTACTCCCAGGGTAGGAGTAGTGCAATTATTTGATTATGAATGAATGATGTGTGCCACTCTCATTGCAAGAGTTGGCAACTTTATTTGTGGGTATGTGAATTCTGATCTTGGGAGCATGAAACTTCTCTCAACAGGGGTCACAAAACTTGACCAAACACAACACAAAGTAAGAGGCATATTGGAAGGTTTTGTCATGAAAGATCATATATGGCCTTAGTAGGTATTTGTATATCATTCAAGGAACATGCTATATTGTTTTTTGTTTTGTAAAAATAAATCCCAAGTTCTTTGCAAGAAAAGAGCAAGTGTCATATCATCCTACTATATCTCATTCGTCAATCACTTAGACAAAATGGGGTCCCTATGATAAGTGTTCACAAGTAGTAGGAATATTAGCAAGAAATAAAGAGTATGCAAACTTTAATCACAGGATAACATGGAGATGGGGCATCAAAAGTTTTGTCTTTTCAAATTTGTTCAATGTTAAATTTCAAAACTTTGAAAAGAGCAGGAGTAGAGTTCCACAAACCACCGTTTGAAGATGAAGGAGCTAGTGAAAGTCGTTTGTTTCATCCTTCTGTACGATGGGTTGCTTGATGTTTGTGCAATGTGTTGGGGAGATTTTGAATTTGTTGTAGTTATGCTTGAGAGATCTCCCCCACACTTATTTTTTGTACCTGCTTTTATTATAACAAAGAAAACAAAACAAGAGGGACTACAACAGGCAAGGGTTCTACTAACTAGAAAAACAAGGAGTCAAAATTTTGTTATCTAGATTTTTATTTAGTTATTTTTATTTTATTAGAAACTTGTTCAACCAACTTGTATTAGAGCTCAAGCAAGGCTATGATAAAAGGTGCAATGTAAACTTAGCCAAGATTTATCTGCAAATCGGATTACTTCCATTGTTTATGATAGCAACTCATAGCTCATTAATCAAAATTCAACACCATGCCAAATTATGATTAAAGCAAGTTGTTTCATCCTAAGCACCATGCTTAATTTGAAAATAACTTATGGATGTACCTTGCAAAAGCACATCTAAACTAGAGCATATGACATAAACATGGGAGGAAAGAATTTAAATGATCATATAGAGACAAGTAGGAGTGAAGGGATTAGTGAACATTTATCACCTTTTGCATACCTGAGTGTTCTTACCGGTAGCATATGTGAATCTTTGAAGATGCTACACCGGTGGCGTGGTCATACATGCTCCAACTCAGGTGTACCATCAGGCCAGATCACACACACAACTAGTGTATATGGACCTTGGGCCTTATTGGTAGCAAAGGTGCAAAGGAGTAGACTCCTTTTCTTTTCTTTCTTTTTCTTTATTTTTTATTTATATATTTTTTATATCTCCGATGCATTTTTTCAACTCTTTTTTTGGAAGATAACTACCGATGACCTTCGGCAAGGGCTCAACATTTATAGTCTATTGGCAAGACTTCCCCCTCTTCATTGCTCTGCAACTGCTTGAACAAACTTGGGAGAATTCTCAGGTTGCCCCGAGATTTTTCTCGTATTGTTGACAGGAATAGGGGCAGCAACTTGAGCAATCTGGGTTTCTATCATTTTATTGAAACTCAGTTGATGTTTAACAAAAGAAAATAGAGTTTCAAGTTTAGCATTTATATTTTCAAACATTCTATCATTGAAGGAAAGCTTCTTAACAAGATCTGCATTAAACTTAGCTTGCCTTAAAACAAAGTCTCTCAAGGTAGGTTGATTGAAATTCAAATAGAAATTTGAATTGAGATTAGAAGAATTACCTTGTGGGTGGTTATGGTTGTTCCACCCATTATTACCTGATTGTTGATGATGCCGAAACCCGTTGTTGATGTAGGATGCTTCTTCTTGGGTTTTGGCACAGCTGTTCCCTGAATGGCCAACATCGCCACAGACTTCACACATCATGTGTGAGCCCATGGCATGGACAGTGCCTGTGGTGGGCTTGGTGGTATGGTCATCCAACCTCTTTATTAGGAGGTTTATTTTTGCGGCAAGCAAGTCCATCTTATTCACGGAATACATGCCTTCTTGTATTTCTCTTCCTTCTCCCTAGCTTTGGTTTGCCACCATCTTTTTGATGAGTGCAGTGGCATTCTTGATGGTGAGGGAGAGGAATGCCCACCAGCTACAGCATCAAGGTGCCCCTTTGACATGGCCGTCAGGCCCTCATAAAAGTTCTAGAGCACAAGCCAATCTTCCATTCCATGGTGGGGACAGGCTTGGACATAAACCTGTAGCCTCTCCCATGCTTCAGGGATGGACTCGAGTAATGTTTACTGCAAGTTGGATATCTCCCCCTTAGAGCACTGGTTTTGCTCATGGGGAAGAACTTGGCAAGGAATGTCGTGGAACATTTGTCCCATGTTTTGATAGCTTCCTTGTTCTGGTAGAACCACTGTTTCGCCTTCCCCGTAATGGAGAAAGGGAACAGCGGAGCTTGATGCTAGTTGGTGCAATGTCTTTCATAATGATGGTTTCACACAACTCAAGAAAGTGTTGAAGATGAGCATTTGCATCCTCATTGGGCAAGCCATAGAACTGGCTTGCCTGCACCATCTTGATGAGGCTAGTACAGAGCTCGAAGTTTCCATTCCCGACATTGACAGCGGGTCCAACAGGCATGTTGGCAACAGCAGGGATGGAGTAGTCGCGGAGTGACTTGGCCATGATGATAATAGCGGATGATGCAAGAGTGAATGGTTTGTCTGCCGGCAGAATAGCAGAAGAATCTATACGGGACTTGTTCTTCCTTAGGAGTGCCTCTGGATCATCGGTGAAGTTGTTCGGCAGGTTAAAACCACTCATACACTATCCTGTTTTCATTCCAATAAAAAGAGGAAGAAACGAGCAAAGTTAGCCTGCCTAAACTATGGCTACCATTGCTTATTGTGCAATCAATGTTTATACCAAGCTAGATGTTTTTATTTCCTTTGCCCTACCCTTCCTTTGCCCTCCCCGACAATGGCGCTAGAAACGCTTGTTGGCATTTCTTAGCATCACTACTAAAGATAGACTAAAAGCCCATCCGTAGTAACAACACTAGAAACGTGTGTTGGCATCCCTAACCACCATTACATCAGAAGAGTAACTCTTGGCCCTTAACAACACCAACCAAGGTAATGTAGTCTGGTAATAATAGTTAGAAGTGCCTGATTGGCCTTCCTAATTGTCATTACTTATGATATGCAAAATTGTAGCATGGCACCATGGGTTGCACAAGAATTATAGTCCTTAAGTAATGGTACTTAGGTACACCAATCATGATAGCTCAATATGAATTTACAATAAATTCACAAGCCTATGGAACTATCATTGTAGCATTTCAACCCATGAGTAATCAGGGGTGTCGTATTTATAATTTTTCGAAGGAGGGCAAGATGAATGCATCTAGCTTTGGTATAAACATGATCACTTATTGAATGCATAGGTATACATAGCATAGGTAGGGATAAATCATTGTTCAAAGATAGTGGACACACATCTAAGCCAACCTCAAGGATAAAAGAGAAACAAAGAATAAAAGAATAAATCTAACTGAGCAGGCATTGATCTTATACAGCTATACAAAGAATTGTTAGTAAACATCTAACTAGCATGTCTAGCATCAGGACTAAGTCTGGGATGACAGGCAGATCCCCGCAGCTGGTCTGCCAGCTGATAGAGACTTTACGAACTCCTACTGAATACCCAAATGTGGGGGAGTTCTTGGGATGGACAGGGCTGTCACCACCTGCCCACCTACCCATCTGCCCGTGGGGCACCAACATATGTGCCGATCTCCGCATACCCAGGCACCACGCCCGTGTAATTAGAAACAACTCCTGACCGCAATGGACCCCAACCCTTCGGATTGACAGGCTAGGTTAAGAGCAACTGAGAAGGCACGATGAACCATCACCTCATCCCTAGTTCTTCCTCTATTCATACTAATTCGATGAACGATGAAGAACAATGATGAGCATGTGAAGAACATAACACATAAACTATATGCTAGTTGATATATCATGATCATAACATGAACAAGACTATACTCTAGTTCATATGCATTGCTATATAAATGAGATAAGAGCTTGAACTTGGAAGAGAGCTGCATTATATTCATACCAAGGTGTTCTTCTTCTTCCAAGGAGACAAGCTCTCCTTGCTAGCTCTTGCCTTGCTCTACTACTAAAACTAACCTAAAGAATACAAGTGAAGAATGTGAGGGGACTGGCTCTAAATGATGGTGTGTGTTGGAGGAGAGCTCTCCCTCTCTTTTTAGAGTCAAACTAGGATAGTTTTGGCAACAACAAATATGGAAGTAGGTGAAACGACATGGGGGAACCGCCTATGAACCGCCTGCCAAAGCTAGGCCCGAGATGGGCCTGCTAGGGGGCGGCTAGTCCTGGGGGCCATCGGTCCCCTAGTGGGGCCTGCCGGCCACCGCCTTTGCATGGTCGGTTTATCTCTGGGCCTAGACCTCTCCTATGGTTACAATTGGGCCTAGAATGCTAATGAAGGCAGGCTTCTCTTCTTCTTTTGGTTGTGCCTTTTCTGAATACGAATTCCAGAATGCACTTTCTTTATGGTTTTTGTGCATTTCCACATGTCACACCTGCAAGTCAAGTATAGACCAAAACTTGTGGAAATGTTAGTTTAAAGCCCTACCTACTATTTATTTTAGTAACATATTGGTGGTAGAAAATAGGCTCTAAGGACTACCAACACATGCTAATCCCACACGTCGGATGGAGAACGGCCCTAGATGAATCTTCCCACATGTCAATCATCAAAGGGTGATGGCCTCAAGGTTCCCCTGGCAGGTAGGTCCCACATGTCCATTAGTTAAGTGTGGTAGAATGGCGCCCATTCGAAACAGATGAGTATTAGCGGGTCCCATAACATCGAATGGAGAAGTGTCCGGCTGCCCAACGCCTCTGTGACGATTCCATCAGGTTTTTCGTGATGATTCGTGTGACCTTTTTAAAATATGTCATGAAAAACATAATTGTCACTTAATTCAAAGACCAAAGCAACCAAAATGTCATGGAAACCACTCTTTGGTGACCATAACAAAATCATCATAAGAATTTTCATCATGGTAGGTCATATCTCTACTAGTGTGATTGTGCTCCTTGCACGCCAACTATTGATATTTGTTACACACACGAAAGATAAGATAAGTAATTCGCAAGCGCATGGATATCAGTGAGCACTTCACCTGGAAAATAATTCTAGAGTATCGTATTTATTTATCCACAAGGAGAAAACATGCGATGACTAACCAAATCTATACTACTACCCCTGAGCTGCAAGCAAGGTAATTTTGATATAAGCGATATTGAGAAAACTACTTACGGCACCCTGGTTCTAACTTGTGGCAAGCTTTGCAACTACTGTTCTATTAGGGATGTAGCAAAGGAAAACAGACACTGCAGAAGATGCTTAACCTCAGGCTTTTAATCCTACCAGACCTAACGGGAGGAGGCTCCAAAGGTAATAATGGGACTGTCACTTCCCATGCTACAACCAACCGATCCGGCTAGGTAGGGGATATCTATGAGTACCCAAGTCTAAGCATCACGCTTACACTATGGATGTTATACACTACCCTCTACGCGAAGAAAATAAAGTAAACTCATAAACCAAAGAACAATAATAACAAAAACTTACTAGTATTTAGAAGTTGAATCACCAAAGACCCTCATAAGCAAGCTCCAGGTTAGAGAGACTTGATCCCGCAGGTACAAGCTGGAGAGGAGACATCGATAGGCCAGGCTTCCTCCAAATTCTACCTCCACTCTATCTCTCTCAATCTAGAAGAATAGCTCTAATCTCACATAGAGACTAAAAAGATACTCTGTTGAATGCTAGGCTCTAAAGAGAAGAGATCCATTCAAGGGACCCCTCTCTAGCTAATTCTCTCTGGAAATAATGAATTAGGGTTTCTGAATTTGTCTGAGTTAGGGCCAGGGGCCCTGCTTATATATCCTCCTAGGATACACCACAGCCCTCAGATCAAACCGACCTTCATCATGGCTTAGATTTATCCTCAAAGACGGTTAGAGGCAGGATCCACAAGCTGAGCCCTGATTGGCTAAGGACTAGGGCGGGCGCCCTGGATGCTAGGGCGGGCGCCCTATCATCCTAACAGGTGGGCCCCACCTTCCAGGGGGTTGCCTTCCCGAGTCTTCTAGATTCTTCATTTTCATGCGTGGGTCTTTCTCTCTATGTAATCATGACATGTGGGCCTAAATTGCTTATTTCCTGATAACTCGCTATAGAAATATATATTCACCAAACCTTATAGAATTCTGTTAGTATAAAACCCTAGTCTATGATGATACTTGTTTCCACAGCATTTTATAAGTTAAGTTGATGGTTAAAAAGGATAGAACTACCATCAACAAACTCCCCCTTTTACTTGTCCTCGAGAAAAGGATGGATTACCTTAGGCATAAACTCTGGACAAGACATCAACAGTAGATTGTTCCTTAGCCGGTCGTACCTATACTATGGGATTCAAAGTGTCTATCAAACAATTTTGGGTAGTTGAGGAATGGAATAGCTTGAAATAGAGCCCCCTTTCTCTTAGACCTATCACTTGGAGTTTTTGTATACCTTTTCAAAATAAAACTTAGCTTACCTTCTCCTTCATGTGGTACACTCAAGTCACTCAATATCTGTGGTATTTGTGGATTCTCACTGAGGCATGTATGGTGAATGCCTTTGCATCCTATTCTACAAAAGCTTATATGGAGTTGAAGGTATTTCAAGGATACAGCATACTCACCTTGCATATGTTGCCTAGTCAAAATGGAATCCTCAGAGGTGAGTGTCATACCCTTAGATCAAGATTGTGCATGTGCGTGGAAATATTTAGTGGCCAAACCTAATTCTACTTTGCTCCTTGAACAAGGTTTTCTTTCTTTTGAAACAGAAGATAATTGATAAACTTTCTTCGAAAGACTCATGGGCTATCACATATTTTTCTAGGGGTATTTATTTTTTCTAGTTCCCCGCTTTCTTTTCTTTCTTTCTCTCTCTTCTTCTTTTTCAAATACTGAATTTTTCATAGCCTCATGTAATATGATAAACTTTGAAACAAAAGCTTGGGGAGAGAGAAACTTGAAAAGAGATATTACAAAAGCTTGGAGCATCTAATAAAAAATCTATAAATATTTTTGGATCTTCTCTCAGTGTAGGAGATAGATAAATGGCGAAAAGCATATTTTTGTGTACTCCCAGTGTAGGAGCAGCAGATATATATCTGGGTGCAAGTGATATTGATATTAATGAATTTGACCCTCCCCTTGACAAGGGTCTCACACGGGTTAACCAAACTCAACACAAAGCAACAGCCTATGTGCTAGTTTTTCATACTTGATAAGGCTCTAGTAGGTATTTTATTTTTACCACAGAGGAGAAGCATAGCTAATAATTTTAATAATTTTATAAAAGAAAGTCTCCAAATGACAAAGCATCAGAAATCAGGTTCTCATTATTCTACCATCTCACACTCCACAACCACTTAAGTTAAATTGGGGTGCCTATAAAATTAAGTTCTCAACAACAACAGGACTCCCAGGAAAAATCATGGTGTGAGTCTATCTTGAGATCATGACTAAAATAATTACCTTCTCATTTTAATTATTAAGAATTTTTAATTGAAGCATTTAATTGTGAATGAGACAGAAAATTGCAAATATGAAAAATGGGATGTGTAGGATGCAAACCTGACCATGGTCAAAGGATGGAGCTAGGGGGCCCACACCCAGGGCGGGTGCCCTGGGTAGTAGGGAGGGCGCCCTACTTGGGTAGCCTCTTGGGCTCTGTTTCGACGTGCAGCGCATTCATGACATATCTTTGCAAAATTTTTGATCGTTGTGGTTAAATCTATTTGTTACGTCATTGAGGGTCTCCCCACACTTGTTTCCTGTTATCCTTTATACACAGCATGGTGGAGACAAAAGAGACAAAATATATCCAATATAATAATGACCAACTCTTTATTTCAGTATCATGTAGGGCACAAATTACAAATTGATCAAAGGGAACGAATCGAACTAATCAAGCAACTAATCTTTATCTAAACGAACCAAACGGTGCCCTATCAACTGCTCAACAAACTTATTGATCTATTTCATCTCTATGACATCAACTCTATCTGCTATCTTCTTAGTGTCATGATCAATGCAATCTATTTTCTCATAAGTATTGAGGATGCACCTCCCATGAACACGCTGGGTGGCTTCTATGGAAGAGTTGATGGCACGTTGGGCCTCTAGCTCTTTTTCTAAATCAGCTAAGGTTTTGTGGTGCTTGCGAGGCATCTCAGAAGTAGCAAGGGAATGCTTGGGAGCATCCTTCGGAGGAATGAAGTTGACTTTGGGGGGTTAGCATAGAATCCCTCGAAGTAAGTGACAATTACTTAGCATAGACGATTTCGCCTTTCTTGTTAGGGAATTCTTGGGAGCATCCTTCGGAGGAATGAAGTTGACTTTGGGGGGTTAGCATAGAATCCCTCGAAGTAAGTGACAATTACTTAGCACAGACGATTTCGCCTTTCTTGTTGGTCTTCACACCCATCAACATCTCATTGTGCTTTAGCAGGAGGAGCTTGGTTCCAGCAGGCAGCTTGACAACGAGACCCTTTGATGGCACTCCTTCAAGTTGAAGAGGTTGAGGCGGCACCGTGAGAACCGGTTGTGAGAAGTAGAAAGCACCATAGGAGCGAGGCTTAGGTGATGGAATGGTAGTAAGGGGGCGAGCATCGCTAACCAAGAGTAAGGCTTTGAGATCTAGGTCTTCTGTTGGAAGCTTGTTGAGGTCGATCCCATAGGGGATCATCATCCTCTCGGTGTTCTGGTGGTCTTTGGCCATTGGAGCGGGGGAAGAGCTAGCAAGCTTCTATGCAGAAGGAGATGAAGGCTTAGATAGAATGAGAATGGCTGATGTCATGGGTTGTTTATATAGGGGGTTCGGAGGACCAAAATGGTACCTCAAAGGCATCTCCGAGACGAACAATGCACGGATCAACTTGGAATAAACATTTTTGGATAGAAGTGTGTAGAAGAATCGCGAAGCAAAAAGGTGGCGACGAGGTGGCGCAGGCGTAGGGTAGGCGCCCTAGCTAGCAGGGCGGGCGCCCTGGCCTCGAGCCCTCTCGACCCCAACTTTTTCAAAATATTTTTTATATATTTTTATTGTTTAGAAAATATATGTTGGGCCCCAAAACCAAAAAGTAAAAAGGTTAGGCCCAAAGCACTCTTAACTAAGAAAGAAATTAATTAGGTCTAATTCTTCTACTTCTTTATTAGGCTCTAAAAATAATTTAAGGCATTGTCCATTTACATTGAATAACGTACGATGATGAGCTCACCACTTTGAATGGTCCTTCCCATTTAATCTGTAATTTTTTGTGTCCGAAGAGCTTCATCCAGGAATTAAAAAGTAATACCTTACCTCCTAGGGCGAACTCCTTCTTAATTCTCTTGTCATGCCATCTCTTTACTCTGTCCTTGTTGATCTTTGAAGTATGATAAGCTTTTTCTCTCCACTCTTGTAGTTCGGATAGTTGCATCTTCCTCCTTTCTCCTGTAGCTTCAAGGTCCATGTTCCATCTCTTGATAGCCCAATGAGCTTTGAATTCTAGCTCAACTGGTAAATGACAAGTCTTCCCATACACTAATTGGTATGGAGACATCCAAATTGGTGTCTTGTACGCTATCCTGTAAGCCCAGAGTGCATTGAGTAGCTTATCCTTCCATGCAGTACCCATTTCATTCACCATCTTCTACATAATATTCTTGATTTGTTTACTTGATGTTTCTGCCTGGCCACTTGTCTGAGGGTGATAAGGAGTAGCGACGTTGTGACATATTCCATGTCTTGACAAGTAGTCCTCAAAGTGCTTATAATGAAGTGAGATCCTCCATCACTGATCGCTATCCTTGGGACTCCAAATCTTGGAAATATTATTTCTTCAAACATCCTTTTTGAATTTATGTGGTCACCATTCCTGCATGACAGTGCTTCTACCTACTTGGAGACATAGTCAACTGCCACCAGGATATACTCGTACTTCTTTGATGGTGGGAATGGTCCCATATAATCGATTCCCCAAACATCGTAGAGTTTAATCTGAAGGTTGTTGGTGAGTGGCATGGCATCTCTTGAGTTGATATTACCGTGCCTTTGACATGGTCCACATCTTTGGATGAATTCTCTCATGTCTTCATACATTGTTGGCCAAAAGAATCCACATTGCCAAATTTTTGCATGTGTACGGAATGCCCCAAAGTGTCCTCCATATGGTGATGAGTGACATCTTTCAATAATCTTTATTCCTTCTTTAGCAGGTACACATCTTTTGAGTAGGCCATTGGCACATACTCAAAAGAGGCATGGCTCATCCCATATGTGAGCATGACTCTCCTAGACGAGCTTCCTTTTGTTTCCTCCTGGTGGTACATAACCTAAAACCATAAAATTAACAATATCTGCATACCAAGGGTTAGATCTATTGATTTCGTAGAGCATGTCATCTCGAAGTGAGTCGTTGATGGGAAGTTCCTGTGGGTTCTCAAACTGCATTTTAGACAAGTGATCGACAACAGAATTTTCTACTCCCTTTTGATCTTTTATTTCTAAGTCAAATTCTTGGAGTAGCAAAATCTATCTTATCAAATGAGGTTTAGCATCTTTCTTAGTGAGCAAGTATTTTAAAGCAGCATAATCAGAATAAACAATTACTTTAGCTCCTACTAAGTAAGATCTAAATTTATCGATAGCAAAAACAACAGCCAGGAGCTCTTTTTCAGTTGTTGCATAATTAAGCTGAGGTCCTGTCAAAGTTTTACTAGCATAAGCTATTTCATGATGCTTCTTATCTTTAGTTTGTTCTAAAACTACCCCCACAGCATAATCACTGGCATCACATATAATTTCAAAAGGTAAAGACCAATCAAGGGGTTGAATGATTGGTGCAAAACTGAGAGCTTTCTTTAAGGTTTCAAAAGATCTTAAACATGCATCATCAAATTCAAAAGGAACATCCTTGGCTAGCAAACTAGTAAGAGGTCTAGCAATATATGAGAAATGTTTTATAAATCTATGATAAAAACCAGCATGGCTAAGAAAACTACTAATTCCTTTCACATTCACAAGTGGAGGCAACTGTTTAATTACTTCAATTTTAGCTCTGTCTACCTCAATGCCTCTTTCAGACACTAGGTGACAAAGCACTATTCCTTCTCTAACCATAAAATGACATTTTTTCAATTAAGGACTAAGTATTTTTTTTACATCTTTGCAAAACTCTATCTAAGTTTTCAAGACAATTATCAAAAGTTTTTCTATAAATAGAAAAGTTATCCATGAAAACTTCCATAATCTCTTCAATCATATCAGAAAATATAGACATCATGCATCTTTGAAAAGAAGCTGGAGCATTACATAGCCCAAAAGGCATTCCACGATAGGCATAAGTTCCATAGGGACATGTAAAAGTAGTTTTACTTTGATCATTAGCATGGATAGGGATTTGGTGATACCTTGAATATCCATCAAAAAAACAAAAAAAAGAATGATTGGCTAACCGTTCTAGCATCTCATCAATAAAAGGCAACAGGAAATGATCTTTCCTTGTTTCTTTATTAAGCTTTCTATAATTTATGCACATCCGCCATCCCGTGACGGTGCGTTGAGCTATTAGCTCATTCTTATCATCCCTAACAAAAGTCATGCCTCCCTTCTTAGGCACAACTTGAACAGGGCTTACTCACTGTGTGGCACAGGATATATAATCCCTGCATGCAGTAGTTTCCAAACTTCCTTCTTAACTACCTCTCTTATTGCATTGTTGAGTCTACATTGGGATTCTCTAGAAGGTGGAATATTTGGATCTGTAGGGATGCGATGCATGTAGAGAACTGGAATAATTCCTTTAAGATCTTTGAGCGAGTAGCCAAAAGCTGAGTAATGTCTCTCTAAGACAACCATCAAACAAAGAGTCTGCTCCTGAGTGAGTTTATCATTTATAATTATAGGAGACTCTGGATCATTATCAATAAAAGCGTATCTAAGACCGGGTGACAAAGGTTTATGCTCTATAGAAGGTTTAGGTGGCTCTGCAAACTCATCTAATGGTTCAGGCTCAGAAAAATTAGCTTCTTCTTCAATGAAGAATTTAGCGTCATCTTCTAGACCTAGTTCAGCTAGGAACTCAAGAGAAGCAGCCTTAAACTCTTCTAAAGGATCAAGTTGAGGATAAGATTCAGTCATAGAATTTAGAGAATGAGATATGGACATCGGGATTTGGATTTGTTTGCCAAAGCAAATGTTTAGCTTCTTGGTTTTCCCTTCATAAAGAAGTCTTCTAAAAGGTTGTCCTATCAATAGGTCAAAGTCCCATGTATCAAAGAAATAAAAGTTCAAATGAACCATGGTTCCTTCTACCTAGATGGGTAGGACATGTAAAATTCCTTAATTAGGGATAATATGTCCTAAAGGACCCTTCATTATTTTTGTTGTTGGGGTTAATGCCATGTCTTTCAATAAATGTTGTGCAAGAGAAATAGACATGATATTAACACCTACAACTAGATTGTAGAGAGTGTCAAAGTGGTCTAAATCAATTTGGCAACGGATTGGAAGAGAAGGTGATTTTAATCGGATCACATCAGAGGAAAGCTCTGATTCTTCCAACCATTCATTGCTTATGATTGACACTAACTCTGAAGTGCTTTTATAAGAGATATTCTTAGAAAGAATTGAAGGTTTTTGAAAAGGATTTTGTGGTCTCTTTATAGAATAATAATTCAAAATGTTTCCAAAATCGGCAAAAAGATCAGGTTCAATATCAAGGATAAAATCAGGAAGCAGAATCTCTTCTTTTTGTTCTTGTGGCTCGAAACTTGGAATGGCTGAAATGGAAGGTGTAACTGGCAAAGCAATAGCTTCAGCCACTTGGGATTCTACTTCTAGGAGGTTATCATACTCAGAGGATAAGATTTTGTCTAAAGGTATCCTTGCATTCTCAGAAGAGACATGCAAGAATGATCCTCCAGAAGTCGTATCGAGCAATTTTCTACTTTCTCTAATCAGTCCTTTGTAAAAATGTTGAAGAAGAACTGGGTCTGATAAACTTAGGTCCAGGCCAGAATCTAAAAGGTTAGTAAAACAATTCTAGGATAAGGCCAAAGATTCATTGTCTTCTTGTTTGAAGGTCAGAACCTTGACTCTAAGGTCAATGATTTGGTAGATAGGATAGAAATCTAGGCAAAAGTTGGAACGTAAGGATCCCCAATCTCCTTGTTGCTTACCTACTGCTTTACTATACCATTTTATTGCTTTTCCCATTAAAGATAAAGGAAAGAGCTTCCAACATAAAGTTTGATCAGATATGCCTTCTATGCGAAGACAATCACATGTTTGCTCAAAGTCTCTAACGTGAAGGTAAGGATTTTCATCGTCCTCTCCTGAAAAGGATAGGCTTTGGACCATTGCAATCAATCGTGGACTCAGCCTATAGTTAGTATTTTGGATAGGTTGTGATGATTCCCATGGCACAAGGCTGGTCTCCGAAGGTGCCAAAATTTTAAAGATAGGAATGGAATTTATGTCATCCATAAGGATGGAAAAAGGTAAGATAGCAAAGATGAGATAAAAGAATAAAAAGGGTAAAAAGGTAAAAGTATAGGTACAAGGTAGAGCAAGATTTAAGGTTCACTCAGCATACCGTCTTTCTCCCCGGCAATGGCGCTAGAAATGCTTGTTGATATTTTTTATGCACACAAAAAATAAGATAAGTAATCCACAAGCACATGGATATCAGTGAGCACTTCACCCAGGAAATAATTCTAGAGTATCGTATTTATTTATCTGCAAGGAGAAAACATGTGATGACTAACCAAATCTATACTACAACCCCTAGTTCTAACCTGTGGCAAGCTTTGTGACTACTGTTCTATTGGGGACGTACCAAAGGAAAAGAGACACCACAGAGGATGCTTAACCTCAGGCTTTTAATTATACCAGTCCTTCTAACGGGAGGAGGCTCCAAAGGTAACAATGGGACTGTCACTTCCCACGCTACAACCAACCGATCCGGCTAGATAGGGGATATCTATGAGTACCCAAGTCTAAGCACCACGCTTACACTATGGATGTTCTACTCTACCCTCTACGTGAAGAGAATAAAGTAAACATGTAAACCAAAGAACAATAATAACAAGAACTTACTAGTATTTAGAAGTTGAATCACCGAAGAATCTCAGAAGCAAGCTCCGGGTTAGGGAGACTTGATCCCGTAGGTACAAGCTAGGGAGGAGACACCGACAAGTCGAGCTTCCTCCAAATTCTACCTCCACTCTATCTCTCTCAATCTAGAAGAATAGCTCTAATCTCACATAGAGACTAAAAAGCTAATATCTCTTGAATGCTAGGCTCTAAAGAGAAGAGATCCATTCAAGGGATCCCTCTCTAACTAATTCTCTCTGGAAAATAATGAATTAGAGTTTATGAATTGCCCTAAGCCAGGGCTAGGGGCCCTGCTTATATAGGCCCCTAGGATGCACCATAGCCCTCGGATCAAACCAACCTTCATGCACGGCTTAGATTTATCCACAAAGGCGGTTAGAGGCAGGATCTATGAGCTAAGCCCTGATTGGCTGTGGGCCAAGGCAGGTGCCCTGTCATCCTGATAGGTGGGCCCCACCTTCTAGGGGGTTGCCTTCTCGAGTCTTCTAGATTCTTCATTTTCATGCATGGGTCTTTCGCTCTATGTAATCATGACATGTGGGCCTAAATAGCTTATTTCCTGATAACTCCCTGCAGAAATAGATATTCACCAAAACTTGTGAAATTTTGTCAGTATAAACCCCTAGTCTATGATGATACTTCTTTCTACAGCATTTTATAAGTTAAGTTGATGGTTAAAAGGGATAGTTAACTACCATCAACACCAACTCACGCTCTAGGTCTGTAATCTTCTGCTTCCAAGTGGCCTCCTTGCTCTCTGACTTGCGGATCCTCTCATCAACCTCCATCAGGTAGTGGCGGTCATGGCGTCCCTTCCGCTCCAGCTCGACGATGTACTTGTCTTGGCACAATAAGTACATCTGGGAAGTACGGAGGCAAGGGTTGTGCCCAACACTAGTAGTCTGGTCTGCTCGGTGACGGCGATCTCCTCCCAAGTACCCTGATGGACATCGAGGGCACGAGAAAGGAGATGGAGGTGGCTCTCCTTCAGGTACTCAACTGCATTATGCAGCACCGTGCGAAGTGCCACACACAAAACGGACTGAACATAAATGCTAGTTTTGGTGTCGAAGGCGAAGTCGGTGAAGGCGGCGACTCCAGGAAGGTTCATGCTTGCAGGTACAATGATGACCACTGCCTTGTATCCCTCAATGCCTCCCTTAGGGAAGGGCTTGCTATGGCAGAGATACTCTACATTCTCCACGAGAACACAAAGCTCGATGAGAACCTCGTGAAGCACGTGAGCGTAGCCACCATAGTCGGTCCCATCGAGTCCATACTCAACGGTGTCCAACTACAATGGACCAAGCAGCTGGTGCAGGGAAGGATCCATCTGCAAGTTAACACAAAAATGGAGTTAGAATTATCATGAGAGAGGTAAGCCAAGCATAAAAGCGTATGCAAGGTCGGTATATGTTGATAATTTATCATCGATAGCCCACCACCAGGGTACCCAGGAGGTTGTTTTTTGTTCAGAGGAGCTTGGCAGACTGTGGAACTCGGTAGTTGCAGCAACAAGCTTGACGAGATAGATGATTTTATACTGGTTTGGGCCCTCAACTTGCGTCAAGTAAAGACCTTTATGTCCAGTCGACGTGAGCCTGTTGTGTTGTATTGATGAGTATGAGGGATTGTATTATGCTGTGTACTTCATGCTTACAAAGGGTACCCTCAGCAGCCTTATATGGGGTGAGGCTAGTTGCGGGTTCTGCGTTTCCTAGTTGTATTCTAGGAACGAGTCCTAAACTAAGAGTTTCGTACTCTTTCCTATTACAATCCACCTAAGATATGGTAATTTACATGTCATGTTGCTCCGTGATTGACTCGAATAGGGTGGCGGGTTCTTCGATCCTTCGTTCGTATTCTGTTTTTTGGGGAACCTCGGATGTCCCCCATCGACATACCCCCCAGCGTTCCCAGATTTGGAACTCGGAAACCGGGTTCTTTGGAGGTGAAATCTTGGGATGCTCTTCCTTCATGCTGTCGTCTAGGTCATTTAGGGAGTGAAATTGCACTCACTGAGTGTAGCCCCTGAGCCTCTTGTTTTTTGGTATAAAAAGCTAGAGGGTCTAGTTGTAGCCTTCGTCTTCTGGTCGTCATCTCCGTTCTTTCATGAAGTACAAATTTAAAAAATTTGTACTCATTGAGTGTAGCCCCCGAGCCTCTTGCTTTGTGGAACAAAAAGCTGGAGGGTCTTGATGGAAAATTTGAAAAGTGTCTTTGTTGTTGGGTACTCCTGCAGCCCCCATAAAGGGTTATAAGGGTGCTACGCTAGCCAGAAAACAAAACTTTTCTGCCTCATAAACCAGGATCTACTACTAGTTACAGGTTACAGGATTACCACTAGACGCTTGGGTGTAGCGGAAGATGACTCGATGTAGTCATACGCATCACAGCAGGTAGTGCAGTTGGTGGTCATCCATCACGTCAATCCCCTCATGCAGTTCGTCCTAGTGCTCCAGATGCAGCACCTCCGAGGAATTCCACACGTGCAGGGAAGAAGCGATACGCCTCCGGACTGCTAGGTGCGCGAGGAGCAGAAGGCGAGAGCGTGGGAAGGGCGATGGCGGCGGTCAAAGGCCCCAAAAAACCCTGATCGCGGCCCTACCCCTTGCTTTTATAGGCGTCCCCAATGAGCTCACGAGTTGGAGGCCCATCAGTAACCCTAAGCCTTGTCTAATTCGGGTCCAACCAGAATTAGGCTTCCAGCCCCTTAAGCGTGCGACCCTATGGGTTCACGCACACATTGACATGAGCCGAGTACTCCTACTCGCCCAATAGTTAACAGCAGCCTCTAGCAAGGCGTGGCAACTCCTATGTGCACACAAAGATCATATTAGATGAACCACTACGACCACATACAAGTTATTCCCTTTGCCACTCGATATATGGTTCAACTCGTGGATTAACACTTAACCCAAGCATGGCCATGCATTTGTTGATCTAATCACTTAAGTGATCCAGTGATATCTCTCTCGCGTAGAGAGGGGCAAATTTCATCTTGATTGTCTATGTCTCATAGCATGCTTTTCGACCACCCGAAGACCAACTTTATAACTACCTAGTTACGGAGAAGTGTTTGATAGTCCTTAAGTAGGCCGTTTCACACCTTGAGTACATACCACAATCTCAGGTCTAAGGACATAACGTATATGACGTGAATAGAGACTTTCTCATATCGGGTCAGTCCAGCCTACATGTCTCACATGTGCCCATATTATTATTTTGACATCTCCATGTCTATGACTTGTGAAACATAGCCATTAACTAATACATGTGCTGGTCTAATATTCAAGTGTGTTCTCACAAGAACACCGACCAGGGACAACTTTGGAATAACCATTCAAGTAATTGAGTTCCACAAAAAATTCACATAATTGCCAATCAATACAAGTTGTCTATAATGGATATTCAATGAACACTTTATTAATCATGGATACAATCAGAATATCATCATTTACATGATTTGCTCTAGGGCATATTCCCAACACCCCGAGCCTTTTTTGGGTTCTTTTTAGTATGAGAGAACTCGGAAAAGGGTTCTAGAGTTCCTTGTTGATTTAGTTCTTCACTGACATGTCGTTGGTTGTTGAGTGCCTTCATTGCTTTTGTGCTTTTCTTAAATATGCTGTTGGATATGCCTTCTTCAACTTGTAGTGACTTTTTACTGCTCGCCCGTGACTCTTGCAGGCGCTTTTGATGGCTTCAGTGTGCATGCCTGTCCTCCTGTCAGCTATGTAGTAGCTCCGCGTGCTTGTGTAGTCACTTCAAGGCTCTATCCTCTTCACAAGGTTGTTCCCGCTTTTGCTGCATTTTTGTTTTATGGACTTGGTCTTCCTACACCCGTTCTAGCTTATAAATTTGGCTTCCTGGTGCCCGTTCTTTCCTCATTCACTTGTAGTTTTCTTGAGCTGTTTCTTCCTTCTTGGTGCCCATTTCTTGTAGTCTTCTTGAGCTGTTGCTTCCTTTCTTTATAGCTATGGATTTGCTGGTGAGCGAGCTTGATGAGCCCCCAGGCTTGTTCTATGATCTCTTTTAGCGAATAGTGTGGGTCTTGTGATAAGGGTTAGTAGCAGGCTAATCCCCGGTGGAATCACATTGTTGAAGGTGTCAGGGCGAACGATGTAGGGCTTGTGATGTACTTGGTGCTTTCTCCGGTGTCTCGTTTTCCAATGCCCTTCGCCCTTCCTCCTTGTTGCCTTTAACTTGGTGGTTCATGAGCTGTTTAGGTTGTTCATGCTTCGCATGATGTGGGCCAGCCTCTGCTTTCTTCTCTGTTGTGTCATTTTGGCGCCGCACTACAAATCAGCTCGTGTTGGGAGATCCATCCAGGTTCTTCAGGAGTCGTGGAGAGTGAAGAAGTGGCTGCTACCCCCGTGTACTTGGTGCTCCGGCCATTCTCAGTGACTTTAGAGGCAGATTTGCTTGCCGCGATTTCGTTTATGGGGTTACCTGGCTACTTGTCGGCATCGAATCTTGGTAGAGGTTCAAACCTCGAATTCTAATGGGTTCGTTGTTGATATTTGCAGTTGACCAGGACTTTCTTGATGCCCTTGCGAATTCCATCAGGCTCCTGGTTGCTGCATAAATGTATTTCTCCTGGTTCATCGGGTCTTGTATCCTCTTGTACCCTGTCGTAATCTCAGTGTCTTCTTGATCGGTGAAATAAAAAAGATATTTGTTTATCCCCTATTTTAGTGATTTGTACGAG
Organism: Bothriochloa decipiens; assembly: GCA_023333625.1. Classification (NCBI taxonomy): domain Eukaryota; kingdom Viridiplantae; phylum Streptophyta; class Magnoliopsida; order Poales; family Poaceae; genus Bothriochloa; species Bothriochloa decipiens. The sequence goes on along the minus strand of CM041639.1, from coordinate 22,961,949 downwards.
TTGTTTGCTGACTGAAATGATGTTGTATGGATGTGATTCTGCGATTCTGACTGGGTCGAGTTCTTTTGAAGATATGTCGGAAGTTGAATAATATGTCCTGCCTGTCTGCAGGTTCTTCTGATATGCCTCCGACGCTTCCGAGTTCTTTTGATGTCATAACGGTTGGTCCTTGCAATCTGTTGCTTCAGCGGGTTGTTGACGTTCCCAAGTTCTTTCTTATCTTGCTGTCTTCATGGTAAAAAAATCTGTCCAAGATACTCTATTTTCTACTCGTCGAAAATATTATCGTTGTAGCTTTTATTTCTCCTATAATTAAAAACTTGTTTAGGAAAATTATTTCTTCAAAATCAACGACTCACAGCACACCTCCTACAAATATAACGGACCAGATTAAAAGTACGATGAAGGCCTTGTTCAACGCGTCGCGAGCAGATCAACGCGTCGCGAGCAGTGTTTGAAGCCACAGTTCGAATCCTAGGCCTTGTTTAGATACCTGAATTGGCCTCCCAATTTCAGCATTTGGCACTATGCAAAAAAAGATTTTTCGTTACATCAAAATATCGGCACATGCATAGAGTACTAAATGTAGATAAAATCAAAAACTAATTACATAGATTTATTGTACTTTACGAGAAGAATATTTTGAGCCTAATTAGTCAAAGTTTAAATAATTTTTACCAAATAGAAATAAAATACTATAGTACACATTTATGATAAAATACCAACTTGGCAATCCCAACTTGAGGATCTAAACAAGACCCTAGCCACAGCCCCGTTCCAACAAAAATAAAAAAAATATAAAAATTCTTTCCCTTCTCCACGTTGGAGCCCCATTACGTAACTCTAGGCCTCCCTCCCTTCTCCTCATCGCCCTCCTATCTCCCTGCCAAGGCACGGGCCACGGGTGGATCTGCGCCGCCGGACATGGCAATTGCATGGGGGTGGAGACAGATGGGGGCTCCACGGCGGTGGCTTGGGCTGCGGCGATGGTCCTGCGGCCTGCGCACAAACGCATCTGTGCACTTTGCGCCGCCGGCAGGTCGAGTCCCTCGCCGACCACAGCCGCAAGCGACATGCCTCCCGATGACGAGCTCAGAAACACGGGGACGACCAGCAGGGCCCGTACCAGGAGCACGTGAGCCGAGATGCCGGCGGTGCTGAAGCCCTACCACGACGACGAGCTCCGCAACCTCCATGGGGATGACTAGCAGGGCCCCTACCAAGAGCACGACAACCCAGATGCCGGTGCCGTTGAAGCCCTACCACAACGACGCGCTCCACAACCTCCGCGGTGACGACCAGCAGGTACCCTGCTCAGCCAGATACCAGTTGCGCTGAAGCACTACTCTTTTTTATGTATATTGCACATATTGTAATTCAGCAATGCATATGTTTAGTTCCACATGCCTTTTTTAGTTGGTTGATTTTGGCAATTATGAAGAACTCAGATTCATTTTTTTAATTCTTCGGTTTAATGCAGACTATATTCCTTCCTGTAATTGGATTAGTTCAACTGTACTAAAACCTGGCGATTTACTTGGAGTTAACAAAGACACATTGCCTTTGGAGTATGACTCACAGGTTAAGGCAGTGGAAGTGATGAAAAACATACAGAGGATCACAGTGACATTGGAGGATTTGAGAAACAGGTAATTTGCTTTCTACCACTGATGCATGGATTGTTAAAGAGACACTATGGTTGAGTTATTTGTACATTGCAAGCAAGTAACAGGATATTCAAGGGCTTCTGGAGCAATAGTGTTGCCAATGACACACAAAGACCGGTTTCAGAAATTGGGTGGCCAGGGCTGCACATGCTGCCATTGAGAGGCACTGCATGGCAGGCATGGTGCATGACCTCTTCATCAAGTGAGTGCTCGATTTCAGATTAGATGTTCTTCTCCAAATGTATAATTTTTTGTAATATGCGTCTCAGTTTCCTGACAAATGAAGGCTCTGCAGTTAATATTTCATCTGCATTTCATACCTTACTGTTGTGATATGGAGTGTTTTCAATGAGTTTGACTTCTTTTTCCTGCTAGACTAGATTTGTCTCCTTTGGGCCACCCAAGCCGATGATTTATCTGCCTGGAGACTGGAGTTCAGGGTGGCACATGCTCAAGATTGTGATAGCTGTCGCCAACCCACCAGGACGTGGCCATGGTTCGAACTTCGAAGGTAAAGCTTTCAACTGCACCTTTTCTCTGTGCTTTTGGAAGTAGGAGTTCCAGGAGAATCTATCTTCAGCTATTCATCTTTCTATTGAAAGAAGTGATTTTTTTAAGAGAAAAGGTGTCTGCGGTTTTATTGATCCACCCAAGCATAGTTGGATTTACATTCAGCAATCAGCATATTTAAGATTTTTGTGCCACTCAAAGAGGGGATATAGAATGCATTTTGACAGATCAATGGAAGCATGGACTGGTTATATATAAGCTAAATTTGGTCATGTGAATTTTGTGACTCCAGGTGCTGGTATACATAGCAGAGATATCTCCTCATAACATGAGGAGCTCTTGGCCGGTGGATAATGAACTCTGAATAATTATGCCAAATTGCAATTTCCAATGCAAGGATGAATATGATGGATGATTGTGAGACTTCTATACAAGTTCTGAGGGGATTAGATGCTGAGATCATTGCAGAACATACATGCACTATGATCAGACAGTCTCTTCGCCGCAGTTTTAAGTGGCATCAAACACATTATAACCTGGTAGGGCTAGCTTCAGTGCTCGGGAAGCCTACACCAACCACTGTACCACATACTTGCATAGTACTATCACACATAACAAATGTAAATACTCAATTTAATAATAAAACCTACGTAAGATGCAAGTATCAATTAACTTTACATGATGTGATTCTACAGGTACCTGACCATGTACCCTTCTGGCATAGACGGTCCTCTCCCTCTACCTGCATATGGCAAAGCCAGACGGAGATGCTTCCCTCCAGAACTCAGTGGTGCTTGTAGAACTCAGTCTATCCATCAAAGACAAGGTGACCTGCAATTGCAACCCACAATGACAGGATTGTCACTGGATCGTACCTTCTACTAACATGATCCAGATGTTCAGATCATCGATACGATTATTTATGTTGTAGTATGAAATTTGGATGTGTATTATGTGCGTCCAGGCCCGTGCCTGTTCCAAGCGAAGTCTGTGGAGGACTGGTACCTTGTGATGGGCAGCTGCTTCACCGAGGATTGACACAAAATTATTGACAATTATTTGCTGTGACTGTGGCTGTACACTACAAAACGATTGACAATTATTTGTGTCGGCGTTAGGAACCCGGGGGCGTCCTAAGCCAACGAGTAATCGTATGTGTGTGTAACCCGTCCGGATGGTGATGCAAGAAGAACACAGCAATTTATCCTGGTTCGGGCAAAGAAGGCCCTACGTCCAGCGGGGAGAGAAGATTTGTATTATCTTGCACCTAAGTGCTTGTACAGGGGCGAATACAAGCGAAGGAGAGAATTTGAGGGGGTCGAGTACAGAGCGAAAGTGTTATTCGGAGTCTAGGAGTCTGCCTAGGCATGTATTCGGTTGTTCGTGAGATCGTTGTCTGGAGTTTGTTTTCTTGTTTTTTTTTCTCTTGGGTCTCCTGGCGTCCCCTTTTATAGGCCAATGGGAGGCACAGGGGTACAGATGTCATGGTTCGATGACGCGGTGGTGACGTCGCGGGTCGTGGTGGTCAACTCGAGGCCTCTGTAGAGACGTGCGCTGAGCATGGCTTGTTCTGTAGCAGCGTGGCTCAGAGTTGACAGGCGTCCTTCGGAGACGTGGTTGCTGACCGGTGAAAGACGCGATCCCCTGTAGAGGATGTGCGAGTTCCTGTTGGGGTCGTATCGGGAGTTGTTGGCGCAGCTTTCGAAGTCGATGCAGGTTGACCGGAGGGCGTCGATGCGTACTCGAGGCCCAGTCGAGGGGTAGCCTCGAGCGTAGTGGTTGAGCGGATAAGATTGAATTTAGGGAATTTGATGTCGATTGTTTGTCGCGTAGTGCGTCGAAGGGGGCCTTGAGCTGCCTAACAGCACTGAGTACGGCGTAATAGTGTCGTGCAGACCGATGCACATCCTCAGTATGGGCAGTAAAGTGGGACTCGACCGCTGTACGGACCGCTATGCGGACACTATAGCCATACGATTTGACGAGGTTAGGTAGTTTTGTATTAAATGTGCTATCGAACGCACCTGGAGTTGGTGGATCGAGGGGGCTCGACCCTTGTCGTATCGAGGCGTCCGTCCCGCCGGGGCCTCGACACTTGACACGGGGTCCCCCCTCGAGTGATCATCGGCTGGTGACGTCAGTGTTTTGTCGAGGGTTGCGGCAGAGGCTAGGTACTCTGTTGTGGGCTGGCCCAGTGTGTATTTTTCGGTGGGCCCCGGTGGGTCGAGGATGTACGGTCCGGTCTTGCACGTGTTTTTTCGAGGATCCCGCTAGATTAATCTGAGGGTAAACTCGGGGTTCAACCGAAAACAAGGAAGGTTTAGGTTACCCCTTTTCTCGGTAACCGACAATTTGCTATGACTGTTAGCATACCAACTATACTAGGAGGTTGCTCTCTGGCATCCAGACTCCATCGTTTGAATTTGGCCTATGATGTGTATTGAGTATTGACGTGAGATCATGGGGGTTTCATCCCACTTGGTGACTGTGGGTTAGACTGGTATACTAGACTTCCAAAATATTATATTACATTAACCTTACATTAATCCTTTTATGTGTAGTGTTATTCACGTGTGTGTTTGCACCAAAATTTGGACTGGCAAGCATGGAGGTAGAGTCTCTCGCAGAGGACGCTGGCGGAATCGGCGAAATGCTGATATCGGCCGAAAATTGGGGAATCGGCTAAATTAAGGAAAATCGGCTAACTGGAATTGGCTATTCGAAGGTGCGTACAGGCCATGTCGACTCCAATCCGGCAAAGACAAAAGACGACACGTCAACGACATGGGACTCTATAGGGCGGAATAGTAGGGCCCAAGTTATCTAGATTAGGCAGTTATCGAGTCTTTTTCCTTATTTGCAAGTCGTATTAGGTTAGGACTCAGTCAAAGAGCAGGGTATAAATATGTAAGCCCCGGCACCTTGTAAAATCTCTCGACAATCAATACAATATTTCAGCTCCGGCCACCAACCCGTAGTTTTCCTAGGATCTCGGCGAGTTGCTTTGACAAGCTAGGCTGCATCGGGCATCCGACTCTAGTTTGCTGTAAGTTACCATCATGGTTTTTAGTTTTGTTAGATAGGGCCGGCTCGACCTCCTTTCGACCATTAGTATGGCCAAAGGGCTTGTGTTGTGCTTGATTTGGCTGGCTCGACCTCTTATCGATGCATAGCACTTCTTGACAGTTTATGTTAGCGTTTGATAGGGCCGGCTCGACCTCCTATTGCGTGCGTTAGAATAGTCTAGTTATCGGCTCTATTAGGTTTGGCAGCCTGATAGATTCATTAAATTACTCATGGCCAGTTATCGGCTCTGCTAGATTTGGCAAATCTAGCGGATTCATTAAGTTGCCGGTGTTGTTAGGTTTTTATTGTTTATTTATTGCAACAACATCTTTTGTCCGATCAAGATTGGTAGATTTGGCTTAGATCTATCTAGATCTGATTGTCATCAATGCTTTCACGTTAGATCTTATTGCTTTGATAATCAATCTCGTGCTTGCATTAGCTAGATTTGATCAATCTTGTTCATGACATGTGCGCGTTCTAGAGTATAGACGGTCTTAAGATAGATCTTTGTTTACTCCGGTTTAATTGATAGTTGCTGTAGCACCGTTGATCTCACTTGAGGTTGAAGAGGTTAAGTAAAGGTTTATGTTAAGGTTTGTTTATGCACCTAGTTCGTTCTCATGTCGGTATCGGCAAAGTTAGCCGATTTACTAGAAGCTACACTCATAACATTATATACATGTTTCTGTTTAGACTAGCTGGTTTGATAAGCTCGCTTGGTAGATCTGTTAGCTGTAATCTAGTTTCTTGTATACATGTAGGATCTTTTATATTTGTTGCATCGAATAGATTGAATCGGTTAAGGGCTTTGTTCTGTTTATGTGTATTCGAATAGCCGATTCAACAAGTTCTTTATTGTTTCAGCACATATCATGAATGGTTATATTTTTCTCTTGTCTTATATATCAGCACCATGCCATGAACGATTGCTTTGTTTACACTGCCTGTTTATTCAATTTTATTTGTCAATGCATGTTGGATGTTGATCCTCTAGTTAATGTCCTAATTAGATCGGCTATTTAGCCACATATGCGGAACTGTTTGGAATCACACCTTGTCAATTTCAGGGTCAAATTTACCTGCACGCCTTGGACTCATTCGATCGGACTAGCTGCTGAGAAGGCTGCGGGGATCATGGAGACATTCACGCCCTAGTCTGTCTGGCCTGCGAGAGGACTCGTTGGCGTGAGGCGGTCAAGTTTTTGCGCCAACACTCTTTTTGGCACGCTCGGTGGGACCACACAATCGTCAACATGACCAAGAATTCGGCTGATCTCAACATCAACAACATCCTCAATGTCACTCTGGAGGAACTTGATGAAGAACAGAGGAAGGTGATTGAGAAAGCTCTTGAGGAGTTAGAGAAGAAGTGTTTTCTTTGCTTTGGCAGAGTGCGTGATGGCAAAGTCATCTTGAAGCAACCAATGCCTAAGATTCTGATTGCAGGAGAGACTGTTGAAGGGGATGAGCAAGACAGACTTTTCTTCATGGATCAATTGCATAAGACAATCAATGAAGCCATTGCAAACCATCAAGCATACTTTCTGAAGACATTTGGTAATATCATGAAGGATGTCTTTGCCGGTTTTCCTGTTGATCAATTTGGACCTGCTTATTTCAATCTGAAGACTACAACAGGCACTGGTGAAGGTGCACAAGATCCTCCTAAACCAAATATGGCATCAATTTTCAATGGAGGCGCAAATGGCAGTGCTGCTCACCAAGCACAACAGCCGAAGGGTGCTCCTGCACCTAATTTTGGTACAACTCTCAATATACCACCTTTGGCTCAAAAAATTGCTCCCTCCATTGATAGAATTAGAAGAACCGTCAATTATCATGTGAATCAAGATCTGGGAGGAGAAGTTGCTCAAGACCAAGATGACGGTGAACCACCAGCAGGTTTTGCTAATGTATCAAGCTACAATCATTGGGGAATGCCTGCTTGCCCGATGATCGGAGGACCTATAGATCCTAATGACCAGTTGATCAAGAAGCTTGCTGAGGTGATGGAGTAGGATTTTGGCATGAAGAGGAGTCACTCCAGATCATACGGCATGCCATATCCTGAATGGTACAACCGTCTAGAGCTCCCACGTGGCTACAGAATTCCAGAGTTCTCCAAGTTCACCGGGGAGGAAAATGTTAGCATGATGGAGCATATAAGCAAGTATCTGGCTTAGTTAGGCGATGCTGCAGTTGAAGAAATCCACAAAGTTAGGTTCTTTGCTTTGTCACTGTCAGGTCTAGCTTTCTCTTGGTATTCATCATTGCCAAAAAATTCTATTCATACTTGGGATGAGTTGGAGAGAAAATTCCACGCCTATTTCTTCAATGGAACCATCGAGAAGGACATCGATGATTTGACCAGTGTTAAGATGAAGCATAATGAATCGGGTCTTGATTACATCCAGAGATTTAGGCAAACAAAGAGCTTGTGCTTCTCTTTGAATCTGTCTGATAGCCAGTTGGTGAAATTGGCTATCCAGGGGATGCAGCCCTATTTGAAGGAGAAGCTTGTGGGCATGAACTTTGACAACCTTGGTGTATTGGCGTGCAGGGTGGCTGCAGTCTCTGAATATGCTCAACCACCACGCCAGCAGAATCGTTACCAGAAGGCAGCCAATGTGGCAGGTTATTATAAGGACTTGATTCAGTTTGACTCTGATGAAGACAAAGCAGAAGATGTTCAGCTCATTGAGTGGAATCTGAACAAGAAGTGTGTTGTCGGCCATCCTTGGGGAAGATCACAGGAGAAGTTTGACTTCGATACCTCAAAGGCTGATAAAATTTTTGACTATCTGTTGAGCAAAGGCCTCATTAAAGTGTTGCATGAGCCACTTAGTGCTGAAGAGATTAAAGGCAAGAAGTACTGCAAAGCTCATAATTCCACTACTCACTCCAGCAATGATTGTAATGTCTTTAGGAGGTAGATCCAGAAAGCTATTGAGACCAAGGGGTTGGCTTTTGATGCTACAAACAAGATGATTGACGAAAGCCCCTCTGACTTTGCAATGGCTGATTTTGTGCTTCCAAAGGGGAAAGCCAAGGTGCTAACTTCTGCTAGAGCTTAAGAGTCAGGAGCAGTAGACATAAGATTGCAACTCACTGATGAAGAGTACCACGAGATCAAGAGAAGGTGTGAGAAGCAGAATAGCCGATCTGAGCAGCCAGAATTGTCTGCATTGGCTAAAAGAAGACCACATGTGACATCTTGTATTCTTTTGAACAAGTGGCAGAGACTGCAAGAGAATGACCGTAGGAGACGGTTTGAAGAGCGAGAGCACTTGAGGATGCTTGAAGAAGAGAGGTATGAACGTGAACAAGCCGAGTCACATTGGAGTTTCCCTTTCTTTAGGCATTGCTGGAACAAAGGCTTGAGGTTGCCCACTAGAAGGAATTGCCCTGAGTGCAGTGATCAGTACAGGGAGTATCTACAATCTCAAACCAACCACCGGTCTGTCCATGAAAGACTTAGACACCCTATTGGGGATCAGTGCATAAATAATTGCAGAGTACATGATCATTGTGATGCTTATGATGAAGACATGGAGGAAGTATAGCATCTTTGGCAAGCAAACCAATGGTGCCCTGGTGGTCTCTCTAGGAGTCAAAAGAGGCGAGTTCAACGCTTAAGGGAGACAGAGATCAAGCTGAAGAAAACCAAGAAGGCACAGGTCTGGTAGGCTAAGCAAACAGCCAATTCAGGCAAATCGGCTCCTATTGGAATGCAGTGTATTTTGCCTGCTGAGTTCAGAGAATCAAGTGATCAAGAAGTTTACTCTGATTTTGATGAGTCAGAATATGAAGAGATAGCTACTTATTTAGCTCGTACTTCCCAAGCTGTGTTTGACAAACCAATGCGTTATCGCCACCTGAAGGCTCTATATGTCAAAGGATTAGTTGATGGAAAGACTATGAGCAAGATGCTTGTAGATGGAGGTGCAGCAGTCAACCTTATGCCTTACTCGACATTCAGAAAGTTGGGCAAGACTCCTGAAGATTTGATCAAGATAGATATGCAACTGAGAGACTTTGGAGGGAATATGTCCGATACCCGTGGGGTAATAAGTGTTGAATTGACAATTGGCAGCAAGACGTTGATCACCACGTTCTTTGTCATTGATAGAAAAGGATTCTACAGCCTGCTCCTTGGAAGGGATTGGATTCATGCCAATTGTTGCATACCTTTAACTATGCATCAACACAATTCAGTGGATCGACAATGATATTGAGGTTGTACCTGCTGATGATTCCATCAACATCTCCTCCATTGACCATGTCCACTGAGATTTGGAAAGCTTTGAGTATTTTTCTGGAAAAGAGTTTTAAGGAAATTTCATCTTGATCAATGATGAAGATCAACAGCCGGCTTGAGCCGTTGGCTCCGAAAGCATCTTTTAAAAAGAGCATTGAGTTGTAGAGGCCGATGTAAATGGATGATGCAGCCTGATATTACTAGACTATCCGTTCAAGGTAGTATAGAATGTCTAGGGGCAATCGGCCTATTTTCTAGAGAAAAAGATAGGTTGTCAAGCAGAACACCAAATGTAATAGCCGATACATTAGTATCGCCTTCAGTGCAAAAACCAACAGAAGAGTTGGTAATAGCCGATGTGACATGCATCGCCTTTAGAGCAAAAAATAAAACAAACACAAATATCTTATTGAAAAGCATAAATAGTTCTGATTGAGCCAGTTCGAGAAACACACTACAGAAGTATTCATTCATTTATACAGATTTCCAGCAAAAGGTGAAGCTCTTACAAAAGACTGCATTATGCTACACGGTGACTAGAGAAGCTTGCCAATGACGTAGTGCGTTGAGGTGACCTGAGCGATGGCCTGCGCTACTGCCTCGAAGTGTTCAGAGTTGGCGTCGATGGCATCCATGATTGGCGGCGAGATGTCCATGTCCTGCAGATTCAAACCCGTGTGCGCCTGAATAGTGGCCAGAGCGAAGGAGGCACCCGTAATGATGCCTTGATTGGCCACCTCGTGCACCCTAGCGTGGACGGTCTCCAGCCTCTGAGAGATGGTCTCCCCCGGGGCGTGCACAGCAGCAGCGGCGGCGTTCTCGGCAAGCTGGAGCTCCTCACAGTGCCTCGTGAGATCTGAAGGATCAAGCAAGAAGGTCAATTGCCAGAACACATCAAGGATCAACAGATTGGAAGTAATACGCTTAACTGCAACATGAGCATCGACAATGGTTTGCCGGATGGTGGCTATCTCAGCCTCGTGCTCCACCGTCAGAAGAGCAGCTTGGAAATTGGCAAGGATGCTCTGCACATGAGCCAGTTCCTTGACAGTGTCATCGTAACGGGCCTCCATCTCCCTGCGCTCCCGGTTGATGCGGTTGTACAGCGTAGCGGACACCTTGGCGGATCCTTTGGAAGATTTTGACTCCGTGGTGGGATCACCAGAGTCCGTTGGCAGAGCGACGATATTGGATGGGCCTCCACCGTCCACACTATGAAACAAGAGATTAGGTCCAAAAGCAAAAGAGATTGACTGGTTGAAGAAGGGTCACCTGATACGTGGACGAATGGCGCGGTGAGAGGTCACTTCCTCCTCCTCAATTGGACCCTTGCCAAGGTCGCAGCCAGCCATGGTTGCTGCTTGGAGGCTGGGGTTTTATTGGAAGAGGAAAAGGTTTTGTCGGTTTGAAGATGAAGAGTGTAGGATGCGTGCGACTTGCAAATATATCATCCTATAGCCCGAGGGCACGTATCAAGATAAATAGGATACCTGCAATCAAATACGGCACTGTTTCTGGTAGGTAATCGAGTGGCTAGTCAAATCAGTCCTAGGCTTTTTTTTGAAAGGCCTGTTATTTTGTACTATTCGGTCCGTCGGAGAAGTGAATCAGGATGGACGATCGGCTAAAGTGGAATCGGAGCAGGCATCCATCGAGTACTCAAATCGGAAATTTGCAAATCGGTTAAAAACAGAACATGAAGTAGCATCGTCAGATGGTGCTGAAAATTCAGAGTATTCAAAAGACCATTACAAGGATATTGAAATTACAACTTAAACAAATTCTTCAATGCATCAAAGGCATTCTTTCTAGCCAAATCAGTCTAGGCTAGTAGTGCTTCACATTGTCAGCCAAAGATGTAGAAAGAGTCTTCAAGCTCCTCATGATCCGTCTGCCTATATGAGCTGAATCGGCCAACTCCTTTCTCTTCAGCTTCATGTTGTCAATAATTGGAGCCAAGGCTGATTCTTCTTGATTAATGGCAGCATTTATCTTTTGAAGCTCTTGTTCCAACTCAGCTTTCTTAGCTTACAGGGAACCAAGATTAGTCTTTATGGCTTCTTTAGATTTATGAAGACTTTCCAAAGAAGAGCTCAAAATTCTGACATCCTCCATATTTGAGGCTTTCTTCACTGTCAAAGTGATACGCTCATTTATGATTTCCTGAGCTTTCTACACTCTTGGAGCTTCAATATTAATTTCAAAGAGTTTGGAAAGGGTTCTCAGAAGGTCTAAAGGAAGAGAATCCTTAATCTCTCCAATGACTTGACTGACAGTTTGAGAGTTTTGAATTAAATTTGTCATACTCTAAAGAAGAGGCAGAATGTCTTTTAATTTATCCAGTGATGATGCAGTCAAAATGTCTCTATCAAGAAGGAGAGAGGAAACTTCTTCTTCATCAAAGAATTTGGAGATGTATGCATAATAATCTGGTAATGAAGAAGAAGAGACCTGATACAATACAGATGTCAGTAAGAGGTGGAACCTAATCATTCAGTCTTAAAAAATAGTAGTTTACCTTTTCCTGAGGAATAGCCGATGATGCCTCACCAGTCTCTTGTGGGCTCGGCTGATTACAAGCCATGTGGCCAGAAGGAGGTGAAAGGACAACATTCTCAAGTGGCATGTCTTTGGACCCTAAAAATGAAGAATTAGGAAGCTGAAATCAAAACAGGAGTAGATCAAGAAAGGTTTTACCTTCAGAAGGATTTTGGCTTGAAGAGTTGATGGCTTCATTAGCTAGGAGCTCTACTCCAGGAGACTCAGTACTATTACTCTGTTGAGAATTGAGTCAGGATGAGTTATTATAGAGGGGATTCAAATGACAAGTTGGTTTCACCTTTCTCCCTTGGGACCCATCATCTATTGTCAGAGCTTTTGGTTGGGTCTGAGGAATTGGAAGTGACACTTCAGGAGTGGGATCATCTTGGATCACCTGAAAGAGAGTTGTCAGCAGGCCAATTTTTGAAGCTTTTAAGAGCTGATTGGGTATACCTTGGATGATCTAGTCTTCATTTTCTTAACCTCCCCTCGAGGACCTCTGGCAGTTGCAGCCTTCCATTTCTTAGGTTGAAGTTTGGCGGCATAAGTATTCATGAAGGTTTTTAAGGAGGAAACATCAGAACCTAATCTAGCCCTTGGACAAGGCCTCAAGTAGCCCACAGGCCTATTCTTTCCATTGGTGGTTGGAGCTTCCCATGATTCATCCTGATACAAGGCAAGTGTTAGTTTATGGAAGGCAGCAAAGTATAAATAAAAGAAACAATGCTCACCTCTCTTTCAGATTCATAAGATGGATCCAGTTCCTTGCATAGTGGGTGAACAGTTTTACAAAACAAATGTGCTTTCCATTCCCTCCACCACCCATATATGAGAGATGTGTGTCCTTGACTTTTACCCACTGATGGGTGTTATATATGGGAAGATTTGATCCTAGATTGAAGACCTTCATTGCCTCCAAAGCATTGGTGAGAATCTTTCTTGGTTTGAGTTTTGTTGCGAAGAAAAGGAAAGGAAGAAGTTATCCAAGGCCAAATTGCTGAGCTGAAAAGCTTGGATTGTAGAACCCATAAGAAGGAGATGAGTTAGGATCATTTGGAATCTTGCTTCGGCCATGTCTAAAATTCACAGGGAGGGCACACGGTCTGATGAAACAATTGAGGATAGCTGTGGCTATCTCATCTGGGTTTTCAGCCTCAAACCTGAAATCAACTGGCAAATGCAAGTTGTTATCCTGATCTTCAATATAAGGAAGCCAAGTCTGAGATTCTACAGGGAGGCCTCTATAAAATAGTTTGAATAATTTTCCCTTGTAAAAATCAATGGAAAGAGAAGAAGCGGCTTCACCATAATTTGTGCATCCTCTCTCTTTCTTATTGGGTTTATCGGAGTCTTCCAAGTAATCAAAATTAGAGAAGGACAGCCCTCTAAGGTCAGGCCTCACAAGTTTGTGCATATACAAATTAAGCCAGAGTTGAAGCAACCACCAAGGACCAGGAATAAGACCAACCTCCTCATTGGTCAAAAGCCTTGCTGATACTCTATTTATCATACTGTAAAAGGCACCCAGGAGCAGTTTTCCCATATGAATTTTGTCTCCAGCTGCTAACTTTTCTGCTAGAGCCTTATTGTTGAAAGTTGGTCCAAGGGCTGTTCCACAAAAGAAGAATTTTTCAAGCCACATGTTTAGAAAATCAATGTGCTCCTTTCTTCCACAGAAGCAGTGGTCTTGGAGAAGTGCTCAATGTAAATAGGCCAGGTTTTTAGGTTAGAGATTTTGCCTAAAGATTTATGGCCTTTGCCTAGAAAATCATGAGGGTTGACCGAGCAGTAACGTTCAGCCCAGTCAACATGAAGGTGTCAGCCAGAGTAATTGTCATTGGTCCATGACCAAACACGAAAACATTGGCTGAATTGGACCAAAAGTATGAGACAACCATTAGCATTGGTTCATTCTTCTTCATCTCTGAGAGAGACAGGGTAACACACTGATGGATTTCTGCATCTACCCAAGGTTTACCCTTTTTCTCTCTCACTCTCAGAAACCAATCTCGCCAACCATTTGGGATGTGAGGGCAGTTCCTGAAGACGTTATTCCATGAATTGGCACTAATAGCGGAGGCTTTGAATGGAATTTGTTGGGTCTCCTCAGTAATGAAATCAATCGGATCTCTGTCACCCATAGGACCCAGGTAATAAGTGTGATGTGAACTAGGAATAAGCAAGTCATCACAGGATTCCTGTTGAAGATGGAATTAAGATAGCTGAAGCAGAAGTGCAAAGGATTAAAAAGGGGAATCCAGCATTACCGACGGGATGAGTTCTGGCGTTGCCATCCGAAGCTAAGGAATTGAAGCCGCCATTGAAGGAGATTCGTCTTGTTGGTTAGGGTTGAAGCTCAGGCACTGCAGAGTATCCATGATGGAGATCTCAGGAGCAATTAGGAATTAAAGCTGAGAATTTTGGAATAAAACCAGTTTCATCCCGAAATTGGGGGCATGTATTTGCACCAAAATTTGGATTGGCAAGCATGGAGGTAGAGTCTCTCGCAGAGGATGCTGGCAGAATCAGCGAATGCTGATAGCGGCCGAAAATTGCGAAATCAGCTAAATTAAGGAAAATTGGCTAACTGGAATCGACTATCTGAAGGTGCATATAGGCCACGTCGACTCCAGTCCAGCAAAGACAGAAGATGGCACGTCAACGACATGGGACTCTACAGGGCAGAATAGTAGGGCCTGAGTTATCTAGATTAGGTAGTTATCGAGTCATTTTCTTATTTGCAAGTCATATTAGGTTAGGACTCAGTCAAAGACCAGGGTATAAATATGTAAGCCCTGGAACCTTGTAAAATCTCTCGACAATCAATACAATCTTTCGGCTCCGGCCACCAACCCATAGTTTTCCTAGGATCTCGGTGAGTTGCTTCAACAAGCTTGGCTGCATCGGGCGTCCGACTCTGGTTTGCTGTAAGTTATCGTCATGGCTTTTACTTTTGTTAGATAGGCCGACTCGACCTCCTATCGACTATTAGTATGGCCAAAGGGCTTGTGTTGTGCTTGATTTGGCCGGCTCGACCTCTTATCGATGCATAGCACTTGCTAACAGTTTATGTTAGCATTTGATACGGTCGGCTCGACCTCCTATTAAGTGCGTTAGCATAGGCTAGTTATCACCTCTATTAGGTTTGGCAGCCTGATATATTCATTAAGTTACCTATGGTCAGTTATCGGCTCTGCTAGATTTGGCAAATCTAGCGGATTCATTAAGTTACCAGTGTTGTTAGGTTTTTATTGTTTACTTATTGCAACAACATCTTTTGCCCGATCAAGATTGGTAGATTTGGCTTAGATCTATTTAGATCCGATTGTCATCAATGCTTTCACGTTAGATCTTATTGCTTTGATAATCAATCTCGTGCTTGCATTAGCTAGATTTTATCAATCTTGTTCGTGACATGTGCGCGTTCTAGAGTATAGACAGTCTTAAGATAGATCTTTGTTTACTCCTGTTCAATTGATAGTGGCTGTAGCACCGTTGATCTCACTTGAGGTTGAAGAGGTTAAGTAAAGGTTTATGTTAAGGTTTGTTTATGCACCTAGTTCGTTCTCATGTCGGTATCTGTAAAGTTAGCCAATTTACCAGAAGCTACACTCATAACATTATATACATGTATCTGTTTAGACTAGCTGGTTTGATAAGCTCGCTGGATAGATCTGTTAGTCGTAATCTAGTTTCTTGTATACATGTAGGATCTTTTATATTTGTTGCATCGAATAGATTGAATAGGTTAAGGGATTTGTTCTATTTATGTGTATTCGAATAGCCGATTCAACGAGTTCTTTACTATTTCAGCACATATCATGAATGGTTATATTTTTCTCTTTTCTTATTCATCAGCACCATGCCATGAACGATTGCTTTGTTTACACATGTCTGTTTATTCAATTTTATTTGTCAATGCATGTTGGATGTTGACTCTCTAGTTAATGTCCTGATCAGATCGGCTATTTAGCCACATATGCGGAACTGTCTGGAATCACGCCGGCAGGTTACATAATTCGACTATTTTCCACCTTGTCAATTTCAGGGTCAAATTGACTGGCACGCCTTGGACACGTTCGATTGGACCAGCTACTGAGAAGGCCGCGGGGATCAAGGAGACGTTCATGCCCTGGTCTGTCTGGCTTGCGAGAGGACTCGTTGGCGTGAGGCAGTCACGTTTTTACGCCAACAGTGTGCATAATGTATTTTAGTCGTCTGGACCATAGATTATTATAAATAGGGTTAGTGATTTGGACTTTTATAGGATGGAGTTGACCGAAGAGAGCCTGGCCAGAAAGTGGGTGACATGTATATATTGGCTTCTCTATTGTGTTATTGAAGTGGCATCATCTTCTCGCTGTGTTGTTCTTCCTCTGGTGTTGTTCTGGTTCCACGGTTGTGTGTGCTTGCCTTTTTCTTGACTGGAAAATAACTAATGACCGCAAGACAGTGAATTTGTTTCTTCCATTACTTGATTTTTTTTAGTATGTGATAATTTGTGTCAGTTTTAAGATATATTTTTTCTAGAACCATAGTGTTACCATGAGCATTTTAGTTGCTATGGACTCAACAATATAATAACTCATTATGGATCACCTTTGGCAAGAATCTTAATCTATCTCACTATTTACTTTATTTTTAAAATCATATTGTCTATCCCACAAATAATTGTTATTTTGATGTGTTTTCCAAAGATAAAAACGTAGCGTTAGCACAGGCATTATACTAGTCTGTTGTAGTAAATATCCGTTGCGGCCGCCTTGCAATCTAGATTTGGCAACCGTTGGCCCATTCGGCCCACTTAGATCACCCAATCCTTATAGATACTTCGCTGCTTACCCTTCTCCCGGACGCTTGAGCCTTTGCCATTCGTACGCGCAAAGAATCCCCAATCTCTCGGCTTTTCTCGTAGTTTCTGCCGCGTCGTGCAAACCCGAGCTTGTTCTCCTCTTTGGCTGCAATCTATGAATCCACCGTCTCCTCCACGAGCTAATTGATTAGTGAAGATCGTTTCTTTTGCTCATGATCGAACTTTTCTTGATCGTGCGTTCTGGTGCAGTGGACTTGGCCGGTGCCGACGACGATGGAGGCAGAGCTCGATCTGCTGGTTTCGAGAGTAGGCACTCTCCGGGTACATCCTTCCGGGTCATCATCTGATCCCCACTCCTTCTTCTGATCAGACGATCTTATTCATCGCGTTCGTCGCTACGAGACTCTATTTTTCGCCTTCAGATTTTCTGATGGAGTTCCTTTAGTTCTTTGCTCTTCAACTTTCTAGCTTTCCCCTAATGGGGTTCTTAATCTGTCTGCCTTCGTGCATCTGTGCGAGGCATATCTTGGGGTTCCTCCCAATCTTCTTCTCTTTCAACACTTCTTCCGTCTAATGTAGGATTCAAAAACGGTGCCTTTTGGTTGTTGTACGATCCAGCTCCGCTAGGGGATGGGTGCCGCTCTTTTCACTCTTGATTTCTTTGACAAGAAGGTTTGGGCGGACAAGTGGTTCTATGTCCCCAAGCCTACCATTTATTTTTCTTCTGATCTCCCTATCTTTTCCAATGATACTAGTCTTTGGTACAAAAAGCTCTCTCATGTTGAGCTCTCGACCATCGACCCTTTTCTTGCACGTCTTCTTTATGTAAAGGCGCAAGGCCTCACCGGCCTTGGTGTCATTGCTGGGTTTTTCTGACGCTTCATGCAGCCTCTTATGCAAAGAGAGCACCTTGGCTTTGAATACACCGAGGTTGATGATTCCTCCCATATAAAGGTTGGGGTGAAGCTGAATGATGAGGAGCTGACGGTGCTGTCGATGGGGGACCGACGGGGCTCCCCACGGAGAAGGCATCAGAAGACCTAGTCCAATTAGAATTTCTTTCATGTAATCCTTTTAGGACTAGTTACACGTAATTCTACTAGAAACTCTACTTTGTAACCGACTAGAAAACCTGCCCCCTAGATATATAAAGGAGGGAAGGGCTCCTGGATCGGAACAACTTCACCTCCACAACCACAACCTGGCCTCACGGTCAGGAGCGCAAACTACACAATCCCTAATACTCATCAATACAACGCAACAGGCTCACGACGACTGGACGTAAAGGTCTTTACTCGACGCAAGTCGATGGCCCGAACCAGTATAAAATCGTCTGTCTCATCAAGCTTGTTGCCACAACTGCCGAGTTCCGCAGTCTGCCAAGCTCCTCTGAACAAAACACCCTGTCGGGTACTCCGATGGTGGACTATCGGTGATAAAACATCGACAGCTGGCGCGCCAGGTAGGGGCTTTCGGCGGATTGTACACCGAGAGTTCGGCGGACCTCACCTTTAAGATGAGTTAAGTTGTTGCAACTCGTCGGTCCTCGTCGACAAGTTATTGCAACTCAGAAGACCTCAAAATCAAGATTTGCCCTCGACGACTTGTCGCTGCGGCTCTCATCGTCAACAACTCGCTGTGGCGCTCGTTGGCCCTCGTCAACGACGCACTGCGGCTCTCGTCGACCCTCGTCAACAATTTGGGCTCGCCACGATCGTCGACAGATCATTGTGACTCTGCCTCGATCATCAACAGCATCGCACGGTACAAGATCCCAGGCACCAGCAGCCGTGTCGCACACGCACGGAATCTCGGCTCCAGCACTAATCCAGCAACGTACAAGATGAAGCTTTCCATAGGAGCAGATAAATCAAGTCGCCGGATCCATCGGCCAGCACCGATTTGTTTCGCCGAGTCCGACTCCAGTACTATTTCACTGAATCCAACTCAGACACGAGTCCGACTACTACACGAGCAAGCAATCAAGCAAGGACGCCGTACTGTACCCGAACAGCAATCAGGCGAACAAGATCGTGTCCGGGACGATTTCTGGCGGACGAATTCTAATCAAAGGAATCAGCAAACAAGCAGAGGTTACGTCACCGGCCAGAGTGATATACGAAGCTAAATCAAGACACGTGCGTGCATGTGGGCAGCAAGCATGCACAAGACACGTGAGATGACGCAATCAAGACAACCAAGGCAAGCTAATTATAGAGTCAAGCACACAAGAACATGCAAGGGAAGAACGCCAAAACAAGCAAGGCGTATATGCGTATATGCATTCATGAAAGCAAAGCAAACAAGACCACGTCAAGAGCCACGAACAAGCAACAACATCCTGAAGACCCGACAATGAGTTCCGAGTTGTTTCGAGCACGTCAGCAAAACAACTCGACCAAGCCGTTCGACTACGTCGTCGACCTCGCTTCCATCAACTTGAAGACGCGACCATGACAATTCGGCGAACAACTCGGACGCAGTATCCGACTACTCTTCCGAACAACTTGACCATGAACAAGCTAAGTCACGACTTATTTTTTCATATATTCCGGATATAATCTATCTGCCTATGATGCCATATCATCTTCCCTTAAGCGGTTGTTATTTCCCTCGAGCGGTAAAAACCTTAATCCGTGAAGCTTGTCTACTCGAATGGATGGTCAACTCAAGAAGCTCTGACCCATGTGCGGTCAACTCAGGAAGCTCTGAACCAGGCGCGGGGGTAAAGTGCGTAAACGTAATAGGTTACTGCTCAGGAAATATCATGCTGCAAGCAAACATGATGTTGCAAAAGTCTCAGGTAAAACATGCCTTAAGTCGTGAAGCTTATCTATTCGAACGGATGGTCAACTTAGGAAGCTCTGACCCATGCGCGGTCAACTCAGGAAGCTCTGAACCAGACGCGGGGTCAAGTGCGTGATCTAGAGAAATCAAGACGCGGACAAAGTTCATACGCATTTCATAATGTTGGGCATGCCCTCAATTAAATTATCCATATTTGGGACACACTCCCAACTTCATATCCGGAATGTCAATTACAACACGTTTTTATGTTTAACATGCAGGGCCCTATGACAGGACCACACCATCGGGTAGGGAATGCTCCTGAGAGCTACCTTACTCAGCCATCACGACAAGTCTGGAAAAGAACCCGGATCGATCAGAAAACAACCTGCAGAAGGCGCATCAAGGCTCAAGTCAAGTTCAGAAAAGAACCCGGATCAGTTAGAAAATAATCTGAAGAAGGCGCATCAAGGCTCAAGTCAAGTCCGGAAAAGAACCCGGATCAATCAGAAAACAACTTGAAGAAGTCGCGTCAAGGCTCAAGAGAAGATTAGAAAGAACCTGGATGGATCAAAAACAACCCGGAGGCAGCGAAGACAAAGATGAATACAAGTTCAATAGAACCTCAATACCAAGCTCGGGGGCTCGCTTTCACTTCAACAATACCCGGGGTCTTGGACTCAATGACAAAGAATCAAGAACATACAAGAGCTCAAGACTACATGACAACGCATCAAGACCCTTCACACGGTTTCTTTTCCAAGTAAAAGAACTCAGGGGTGGCTCGAGGGCTGCAGGAGTACACTCCACCGAAGGCGCTTTTCAAATTTTCCATCAAGACCCTCTAGCTTTTTGTTTCATAAAGCAAAAGGCTCGGGGCTGCACTCACTGAGTGCAAATTTCTCAAAATTTTCACTCCATGAAAAGACAAAGATGAAGACAACAACCTGAAGACGAAGGCTACAACAAGACCCTCTAGCTTTTTATGCGAAAAACAAGAGGCTCGGGGGCTGCACTAAGTGAGTGTAATTTTTTTCCAAAATTGCACTCACCAAAGAACCAAGATTGAAGCAGCAAGAAGAAAGAGCATCCCAAGATTTCATCTCGAAAGAACCCGGCTTACGAGTTCCAAATCCTGGAATGCTCAGGGGCTTGTCGATGGGGGACCGATGGGGCTCTCCACAGAGAAGACATAAGAATTCCTTTCATGTAATCCTTCTAGGACTAGTTACACGCAATCCTACTAGGAACTCTACTTTGTAACTGACTAGGAACCTGCCCCCTAGATATAAAAAGGAGGGCAGGCATCCCTAGATCGGAACAACTTCACCTCCACAACCACAACCACAACCTGGCCTCATGGTCAGGAGCGCGAACTACACAATCCTCATACTCATAAATACAATGCCACAGGCTCATTGCCACAACGCAAAAGGTCTTTACTCGACACAAGTCGAGGGCCTGAACCAGTATAAAATTGTCTGTCTCGTTAAGTTTGTTGCCACAACCGCTGAGTTCTATAGTCTGCCAAGCTCCTCCGAACAAAACACCCTGCCGGGTACCCTGGTGGTGGGCTATCGGTGATAAAACATCGACAGGTGCGTCTGAAGGTTGTTCTTGGTTTGGTTCCTTGTATTCCTCGGGTTGAGGAGTATCACTCTGAGAACCCGCTACATGCGGTAAGTGTTCTTCTTATTTTTTCTTGTTCGTGCGAGATTTTTTTCTTTAGTTGTGCTGGCATCTTAATGTTACTTCTATTCAGGGATTTGGCCATGGCTTTGTTATTCTGCTCCCTGCTGGTGAGGAGGTAAATCCTGCTGAAGGTGTTGTCCAAGCGGTACTTCTGCTTCTCGGAAATGGTCTGTCCTTCCTGATCTTCCTTATAGCATCCATGAGGGTGGATTTGAGGCTGTCCCTTATCAACCGAACCCCAAAATTGTTGAGATGTATTTTGGTTGTAGGAGAAGGGGGTCATCTCATCCTCCGATGACTACTGCCTAGAGGCCAAGCCCCGTTGCTTTGAGTTCTCTTTAGGTCACAGGTAATATCATCATAGGTGAGGTTGATTTCGGGTTCTTTTCTTAAAATGTCCTTCTGTTTCTTATCTTGTTTTCCTCTTTTTTGCTTGTAGGGGGGCACAAACGTGCTTCTTAATGAGACTGAGGAGGATGAGGAGGTGCAGACTCCCCATATGCATAAGCCATAAGTGCTTGTGACTTCTTTTCTTTTGATCTTCCTGATTCTTTTTCTTGCTGGTGTTGCTGATTTTTCTCCTGCTTTCTTTTTTACAAGTGGACTAAGGGTTCTGGGACCTCCTCTTCTCTTTCTCCTTCTGTTGCTGCTTATGTGTCTTCTATGGCACAATATTTTGCATCTGTTTCTCTTCCGATTGTCCCCTTCAGGAGGGGTGTGGATGGCTTTAAACGTCCTCCGAGGTGATTTGCTTATCAATATCTGAGTTCTTCTTTCTGCTACTTGTCCTTTGCTTCATTTACTTTGTATTTGTAGGCCTGGTGTCACTGACTCTTCTGGTGGTCCGGGTTCTTCTAGTGGGTGTGGCTCTGACCAAACCCTTGAGGATAAGCCGAGGGCTCATGATTCTTCCGCTGGTGAGTTTACGAGTTCTTTTTGAGCTTCTATCTTGAATGTATTAGTCTATGATGTCTCTGACTGCTTGGATCATCTTTGTGGGTCTTGAGTTGCCGGCTGGCCAAACAGCCACAGTTGACTTGGGGTCTGGCCCCGAGTTGGTCGTGTCGCAGGTGATTCCCATGGAGGAACCTGCTGCGGTGATTTTCGAGCTCCCCTTTTGCTGAGCCGGTGACTCCTGGAGTTGCTGGTGCTGGTGGGGGTGATGGAGGCAGTGGCGTTGTTGCTGATCTGCCATTGCTCTCCTTGTCGTCCTCCACTTCTTCTGGTCTGGTGGATCCAGAGATGAGCCATCCTCGCCATTTGGTGGCTTTGAAGGCTAGCTTCGATGATTTTACCACCAAGTTTGGTGGCATGGTGCATGTAAGAGTTCTTCCTTGGTCTTGAAATTTGTCAATTTTTGGCTTGCCAGCTTTTCTGATTCTTGGTTCTTTGTCTCCTAGTCTCTTTGGCAGGATTAGGACCTTCTCTTTGGTTCTGCTGAGGCTACGGCGATTGCGTCTAGCTTCGCCAATCTTGAGTGGGTTCGCAAAGAACTCACCTAGGTGCAGGTAGAGCTAGAGTGTGAGCATGGGCAGCGTCAGGCTGCAGAGGTGACCCATCAGGCTCAACTGGCTAATGAATCACATCGTCAAGAGGATGTGGTGAAGGCTACTATTGAAGAGGCCCAGTCCTTGAGGGCCCTGATAGCAGGTACTTGTTACTTTTGTCGAGTTGTTCTCTTCATCTTGCTATTTACTGAGCTCCTTCTTCGGTTAGTTATCTTGCTTGCTTTCTTGTAGACTTTGATAGTGAGTGGTGTAGGTGGCGCCAGGACTCGAAGGCTATGAAGGAGACCCTCAAGACGTCTGATAATAATGCTGAGGCGGTAAGAGAGATGCACTCTCATTGTGAAGATGCTAAACAAAAGCTTGCCTTGGCCCGCCAGTTCTGGCGTGATGCGGATAGAGATGTTTTTCAGGCCTTGAAGACTGTCAAGGAGTTGAAGGGCTAATTAGATGTGGCCAATGCCCAGTTTTAGGCACTGCGGAAGGCCATGGCCTATCTTTTGTACTTTATTGGATAACACGGAGATCATACCCTCTATGCTGATGTGGAGGCCTATGCTCTATTGATTTTGTCTCAGTTCTTCATCTTCATGAAGCACAGTTGGAGAGGAACATATTGTGCCACGTCTGGGTTCTTGCTCCTGAGGCACAATTGGAGAGGATCGTTGAGCCCAACCCATCGAAGGACTTCTTAAGGCAGGTAGCTGAGCAGGAGTCTGCACTTGCTCCCCTTGTGGAGCAAATTGTAGAAAAGATCGATGTTGGTGTTGATCCTTCCTTCTCTGCACCATGAGCACTTCTTGTAATAAACTCTTTCTTTTTTGTGTAAATGGATGTTTCTTCTAGGCCATGGTTGCCTCTTTTGTCATGGAGAGAAAATTCTTGTTGTGTGGGTCTCGTCCCATCTTGTTACGCCTTGTTGAATTCTTGTTGTGCGAGCTTCGTCCCAACTTGAGTTGTTCTTCGACGAATTTTTGTTGTGCGGGCTTCGCCCTGGCTTGAGTTTGTTCTCATACTACCCGCTGGTAGTGTAGTGGCTTGTTTTGAGCCAGTGTTGCTTTTGTTTCTTCATACTGAAGGGTTATGAGGGTGCTATGCTAGCCAAAAAACAAAACTTTTCTACCTTAAAAACCAGGATCTACTGCCAGATATAGGTCACGGGATTACCACTAGATGCGCAAGTGCAGCGGAAGACTCGGTGTAGTCGAACGCGCCGTAGTAGTGCCGTGTAGTTGCAGGGTCATCCGTCAAGTACGTCCTTTGCTCACGGATCATCCCAGCACGTTCCTGACCAGTCCAAGTAGTCGCTGACCAGTTGCTGACCACCATGGTTGATGAGGAAAGTCCTTGTGCCGTAAATGCAGCACCTCCGAGGTATCACACACTTGTGGGGAGAAGGAATGCGCAACCGGACTACTAGGTCCACGAGGAGCAAAGGCGTGAGCCTGGGGTGGGCGATGGCGGCTAAACAGATTAAGCTCATCAATTTGCCTCGCCCCTACCCCTTGCTTATATAGGCGTCCCTATGCGACCTCAACCTAGAGGCCCATCAGGAAACCCTAAGCCTTGTCTAATTCGGGTCCAACCCGAATTTGGCTTCCAACCCTTAAGCGTGCGACCCTATGGGTTCACGCACACATAGACATGGGCCGAGTACTCCTACTCCCACAATAGTTGACAGCAGCCTCTAGCAAGGCATGGCAACTCCTATGCATAAGCAAAAATCATATCAGACGAACCACTACGACCACGTACAAGTTATTCCCTTTGCCACTCGATATATGGTTCAAATCATGGGTTAACACTTAACCCAAGCACCGCCATGCATTTGTTGATCCAGTCACTTGAGTGATCCAGTGATATCTCTCTCATGTAGAGAGGGGCAAATTCCATCTTGACTATCTATGTCTCATAGCGTGCTTCCCGGCCACCCGAAGACCACCTTTATTACTACCCATTTATGGAGCAGCGTTTGGCAGTCCCTAAGTAGGCCGTTTCACATCTTGAGTACATACCACAATCTCAAGTCTAAGGACATAACGTACATGATGTAAATAGAGACAATCTCATGTTGGGTCAGTCCAGCCTACATGTCTTACATGTGCCCACATTATTAGTTCGACATCTTCATGTCCATGACTTGTGAAACATAGCCATCATCTAATACATGTGCGGGTCTAATATTCAAGTGTGTTCTCACAAGAACGCCGACCAGGGACAACTTTAAAATAACCATTCAAGTAATTGAGTTCCACAAACAATTCACATAATTGCCAATCAACACAAGTTATCTATAAGTGATATTCAATGAACACTTAATACTTGTCATAGATAGAATCGGAATATCATCATCTCTATGATTATCTCTAGGGCATATTCCCAACAATCTCCCACTTGCACTAGAGTTATTCTCTAAGATGTCTAATCCTCATGGACATCATGTGCGCCTCATGTTTGGGCTGTGGAAGAGCCTTGGTCAAAGGATCTGCTATATTCAAATCCGTATGTATTTTGCACAGTTTGATCTCTTCTTGTTTCACAAACTATCGAATGAGATGAAACTTCCGGAGCACATGTTTATTCTTCTGGTGATCCCTAGGTTGCTTATCCTATGCAATCGCCCCATTTTTATCACAATGTAAATTCAATGGGCCCGACGCATTAGGAAACACACCAAGTTCAATAAGGAACCTCCTTAACCAAAAACCTTCCTTTGCAGCTCCACCAGCCACAATGTACTCAGCTTCTGCTGTAGAATCGGTCACCGTATCTTGCTTGGAACTCTTCCAGCTTACTGCACCACCATTTATTGTGGACACAAAACCTGATTGAGATAGTAAATCATCCGCGTCAGTTTGGAAGCTAGCATCGGTGTAACCATTTACAATGAGCTCCTCCTCACCTCCATAGATCAGAAACACATCCTTAGTCCTTCTCAAGTACTTAAGAATGTTCTTAACCAGCATCTAGTGACTCTCACCTGGATTAGCTTGGTACCTACTCACAATGTTTAGAGCATATGCAACATCTAGGCGAGTACATATCATGGCATACACAATGGAACCAATTCTGAAGCGTATGGAACCTTACTAATGTGCTTGCGCTTAGCATCAGTGCAAGGACACTGCTTATCACTGAAGCGCATACCATGTGACACAGGCAAGAACCCTTTCTTGGACTGTTACATGTTGAACCGCTTCAACACTTTTTCAATGTATGTGTCTTGGCTTAATCCTATTAGCCTTCTCGACCTATCTCTATATATCTTAATTCCCAAGATGTATGCTGCCTCTCCTAAATCCTTCATAGAAAAACTATTATTTAGTGAAGTCTTTATGGATTACAACATCAGAATGTCATTCCCGATCAGTAATATGTCATCTACATACAAGATCAGAAACACAACAACGCTCCCACTTTCCTTGTTGTAAACACAAGGTTCTTCATTCTGACGGAAGCCAAAACCTTTGATGACCTCACCAAAATGAATATTCTAACTCCGAGAAGCTTACTTTAACCCATAAATGGATTTCTTAAGCTTGCATATTTTTCCAGCATTTTTAGGATCAACAAAGCCTTT
Source organism: Bothriochloa decipiens (assembly GCA_023333625.1). Classification (NCBI taxonomy): domain Eukaryota; kingdom Viridiplantae; phylum Streptophyta; class Magnoliopsida; order Poales; family Poaceae; genus Bothriochloa; species Bothriochloa decipiens. Next base: position 22,935,527 of record CM041639.1, on the reverse strand, counting down.
GGGCTGTATCATATACACGTCCTCTTCTAAATACCCATTTAGAAAGGCTGTTTTAACATCCATCTTCCATATACACGTCCTCTTCTAAATATGTAGCAATGGCTAGAATGATCCGAATAGATTTAACCATCGCTACCGGCGAGAACGTCTCGTCGTAGTCAATCCCTTGAACTTGCCAAAAACCCTTTGCGACAAGCCGAGCTTTATAGACGTGAACATTTCCATCCATATCCTTCTTCTTCTTGAAGATCCATTTGCACTCAATGGGTACAACCCCATCAGGTAGGTCAACCAAGTTCCAAACCTGATTATCTCCCATGGAATCTATCTCGGATCTCATGGCACTCTGCCATTTCTCAAAATCTGGGTCCATCATTGCTTTCGCATAATTTGTAGGTTCGTCATCGTCTAACAACAACAAATCACCACGCAATTCACGAAGTCTTGCTGATCTTCGTGGTTGGGGTGGAGTACCGACCACAGGTGGTTGGGATGTACTAACAAGTGGTTGGGGTGGTGTACCGACCACATGTATATCAACTTGTTCCGCTACAATAGCATCACTCATCGAGTCATTCACTAATGATTCATCTTGAACCTCTTCAAGATATACCTTCTGACCACTCCTATCTCCTTTGAGAAACTCTTTCTCTAGGAAGACACTGTTCCGAGCAACAAACACTTTGCCCTCTGATCGGTTATAGAAGTAATACCCTAAAGTTTCCTTTGGATATCCCATGAAGGAACACTTGTCTGACTTTGGTGCTAGCTTATCAGATATCAACTATTTGACATAAGCTTCGCAACCCCAAACCTTTAGAAAAGATGAACTGGGACGCCGACCAGTCCACATTTCATATGGTGTCTTCTCTATGGACTTAGATGGTACCCTATTTAATGTGAAAGCGGCTGTTTCTAGAGTGTGTTCCCAAAATGATAAAGGTAGGACCGACCGGCTCATCATAGACCAAACCATGTCCAACAAAGTGTGATTATGATGCTCGGACATGCCATTTCTCTGTGGTATTCCGAGCGGCGTAAGTTGTGGAACAATTCTGCAACTCTTAAGATGATTGCTAAACCCATGACTCAAATATTTGCCTCAATGATCAGATCGCAAGGCTTTAATTTTCTTTCCACGTTGATTCTCTACTTCATTCTGAAATTCTTTGAACTTTTTAAATGTTTTAGATTTATGCTTCATTCGGTAGACATATCCATATCTACTAAAGTCATTAGTAAAAATAATGAAGTATTGGAATCCACCTCTAGCTATCATGCTTAGTGGTCCGCACACATCAGTATGTATGAGTTGCAACAAGTTAGATGCTCTCTCAGGAAAACCTGTGAAAGGCGCCTTGGTCATCTTGCCGAGCAGGCAAGCTTCACATGTCTCATAAGATTCAAAATCTAACGAAGTTAGAAGCCCATCAGCATGGAGCCTCTTCATGCAATTCTCACTTATATGACCCAAACGACAATGCCACATATACGTAGGACTTAAGTCATTAAGCTGAGGCCTTTTAGCATTAACATTATAGACAGGTGCATCATCAAGATTTAAAATAAATAACCCATTCACAATGGATGCAAAATCCACAAACATGTCATTCTTGGAGATCACACAACCATTGTCTTTACTCGCAAAAGAATAACCATCCTTCATCAAACATGAAGGTGACACAATGTTTTGACTTAAGCTACGAACAAAATAACAATTATTCAATTCCATGATAAATCCTGACGGTAGGTGACGCTGCATCGTCCCGACGTTCAACGCAGCAACTCTTGCATTGTTGCCCATGCGAAAGTCAACCTCTCCCTTTTCAATGCTTCTACTTCTTATCATTCCCTGCATCATAATGCAAATATGAGCAACCGATTCCAGTATCAAATACCAAAGAATTGATATAGGAGTTAGCGAGAAAAATGTCCATAACATGAACAACAAGGGTACAAGTAGCAGTAATACCTTTAACGCTGCCATCCTTCTCTAAGGACGCCAAGTACTCCTTGCAGTTCCTTTTCCAGTGACCTTTCACCTTACAGTAAAAGCAATCTAAATTTGCAGATGGTCCAGCCTTGGCAGTAGATGGGTTTGGCTTAGAGATCTCATCTTTAGCCTTGCCCTTCTTCTTCTTCCAAGAATTGCCCTTCCTCTTGAAACGAGGTCAGTTCTGGACCGCCAACAATTGACTACTGCCGGCACCTTTCTTGATGTCGGCCTCTGCTGTTTTTAACATGCCACATAATTCACTCAAGCCTCTCTCCGCCCCATGCATATGGTAGTTCGAGATGAAGTTTCTATAACTAGGTGGAAGAGATGAGAGAATAAAATCAGTAGCCAACTGTTGGCCAATTAGGAAGCCTAGCTTCTCCAACCTCTGAGTGTAACCAACCATCTTGATTACGTGTGGTCCAACTACTGTGCCCTCTGTAAGCTTGGTTTCAGCAAGCGCCTTAGAGACATTGAACCTTTCAGTCCTGGCTTGCGTGCGAAACATCTCTTCAAGTGCTACGATCATATCGTTCACTAAATGATTGTTATCGAACTGCATTTGCAGATTAGGTTCCATGCAAGCTAGCATAAGGCAACTTACTTCAAGGTCAGCATCTAATGCTCTCCTATGAGCGGTTCTTTCAGCAGCAGTTGCATTTTTAGCAGTTTATCAGGTAATAGGGTGTCTAGAATTTCTTCCTTTTTCTCAGCCCTGAGAACAATTCTTAGGTTATGGATCCAATCTGCGTAATTTGTTCCATTCAACTTATCTTTCTCAACAATTGTACGCAAAGAAAATGGTTGATTGCGAGTGGCCATTTATCTACAACAAAAGTAATGCAAAATACTAAGACAATGTATCTATGAAGAGTAAATCATATCAAATAGAATCTACTCCCACTAAAATCAATATCCCTCAATTGATACTTAGTGATTCAAGACCCACAACTAACATGCCGACCAGTGAGCTTTAGCATCACCGCTGGTCGGGGGGTATGGTAGATTGATAAGCAACACCTTGCTAATCATATCTCATATGACTCTTGTTGTTGGGCTTAGCATCTCTATGCCGAGCACTCAACCTTCCCATGCTTCAAAGTCCATAACCGTTAGGATGACTTTGTTTAAGTAACCAAACCTTCTTGTTGTAAGTATCCGATACGAACCTCCCTAGTTAAGAAAAATTAGTGGCACCCTAATTTCATAGACCCACCACCGATCGTACAAGACTTGTGATAGTGCAAGGTTTGGGAAAACATGCAACTTAAACATTACTGAGGGATCGTTCTACTTCACTACCGCATGCATGTAGAGAATAACATCAAAGCATGTGAAAGTAGAACAAAATAAGAATGACATAAAATAGGTATGACTTGGTATAGCCCATTGTTCCTTTGAGATCTCCATCTCATCTCAATCTATTCGTCATGGTGATCTCCATCTCCATGGTTCATGTATGTCATCATCTATGATGCATCCGCCAAGACTAGCCATCACTACCGTGAAATAAATTTACATAGTCGTGGATCATCCTAGATTGGCACGCAGGCCATTACATCAAAGTGACAATATCTATTAGGCTCCTGCCCATATTGTCCTCATGATGTGAAAGCCATTAATAAATTACATACATGCTTCTCATACACATAAGGCTATACCAGTCACGAATTTCTGCAAAATAGAGTTAGCCGATATAGACATCTAATGTTGCAAGGCGTAAAACTCTATTTTCCGAGCAGTTTTTTGCAAATCTAATTTTGCCAAACCATGGCTTCGTGGTGGAGAATCAAATGTAAAATTTTGTTCTCTACTATTTTCATTTAGAGTTCATCTCAATCCAATTTATGGTTCAAAAGTTACAGCTGTTTTATCAAACAACACTTTTCTCGACAAACCAGTGCCTGGCAATAGATTGCATCTACTTCATCGCACATCACATGTGCTTGGCACTTGACCTAGGGTTCAATTCGATCAATCTGATTGATCTCAAACTCGCCATGACTGGTTTTACATGTATCACTTTACTCGGATGGCAGAATTCCGACCGGTATGAGTAGATCGTTACAAGACCAACACGACAAGATGATGAACCAAGATCAAAGACTCATCTATAACGGCGCATATCACCATATGCCCACAGCCAGACCTATAATAAAGCATCTACGGCTCTGATACCATTGAAGGGTTATGAGGGTGCTACACTAGCTACAAAATAAAACTTTTCTACCTCATAAACCAGGATCTACTGCCAGATATAGGTCATGGGATTACCACTAGACGTGTAGGTGCAGCGGAAGACTCGGTGAAGTTGAACACGTCGCAGCAGTGCCGTGTAGTTGTGTGGTCATCCGTCAAGTACATCCTTCACTCATGGATTGTCCCAACATGTTCCCGACCAGTTCAACTAGTCACTGACCAGTTGTCGACCACCATGATCGATGAGGTCCGTCCTTGTGCCGTAGATGCAGCACCTCCGAGGTATCGCACATGTGCGGGGAGAAGCAATGCGCAACTAGACTGCTAGGTCCACAAGGAGCAAAGTCGTGATCATGGGGTGGCCTCACCCCTACCCCTTTCTTATATAGGTGTCCCTATGCAACCTCGACCTAGAGGCCCATCAGGAAACCCTAAGCCTTGTCTAATTTGGGTCCAACCCGAATTAGGCTTCCAACCCTTAAGCGTGCGACCCTACGGGTTCACGCACACATAGACATGTGCCGAGTACTCCTACTCACCCAATAGTTGATAGCAGCCTCTAGCAAGGCATGGCAACTCCTATGTATACGCCAAGATCATATCAGACGAACCACTATGACCATGTACAAGTTATTCCCTTTGTCACTCGATATATGGTTCAACTCGTGGGTTAACACTTAACCCAAGCACGGCCATGCATTTGGTTATCCAATCACTTGAGTGATCCAATGATATCTCTCTCGTGTAGAGAGGGGAAAATTCCATCTTGACTGTCTATGTCTCATAGCATGCTTCCTGACCACCCGAAGACCACCTTTATAACTACCCATTTATGGAGCAGCGTTTGGCAGTCCCTAACTATGCCGTTTCACATCTTGAGTACATACCACAATCTCAAGTCTAAGGACATAATGTACATGACATGAATAGAGAAAATCTCATGTTGGGTCAGTCCAGCCTACATGTCTCACATGTGCCCACATTATTTGTTCAACATCTCTATGTCCATGACTTGTGAAACATAGCCATCAACTAATACATGTGCTGGTCTACTATTCAAGTGTGTTCTCACAAGAACGCCGACCAGGGACAACTTTTGAATAACCATTCAGTAATTAAGTTCCACAAACAATTCACATAATTGCCAATCAACACAAGTTGTCTATAATGGATATTCATTGAACACTTAATACATGTCATAGATACAACGGAATATCATCATCTATATGATTACCTCTAGGGCATATTCCCATTATTGCTAGTGCTAAGCCATTGTTGCTTCTTCTCTTGAGTTGTGTTGCATCAAGCCATAGAGTAGTTTAGATCTGAGCCTGAACCCGCACGTTGTGCCTGTGTTCAGTCCAGTATGTTGTGCTCTGCATCACAGCACAGGCACAGGGATTCAAGGATCCTGGATCGACACGAGTGCCCTGATCCCGCTATTTATAGCGAAAAGGTCTTGACTCCTAAACCAGCACTATGTGCCCGAGTTTAACTGCATCTCATCATAGTAAACTCTCTAATCGTGAATCGACATGATTGCCCTGATTCATCCCAGAGAGGCCCGAGCCTGGACCGACACGAGTGCCCAGATCTAGCCTAATCTCTGCATCATGTCGTAGGTAAAAAAGGAATGCCAAATAGTCCTGGACCAACATGAGTGCCCTGATCCCGCTGTTGTGAAAGGATTTGGCTCCCTAACTAGCACTACGTGCCTGGATTCTTCTACACCATATGGCAGGAATACTCTCTGATCATGAACCGACATGAGTGCCCTGATTCACCCTAGAGAGGTCCGAACCTGGACCGACACGAGTGCCCTAATCCAGCCCAGAGCCACGCACTGGGCGGCAATCCTGTCCATGAAGCGGTACTATGTACTCTAGTTCATGCAGGCATGCTATGAGATCATCCCATAGCATGATATCTTGAGGCAGCATTGAGTTCCTGGGTTCTTGCATCACAAATGGAGGGAGCGAGTTGTCCCGAAGCTCAAAATATTTCTATTGTGTCACCACGGGTTTTTTGCAGGACTTTTGCTAGTTGTAGAATCTTTAGAGCTAGCTAATGTGCCAGGTGTTCTTCAGTGGGATTTCTTCGTTTGTCATCAGTTTGTATGTGTTTGGTCTGATTGCTCTTCTTACTTTGAATGGTCCCTCCCATGGGCTAAGTAGTTTGTGTCTTCCATCTTTCTTCTAGATGAGTCAAAGAACTGAGTCCCCAGGTTTTAGGGCTCAGAGTTGTGTTCTTTTGTCATAGTGTCTTCTTAGGCCTTGTTGATATCTTGCATTTTGTAGAATTGCACACTCTCTGGCTTCTTCTATTGAATCAAGTTCTAGGCATCTTGTTTCCACTGCTTCTCCTTCTTCATATTGCTCTATTTTTTGGTGATGTCCATATCAAATCGGCTGGGAGTATTGCTTCTGATCCATAAATAAGAAAGAACGGTGAATATCCAGTTGATCTGCTAATTTGGGTTCTATGGCCCCAAACCACTTTTGGTATCTCGTAAAACCACTTTGCTCCATAGTCCACTATTTTTTCGTATAATCTTGGCTTCAGTCCTTGTAAAATCAACCCGTTTGCTCTTTCCACTTGTCCATTTGCTTGAGGGTGAGAAACAGACGCAAAATCTATGTCGATTGCATAGTATGTTGCCCAAGATGTGAATTCCTTTGCGATGAATGGTGACCCCAAGTCTATAATGATTCTGTTGGGTATCCTGAGTCAGAACATGATGCTTTGTATGAACTCTACTGCTTTCTCTGTGCTGTACTTGACCAAGGGTTTGCATTCTATCCACTTGGTGAATTTGTCAATTGCGACAAAGATGTACTCAACTCCTCCAGATGATCTTTTTAGTGGACCAACTTGATCCAATCCCCAACAGGAGAAGGGCCAAGAGGGCAGTATGCATATCAGGTTGTGCATTGGGACGTGTTGTTGTCTTGCAAACTTCTGACACTTCTTGCATTTTCTGATGAATTCTTCTACGTCTTTCATTGCTATGGGCCAGTAATACCCCATCCTGAAACCTTTGCCTACCAAGGTTCTTGAGGCCGTGTAATTGCTGCAACACCCTGCGTGTATTTCATTGATGATGTTGATTCCTCTTTCCCTTGGTATACATTTGAATAGAACTCCTAAAGAAGCTGCTCTTCTGTACAGCTTGTCTCCGACCAATATGTAGTTCTTGCTTTTACGTATCAGTTAGGTTCTTCATGTCTTGTCTTCTGGTAGTGTCTTGTCTTTGATGTAGTCTATGAACTATTGCATCCAGTCTTCATAGGTTACCATAACTTGTCTTGTCAATGGATCTTGATCAATCTCCATTGGGTCATCTTTGGTTGCTCCGGGTAGTTGTTCTTCTCTGGGTTGTTTGATAGATGGTTCTCTTATCTTTTCCACGAATATTTCTGGTGGTACTTTTGCTCTTCAGAACCTAGCTTGGCCAGAGTGTTAGCGGCCACATTTGAATCTCTTAGAACGTGGTGGATCTCTAGTCCTTAAAAATTTTTCCCTAGTTTTCTGACTTCTGCACAATAAGCGCCAATGTTGTCTTTTGTGCAATTCCACTCCTTGTTGACTTGGTTGATAACAACTACTAAATCTCCATAGACTAGTAACCTCTTTATTTCTAAAGAGTGGGCTACTCTTAGCCCATGTATGAGTGCTTCGTATTCTGCTTCATTGTTTGTGGCTTGCCATAGAATTTGCAGAATGTACTTGAGTTGCTTTCCTTCTAGTGATATGAGTAGAACTCCTGCCTCGGCACCTCCTAGCTTAATTGAACCTTTGAAGTACATCTTCCAATGATCCATGATTGGCTTAGGTTCTTTCAATGTTGTTTCTGTCCACTCGGCTAAGAAGTAGCCAAGTGCTTGAGACTTGATGGCTTTCTTTGATTGGAACTCCAGATTCAATGCTCCGAGTTCTACTACCAATTTGGATATTCTTCCTGTAGAATCTCGGTTCCTTAAAATATCTGACAGCAGGAACTCTGTGATTATTGTGATCTTGTGTTCTCGAAAATAATGCCTCAGCTTCCTTGATGATATAAGCATTGTGTAGAGTAGCTTCTGTATGTGTGGATATCTGACTTTTGACTCCGTTAGTACTTCGCTGATGTAGTAGACAGGTCTCTGTACCTTGTAGACGTGACCAGGTTCTTCTCTTTCAACCACAACAGTTATGCTTACGACATTTTTCATGGCTTAAATGTACAACAACATGTCTTCTTGTTTGGCGGCACTAAAACGGGTGATGAGGCCAGATAATGCTTGAGTTTTTGAAAAGCTTCATCTACTTCCTCTGTTCACTTGAATTTGCCTATCTTCTTTAACAACTTGAAGAATGGAATGCCTTTTTCCCCTAGATGTGGTATGAACCTGTTTAGGGCTGCCATACAACCTGTCAACTTTTGGATGTCTTTGATTTTTCTTGGTGGCACCATGTCTAGGATTGCCTTGATTTGCTTCATTCTTCCTTTGATTCCTCTGTTGCTGACTAGGAACCCAAGTAATTGCCTTGCTGGAACCCTAAAAACACACTTGTTTAGGTTGAGCTTCCATCTCCACTTCTTTAGGTTTGTGAAAGTTTCTTGTAGATCCTCTATCAATGCATCGGGTTCATTTGTTTTGACCATGACATCATCCACATAGGCCTTAGCATTTCTTCCTATTTGATCTTCCAAGGTTGTTTGAATTGCTCATTGGTAGGGTAATGGTACTTAGGTATGCCAATCATGATAGCTCAGTATGGATAAATCCGCAAGCGCATGGAACTATCATTATAGCATTTCAACCTGTGAGCATCCAGGGGTGCCGTATTTATAATTTCCCGTAGGAGGGCAGGAAGAATGCATCTAGCTTTAGTAAAAACATGATTACTTATTGAGTGCATAGGTAGACATAGCATAGGCAGGGGTAAATCATAGTTCAAAGATAGTGGACACACATCTGAGCCAACCTCAAGGATAAAAGAGAAATAAAGAATAAAAGAATATATCAAACTGAGCAGGCATTGGTCTTATACAGCTATGCAAAGAACTGTTAGTAAATATCTAACTAGCATGTCTAGCATCAGGACTAAGTCTAGGATGACAGGGAGATCCCCGCAGCTAGTCTACCAGCCGATAGAGACTTTACGAACTCCTACTCAATACCCGAACGTGGGAGAATGCTTGGGATGGACAGGGCTGTCACCACCTGCCCACCTACCCCTCTGTCTATGGGAAACCGACATATCCGCCGATCTTCGCATACCCGGGCACCACGCCCGTGTAATTGGAAACAACTCCTAACCCCCATGGACCCCACCCCTTTGGAGTGTCAGGCTAGGTTAAGAGCAACCGAGAAGGCATGACGAACCATCACCTCATCCCTAGTTCTTCATCTATTCATACTAATTTGATGAACGATGAAGAACAATGATGAACATGTCAAGAATATAACACATAAACTATATGCTAGTTCATATATCATGATCATAACATGAACAAGACTATACTCTAGTTCATATGCACTACTATATAAATAAGATAAGAACTTGAACTTGGAAGAGAACTGCATAGTATTCATACCAAGGTGTTCTTCTTCTTCCAAGGAGACAAGCTCTCCTTGCTAGCTCTTGCCTTGCTCTACTACTAAAACTAACCTAAAGAGTACAAGTGAGGAATGTGTGGTGAGTGGCTCCAAATGATGATGTGTCTATTGGAGGGGAGCTCTCCCTCTCTTTTATAGCCTAAGAGGAGGGGGCTCTATGCAAAAAGGGCCATCCCCACATGGAAGGACATTCCTTGGGGAACCGCCTATGAACCGCCTGTCGAAACTAGGCCCGAAATGAGCTTGCCAGGGGGCTGCCAGTCCCGGGGGCGGTCAGTCCCCTGGTGGGCCCTCTTGGCCACCGCCTTCACGTGGCCGGTTCATCTCTGGGCCTAGACTGCTCCTGTGGTTACGATTGGGTCCAGTTCAATGCTGAGGTGGGCCTTCTCTATTATGTTTGATTGCGCCTTTTTCTGAATGTGTTTTCTAGAGTGCGCTTGCTTGTAGAGTTTCATGCATTTTCACATGTTAGACCTATAAGTCACATATACACCAAAGCTTGTGGAAATGTTAGATAAAAGCCCTACCTACTATTTATTCTAGTAACATATTGGCGGTTAAAAGTAGACTTTAAGGACCGCCAACACCAAGCAAAGGTTCTACTAGTTGGAAAACTAGGGAGCTGTGATTATTATCATTATTTATTTATGACTAGAAACTTGTTCACCCAACTTTTTATTGAAACTGATGCAAGGTTAGGGTAAGGTTGGAATAAAAAACATGTGTTGATTTATCTCCATCATAAATTACTTCTATTGTTTATGCCAACAACACAAGGTTCATTAATCAAGTTTCAACACCATGTCAAAATTTTGATGAAGAAAGTCATTTTGAACCTAAGCACCACGCTTAGTTTAAAAAAGACCTATAGATGTATTGTATATGATCTGTATACAAGTACATCCAAACCAGAGCATATGACATAGCATAGGAAGCATGATTTGTATTTCCATGGAGAAAAATATGAGTAAAGGTATTGATGAACATTTATTTACCTTTGCATACCTGAGTGTTGTTATTGGCAGCATGTATTGATAAGATGAGGAAATCTTTTTGTTGCTGTTTGCATGAAGATTTTGTCTAGGTGAACCATAAGGCCAAGTTACCCGCATAGCTTAGTGTGCATAGGTCGTGGGCCTTGATGGTACTTGCAAAGGTATGGAGGTGAGCCCTTCTTGCTTGTGAAAGCAATGGTGGGTGAAGCCAGTCAGCCCATAAGCATTTTTCTTTGAATATGGGGGCCAACCTGCTCCTTCTCTCTCCTCCTTTTTTTATTATTATCCCCCTTCTTTTTTTCTTTCTCATATCCATCCTCTTTTTAACCTTCTTCTTATTTTTTCAATTTCCCTTCTCCCCTCTTTTTTTATATTGCATTTATTTTTTCTCTTTTTTTGGCAAGGCCGCTGACATCAACTTTCATCATTTTTTTGGATGACCACTTGTGTGTGTGGAATTTGGGCTTCTCTCCATCCTCCCCCACACTTTGACTTTTATGTAAAATTCAAGTGTGTTCGATCAGGGTCACCTTGTGAGTGTGTTCCAGTTCCCAAGGGCATCAATGTTTTTGGTTGATGTAGATTCTCGTTTTCAAGTGTTGTATGACCTATGCTTTTCATCCTGAAATGGTTAGCAACAGGAATACCCGAGGGTGCATACTAACTTGAAAACATGTCCTTGATTTTATTGAAAATAAAAGTTTTTTATAATAATAATAATAATATTTTTTCTCAAGATACCAGGGTATCTCCCGATAGTGCTTAAGTTACGATCCTACGCTTGACCGTGGGAACTTCTTCTTGCAGCTATCAATGGTGCTACCACAAGATTTGTAATGCTTATGGTAAACAAAGGCATCGACAACCAACCTCTCAAAAAGTTTAGAAATAGAAATTAAGAGGTGGTTAATATTCTCGTAGGGGTACATGGTCAAAAGTGGAAGAAACTCTAGAGATCCCAAAAATAAGCATGAGACGTAAGAGGTCTCAAGAGGAAAGGTAACATGCTCGCTAGAGGATTCTTGCTTAGTCTCTAGGATTGTTGGTTCATGCATGTCCATTGTATGGTAGTTTCTATCCTCGAGAGATATATCAGGCAATTTTGACGTTGATTCTCGACCATCATCAAGAACAATTTTATGAGGGCCAGAGGGACATGGCTTAGGTTTGAGCGAGGGATATGATGGATGGTCAGCTTCACAAGGATGTGAAATGAATGAGGAAATGAACTTTTCCTCCTCGAACAGGTTATAGTTAGGGATATGTTCCACCATTGGAGTTTCTAGACGAGTGGTGGGAGCAATCTTTCCCAACATACCATCAAGGCCCCCATTGGTAGGATTTTCTTGAATAAGGTTTTCGAGAGGATGGTCTATGAGAATGTCAAACTCAAGGATGGCATAGATATGGAAGTCCAAGAAAACCTTGGTTTCCTCAATTTCTATTGGCACGGCCCAGGCAATCCCACAACACTCAAAGATGAGTCCGAATCGACTTCTGAAGAGCTTGCCAGTCGAGACTAGCGAGAAATTTCCCAAAAGTGTTTTCGCAAGGAATTGTGACATGATATTTGTCTCGACTGTGAGGATGTGAAGGGCTTTCATAGAAGTCTCCTTTAATGAACATGACACGGTTGTGGAAGGTGAAAGAATCTGAATTGCTTTAGAAGAACTTTTCACTTCCATCAACCATTCTTTTGATGGTTCTTCCTTAGGGGAAACATCCTTAGGAGGACATGAAAGCTCATTGTGCCAAGAGTGGTTTGAGATTTTGCCAAAATCCTTGAAAGTAATAGTGAACTCTAAAGGATAAAGCATTCCTTCATTCGATGTTCATGGTTCAGGTGAGGGCTCATGAGTCAAATCTAAGGATGGCAAGGGCAAGGATTCGGCTAACGAGGGCTCCTCAAAACTTGACATGCCCTTGTTTTGGAGGGGGTTTGGGTTTACGACGAGAGAAGCATGCTTCTCTAGGATGTGATCAAGGATTTCCCTCTATTCCATCGTAGTTTTATGTGAAAATGGCCCTTCAAAGACCATGTCAAGGCATAGGGTAGTATTTATGTCTAGTCCCAAACAAAAAATATGCAAAAGCACACTATCAGGAAAAGACAAGTTTGGGCCGGCTTGTAATAACATTGAGAACCTAGCCCAGGCTGCACCTATGGATTCCTTAAAATTGAGGATTGCCCTCGGTAGAGTGGCAATATGAGACATGGGTAAGAAAGCAAGATAAAACTTGTTCTTAAGTTCATCCCATTCTCCATTCACACTTTCTATGACATTAGTGTACCATTGTTTTGCCTTCCCCTTAAGGGAGAACGAAAACAATTTTCACTTAAGAATTTCTTGTGTCATGCCAGGAAGAGGCACGAATATATTTCCTTCAAATCTTGCAAGTGGCTAAATGGGTCTTCATGATCAAACCCTGAGAAGGGTTGTGCCCAAACCAAAGCTTTTAAACTAGGGTGGAGTTAATAGTTAGATGGAAAATTTGGCTTTGAAATAGATTTTGGCTCAATGAACTCCCCTTTGAAGCAGAAAGATATGAAATTGGAAATGGCTTCATTGTGGAAGGATATAAAATGAGATATTTTGTTTTATAAAAATAAACAATAAAATATATTTTTTGTTTTTAAAATAAGGATACAGATATGAGGATGAACAAGGGTCAGAGAAAATAGCGACCGTTCCCCAGCAATGGCACAAGAAAGCTTGTTGGTATTTCTTAATGTATGTAGAGAATCTACAAGCATACGAAAGTACCGTTGTAGCTTTCACTCGAAAGTATTCAGGGTATCGTATTTTCCATAGGGAACGGAGGTATTCCTCCTAGCTAGTTCGCTATGAAAAATACGATACCCTGAATACAAGGGTAGAGATAGAAAGGGGTAGAGGTGGATTCCTATAGCTTTAGGGTCTTAAGGATAGCGTTGCAATACTTCTACCTGCTTACTTCGGGCACCAGAGCACACCTGGTCTGCCAGGGGATACCAGCTTGTAGCTCTACGCTGCACCCGAACATCGGGGATTACAAAAGATGGATGGGACAAGGTCACTCCCCACCGCCTACCCGTCAATTGGGGAGCGCGAGGAAAATGAAGGTAGCCTCCAACCTAGACACCATGTCTATGCTAGAGACTACTACCCTAGTGTCGTACAGGGTGATCCATCTACTAGAGCATGCATCATAGGGATGGATGACAAACCGTAAACAAGAGAATGTTAAGCTCAACTAAACAAAAGACCTTTATCAGACCATAAGAGCTCTAAATACTTACTTAGCCAAGATCCCGTTAGGGATCCAAGGAAGATATTCGTAGAGGTACAAGGTTGGGGGTGCCGACAAACCCGGCGAACTCCGTGCCCTCACCCTCACATCTCTCATCAGGATCACATATTTTTAGGTACCAAAAAATACTTTTATTTTCTTATGTACTTTGATTCACCATAAATCTTATGACACTCTAACCCTATTGTTAATTAACATAGCATACATGGACTTGACCGTAAAGTTTCCTGACACGTTCAAACCCTAAACGAAGACATCCCTTTGGTCAATTAAGTTAATATCATGAAAAGAAGCAACAATTCTATGCCAAGCCTAAAACATCCTCAAATTTTCCACGAAGGGAAAATTCATAGAACAAATAATAATGTGAAAATATAAGCTATCACATTATTATACAACAGTTGGTAATCAAATCCATACATCGAAACTAGATAAAGGAGTACATTAATAGGGCTTATATCATTTATTACATCGCCACATGGTGAATCATCAGAGTACAATCATCTAGAATAGCTGCGAAAGTAGAAGAGCATTTGTGGAAGGATCTTCATCAACCATCTTGAGTGCAGGCACGAGACCATCTAATCCTCATATTCCCAACATCACTATGAAGCAGGTAAATCTGCACACCTCTAGATGTGCGCAGGCCATGGTCAGCACCGATGAGCTTTAGTGGAAAAATAAACAAGGGATCTGGTGATCCTATAAATTGGCTGTGGTTTTTCTATGCATGCAAGCAGTAATCAAGTTTATAACAATAAGTTAAGTTTTAACACATTCCCATCCCACAAACGCACACATCCATCCACCATCCGATCCATCCCAGATCCATCACCAGATCTCCACCACCATCACCATCATGACTCACTCTCAGGTCCACCAGGCCAACTCCCTCTCGGCCGGCCTCAGCGGCCCGCAGCCCTCAACCTGGCTCACGACCGGAATCAACTCTCAGGGAAAGGTAGAACACTCCACTCACTATTCTGGTGCATCCTCCTAAGGAAAGGTCCATAGCCGATGAGTCAGCATATGTATCGACCGATCAACCATAACACTCTACAGAGGTTTCACTAATCCACTAGATAGCCATCATCGATGCATATATTCACCTAGGCAGATTTTGGGCGCCTACTGCCATAGAACGATGCCACCCTACCTCTTAGCCCTGGAACACCCTTAGAGTGGCTGATACTATGAGGGCTTATGATCCCATTCCCGTAGATCATCATGACCGTATCGAAATGGTGTGAGTCTCTCATGCCTGTACCTCCCTAACACACACGAAGCCTGACATCCCCGCCAGACCCTCCCAGGGTTCATCACATCGGATCAAAATATAAGCGACTGAAGTATATATATATAACATAGCATATAAGCATGTGGCTAACATAACAGCGGGTAAGCAGGTGAAAGGCTATGATAAGGTAGGGGCTATCAAGTAATATTCTACCAGGCAAACCTATCTCAGGTGTAAGCATTGCATAAAAGTAAAGCATTAACAATTCTAGATATTAGCCATGTCTAATAGGATTTCTAAGAGAAGGTGCTGCCATGACACCTGCGCTGTCGAGGTAGTAGTGGTACGATTCTTCTTTCATCAACATAGTCGTTCAACGGAACCTCCTCCTTGGTGCTTGTAGCCTTCTCCCTCGGATCACTCCTCGTTCGACTCTAAAATCGAGACGTAATAGTCACATCAGCGACTCCTATAGAATAGCACAAAGAATGAACAAACAACGAAAAGATCAAAATGCACTCAAACATTAGCTCAAGACGTAGGGCTCAATTTATAGAAAAGTTGGACGCTTGTTTCATATTTTTCTGAGTTCGTATGAATTAGTTATGAATTCCCAAAGATTTACATGTATTTTGAAAACATAAAAGCCGGGATTAAACCAGGCGTGACATGTGTCAGCCAAGGATAGGTCCACGTGGCAGCAGTGGGTCAGGCTAAGGTGGCAAAACAGCTGACGTGGCTGATGACGTCATGCTGATGTCAGCACAGACAAGTGGGACCATGCTGACGTCACTGATGACATCATCGCTGACAAGTGGGGCCAGGCTGACGTCACGATGACATCAGCGTTGACCATGGTTAATGGTCAAACCCTAATGAGCCGTTATTGGGCCGTTAACGGGCCGAGTGGGCCCGATATGGGCCGGGTCAGGCCCACCATGTGGCTGGATTGGGCTCCGTCCGGCGGCGACCATCTTCCACGGCGGAGTCCACGTGGACAGTAACGCCTATGGCGGAGCTCCGGCGTGGTCGCGATACGCGGCACAGGCTCCAAGGCTGTTTCACGGTCCTCATCTTCTTCATGGCTCGGTGCAGCCCTCCACGGCGGAGCTCGACGACACGGCCTTGATCCTTGAAGCAGTCGGTGGCGACGGAGAACGTCATGGCATTGTGGCGCTCCAGAGCAACGTAGTGACGACATGATTGCGCGTAGATGATCCTCCGATGCAGCAACCAAGCAGATAGCGTGCGCGTGGAGCATGTTCATGTGTGCTCGTGTAGGCAAGAACAAGAGTAGCGACTCAAAGGTCGGGCAGGCATGGACATGAAGCAGGAACGTAGCACGGTGGGGATTGGGAGAACTGGTGCTCACCGAAGGCTTGAACACGTGATGCAGGAAGGATTCGATGCTGGCAGTGCTGCTATGTCGTCGTGGCTGGGGTCTCGAACAGACGACGTCGTGCTCCAACGGTGCGGCTCCGTGTACCGGCTTGGCGACGACAAGGCGAGGGCGACGTCATGACTCCAGATCGGCTACGCCATGGAGCTGGGAGGGCTCGGCCTTGCTACAAGTCATGGATTACGCGGCTCAAGGGCTGATCTTAGGCAAGTGTGGCGGAAAGACAGGCAGTAGTGAAGGTTTGGTCGCGGGAAGACTCACCGGCGAAGAAGGTGGTGCCGGTGCTCGCGGTTGGCGTGGTGGTGGCCGGGTCGGCTCTGCTGCTTTGGCACGTCAGCAGCTCTGCGAGGCAAGGCCTTAGGCTCATGGTGGTTAGTGATCCAGTTCGTTGGTCATAAACATGGAAGCAAGCTTGGCCACGGATGCTTACCCTTGCTGCGTGATGGCTAGGGACAAGGTTGGAGCAGCGGGTGCGCCGTGGTCAAGTTCCCTGGTGGAGAGCGAGCTCAGCGGTCGACGGCGACCTGTTCTTGCTGCAGACGTTCCAATCTTGGTACAAGGCCGGCATCAGGGCGCGACTATAGGGCAACTCGAGGTGGGGATCTTGGGCAGGATGGGCTTACCGGTGAGTACGACGTCGTGGCCGTGGCTGTAGCAGGGTCGGCGAGGCGGATCGAAGAGGTGCGTCGCCGTTTCGGCGAAGGAGTTCGCGAAAATTGGTCCACGGACGGGAGGGCACGAAGCAGAGGCGGACGGCGCTGCCGCGGCATCCTTGGCTTCGGCGTCGTGGCCCGGTGGAGCAGGTGACTAACAGCGGCATGGCGAGGTGGTGCTGCAGTGGCGGCTCGGCTGGGCACATGGCACTTCCGTCGGCGAAGCGGTGGTGGCGCGACGGGCTCACGCAGTGCTCCTGGTGCGACACAGCAAGGCGGCAGCTCCCTTGAGGAGGCTAAGCGGCGAGGCGTAGTGAGCGCCGTGGAGCAGCAGAATGGCGAGGTGGAAGGAGAGGAGTGGCGGCGTGGTCTCGGAGCTCGGGAAGGGGAGCGGCGGCTGCTGTTTTTATAGCCAGAGGACTAGGGTTGGAGGGGAGCTTCTGGGTGTCCGTGCCCTTGGATGGGACAGCCGGAGCACGTGGCATCCATCAAGAGCGCGGGCAGATTGCCGTCCTTCCGACTTTGGCCGCCGCAGACGGAAAGCAGCGAACCGTCTTCGTACGGAGAGGAGGGAAACGGTGCTGTCTGACGGCAAGAAACGTCGGCCTCGGATCCTTCTTTTGACTGACGGCTGGGCCCGGCTACGTACAGGATAAGCGGCGGCGGCGGCGTTCCGTTGCGTACTTCGTACACGAGTCAGGTGGCCGGGTGCGTGCTCGAGTTTGGGCCAAACGGGAGGAAGGCCGGAGGCAGCTGCAGGTTGGGCTGGGCCAGATAACGATGATGAATGGAGTTCAGTGCAAGCTCGTCGTGCATGGATGCTTGGCTAATTACGTGTACTCAAATGGGTACAGGAGCATGTACATACGACTTGCAGCTAGCTAGTTTGCTTGCCCAAGCTCGTTGGCCAGTTCATTAGTCCATGTCGTCACGTGTGTACGAGAGGACGTGTGTACGAGAGGAGGTGCGGGTCTAGGGTGCAGACACATGCAACGGTGTAAAGTGTTGCCCGTTCATGCGTAGTAGCCTGATTGACATAGGGAATTAGGAAGGAGAGTAAATGATGAACACTGGAGTTTAATAATAGGAAAAAAATGATTTTCTTATTATTAGTTTAAGAATATTCAGCAATGAATCCATGTGAGGATTTAGAAGGTCTTCCAAAGAATGTTAAGTGAAAAGGAAAAGGATATAGAGGGTCATAGAACACGTTGGGACATTTTTCCCATATTAATATATTTATTTAGGATAAAAAAATATTATTGGATTTTATTAACCAATACATAAATCTAAAGAAAAACCAAATCACACGTGTATTAGCAATGCAACATGGATGATCAACTTATGCAACAAGGTTATACAACTAGTGTAACATTCAGATATAACACATGCGACATAGACACTTGATACGTGAAATATTAGGTGCTGGCCAAGGGTGTTAATCACATGTGGCTTAAGATTATATTAAGATACATGTGATAATGTTGCTCGAAGAGTGTGACACTAAACATTTGTGCTGGGTGCAAAAGGGGGTTTTCCTACATGACACACAACATATATGGGCTTGTTTCGAAAAAAATTGTTGGTTGCACTTTTTGGGGTTTGTAATTTTTGGGGTTGTTACAGTCCTACCCCGTTATCGGAATCTCGATCCCGAGATTTGAGGAGAGTACTACTGCACAAAGTGATAAAATGGTGTCTACTCAACATATAGCTTCTTGTTCTTCGTTGCTTGATATAGTTACTCCATTGAGTTGCAGGGTGAGTAGTGATTCCTTGTCCTCTCTGTTTGAATCCTCGACTGAGTATGATCTGATTTGATATTAGTGTTGCTGTGCCAAGTAGATCTTGAAAGTTCCATCAGGAGACATACCGACTTAGTGGTCGCAGTTGCAGAAAATTCCAACAGGTTAGCAGGAGAAGGGATATAGGTCAGGTCCTCCCGTTCAAAAAAGCGTGCTTTAGGAGCTAGGTTTCAATCCTAGGTCCTGAGGGTTATGGGTCCACCATGCTTCCGCTGCGCTACTCTGATATGCGTAGTTGTCAATTTGCCTTTTAACCAAGTGATGTCTAGAAAGCTTCAACGTTGTGTTGTGGTAGCGCCTTGCATTCGTGATCAGTAGCTTATACTTCATAGAAGTAGGAGTTATTGATCTTAGCAGCTCAGCTCTTGGTCGGATCTACGACCATTTCCTTTAGTAATGAGTTTTTAAATCTGCGGGGGTAATGATCTATTCAAGCCAGCTTTTTGAACTTGGCTAGGGCTGTCCTGTCAATACTTCACCATTATTTAACCTCTGTTTCTCATGTCCTTGGAGAAGTATTTGGTGTGACACAGTCACTCTAGCAGGTCGGCTATTCCATCGTTTGGGGTACTAGACCCAATCGATCGTGTTGGATAAGTGACTCCTCGGGAAACTATTGAATGTTGGTCCTGTATTATGCCCTCTAGTGTAGACCTGTGGTTACCCGTGCTTTCAGGTTCAAAGCGCTTGGGAGTTATCCAACAACGAGTTGTTCCAAAGAGGATTCCGCAAGTACACTTAATTAAGAGCTTAAGTTTGCATGCAACTAGGCGGCATATATGAACACGATGCAATAAGTAAACTTGTATCAAAATCTTGATTTATGTACATCATGTACCTTTCATCCTATTGAGGTTCATCCTAACTGATATTTCTCAGTGGGCAGATCTCTAAACATTGCGATCTTCTATTCTTTCAACTAGCCTCATGATGTCAACGTTGGAGGCATCCATCAGATAAGGGCATAGGGCAGTCCTGTGATCTATCTTTGCACATCTATTGCAAGTGAGACGTGCATCATCTGAATCAGTAGTATACTTCCCCTCTTAGCAGTGGCGGACTTGTGTGACCAGGCTGACCACAATTGTAGCAATTGAAAGGCGTGTATCCCGCAGGAGTGGGTGTTCCTTTGGTGGTAGCAGGTACGGTGGTGTTCTGTAGATTCCATTCCTTGTCAAGGCGATTCTGCTGGATTCTGCTTGTCACAATACGGGGTTACTTGGTGGTGTTGGTGCCTCCATCTTGGCCTCGAGTTGGTGCATCCGCATGATTAAGGTGGGGAGGTGTGGAGGCTTTCACACATGAAATCAGAGGTGTTGAATTGAGGGTTGATTCTTTGCGTTGGCGCTTCTTCTTACTTCTATAGCTTTCTTCCTATTCTAGGAGGTCTCTTCCTGCCTCTTTTTTCTTGTTGACCACTTCTTCGATGTTGCGGTAGGTGCCTCCAATCAAAGCAAGTTGGATTGGAATGTCCAAACCTTTTCAGAAGTAGTACATCTTCTCTTCCTCAGAACCACGTATGCCAGGGGCATATCGCAGCATGCGATAGAAACGGTTGTTGTACCCTTGAACGTTCTCAAAGTCCTGTTTTATGTGACGAAGTTCCTCTGTTGCGGCAACAAGGTGGTGCCGGTGCTCGCGGTTGGCGTGGTGGTGGCCGGGTCAGCTCTGCTGCTTCGGCATGTCAGCAGCACTGCGAGGCAAGGCCTTGGGCTCATGGTGGTTAGTGATTTAGTTCATTGGTCATAAACAAGGAAGCAAGCTTGGCCACGAATGCTTACCCTTGCTGCGTGATGGCCAGGAACAAGGTTGGAGCAGCGGGTGCGCCGTGGTCAGGTTCCCTGGTGGAGAGCGAGCGCGGCGGTCGACGGCGACCTGTTCTTGCTGCAGACGTTCCAATCTTGGCACGAGGCCGGCATCAGGGAGCGACTATAGGGCAACTCGAGGTGGGGATCTTGGGCTGGATGGGCTTACCGGTGAGTACGACATCGTTGCCGCGGCTGTAGCAGGGTCGGCGAGGCGGATCCAAGAGGTGCGTCGCGTTTTCGGCGAAGGAGTTCGCGAAAATTGGTCCACGGACGAGAGGGCGCGAAGCAGAGGCGGACGGCGCGGCAGCGGCGTCCTTGGCTTCGGCGTCGTGGCCCGGTGGAGCAGGTGACCAGCGGCGGCAAGGCGAGGTGGTGCTGCGGCGACGGGCTCACGCGGTGCTGCCGGTGCGACACGGCAAGGCGGCGGCGCCCTTGAGGAGGCTAAGCGGCGAGGCGTAGTGAGCGCCGTGGAGCAGCAGAATGGCGAGGTGGAAGGAGAGGAGTGGCGGCGTGGTCTGGGAGCTCGGGAAGGGGAGCGGCGGCTGCTGTTTTTATAGCCAGAGGACTAGAGTTGGAGGGGAGCTTCTGGGCGTCCGTGCCCTTGGATGGGACAGCCGGAGCACGTGGCGTCCATCAAGAGCGCGGGCAGATTGCCGTCCTTCCGACGTTAGCCGCCGCTACGGAAAGCAGCGAACCGTCTTCGTACGGAGAGAAGGAGGGAAGCGGCGCTGTCTGACGGCAAGAAACGTCGGCCTCGGATCCTTGTTGCTCTTTGGCTGACGGCTGGGCCCGGCTACGTACAGAATAAACAGCGGCGGCGGCGTTCCGTTGGGTACTTCATACGCGAGTCAGGTGGCCGGGTGCGTGCTCGAGTTTGGGCCACAAACGGGAGGAAGGCCGGAGGCAGCTGCAGGTTGGGCTGGGCCAGATAACGATGATGAATGGAGTTCAGTACAAGCTCGTCGTGCATGGATGCTTGGCTAATTACGTGTACTCAAATGGGTACAGGAGCATGCACGTACGACTTGCAGCTAGCTAGTTTGCTTGCCCAAGCTCGTTGGCCAGTTCATTAGTGCATGTCGTCACATGTGTACGAGAGGAGGTGCGGGTCTAGGGTGCAGACACATGCAACGGTGTAAAGTGTTGCCCGTTCATGCGTAGGAGGCTGATTGGCATAGGGAATTAGGAAGGAGAGTAAATGATGAACACTGGAGTTTAATAATAGGAAAAAAATGATTTTCCTATTATTAGTTTAAGAATATTCAGCAATGAATCCATGTGAGGATTTAGAAGGTCGTCCAAAGAATGTTAAGTGAAAAGGAAAAGGACTAGAGGATCATAGAACACGTTGGGACATTTTTCCCATACTAATATATTTATTTAGGATAAAAAAATATTGTTGGATTTTATTAACCAATACATAAATCCAAACAAAAACCAAATCGCACATTTATTAGCAATGCAACATGAATGATTAACTTATGCAACAAGGTTATACAACTAGTGTAACATTCAGATATAACACATGCGACATAGACACTTGATACGTGAAACATTAGGTGCTGGCCAAAGGGTGTTAGTCATATGTGGCTTAAGATTATATCAAGACACATGTGATGATGTTGCTCGAAGAGTGTGACACTAAACATTTGTGCCGGGTGCAAAAGGGGGCTTTCCTACATCACACACAACATACATGGGCTTGTTTTGAAAAAAAATTTGGTGGTTGCACTTTTTGGTGTTTGTAATTTTTAGGGTTGTTACAAAGCCCTTAAATTCACACCCACTAAGTTTCTTCGAAAGGAGATATTGATTGGAGTAGAACTAGACACCTGTATCACAAACTCTTGTTTTCCTCTTACAATATTAATCAACGAAGGAAATTTGTCTTTAAGAGGCTTATCTTCCAACCAAGTATCAAACCAGAACCTAGTTTGGGACCCATCTTTTACTTTAAACGAGCCAAAGTCCATAAAAGAATCTTTGATATCCATTAGACTTTTCTAGAAATGGGAGTGTGTTGGTTTTTTGACACAGCTCCCTAAAGTTTATCTTTCGTGTATTTGTTCCTTAAAAGTTCTTGCCACATGCCATCTTTATTCAATAACTTAAAAAGCTACTTACTTAACAAACATTTATTTTGTATATCCAAGTTTTGAATGCCTAAAACTCCCTGATCTTTTGGTTGACATAATATCTCCCATTCGGCCAATCTACATTTCCTTTTGTGCTGGTCATTTTGCCATTAGAAACGAGATCTAAAGCAGTCTATTTTTTCTAACACTCCTATCGGTAGTTTGAAAAAAGGCATCATGAACATCAGTAAACTAGAAAGCAGCGAGTTTATCAAAACCAATCGGCCCCCCTAGAAAGTGTTTTCCCTTTCCAACCATTAAGTCTCTTTTCAATTCTCCTCAATTACCTTCCAGTCTTTGTTGTTTAGCTTCCTAGGATTCAGGGGAAGACAAAGGTACCGGAAGGGGTATTTTTCAATGACACATCCATACAGCTGCGAATAAAATTCTTCATGATCTTTTGCTTTGCCAAAATAAAATATTTCACTTTTGTGAAAGTTTATCTTGAGCCCCGATAGTTGTTCAAAGGTGGTTTGCAAAAGTTTCTTATTTAATGCCTTTTCAACATCGTGGCCCATAAAAATTACTATGTCATCTGCATACTATAAGATAGATAATCCATCCTGTATTAGATTGGGAATAACCCCTTCAACCTGCCCTACTTCTTTTGCTTTGGCAATCATTATGGCGAGCATGTCTGCCACTATATTGAACGGTATGGGCGAAATTTGGTCACCTTGTCTAAGCCTTTTCTAGTTTGGAAGTAGGATCCTAATTGATCATTCACCTTAATATTAACATTTTCCCCTTGTGTGAATTTTTGTACCCATTCACACCATTGTTGTGAGAACCCTTTCATTCTTAACATTGGTTGTAAGAAGCTCCAATTTACCTTATCATATGCTTTTTCAAAATCAATTTTGAAGATGACCCCATCTTTTTTTCTTGATTGCAATCGTGATTCGTTGTTTCATCGAGTATTACTGCTCCATCCATGATGTTTCCACCTAGCAAAAAAGCCGTCTGGGTTGGTCTAATTATCTTTTGGGCAATGATAGACAATCTATTGGTTGCAACTTTAGTAAAGATGTTGAAAGATACATTCAGCAAACAAATTGGCCAGTATTACTGAATCACTTCCGCATCCTTCTTTTTAGGCAAAAAAATTATAGTTCCAAAATTAAGGTGATTCAGTGGGACATTTCCTTGATGGAAATTTGAGAGCAGAGCCATCATATCATCTTTTATTGTGTTCCAGAAGACCTGATAAAACTCTAGTGGGAAACCATCTGGTCCTGGTGCCTTATTTTGTTCCATTTGAAAAATTGCTGCCCTCACCTCTTCTTGAGAAAATGTATCTATCAAATACTCATTTTCTAGCTAGGAGACCTGAGGAATGTCATTGGTCTAAGACTCATCCATCATGATGTGCGAGTTAGGTGATGGTCCAAACAGGTTCTTATAATAGATAGTGATATGCTCTTTAAGTTAAGTTGCTGGGGATCAACTTTGTCATGAAAACTTCCGTCCCAAACTTTGGAGTTGAAAGTAGACTTTTATAAGAAAAATGTTTAATACTACGCAATATTCGGTGAAGATGATGAGTACACTTCGCTACATTTTTTTTTAACTTCGCTTATATGTTCTCACATGTTTCATGATATCTGATAAAAATGACTTCGCTAAACTCTTGAGGCCCGGTGAAGCTAACGTGGCAACTTCGCATAAAGGATCAGCAAAGATATCAACTGGATCAAGAAATCATGATCAAGTCCAAAGCTGTTTAGAAAGACAGAAGGATAAGGGCGAAGTGTGTTTCACCACTTCGCTAACTTGTTCTCTAGCTAAATGTGTAGGAAACATCATGACCAATTTTGTAAGGTTTGTCGTTATAGCGAAGCCAGGGGGTCTATAAATACCCCCTGGAATGTAAGTTTTGGACAGAATGAAATACAATTCTGATCAGCATATTATTTTCACCTCATATGTGTTTGTGTGATTTCATCACCCAACATCTGGTGCCATCCATTTGTGTGATCGAAGACACCCACGACCACCATACGAACACAAAATGGGTAGACCCAGCAAAACGACAGCTTCAACTGACGACAACATAATTCAAGACAAAGATCCAGCTCTCGAAGATGAAATAGAAGCTGAAAACAGACGCATACAAGAAAATGAAGAAGTCAAAAACGAAGAAAGAAGACTCAAGGAACTCGAAGACCAACTCATCATTAAAAAGAAGCAACTAGAAGAGACAAGAGCAAAAACAAGAGAGAAGTCCCTAAGATAAAGAATTGAAGAAGCAGAACCCAAAATAAGAAAAATCAATGAAGAAATTAAAAATGAAAGCGAAGTCATGATCCAAGACCCAAATTCAGCAAGCAAAAATTCCCAACGCAATGAAAGTCAAAATTAGATTGCAAATTGACACAGATTCGCCTCTATCAATTGATATTCAGCTAGCAAAGTGGCCAGTAGGCTTCAAATTCAACATCATTCCGACTTACGATGGTATGCGGACCCACGACAATTTTTGATGAGCTTCGAAGCAGCAGCTGCATCAAGTGGAGGTGATACAAACACATTAGCGAAGTCACTTATTATGGCAGTAAGAGGACTAGCACAACATTGGTACTCTTCGCTAAAACCAAGATCAATCAAATCCTAGGATCAACTTCTCATAACTTTACTCCTGGACTTTCAAGGCTTGCAAAGAATTAAACTCACAAGTGATGCCCTCTTCAACATCAAGCAACAACCAAAAGAACCTCTGAGCCAATATTACAAGAGATTTGTACAAGCAAAATCACAAATACCCAATATTCCAAATGAAGTCATCATTATTGCAGCAATCAAAGGACTGTGAGTAGGCCAACTTTCTTCACATGTCAAAATAGAAAGACCAACCACAGTAGAAAACTATATGAAGAAATGAGGAAGTATTGTGAATCCGACCAAGATTACAGGAAAAGAATAGAAGAAGAAAATGGGGAGAGAAACATGCCAAAGACAAACAACAACCTTCAACATGCAAGAATGACAAATGTCAAGCGAAGACCATTCCAGAGGATAAATCACATCAATAATTCAGGTGAAGCCAACAATCAAAGCCAAAGCTCAAGCAATCAGAGAAATTTTCAAGGCAACAAAAATTACAAGGAAAATTTTCAACAAAGGACAAGCTACAACAACCAAGGCAGGGGCTTTGAAAGGAAAATTTTGAGACCCGAGGAAATGTACTGCATCATACATGGCATAGGAGCTGGCCACAGATCAAAAATATGCCCAAGAGTAAAGAAAACCATCGAAGAAATGCAAGAAGAAAATAGGGCAACTTCACAAATGAAAGTTGTGAAACATCTATCTCCCCAAAGGACAAATTACATGCCAATAACTTATCCTTAACAGATGCTCCCACCACCTTCGCCAATCTGCAATTGCCAACCACTAGCAATGTGTCTGTAAAACCAATGGGGCCAAAGTCAACAGCAAAGTTTTCATCCTAAAAGCTCAGTGGCAAACATTTTAGGATGGGCAGTCTCAAAGATTTTAGTAGATGGCGGCAGCTTGGTTGATATCATATTCTCAGCAACTCTAGATGCAATAAAAATCAATAGGAAAACTTTGGGGAGAGGTGAACAACCATTAGTTGGCTTCGGCGGAAAGAAAATCAACTCCATCGGCAGAATTGTCCTACCAGTTTCATTTAGAACAGTGAATAATGCAAGAATAGAGCTAATCGCATTCGACGTAATCAAAATACACAGCCAATACAATGCAATCTTTGGAAGAAGAAGCTTAAATGCCTTCGAAGCAATAATCAGCTACTCATACTTGTGCATGAAAATGCCAGCAATTAACGGCATCATAACTGTCTTCGGTGATCTAACAAAGCAAAAAATATAGAAAGAGATTCAAGCCCAGCTTTCAAAAACAACCATGTCATACAAGAAGAAGAAGAAGAATACAAGCTCGTAACTAAAAATGCCAAGGCTCAAGAAAAAGCGAAGCCCTACGAAGACACAAAGAAAGTACCACTTGATCCAATGGTGCCAGAAAGATAAGTTATCATTGCCACAAACTTATCAAAAGAAGAAGAAGAAAAGCTAATCCAAGTTCTGCAAAGTAACAAGGACATCTTCACCTGGTCCGCACAAGACCTTGGAGGAGTAAGCAGAGATGTCATAGAACACAAGTTAAACATCAACCCAAACTTTAGACCAAAAAAGAAAAAACTTAGAAAGTTGTCAGAATACAGAACACAAGCTGCAAAAGCCAAAGTCTAAAGACTTTTAGATGCAAAAGTCATAAGGGAAGTACAATTTACAACTTGACTTGCAAACATAGTCATGGTGCAGAAGAAAAACAAAAAATAGAGAATGTGTATAGACTTCACAGATCTCAACAAAGCATGTCCAAAAGATAACTTTCCACTACCAAGAATAGACACTTTGGTAGATCAAGCAGCAGGAAGTAAAATGCTCAGTTTCCTTAATTGCTATTCAGTCTCATCAGATTTGGATGAAAAAAGAAGATGAATAGTTCACAACTTTCATCAGAATGACCTCCATAGTCCTCAAAAATCAAATACCAAGAAACTTACTTGCATATGTTGATGATCTGGTAGTGAAAAGCAAGAAAAGAGAAGACACATTGAAGACCTACAAGAAACCTTCTCCAACCTCAGAGAAGCAAATCTAAAGTTGAACCCAGAAAAATGTACATTTGGAGTTCAAACAGGCAAAATCCTAGGTTGCATCGTATCTGCAAAAGGAATCAACCCAAATCTAGAGAAGGTGAAGGCAATACTGAACATGGAAGTACCAAGAAACATCAAAGACATCTAAAAATTGATAGGAAGATTGGCTTCGCTGAATAGATTTATATCAAAATTAGCTGAGCGAAGCCTACCAATATTTCAAGCCTTAAAGGGAAAGAAGAAAAAAATCAGTTGGGATCAAGCACAACAAGAAGCTTTTGAAGAAATAAAGAAACATCTATCCAACCTAACAACTTTAGCAACACCGGACCTTACGGCAGATTTACTATTATATGTATCAGCAAACGAAAGTACAGTCAGTGCAGTGTTGATACAAGAAGAAGAAAATGAACATTCAACAAGACAAATTCTAGTATACTTCGCATCTGAAGCCCTGTCAAGATCAAAAATTTACTACTTGGAAATTGAGAAAATTGCATATGTAGTACTTATGGCATCAAGAAAGTTGAAGCACTATTTTCAAGCACACAAAATAAGAGTGCCAACAAATCAACCACTCAAAGAAGTATTACAAAGCTGTAAGTCCTCCGGAAGATTGGAAAAATGGGCAGCAGAATTGTCTCAATACTTCATCAAGTTTGAAAAAAGAACAGCGATCAAATCTCAAGTGCTACATGACTTCGTAGCATTGGACACCCTCAAAGTACAATCAGGAAGAAATAAAGTAGCCAGAATGGACAATCTATTGTGACGGTGCTTGGGGCTTCGTCGGCGTTGGAGCAGCAGCAATCATAACTTCACTTTCTGGAGTTAAGCTCAAATATGCAGCAAGACTAAAATTCCAATGCACAAATAATAATGCAGAATATGAGGCAGTACTTTTGGGGCTTCACAAAGCAAAGGCAATGGGAATCCAAAAGTTAATAATTAAGATAGATTCTCAAGTTGTAGCTAGGCACATAGAGAAAAATTACAAGGCAAGAAACCCAGAGCTAGCAAAGTACCTCCAATAACTGAGAGACCAAGAGAAACACTTCGCTGGATTCACAATGAAGAATATTTCAAGAAATGATAACATAGATGCAGACAAAATTGCAAAAGCTGCTGTCCAAAAGTTAGAGTTACAACTAGAAGTATTCTTTCAAACTATCAACGAGGCCTCAACAAAGACAAAAGTAGAACAACCAAAAGAAATACACATCATTGAAAGTGAAGACTGGAGATCACCAATCATAGCATTCGTAAGAGGATTTTACGAGCCAGAAAACAAAGTTGATCAAATAAGAATGAAACAAAAAACCAGAAGCTACAAAATCATCAACGAAGAGCTATACAAGGAAGGAATTTGCCAACCACTGCTAAAGTGCATATCAAGAGAAGATGGAAAAAATTTGCTGAGAGAAATACACGAAGGAATATATGGATGTCACACTGGGGCTAGATCAGTAGTTGGAAAAGCCTTCAGACAAGGGTTCTATTGGCTAACAGCACAAAACAATAGCAAAGAAATAATCCGGACATGTCACAATTGTCAAATGGCAGGAAGCAAAGTCAATGAACCAGGAACAAAGTTGCAGCCGATTGAACCAACCTGGCCGCTCGCAAGATGGAGCATCGACATAATTAGAAAGCTACCTCCAGCTCAAGGAAACTACTAGTATGCAGTAGTAGCAGTTGAGTATTTCACAAAATGGATTGAGGCAAAGCCAATCACCAACATTTCTTCTCACACAATGAAAAAGTTTCTATGGCAAAATATCATATGCAGATTCTGAGTCCCAAGACACATCACAGTAGATAATGAAACTCAATTTGATAGCGAAGATTTCAGACAATACTACCAGTCAATGGGAATCAAACTTTTCTTCACATCAGTAAGGCATTCGTAGTCCAACGGAGCAGTTGAAAGGGCAAATGGGATAATTTGCACAGGGATGTCAAAGTGCTTAACAGTTCTAAAAAAGGAAAATGGGTAGATGAATTACCAAGGGTAATTTGGTCTCATAACACATCAAAGCCAAGACCAACAGATTTTTCTCCATTCAAGTTACTATACGGAGATGAAGCAATGACTCCCGAAGAAATAAAGTATGAAGGACCAAGAACAACATTCAAATGATCACAGAAGAAGATCAAGCAACAAGCAAAGATTTACTCGAAGAAGAAAGAAATGAAGCACTCAAAAATATCAAAAAATACCAACTTGAAACAAAGAAGTGGTACAATAAGAAAGTCAAGCCAAGAGAGTTAGCACCGGGAGATTTTGTGCTCAAAAGAAAAAGAAACAAAGACACAGTGGGAAAATTCCAACAAAAGTGGGAAGGACTTTTCATCATCACAAGAACAAACAAGGAAGGTGCATACCATCTGGCAAATCTTAAAGATGAAGAACTCAATCACACTTGGAATATAGAAGCAACTCACAAGTATTACCCATAAGCAAGATTAGATGAGTAGTTTACTTTTTCGCAAAAGTAGAAATAGAAGTTTCATGACAAGCAAGTTTGAATTTCAAAATGTAATCGAGCTACACTCTTTCCACACAGGGGAAGCCCTTCGCAGGGTGAGTGGTTTTTTAATGAGGCAGTCTCTTTGTAAATCTCATGAAGTATAAATGAGAAAGTAGTTTCCCCAAAGAAATGTCTTTACACTACCTGACTAAAAATACAAAATGCCAAAGAGTATATCTAAAATATACTCTCACATCAGCACAAACTTTGCAAAAATGTAAGTTAGCATTAACATTTTATTAAATCTAAAAAATGCTAACTTATCCAATTTAAAACAAGTCTTGTCCAAATTTTTTGACTAAAGTTTCACTAAGGTGAAAATGTTGTAAGCTTCTAAGCGAAGCGTACGCATCCACTTCGAACGAAAAAGAAGGAACGACGTTTCAAAATTTGCTAAGGTAAATTTTTTAACTAAGTTTCACTAAGGTGAAAATGTTGTAAGCTTCTAAGTGAAGCATACGCGTCCACTTCGAATGAGAAAGAAGGGACGGCGTTTTAAAATTTGCTAAGGCAAATTTTTCAACTAAGTTTCACTAAGGTAAAAATGTTGTAAGCTTCTAAGCAAAGCGTACGCTTCCACTTTGAACAAAAAGAAGGGACGGCATTTCAAAATTTGCTAAGGCAAATTTTTTGACTAAGTTTCACTAAGGTGAAAATGTTGTAAGCTTCTAAGCGAAGCATACGCATCCACTTCGAATGAAAAAGAAGGGACGGTGTTTCAGAATTTGCTAAGGCAAATTTTTTGACTAAGTTTCACAAAGGTGAAAATGTTGTAAGCTTCTAACCAAAGCGTCCACTTCGAACGAAAAAGAAGGGATGGCGCTTCAAAATTTGCTAAGGCAAATTTTTTAACTAAGTTTCACTAAGGAAAAAATGTTGTAAGCTTCTAAGCGAGGCATACGCATCCACTTCGAATGAAAAAGAAGGGACAACATTTCAAAATTTGTTAAGTTAAATTTTTTGACTAAGCTTCAATATGGTAAAAATGCGGTAAGCTTCTAAGCGAAGCATACTTGTCCACTTCGAACGAAAAAAAAGGGACAACGTTTCAAAATTTGCTAAGACAATTTTTCGACTAAGTTTCATTAACATGAAAATAGTTCAAACCCCCAAGCGAAGCTTACACTCATACTTCGAACGACAAAGAAAGGACAACATTTTAAATTTGCCAAAAGAAAATTTTTTCAAAATAAACACAACCAAAGTACAAAGCTTTCAACTTTATAAACAAAGCATTTATAAATGCTTATTCAATATTCACGCATTAATACAAGTGAAGCCAAACACACACACTTCGTAGTACAACAAATGTTTACACTACAACTTGTTCAAAATACAAACATTGGATTTACAAATTAATCATCAGCATCACCGAGTATGTCGCTAACAACTTTGTTAATAATTTCGTCCACTTCGCGGTGCAAATAATCCTTGCAAACATTTGCTGGCGAAGTACTCGATCCCGACGACTATAAGGCAAGAAGTTAGCAAATATAGTTCAACCACAAAACAAACAAAAAAAATGTATATCAAACTTTACCTGAGCAAAATCCGTGAAATCAAACACCCGACAGTTGGGAGGCCTGATACTACGGTATCGCTTATTCACATCTACAAAAGTTTTGTAAGATGGAATTCCTAAAATTAAAACAAAAAAATTAATAAATAATACAAAGAAAAGACTTATGAGCAAGAAAATCATCGACGTCACAACCATCGCGCTTTGCACGAAAACCATAAAATTCAAATGGCTTAAAAATAAAATCATTTTTACACATCATCAGTGGAATAACATCTTCGACATCCTGCACAGGCTCAATGCGAGGAACATGCACAGGATGGAAAATAATTAACTTAAACAACTTTGAAATTTATAAGGAAATAACTTAAAGTCAACATGTCTCAACTCCATCTCCTCACAAAAGAAAACTACTAAAACCTAAGCATGGCCATCACTAACATTGCTCGAACCAGCACCACTCCGACTCTTAGCTCTAGCCTCCCTCTATGCAACCTCTTATGCTTCCCTTTGAGCAGCCTCCATTTCCTTTACAATTTGATAACAAACAAAAGAAAAGTTAGACACAAAGAATAGCAACAACACATAATAGATAAATGGAAAACATACCCTCTGCAACTTCTCTCTGGCCTTGTCAAAACAATGAGCTCGACCACCTGATGAAAAGACCTTGACTTCCGCGAAGGGAAATCCATAGTGTCGGAGTGTAATATGACCATTAAAATCACATTACCCGATAACAGTTGAATCCATAATCCATACATCGAACAAAAGAGTGCAAATAGAGGGAGTTACAATAACTTATTACATCGCCACAGGGCAGAATCAGAGTTCATGTAGCATAACAGTAAAAGCTTGAGGTGCGGAAGCTATCTTCTTCTCTCCAACTTGAGCGTAGACACGAAACCCTCAATCGCTGTACTCCCCAGATGAGTACTCACTCCTTGAACCTGAAACCAAATTTTTAGTACGATTTGTACTGGCCACACTCCCACCCTATGCATTGCTTTGTGGAAGTGGATGCAAAAATAAGGATATCTCAAAAGGAACCTATAAGGCTGGGGTTTTCCTATGAATTGTTCAAGTATATAAAACAATAGTATAATAAACAAGTTTTAAACTCAAACCCATTCCCTTCATCTATCTCCATCCATATCTGTAGCATCATCTCATCTCCCCCAACATCCTCTTAGACTCTGGTCGACAAGCCAACTCCCTCTTGGCTTGCCTCAGCGGCCCGCAGCCCTCAAACTGGCTCACGGCCGGAAATCACACTCAGAGGAAGGTAGAACACTCCACTCACTAGTCCGGTGCATGCGAAACATAGGAAAGGTCCATAGCCGAAGATTCGGCGTATGTATCGATCGATCAACCATACACTCTGCAGAGGTTTCACTAATCCACCAGATAACCATCATCGATGCACGCGCGCACCTAGGCAGATTTCGGGCGCCTACTGCCACAGGCGATGCCACTCTACCATCCAGCACTGGATCACTGGAACTGTGAAGAGAGCATGTATCCGCTCCCGTAGTGGATGCCATGCCATGTACCCACTCCCGAAGGGGGTGCCATGATCGTCTCGGTAGGGTGTTAGCTCCATCCCATGCATATACCTTCCTATCACTTCTCGTCTAGCAGTAGTGGCATCGACCTATCCAGCGGTTTGGCCGTCTCCCCCCATGGAGAGCGAGTGGAAAGCAAGAGATTCCTAGGTCTGGATACCAGCGCAACAGTTCCTAGATTTGACCAGACAGGGATATCTTCATCAGGGTTTATCTTTAACGTGCTACCACGGCACCTTCATCCCGGGCTCCACGTCTCAGAGGATCACACCCAAGGACCACCATCACATCTCAGTTAGCCCGCCACAGGCTCCTCTCATGGGAAGTTCCAGAACCATTCCCTGGCAAGACTTGCTCCAAAAGCTCGTCGTAGATCCCGGTTTGATCGACTCAACCCTCACCCAACTCCCTGCCGTAAGCTCCACCCCAAACCCGGATACAACATCATCAGCTCACACATCCAGCCTGGCACGCTCCAGGCCTTCCCCGGTTTCATCACGTCGCATCAAAATGTAAGCGAGTGAAGTATAGAAATATAAGCATAGCAGATACGCAGGTGGCTATCATAACAGCGGGTAAGCAGGTGATAGTTTACAACAAGGTAGGGCTCATCAAATAAATACTCTATCATGCAGTCCTAGCACAGGCATAGCAGTATAGCAACATGAATTTAAAGCACTAGCCATACTATAGTTGCCATGCGTAATGGGATCTACGAGGTTGGATGGTGTGTGGCACCTTCACTGATGTAGCTGTCGGACTTCTCCTGGTAGTCACTGTCGTCAGACTTGTCCTCGCTCAAGCCTGTAACAAGATTTAACGGTCATGGAAGCGACCCCTATAGATTAGCACAAAGAACGAATGCAAAATAGAAAATCTAAAAGCACTCAAACATAGCCTAGATAGATAGGGCTCAGTTTATAGAAAATTTGGATCTGTGGATCATAATTTTCTGAGCTCGTATGAATTAGTTATGAATTTTCAAAGATTTAACCATTTTCTGAAAAGACAAAGGGTTCGAGGGGTAGGTCTCGAGGATACGGTCTCGAGGGCTATGGTCTCGAGGGGTTACGGTCTCGAGGATATGCTCTCGAGGGGTATGGTCTCGAGGGTTACGGTCTCGAGGGTATCCTCTCGAGGGGTATGCTCTCGAGGGTATCGAGGGGTACGGTCTCGAGGATACGGTCTCGAGGGGTATGCTCGAAGATGAAAAACTGCTTTGCTTCTACAGTGGTGCTCGGCCGGTGACGACGGGGTTAATTATCCGACGAGGGGCTGTTCCAGGACTTCGCTAACCCATGCATCGTCCTCGGGTCATCAAGGCGGACACGAAGGTGGTCAACAAGTTAGGAGCTTGGTTCCGACGGCGTGCTTTACGGTAGACAGCGGCTCGAGGGTTGACGTATTGAGGTGTCAAACTCGAGGGTTGGTTTGTCGAAGGGTCAAACTCGAGGTTTAGCTCGAGCGCGTGATCCGTCTCGAACAAGATCGGCTCAAACGCAGAGTTCTTCCTCGGCGATCGGCGGCGGGGAAACCCTCGATTCCTGGTGCCACAATGGATCTCTGGCGCCATTAATTCGCCCATCGGTTTCGGGACTTCACGACGGTCACGTTGATGGGCTTCAGGGCGGCAGCTTTGCTTCCGGTGACGAGCTCTACGGCGGACGGCGGCTCGATGGCGACCACACTCGATGTACACTTCACACGGAGTCACTCCAGCTCCAACTGGTGGCGTAGATGGGTGATTGGAGTCACGCAGCACCTGCTCAAGGCGCCGGCGGTGACCAAAACACACGGCGGAGTCCGCGCGGGCAGCAACTCCCACGTCAGAGCTTCAACAGGTCCTCGGTGCATGGCAACGGCACTCCGAGAGGGTCCACGGTCTCCATCTCCTTGCCCAATCGATGCAGCTCATCATTGTGGAGCTTCCCAGCTTCTTCTTGCTCCTCGAGGGTGGTCGAAGGTGGCAGGAAACGACGGTGAACGGCGGCGTTCTGGAGCGGCAACGTACTGACACGTTGATGACAAGGTGGTTCGGGTCGGTGCTCTGGCGAGGCAAACGCGGAGCTAGGGTGCGCACGGGGTCCGTCTCATTAAGGCGAGCGCGGATCCGGAAACAATGCAGGTCGAGGCTCAACGGAAAGGCGGCTGGGTGATCTTGCCACGGCGGTGCTTGGCGCGCAGCGATGAACTGGGCGGCTTCCGTTCTAGCATCCTCCCGATGTCGTGGTCCAAGAGGCTCGGCTAGTCTCGTGTGTGTGCGGGTGTGTCCAGTGAGGTCGGTAGTGACCTGGGCCTACGCGCTCACGGCGGAGCGCCATGGCCAGCAGCACGGCGGAGGGTTTGAGAGAGCGGCGATGGCGGTGCTCACCGAAGGGTCAAAGAGGATGGAGGTGCGGTACAAGTCCAAGCGGCTCTGGCTCGCGGTACTGCTCCTCCTTCTTGCTCCCGACGCAGCAGCGGCGGCTCCGAGTCGACGGTCTTCCTCCTCAATTCCGGCGGCGGCTTCTTCTCCTTCCCCGACTCCTTTCTTCCCCCTTCCTTCAGCTTTTCTCCAATTGAGGCTGGCAAGGTGGAATTGGGCTCCACCAGAGCGGTGGCGGCGGCCTGGGAACCCTAGGGTGCTGGGGGTGCTTGCTTTATATGGCGGACGCGGAGGTAGGTGGCCGGCGGACGGTCGATCATGGCTTCTGCTTGATCGAGCGGCCAAGGGATGTCTATGTCAGCAGCTGAGGCTCGATCTGGGTCCAGAGAGCAGCGAGAGGGGGCTAGGTAGCGCTGGGTGTCAAGTTCCTTACGGCGGCAGCGTTCCACTGCGGCGACAGCGCAGGTGCGCGTTCGCGCGCGGAGAATCTTGCCTGCGGCCGTGGGCACTTTACGCGGGCTGGTCGGTCCAGGTGGCTTGCGAGCGCGCGTCGATGCGGGGCCCCATCGTCAGCGCCTCATCGGCAATGGCGTGGTGCATGGGCGGACGCGGGTCCTTGCTGGGCCTGCTGCCCTGGTAGGCCGCGCAGCGCGCGGTCGCGCGGGCGAGCGTGCGGGCGAGCGCGTGCAGGCCACCTTGCTGGGCCGGCAGTGCAGCGCGCGGTCGCGCGGCGAGCGCGGGTGAGCGCGTGCAGGCCGGGCCGGCTGGCCTGCTCGGGCCCATTCCTTTTCTTTTTCCATTTCTTTTCTTTTTTTATTTTCAAATACATTTTTATATATACTTATATATATATGTGGTGTGCTAAATTTGTGCAACAAAATAGTGAGCATACATGGCCCAAATACTGCTAGGGTATTATTCCTTTAATATTTATTTGTCAAAATAAATATTATGTTTTCATTTTTATTATTCAACTCATAAACCAAATAAGAATCCAACTCACTCTTTTTTAATGCAACATGATGATGAAACTATTGAAACATTAAAATGTAACATGTGAACATAGAACATTGTTATGAGATGTTAATTAATTTGCAACATATGAATGCCATGCATGACATACTAGGGTTAATGCACAATTAAGGGGTAGATGATGACATGTTGCACCACATCACTCATGGTTTTGTCGAAAAAATTTTGTAGTTCAAATTTTCGGGTTGTTACAGTCCTTCCCCCTCATTGGAATCTCGTCCTCGAGATTTAAGAGGTGTCATACCCTTCGAAGAGGTAAGGATACTGTAGCAGAAGTTGATTCTCATCTTCCCACGTTGCTTCACGTTCAGAGTGATTGCTCCATTGAACCTTGCACATAGGGATAGACTTGCTTCGGGTCTCTTTGGTGTCATAACCCAAGATTTTGATTGGGTGCTCCTTGTACTCAAGAGTATCCTGGATATCTAGCACATCAGTGGTGACTGCTTCCTCTTCTTGTACCCTTAAGCACTTGCATAACTGTGAGACATGAAAAACGGGGTGTACTCCTGTTAACTCGGGAGGTAGTTCAAGCTTGTGTGCAAGCTTCCCACCTCTCTGACAGATACGATACGGTCCAACATATCTTGGGGCCAACTTCCCTTTTACATGGAATCTGACGGTACCACGAAGTCGAGACACTTTGAGGTAGACAAAATCCCCAACTTTGAACTCAAGGTCTCGACGCCTTTTGTCGGCATAGCTTTTCTGTCGGCTTTGGGCGATCCTCAGGTTCTCTCTGACTTGAGCTACTCCTTCTTCAGCTTCCTTGATCTTGGCGGGGCCAAAGACTGCTCTTTCACCTGGGTGGTCCCACATCAATGGGGTTCTACATGGTTTGCCATAAAGGGCCTGGAAGGGTGACATCTTGATACTTGCCTGGTAGCTGTTGTTGTAAGAGAACTCAGCAAACGACAGACACTTCTCCCAATCTGTTCCATATTTGAGAACACTGGCACGAAGCATATCTTCTAGAATCTGATTC
This sequence comes from Bothriochloa decipiens, assembly GCA_023333625.1. Classification (NCBI taxonomy): domain Eukaryota; kingdom Viridiplantae; phylum Streptophyta; class Magnoliopsida; order Poales; family Poaceae; genus Bothriochloa; species Bothriochloa decipiens. The sequence continues at coordinate 22,897,764 of CM041639.1, read as the reverse complement.
AACCTTTCTGTCTGACCATCCGTTTGTGGGTGATAAGCAGTGCTGTAATCAAGGTCAGTCCCAATGGACTCGTGAAGAGCTTGCCAGAATCGGGACATGAATTGTGGTCCATGATCCGACACAATACTCTTGGGAGCTCCATGCAGCCTCAAAACCTCCTTGATGTACAAATCTACCAACTGCTCTGCACGTATCGAAGTTCTGACTGGTATAAAATGTGCTACCTTCGTCAGACGATCGACTATTACCCATATAGAGTCATGACCTTGTTGAGATCTAGGTAATCCCACGATAAAGTCCATGGATATGCTTTCCCACTTCCATTAAGGAACATCGAGTGGTTTGAGTAATCTAGCGGGGCTTCTGTGTTCGGCCTTGACTCTGTTACAGATGTCGCATTCAGCCACATGTCTTGCAATGTCTGACTTCATGCCTTTCCACCAGAAATGCTTCTTCACATCTTGATACATCTTTGCACCACCGGGATGGATGCAATACTTAGAGTCATGTGCCTCTAACAGGATTTCCTTACGCAAAGCAGGGTTGCTGGGCACATAGATTCTATCCTTGAACCAGATGGTTCCATGCTCATCTTCTCTGAATTCGGGGCTGTAGCCTAGCTTCATCAACCCACGAATGTACTCCATTTCTTCACAACTCTTTTGAGCTTCACGAATTCGCTCGGTGAGATTATACTCGATACGAAGTTCGTGCAACAACCCATGGGGTACTATCTCAAGATGAAGATCTTCAATCTCTTCCTTCAATTTAGGTGGCAGGGTCGATAAGAACAGGGCATGACAATAGGTCTTGAGACTAAGAGCATCAGCGACTACATTCGCTTTTTTGGGATGGTAGTGAATCTCCATGTCATAGTCCTTGATTAGCTCTAGCCATCTGCGCTGTCTCATATTCAGATCTTCTTGAGTGAAGAAATACTTCAAGCTCTTGTGGTCGATGTATATATCACACTTGTTGCCAATAAGATAATGTCTCCAGATCTTCAGAGCATGCACAACAGCTGCTAGCTCAAGATCATGCGTGGGGTATCGTTGCTCGTGCACCTTTAGCTGTCAGGAAGCATAAGCAATAAACTTCCCATTCTGCATCAGCACACAGCCTAGTCCTTGGCGAGAGGCATCGCAGTAGATGACAAAGTCGCTAGTGATATCAGGTAAGGCTAGGATAGGTGTGGTGGTTAGCTTCTCCTTTAGAGTCTGGAAACTGTGTTCACACTCCGGTGTCCACTCGAACTCATTAATCTTCTTTAAGAGATTTGTCATAGGACGAGCTATCTTCGAGAAGTTCTCAATGAATCAACGATAGTAACCTGCCAATCCCAAGAAACTCCTGATTTCAGACACATTGCGAGGTTGTTCCCATTCTTTTACAGCCTCTATCTTTGCAGGGTCTACAGCAACTCCATCTGCTGAGAGTACATGACCAAGAAAAGCAACTTCTTCAAGCTAGAACTCACATTTGCTGAACTTAGCATAGAGCTAGTGTTGGGACAACTTCTCGAGCACTATCCTCAAATGTGCTTCATGTTCTTCGGCAGAAGGTGAATAAATCAGAATGTCGTCAATGAAAACCACAACAAACTGATCAAGATCATCCATAAACACCTTGTTCATCATGTTCATGAAATAGGCCGGGGCATTCATGAGACCGAAGGATACAACGGTGAACTCATACTGCCCATAGCGTGTGACAAAAGCTGTCTTGGGAATGTCTTCTTCTTGAATCTTCATTTGATGATAACCAGATCTGAGATCAATCTTGGAGAAGTACTTAGCACCACGAAGCTGATCAAGCAAGTCATCGATCCTTGGCAGAGGATAATTGTTCTTGATGGTGACGACATTGAGGTTGCGGTAATCAATGCACATCCTCATCGAACCATCTTTCTTTTTCACAAACAGAACAGGTGATCCCCAGGGTGAAGCACTAGGCCTAATAAAGCCCTTATCGAAAAGTTCCTTCAACTGCTTCTTGAGCTCTTCTAGCTCATCCACTGACATACGGTACGGTCGCTTAGAGATGGGACCGGTTCCTGGCACAAGATCAATGATGAATTCGACATCACGATCCGGTGGCATGCCAGGCAACTCTTCTGGAAACACATCCTCATATTCTCTGACAACGGGGACATCCGCGAGAGTCTTCTCCCTTTTCTGAGATTCTTCCTGCGACTTGAGTGCATTCAGGGCACATAGAACAGATACTGATTTATCCTTCTGAGGTGCACATCTGACTGCTTGGCCAGAAGGATGAGTTATCTGAACATATCTGGGTGAACAAGAAATCAAACCCTTGTGCTTGGTAAGCCAATCCATGCCTAGGATGACATCCAAACCATTTGATGGTAGAAGGGTGTTGATGCAAAAAGGCGTTGGATCTGCAAACACACCGGACTAATACCCTAGTTCGATATCAAGGCGTGCCAGTCGATTTGACCTGTTAATCGACAAGGATGATAAATTTGAATAAAACCCGAACGAGACGACAGCGATACGCCCGGACGTCAAAGCTCAGATGATATTCGATAACTGTTGAACAGATCAGACGAGACGATAGCGATACGCCCGGACGTCAAAGCCTGAATTGTGCTCGGTAAACGCGGAACCTGCAAGGTCGCCGGAGATCAAGTTGATGCAGCCCGTCGATTCTTGAAAGAACTCGTTGAAAAGGAAAAGGTACTGGTGACGAAGTCATCAAAAAGTAGATTGCTTGAAAAGTAGATAAAAGTAATAGATTTGTTGTATTGGATTGATTCTATATTTTACATTGCCTCCCGGTACATATTTATACCCTGGTACTATGAGTCCTAAACAGACACGACAAAGTATTACCTAAACAAGTCTTATCTCTAAAGGAAAAAAATAATGACTCGTACAAAGGTTGGACTCAAAAATAAACTATTAAAATAATGGCATAAATATTGCCAGTTTCCTTATCCATTGCTTTACGATGAAACCTCTATCGACACTCTCCTCATCTCTGTGGATTCCATCAACAAAACCCATCGATAATGACTCAGATCTACTTTCCACGTTCTTTAGCTCTGCTTTCTATCGGCAACCATGCCTCTCTCTCCATCGGCAATAGCCCTCTGGCTTCATCGGCAATGTACGAGATCAACATGTCCTTTATCGGCAATCATCCATCGGCAACTCAGAAGCAATACTGAAGAATAACCACTCCCTTGCCAATCGGCACAGTTTTCGGCTTATATTGGCACGTGTCAAAAAACGGTGTCAACACATGCCCCCAATTTCGGAGTATAAAATACTTTATGCGCCAAAATTTCCTCCAGGTCATAATTTCCCAAACCGCTTGAACTTCTCCTCAAGAGTTGTGCGTGCGGTAGTGGAGATCCTGTACCAACAGGCCCATATAATGCTTTCTCTGCCGCGGCCCATTTTTCATCTGCGATTCAAACCCTAGCTTTTCTCTCTCCAGTGGCGACATCAACAGGCGATCCTTCGATGAACTCGATCATCGGCACTCTTGACGGTGATCCTTAGCCTCCATTAGCATCCTTTGCCTTCTCCATCTCCGTCGCGGCCATGGCTATCCGTTTTGACGTCCCCAAGGTTAGTCTTTTTCTTTTGCCTGTCCTCTGACATTTCATTTCTCCTTCTCTACGTAGTTCATGACTCTTCAGTGTTCCCAATCTTTAATCTCAAGAACTTTGCAATAACCTTCTTATTCCAACACATCAGAATCACTTTACCTGCCTAGGCCCAATGGGAAATCCAGACCCAACCGACATCATAAACGCAGAAACCAATCGAATCCCCTTTAGAGCTCAGAATTTTGACTTGGGATTCTGGACTGATACCTTCCGTTCCTGGCCAAAAACCACCAAGGGATGGAAAGATTGGTATTTGAGAGTCGCCAGACCAATGGAGCTATATTGGGCGAAACACAAATTAGAACAGTGCATCAGAATATCTATTGCCTATATGGAGAGGAATGAGTCATTGTTAATTGCCACCTCCTATTTCTGGTCTGATACCCTGAATGCCTTTATCTTCAAACATGGGCCAGCTTCTCCAACCCTTGCCGATGTGTACATGCTCACTGGCTTGGACATCTCATCTGCCGATGACAACTCACTGTTCCAGCGAAAACCTGAGCATCGGCTGACTACCAGGAACATTGGTGGCTGGACTAGTTATATCAGCGAGTATAAGAAATCTGGTTCAGTCAGTCACAGGGAACATTCAGCTTTTTTGAATATGTGGCTTGAGAAATTTATTTTCTATGGCAGAACAGTTGGACCTACCAACATGCACCTTCCTGCAGCAGAGCTGTTGGCTTGTGGCGTCAGACTCCCACTGGGCCGATACCTTCTTGGCTCAGTTTACCATCTCCTCCACCAAGTATCACAAAGGCTGCTGCAAGGCAAATCCATCGGCAACCTGGGGGGCCCTTGGTGGTTCATCAATATGTGGTTGAATGCCCATATGCACAAGTATTTCCACATTGACCTATTCGCCCAGCAATTCCCTCGAAGTCTTCCTGTGGAGAAGCACTGGCAGTACTACCAGGGGCAGAGGCAAACAGAATCCAGATCGGCAATCTCTTCCACAGATTCTACATCAGCATCCCTCCTGAGCTTCGGGCCTGGGTCCCGTATGTTGATGAAGCAGCAAGATTCCCTCTTTCCTTTAACCTTACCGATGAGGCCCTGAACCAGGATGCCGACATTCTTAGTGCGATAATCACTCCTCGTGCCATCCCAGTCAACATATTTGGAAGCGGGAAGAACATTAATCCCACATACGAGTTCTATTATCCATCGACAGCAGCAAGACAACTAGCTTTTGGACAACTGCCCATCAACCTCTGTTTTGCCGATGTGATTAAACCGAGAGAGACTATTGCGAGCCGTGTGGATTGGCACAAGATTGTTACTCTCCTTCCCGATGCCGATATCTCAAATGTCGATCTAACTGATTGGGTACCGGCTTCTTTTGTCACCGAGTCCTTCAAATTATGGTGGCAAGAATGGAAAGAGCAGCTATTTTTTGCCTCTCCTCATTTTTACTGGAACCTCATTGATCCCGATCACGCCATCCCTGTCGATGCGGTAAGTCTGACCCTCTATACTTCTTTCAACTACCCTTTAATCCATCGGCAACTAACCCCTTTTTGATAGATCGATGACCCAGTTCCAACATTAAGTAAGAGTGGCAAAGTCATTCGGTTGCAACCCATCTCCCCGGTATCCATCATTGGCCACAAGGCTCCCCCGCTAGATGCTCCAGTGGGTCGTGGTCGTACCAAGAAGAGTACCAAATCGGTCACATTTTTGGCACAGACATCTCAGGTAACCATCTCACTTTCTTTTGCAGATGCCGATTGCTGTGATTTACCGATTTCACATTTCAGGGCGCGAGTTCTACACCACTAGAATCTTCATCGGTAATTCGCCCTTCGTCTCCTCCTGCAGCACCTTCGTCACCCCACCTTGTTGTCCCTGACGATTCTCCAGAGGTATTCTTTATTTAAACCTTAATTATTGAATCGGCACTTTTACTCATCTGTCTCTTGCAGCACCGAGTGATTGCATCGGCAACCGTCCCAAGTGCATCGATTCCTTAGCCATCCATTGCCGATGCCCCCCAGCCATCCGACACCGATATCTTACAGCACAAGCGTAAGGCTTCATCGGGCGAAGAATCACAACCCAAGCGGGCAAGACTTACACCATCTCCATCGGTGTCCTCGCCTCGCCCGATATCGTCTGACGTATCTGTGCAGACTTCTCCATCGACAACTGCTCTTCCATTGGCCATTGTACCCATACAAGGATCTTCATCGGCACCGGTGTTGCAGTAGCAACCAATTGAGGTACCAACACAAGAAACGTCATCGGCAATTGTACCTGAGGTTGCTCCTTCGAGCCAAAGGTGAGAGATTGCCTTGAAACAGGTGAGTTAATTCCCTTAGATAACCTTTAATACTTTGGGCTCTTCTGCTGACATTACCTTTTCCTTTTTAGGAACAAGATTGCCCCGATAGCCTATTTTCCTTCTCTATCAGTGGGATTGTTCCCGATGATGAAGATTCTGAAGAAAGCTCTGCTCCAGCCCTTGGAGTTCTATCACCTGAAACCAAGTCAAAGCTGGAGACGCTATTATCATTGCTGCAACAGGAGACTTCTTTACTGATCCAGGATTCTGACTCTGTAAGAGCAACTTTTAAAGGAATTCGAGGTCAGATTCCTGCCGATGTTGAGGAAGCACTCTTCCAGGCTGCATATCTGGAGAGCTGGCAGTTGCAGTATCAAAGGGCTGCCCAGCGGATTGCCGATAGAGCCACTTAGGCAACACTCCAGGAGGACATGATGAAGCATAAGCAACTTGCCGATGAGAAGCACAAAGACATCGGTAAGCTAGAAGCCTCTTGTGCAGACCTGGAGGACAAGATTGCTGGACTATCGGCAAGAAGAGAAACCCTGCTAGCAGAGCTGAGACAGATTGAAGGAGCCTTGGATGCAGCAAATCATGAGAAGGCCCAAATGCCCAAAGTTGTCAAGACTCTTCAGCAAGAAAGGGACAACCAAGTCCTCAAGACGCTGGCGCTCAAGAAGAAGATCAGGCCAGTTGAAGGTAGTGCCGATGAAGATGAAAAGATACTGGAGGAAGCTGACCAAATTCGCCTGCGTGCGATATCAACTATCCATTCATTATTGAACTTGTAAACCTCCCTTTTCATCGGCAATGTGATGAATCGATGATTTGTAAAACTTTACATTAACGTAGTGCCGATACATTCTTTTTGAACAAGCACTTTATCTATACATATATTATTTTTATTGGCAAATACTAAGAATCTCATCGGCAATAAGAAAACCATGTTGATGTCTACCGATGGACCTTCACTTTTGTGCTTCAACTGTCATTCTTGAGTTTCTGCTCCACGGGAACTTTCCTCTTTGTGCTCACATTGCATTTTCCTCTTTTGAGTCCTTGTTAGACCTTTAGGGCACCATTGAGGAAGCTTCGTCTTCCAGACGAGTTGATAAATTTTTGCACTTGAATCTAGGCAATTTGTATTGGGATCCCTGCGGAGAATCATTTCATCAGGGACTCTCGTATTGGCCATCTCCCTGAGCTTCTCTTGGTTCATCGGCAAACGGTCGTCATGCCTGCCTAACCTTTCATGCACACTGGTCCTGCCCCCTAGCTGATTATGTACTGATGCCCTCTCTCTGATCGGCTTACCGATGTATTTGCTCCGATCATCATAGCGCGGCCTTCTTTCTGCCCGATTGGTTCGATCATAACCATTGCACTCAGGGCAATTATCAACAGTAGGCAATTTAATGCCTTCTTCCCAACAATAAATGAAGAAGGGGCATTTCCAATGGTCTTTGTGCCGATGCCACGCTTCCCAACGCAACTCCTCTTGCCGATGCCGATAGCGGTTACTTGGAATTCTGTACGGAGCTGGTCTAGGAGGCCTTCTTAAACTACTGCTTTCTTCAACTATCTCTTTCCCCTTCAAGTCATCGGTAGTTGCTTGATTTCTAGGATCCATCGATGCTCTCCTCTTAGCGCTTATCGATGTCAACACTTTAATCTTGTTTACAGCCTCCACTATGTTTGCTGGGAAAGGATGTTGATCAATCTTCATTGGCCTCTGAGCTTTAGAGTTGTTAAACTTGATCCTCCCAGATTCAATTGCCGATTGCAACTACTGTCTGAAAACCTTGCAGTCATTGGTACTGTGCGAAGTTGCATTATGCCATTTACAGTACCTAATCTTCTTCAGCTCATCTGCCGATGGAATTACATGATTGGGTGATAGCTTGATTTGGCCCTCTTGAAGTAGCAGATCAAATATTTTATCGGCCTTTGTGACGTCAAACGTGAATTTCTCTGGCTCTTTCTGACCAAAAGGACACGATAAAGGTTTTCTACCTTTTACCCACTCAGCCAGGCCGATAGTTGGTTCTTCATCTGAATCTGATTCCTCTACCTCTATGAAGGACACCTTCTTGTTCTAGCTCGTTCTATGTTCTGGAGCTTGAGCACTTTGATCAGAGACCCTCTGCACAATATGACTTAAACTTTCAAACTCCTGAGCATCGTATTTGTCCCTGAGATGCGGCAACAAACCCTGGAAGGCCAAACCAGCTAACTAGCGGTCATCAAGCACTAGGCTGTAGCACTTGTTCTTCATGTCTCGTACCCTTTGCACAAAACTCTCTACCGATCATCGCTTCGCTGTCTTAATTTCATTAAATCGGTAAGCTTCTTTTCATGGACACCAGCAAAGAAGTATTTATGAAATTTTCTTTCCAGATTGGTCCAAGTAAGAATAGAGTTCGGTGGCAATGATATAAACCACGCGAATGCTGATCCAGACAAAGAAGACGAGAACAAACAGATCCTTAGCTCATCCCTGTTCGCTGCTTCCCCGCACTGGATAATGAATCGGTTGATGTGCTCCATTGTTGACGTATCATCTTGCCCAGAAAACTTAGTGAAATCTGGCACCTTGTACCGATTCGGGAAAGGAATTGAGTCGTAAGATGAAGGGTATGGAGTCCGATAAGAGTAAGTATCGATCTTGGGCTAAATCCCAAATTGTTCTTTCATCACTTCTGCAATCTTATCGGTCAAGAGTGCATCCCGATCTTGCCGATGCACTGGCTGGATCTCTACTGGAGGCGTTGGCTGATATGCCTCTACATACCCCTGTGGCACTTGGCTTGGATAAATCAGCATATTCACGGCACCAATCTACGGAGTAAAGTTCATCAGCTATTTTGCCGATGCTTGTTCCTGGAAAGTTGTCTGTGGACTATACCGTTGAGTCCCTATTGCTTGGTAGCTTGGTTGAATAGTAGGTTGCTGAATTGGCACTTGCCCTGACCAATTGAGACTGTAACTCATCGGCACCTAGCTTGCCGATGGCTGATAGCTTGCAGACAATTGATGCTCTTGTATAGATGGATGATAGCCAGCATAATTGCCCTGAATTGCAGGTAATCCAGACTGAGATATGAATGGTACTATGGGCTGCTCTGCAGTGGAAGCTCTCTGTTGAACTGGTGGAGGATTAGTCAATGGATTCGCATAAGATATCTGTTGCGAAGGTGCATAGAATCCCATTGACAATGGCTGTATAGCAGGAGGTACAGTAGAATAATGCGGCGCTTGAGCCACCGGCCGAATTGGAGTAGCCAATGTCATTGGACCCTTCCCTGCTACATCATGCACTTGAGGCAGTCCAAATTTGGCAGTAGATAGACCTGGAGGCATACCGTATCCCCACCAATTAGCAGCATTTTGACTATGTTGACCTGAAGGACCTGACATTGCCGATGCCGATAGATCTGTACTCAACTGAGTACTAGGCATCTCCTGAGATATTAGACCTGATCCTATCAGTGTGGCTTCAATGACGGATGGTCCTGATATAGCTGAAAGAGTAGGCGCTTCCATACTCTCAACGGCTGGAGTTGCCGATGGAGTACTGGTAGATGCCGATCCTGGCTGATGATATGCCGGCCCGACATACCCTGGTGCTTGTCCGTCCCTTAATGTTTGCACAACAGCATTGTAGACAGTATTGGACAGCACGGTGGAGTGGTTGATCAAATCTTGATTTAATGCAGAATTAACCATCTCCTGTAATTTACTAGGGTTGGAGTCAAAGGTTACCTGCCGAGGCAACGGCAGATCTTGCTTCTGGATGACTTCTCCTCCCCTATTCATGCTGAAAGACTTCAAGCAGAGCTACATGTAATCCTCCATAGCTTTTTCCATGGCTTGCCTCTGATCCTCCTTGAGATCTGATTCTGATATCTCGATGATGTTTTCTGGAGTGATATCAGTAGGATTCTTCATGATAAATCTATTGACTTGGTCCCACCGGGCGTGCCAAAAGATGTGTTGATGCAAAAAGGCGTTGGATCTGCAAACACACCGGGCTAATACCCTAGTTCGATATCAAGGCGTGCCAGTCGATTTGACCTGTTAATCGACAAGGATGATAAATTTGAATAAAACCCGAACGAGACGACAGCGATACGCCTGGACGTCAAAGCTCAGAAGGTATTCGATAACTGTTGAACAGATCAGACGAGACGACAGCGATATGCCCGGACGTCAAAGCCTAAATCATGCTCGGTAGACGCGGAACCTGTAAGGTCACCGGAGATCAAGTTGATGCAGCCCGCCGATTCTTGAAAGAACTCGTTGAAAAGGAAAAGGTACTGGTGACGAAGTCATCGAAAAGTAGATTGCTTGAAAAGTAGATAAAAGAAATAGATTTGTTGTATTGGATTGATTCTATATTTTACATTGCCTCCCGGTACATATTTATACCCTGGTACTATGAGTCCTAAATAGACACAACAAAGTATTACCTAAACAAGTCTTATCTCTAAAGGAAAAAAAATAATGACTCGTACCAAGGTTGGACTCAAAAATAAACTATTAAAATAATGGCATAAATATTGCCAGTTTCCTTATTCATTGCTTTACAATGAAACCTCTATCGACACGCTCCTCATCTCTGTAGATTCCATCAGAAAAACCCATCGATAATGACTCAGATCTACTTTCCACGTTCTTCAGCTCTGCTTTCTATCGGCAACTATGCCTCTCTCTCCATCGGCAACAGCCCTCTGGATTCATCGGCAATGTACGAGATCAACATGTCCTTTACCGGCAATCATCCATCGACAACTCAGAAGCAATACTGGAGAATAACCACTCCCTTGCCGATCGGCACAGTTTTCGGCTTATATTGGCACGTGTCAAAAAACGGTGTCAACAAAGGGTAAGGTTAGCTCGAAAGATTAGACCCTCGATAGAAAGCTTCACTCCCTTGCAGATGTGGGTGCTTCTCATCTCACCAAGAGGAGAACTGGTGACTATGGGCTCCAAACGTGGAGTGATAGGTATCTTACTCTCTCGTGCAAACTTAGATGAGATGTATGAACATGTAGCTCCAGAATCAAACAGAACGGATGCTTTAATGCCATTAACAAGAAACATACCGTACACAACATCTAGGGCAGCTTGAGCTTCTTCTGCATTCATGTGCGTGAGACAACCACGGCTTGCAGATCCACGGTACTGAGACTTGGGTGCAGCAGGTGCGGGTGTCTTCTCAGGACAGTCAAACACCTTGTGGCCAGGTTTGCCACAACCAAAGCAAGTGAACGGCACACTACCTGTGGGGGTTGGTGCAGCGGCCTTCCAGCTGCCTGAGTTTGGCATAGCACGAACAGGCGCAGAGTGATCAGTCCTGTGACATGGCTGCGATGAGTGCTCATGGGGGTAGCGATCCTTCCTAGCACGGTCACGAGGGCGGTGGTCACGAGAGTAACGGTCGCGGGAGCGATGGTCACGGGATAAGCGTGAGTGGTCAGCCGAGTAGGTACCACCACTCCTACCCGAGCCATAGGTAGAGTCCTTGCCATAATGAGGACGGCTAGACATCTTGTCCCGATGGAACCTCTTACGCTGATGGTCACGGTAGAAGCCCTCGGACTTCTTCTTCTCCCTTCTGGACATTTCTCCTGCCTCCTTCTGGTCCTTCTCGATCTAGATGCAACGATCGATCATGTCATGAAGTGTGTGACTCTTGGTGCCTCCCAGGGCTACCTTGATCTTGGGGTTCAGACCCTTTCTATACTGTGTGATCTTCTCCTTCTCAGAAGTCACGACATGCAGAGGCGCATAGCGCAACAAACTGGTGAAGGTGTTGGTGTACTCGCAGATGTCACATCCCTTCTGGGTGAGGTTACGGAATTCCTCCTCTTTCGGCTCCATGACTCCCTCAGGAACATGGTACTCGATGAACTCATCTGCGAACTCATCCCAGGTGATGTGATCGGGGTCCTCATGAGCTTGGCGGTAGCTGTCCCACTAGGAATGCGCAACTCCAGTGAGGTGGTGAGCAGCGATACCGACTCGCTCCTCAGGGGTACAAGTGGTAAGCTCTAGCTTCTTCTCGATCTCGCGAAGCCAATCATCAGCTTCCAGCGGTTCCTTGTAGGTGCCATCAAAAGTGAGTGGCCTGAGCTTTAGAAAACCCTCAAGTTTCCTCTGGAAGTCGTTCGGATTTCCTCCAAAGCGGTGATTGGCTCCATTGACCAAAGCGGCAAGCAGCTGTGTCTGTTGTGCCATCACTTCCGCCAGGTTTGGCGGTGGTGGCGGTGGCGGAATCGGCTGTGGTGGAGGGTTCGGCTGAGGCGGAGGTCCATTGCCATGGGCATCACCTCCTCCAGCGGTACTTCCTGCTGGCGGGGTCCGCTCGCGATTGTTCCCACCCTGGTTGAGGTTGATGGGTGGAACACGACCTCCCCTTCGTCCATAGCGTCTTCCGCGCCCAAGCTCGGGTTCGGGTGGAGGCGGACGGTTGCCTAGACGTGCGGAGCGACGTGCAGACATCTACGACACGGGTCGATAACTGTTTAGTACTTATTGGTTAAATATAATTAAATGATTTCAATGATTTAAGGAAAAACATTTAATCTATCCAACACTCATACAAAGAAGCAATAAGAGCCATAAAATGCGATAAGATTGATCATTCATTACATGGTTGCATTACATGGCATCATCTCGAGCAGCTACGCTAGATGACATGCGAGACTCACACTACGAGAAGGTAACTCATGGATACAAGCTGACTCATGATGTGGCCACGCAGGGTCCACACTACTCTGACTCATACATCGGCGCATGGTATACTCCTGGGTGAATACGGTTGCCAAGAACTGTCAACTCCTCCTGTGACATGTGAAGGCGCTTCACATAAGCCTGAGCTTCTCTGAACTCCTTGGTAAGTGGCAAGTTGGTGGGAGCTGGACAGTGGTCGTGCCTCAAGAGAGAGTGGCCAATCTGGAAAGTTTCCTTAAAGGGGTCCTTGCGTCTGGCTGACAAAGAAAGTCTGTCACGCAACTCAGCGTACTCCTGGCAGCGTCTCTCGTCGGCATTCTTCCAAGCTGTCTTGAGTCTCTTGTACCTGTCCACCAAGGTCTCATTCTGAATCATCAGGGCAATCAGATGGCCTTGGTTGCACTGTGCTTTTGCTTCTGCTTTCTTTAGGGCTTTTACGAGCATTGACTTCTCACACTGCATGGTGAAGTTGCTCTTGCCATCTTCCCATCTTCTCTTCTGTAGTTGTTTGATCTCCATATCCATTTCCATCTTCTCTCCCTCCAACTAGAGAACTCTTGCATCGAGATAGTAGTTTCGGAGCCCAATGTCCTCAACCTTGTCTCGTAGGTCAGCGACCTCGGCTCTGTGAGCCCTTGCCTGACGTGCGAGCTTGTCCTTCAGCTGGGCGACTGTAGCCTTGAGCCCTTCTTTCTCCTTAGCTTCCTACTTGCAAAACTCCTAGTACTCCATCAAAGTGTTGTGGTGGAGGCATCTCTTCTTCTCCAGGTGCTCTATGTAGCGGTTCTGCTCGAAGAGGTGAGCGGCGGAGGCACGGTTGCAAAGACTGGTCTCAGCTAGGATGATTGGCCTGACCAGATCATCCTGCTGCTCTGGTGTGAGGAGAGAGTTCAGGGCCTGAGGAAGAAGGCGAAACTCTATGTTGTGAAGGTGCTCGTAAGTGATCTTCATCACTTCACGCAGAGCCTTGAGTGACACAGACTGGATTCCTTCTTCGATTGAGTCCTCAATTGTCATCTCCAGGAGAGCTGGTACTGAGGGCAGAGTCTGACTTGTAGGGATCTCTAGGTGAGTGACCATGTAACCCTTGATTCCTCCTTCTGAGTCTGGTGCTCCAGTGCAGGTGTACTTGATTTCCTCGACAGGCACTCCGAGTACTCCCAAAACACGACGCAGAGTGTACGGAAAGCCTGGGAACTCCTGTCCCTCGTAGGTGACCTCAGCCTTGGGCATGCTGCTCAACGGTCTAAGCGGGGGTCCAAAGCTTGTCATCTGCACGTTTCAAAGGGAAGAAGGGTCAGCAAGTTAGTAATAATAGAGAAGCCTTGCATAAGAAGAAATGCAGGGTCGGTATATAACCAAAAGAAAAACTGGTTTGTCCTATACTAACGTCCATTTCTAGGGTTTCGTCCTAAGGTCAAGTATGGCTCTGATACCAACTGAAATGACCTTGACTTCTATGAAGGGAAATCCACAGTGTCGGAGTGTAATATGACCATTTAAATCACATTACCCAATAACAGTTGAATCCATAATCCATACATCGAACAAAAGAGTGCAAATAGAGGGAGTTACAATAACTTATTACATCGCCACAGGGCGGAATCAGAGTTCATGTAGCATAACAGTAAAAGCTTGAGGTGCGGAAGCTATCTTCTTCTCTCCAACTTGAGCGTAGACACGAAACCCTCAATCGCTGTACTCCCCAGATGAGTACTCACTCCTTGAACCTAAAACCAAATTTTTAGTATGATTTGTAGTGGCCACACTCCCACCCTATGCATTGCTTTGTGGAAGTGGATGCAAAAATAAGGATATCTCAAAAGGAACCTATAAGGCTGGGGTTTTCCTATGAATTGTTCAAGTATATAAAACAATAGTATAATAAACAAGTTTTAAACTCAAACCCATTCCCTTCATTTATCTCCATCCATATCTGTAGCATCATCTCATCTCCCCCAACACCCTCTCAGACTCTGGTCGACAAGCCAACTCCCTCTTGGCTTGCCTCAGCGGCCCACAGCCCTCAAACTGTCTCACGGCTGGAAATCACACTCAGAGGAAGGTAGAACACTCCACTCACTAGTCCGGTGCATGCGAAACATAGGAAAGGTCCATAGCCGAAGATTCGGCGTATGTATCGATTGATCAACCATACACTCTGCAGAGGTTTCACTAATCCACCAGATAACCATCATCGATGCACGCGCGCACCTAGGCAGATTCCGGGCGCCTACTGCCATAGGTGATGCCACTCTACCATCCAGCACTGGATCACTGGAACTGTGAAGAGAGCATGTATCCGCTCCCGTAGAGGATGCCATGCCATGTACCCACTCCCGAAGGGGGTGCCATGATCGTCTCGGTAGGGTGTTAGCTCCATCCCATGCATATACCTTCCTATCACTTCTCGCCTAGTAGTAGTGGCATCGACCTATCCAGCGGTTCGGCCATCTCCCCCCATGGAGAGCGAGTGGAAAGCAAGAGATTCCTAGGTCCGGATACCAGCGCAACAGTTCCTAGATTTGACCAAACCAGGATATCTTCATCAGGGTTTATCTTTAACGTGCTACCACGGCACCTTCATCCTGGGCTGCACCTCTCAGAGGATCACACCCAAGGACCACCATCACATCTCAGTTAGCCCGCCACAGGCTCCTCTCATGGGAATGTCCAGAACCATTCCCTGGCAAGACTTGCTCCAAAAGCTTGTCGTAGATCCCGGCTCGATCGACTCAACCCTCACCCTACTCCCTGTCGTAAGCTCCACCCCAAACCCGGATACAACATCATCAGCTCACACATCCAGCCTGGCATGCTCCAGGCCTTCCCCGGGTTCATCACGTCGCATCAAAATGTAAGCGAGTGAAGTATAGAAATATAAGCATAGCAGATAAGTAGGTGGCTATCATAACAGCGGGTAAGCAGGTGATAGTTTACAACAAGGTAGGGCTCATCAAATAAATACTCTATCATGTAGTCCTAGCATAGGCATAGCAGTATAGCAACATGAATTTAAAGCACTAGCCATACTATAGTTGCCATGCGTAATGGGATCTACGAGGTTGGATGGTGTGTGGCACCTTCACTGACGTAGCTATCAGACTTCTCCTGGTAGTCACTGTCGTCAGACTTGTCCTCGCTCGAGCCTGTAACGAGATTTAACGGTCACGGAAGCGACCCCTATAGATTAGCACAAAGAACGAATGCAAAATAGAAAATCCAAAAGCACTCAAACATAGCCTAGATAGATAGGGCTCGATTTATAGAAAATTTGGATATGTTGATCATAATTTTCTAAGCTCTTATGAATTAGTTATGAATTTTCAAAGATTTAACCATTTTCTGAAAAGAAAAAGGGCTCGAGGGGTAGGTCTCGAGGATACGGTCTCGAGGGGTATGGTCTCGAGGGGTTACGATCTCGAGGATATGCTCTCGAGGGGTACGGTCTCGAGGGTTACAGTCTTGAGGGTATCCTCTCGAGGGGTATGCTCTCGAGGGTATGCTCTCGAGGGGTACGGTCTCGAGGATACGGTCTCGAGGGGTATGCTCAAAGATCGAAAACTGCTCTGCTTCTACAGCGGTGCTTGGCCAGTGACGGCGGGGTTAATTATCCGACGAGGGGCTGCTCCAGGACTTCGCTAACTCGTGCATCGTCCTCGGGTCATCAAGGCGGACACGAAGGTGGTCAACAAGTCAGGAGCTTGGTTCTGGCGGCGTGCTTTACGGCGGACAGTGGCTCGAGGGTAGACGTATTGAGGTGTCAAACTCGAGGGTCGGTTTGTCGAAGGGTCAAACTCGAGGTTCAGCTCGAGCGCGTGATCCGTCTTGGACGAGATCGGCTCGAACACGGAGTTCTTCCTTGGCGATCGGCGGCGGGGAAACCCTCGATTCCTGGTGCCACAATGGACCTCTAGCGCCATTAATCCGCCCATCGGTTTTGGGACTTCACAACGGTCATGTTGATGGGCTTCAGGGCGGCAGCTTTGCTTCTGGTGACGAGCTCTACGGCGGACGGCGGCTCGATGGCGACGACGCTCGATGTACACTTCACACCGAGTCACTCCAGCTCCAATTGGTGGCGTAGATGGGCGATTGGAGTCACGCAGCACCTGCTCGAGGTGCCGACGGTGACCAAAACACACGGCGGAGTCCGCGCGGGCAGCAACTCCCACAGCGGAGCTTCGACAGGTCCTCGGTGCACGGCAACGGCACTCCGAGAGGGTCCACGGTCTCCATCTCCTTGCCCAATCGATGCAGCTCGTCATGGCGGAGCTTCCCGGCTTCTTCTTGGTCCTCTAGGGTGGTCGAAGGTGGCAGGAAACAATGGTGAACGGTGGTGTTCTGGAGCAGCAATGTACTGACACGTCGATGACAAAGTGGTTCGGGTCGGTGCTCTGGCGAGGCAAACGCGGAGCTAGGGTGCACACAGGGTCCGTCTCATCAAGGCGAGCGCGGATCCAGAAACAATGGAGGTCGAGGCTCAATGGAAAGGCGGCTGGGTGATCTTAGCATGGCGGTGCTTGGTGCACGGCGATGAACTGGGTGGCTTCCGTTCTGGCATCCTCCCGATGCCGTGGTCCAAGAGGCTCGGCTAGTCTCGTGTGTGTGTGCGGGTGTGTCCAGTGAGGTCGGTAGTGACCTGGGCCTACGCGCTCATGGCGAAGCGCCATGGCCAGCAGCACGGCGGAGGGTTCGAGAGAGCGGCGATGGCGGTGCTCACCGATGGGTCGAAGAGGATGGAGGTGCGGTACAAGTCCAAGCGGCTCCGGCTTGCGGTACGGCTCCTCCTTCTTGCTCCCGACGCAGCAGCGGTGGCTCTGAGTCGACGGTCTTCCTCCCCAATTCTGGCGGTGGCTTCTTCTCCTTCCCCGACTCCTTTCTTCCCCCTTCCTTCAGCTTTTCTCCAATCGAAGCTGGCAAGGTGGAATTGGGCTCCACCAGAGCGGTGGCGGCGGCCTGGGATCCCTAGGGTGCCGGGGGTGCTTGCTTTATAGGGCGGACGCGGAAGTAGGTGGCCGGCGGACGGTCGATCATGGCTTCTGCTTGATCGAGCGGCCAAGGGATGTCCATGTCAGCAGCTGAGGCTCGATCTGGGTCCAGAGAGCAGTGAGAGGGGGCTAGGTAGCGCTGGGTGTCAAGTTCCTTACCGCGACAGCGTTCCACTGCGACGACAGCGTAGGTGCGCGCGCGCGGAGAATCTTGCCTGCCGCCGTGGGCACTTTACGCGGGCTGGTTGGTCCAGGTGGCTTGCAGGCACGCGTTGATGCGGGGCGACACGGAATTGAGCGGTCGAGGCAGGTTGCTTCGAGGTGACGCGAGGGAACAGCGCTGTCGCAAGCGCGCGCGGCCGGTCGGGTGACCTCAGCGGGCGCGATGACATGTGGGTCCCACTGCGGGGCCCATCGTCAGCGACTCATCGGCAACGGCGTGGCGCGCGGGCGGACGCGGGTCCTTGCTGGGCCTGCTGCCCTGCTGGGCCGCGCAGCGCGCGGTCGCGCGGGCGAGCGTGCGGGCGAGCGCGTGCAGGCCACCTTGCTGGGCCGGCTGTGCAGCGCGCGGTCGCGCGGCGAGCGCGGGCGAGCGCGTGCAGGCCGGGCCGGCTGGGCTGCTCGGGCCGATTCCTTTTCTTTTTCCATTTCTTTTCTTTTTTTATTTTCAAATACATTTTTATATATACTTATATATATATGTGGTGTGCTAAATTTGTGCAACAAAATAGTGAGCATACATGGCCCAAATACTGCTAGGGTATTATTCCCTTAATATTTATTTATCAAAATAAATATTATGTTTTCATTTTTATTATTCAACTCATAAACCAAATAAGAATCCAACTCACTCTTTTTTAATGCAACATGATGATTAAACTATTGAAACATTAAAATGTAACATGTGAACATAGAACATTGTTATGAGATGTTAATTAATTTGCAACATATGAATGCCATGCATGACATGCTAGGGTTAATGCACAATTAAGGGGTAGATGATGACATGTTGCACCACATCACTCTTGGTTTTGTCGAAAAAATTTTGTAGTTCGAATTTTTGGGTTGTTACACCTGACCTCCAATATTGCTCAAGAAAGTTATTGCACAATACTTGAGTAGCCTTTGTGACATTATTCAAGTTATCCACAGAAGGAAACTTGTACTTGCCATTACAAAGTTGTGCAAACAAGGGATCTTGACTTTATCTCATTAAATGAAACAAAGCATGAGTAGAATAATAGACGCCGATGTCAACTGTGGTCTCCATAACCTGAGACAAATCTTCATACTAACGACAAAGCCAACTGAAAAAGCGATCAAGATCGCCAAGGTCCTAACATTTGTCTCCAGGCTTAGCTCCAAACTTGTCATAACACTCAAAGCAGAGCTCCCAGATGTGGTTATAATTATCAAAGAAGGATTTATCTTGCTCTTTAATCTTTCTTTCCATACGCCTCATGCCTTCCTTCAACTTTTCATTATCCTCCACAATCTTCTTGATGTCATCCTCCTTTTCCTCAACACAGGCAAGAGCACCGATCAATTTACCCTCTAAAATGTTATGAGCATCCACAGCATCAGCCTTTTCTTTTTCCTTATCAGCAAGTTGTTTCTTCAAACTTTCAATCTTAGCCTGATAATCATGTTCTTGAAGAATAAAAGTTTTCTCTTTTTCTTCCAAGCCCTTCTGCAAACCTTGCATCAGGATAGAACCTTTGTACATCATTAATAAACCTGCATCAGCAACTTCAAGCAATGGCTTTTTTGATATCTCAAGCTCTGCATTAGGGACAGTATAGGCTTCATCACTACATTTGGGAAGCTGAATCTCAGAAGTATGAGGCATAACCCGAAGTTTATCAGCTCCAATGCCTATAAACTTGAAACAATCCAAGCCCAAACTTTTCCCTTGACAAAATTCTAGAGAATGTTTCAAAGCATCAGAAACCTCTCCCGCAGCAAGAACAACCGGAGTCGTGGGATCCTGATAAACACCTTTCATCTTGCTAAAATCAACATTTTTGTGAGGGGAAGATGGTGCATAAGTAAAAATAGTCTCTAAAAAAATATATAAAATAAACGAAGATCAACAAAAGAAGGCAGCACAGGCCAAACAAAATAAATACAAAGATACAACACTTACCAGTAGAAACATGTTCTCCCAAGTCACACTCAACCTTCTTTCCAGTCTCAACAAGGATAGTAGAACTTGACAAACGTGCCAACCGATCATCATTGGTTTCATCACCAAAACTTCTTCATCACTTTCTCCAAGATTAAGAGTATAAACTCTGGAACTGCCAACCTTTTTCAGCACATTCTCAACCCCAACTTTGCCAACATTAACTGTCACAAGCTTTTCAGTTGAAGTTGTCTTCCCAGCATCAGCCACTTCAGCCATTTCAACATTTTGACCATGAGACCCAATGTTTGGAGTCTCAGAATCAAATCTTAGCGAAGTAGGTTTAGCAGTTCCTTGAGAATCCTCTACGAACATTTCTTTCTCAGAAGCTAAGTTTTCAGAAGCATCAACTCCAATAGGATCACTAGCAGGAAAACTTTGAGCTTGCAGATTCTGCAAAGTATCATTTAGCGGAGTAATTAATGGTGGAGTAAAGCCACTAGAGGAAAAGATTGTAGCAATTTTTCTCACCTCATCTCTAGCATGTTGAGACACAGAAACACCAACATGACTTCGCCAGAAACACCAAGACTACAAACCAAACTCCCTTCAATATCCAAAATTTGCTCCAGCACAGCATCAATTTCATCAGCATCTAACAAAACCGAAGGACTCTGATTCTTCTTTATCTTCTTAGCAACAACCTTGCTGGCACCACCAGCAGCTTTGCATTTCTTGGCCTTAGCCTGAGTAGCAGTCTCCTTTTTCTTACCTTGCTTTTTCTCACGGGCATAAGCAGGAGGAGGTCTTTCACCATATTCAACCTGATCCACCTCAAAAACTCGGTTCAAGTTCTCATAATCTGACCCAAGAATTTTGTTAATATTATTTTTCTCACTCAACAAATACTTCCCAAGCAAGTCATGAGCTCGACTTTCCACAGATTTCACAAAATCTTCATCAGTAGCAAACGTCTTCGGATGACAGAAATCATTGTCTGGATATTAGTAATTAACCCCCAGAACTTTTTTGGATGGAAACGAGCGATAGACCATCCCTTCTTGAGTGGCTAGATTCTAGCAGCTACATATTCCTCAATAAGATCCCTGGCACACTACAGTGAAGCTGTAGACTTGTAGACTTTAACTGCAGTCTTCGAAATCATAGATGAAGGCAAAGACGGAGACAACTTGAAATTCTTAATAACCACTAGCCGCCATAGGATATTTCTTCACCATCTTCCTGGTAACAGGATCCTTGTCTTCAACCATCAGAACCTTGTGGTAGAACCAATACCGTGACCATTCCCCAACTCCCCACTTGATCTTCGATGCAGGAGAAACTTGAACAGAATTATGAGCTGTTTTAAAACTAGAGCAAGCAAAATACTTGGTAATCACCCGCCCATCAAGTGTAAATTCTTTGAACTAGGTATGCATCTCAAACAGCTCACAAAAGGCAGCAATATCAGGATTAGCCTCTAAGTACTTCACTACCCAAACAAACTGAGCCAATTTGACCACACCATTCGGAGTCAAATGATGCATCTAAATGTTGAAAGCCTTTAGCACATCCTCAACAAAGTCTTGACATGGGAAACGAAGACCAACAGTAAAAAAATCCCTATAAACAATACATTCATCTGCATATGGCTTCTGATTGGTCTCTTCAGGGTTGGGCACCCTAACTTGATCACGCTCAACAACCATCAATCGAACCATTTCATCAAGTCCACTCTTGCCAAACAATGTTCTTCCAAAAGTCAAAGTATAACCCTCATCATTCTTAACCATATCTTCAATAACATCACCGAGGTCTTCTTCATCAGGATCCACCGATGATTTATCCTCATCAGCTTTAGAGCTCTCCCGAGACTAAATCTGATCTTGTAAATCTCGTGAAGACATCTATAAAGAAATTGAGATCGAAACAACTTCGACAAACTTAAAAAAGCATAAAGATTTGAAGAAACAAACCTGACTGAAGCTATTGGACAAACTTCGCACAAGAGATCAAGATAGAACGAACACAAGCAGCAGATGTCGCAAAAAACTATCTTGAACTTTTTGGCCCAAGAAAAATTTTGCCAGAGTCTCCCCTCTTCTGAAAATGACGGCTCTAGGGGGCATCGCTATTTATAGGTGAGCCTAGTCAAAAAACAATGGCTACCAGGTAAACAGACAAAACTAGCCGTTGGATTCAAAAGTTTGAAAAATCAACAGGCCAACTCCAAAGTTTGGACGGCATTTGTCAGGCAAAGTTTGCACAAACTTCATGGGATTCAGACCTTTGGAGTAGGCCATCGCCCGCGAGGGGCTGCTGTTGGGGATCAACTTTGTCATGAAAACTTTCGTCCCAAACTTTAGATTTGAATGCAGACTTTGATAAGAAAAATGTTTAATACTAAGCAATATTCGGCGAAGATGACGAGTAGACTTCACTACATTTATTTTGGACTTCGCATATATGTTCTCACATGTTTCAGGATATCTGAAGAAGATGACTTCGCTAAACTGTTGAGGACCGGCAAAGCTGACGTGGCAACTTCACATAAAGGATCGGTGAAGATATTCTGCTGGATCAAGAAATCATGATCAAGTCCAAAGCTGTTTAGAAAGAAAAAAGGATAAGGGAGAAGTGTGTTTCACCACTTCGCCAACTTGTTCTCTAGCTAAATGTATAGGAAACATCATGACCAATTTTGTAAGGTTTGTCGTTATAGCGAAGCCAGGGGGTCTATAAATAACCCCTGAAATGTAAGTTTTTAGACAGAATGAAATACAATTACGATCAGCATATTGTTTTCTCCTCTTATGTGTTTGTGTGATTTCATCACCTAACATAAGCATCACTAATTATATTATTTTCATCCTCAAGCTGAAAAATATGAGTTTTCCTATGTCTACCATTGACTAGTAAGTGATAATATTTGGTATTTGAATCACCCTCTAATAGGTGTTTGACTTTAGCCCTTTGGTACCATTTGATTTCCTCCTCCCAAAGTAATTCTTCCAATCGCTCATTTAGAACATGTTTTAAATCAAGTTCCCCTTCTGTAAGTATGGTAGCTTCCGCTTTTTTGTCTAATTCATCCAGCTTGTTTAGTATGGCAGTCTTTTCTTTCTTGTATGCACCAATGACACTCTTTGCCCATCCACTTAGATACTGGCAAAGCCTTCTAATCTTAGCTTGCCATCTCTCTATAGGTGAGCCAACAACTAGTTTACTGTTCCACACATACCTGACCATCTCACAAACACCATCTCTTAGCAATCATCCTAACTCAAATTTGAATTTGAGGTTGCACTAGTGGAGATTTGGCTTCCATGATGAAATTCCTTATGATGATTTTGTTATGTTCATCGAAGAGTGGTTTCCATGACGTTCTGGTCGCTTTGGTTATTAAACTGCGTGATGATTTTGTTTTCTGTGACATATTCTAAAATGGTCACGAGAATCATCACGGAAAGCCTGATGGAATCATCACAGAGGTGTTTGCAGCACTGTTCATTGTTGGATTGTGATGTTTTCACGGATATCCTTGAGTTGTGACCAACACACTTCGTCACTGAAACCCGTGTCACTCCATTTGGCTATAGGAGCCGACACCGTTTGCCAGCGGGAGAGCCGCCTTCACTCATATTTCCATCCGCATTAGCATGCATCACTAGTACCACTCATCTGCCGTTAGTCGTGGGACCCAGTCAGACGATACCCCATCCGATGTTATGGGACCCACCATTACTCATCCATTCTAAATGGGCCCCGTTCTACCACACTTCACCGGCCGACCCGTGGGACCAGCCTGCTAGGGGAACCTTGAGGCCACCACCCTCTGACGACTGACATGTGGGACCCGTCTAAGACCATTTTCCATCTAACAAGTGGGATGTGTGGGATCAGCGTGTTAGTTAGATGAGACCCACCACAGGAGACCCAATACTGTTAATGTGGGGTCAACCTTCGATGACTGACATGTGCGACCCGCCTGGGACCATTCTCCATCCGACTTGTGGGATCAGCGTGTCAGTTAGATGGGACCTGTCATAAGGGACCCATCTCTGTTCATGTGGGGCAACCTTTTTGACTGACATGTGGGACCCGTCTGGGACTATTTTCATTGGACGTGTGGGACCATCTCGACCGACAAGTGGGACCCGTCGAGACCATTTCCATCAGACGTGTGGGACCAGAGCGTTAGTTAGATGGGACCTGCCACAGGGCACCAACCCTGTTCACGCGGGGCCACCCTTCGTCGACCGACCTATGGGACCATGTGGCATCCTTCACCACCCGATGGTAGGACCAGAAGGTTAGTTACCAGGGACCCGCAACTGGGGACCCATCTCTGTTCACGTGCGACCACCCTTCACTGATCGACATGTGGGACCACCCTTCTCCGACCAATGTTGAATTCCCCAAAAACATTGGGTTCTCTAGGATTCAAACCTAGGACCTGGCATTAAGACGTAAAGGTCTTTGCCACTACACTAAGTGGCTGTTTGTGTTCTCTTCCCCTTGGAGCCTTTATATAATGTAAGTAAATTTTTTGTTCTCTTATATCTTATATCTATATATATGGGATATATTATATCCCTAGGAAGTGGAACAGTATCTGCCTGTTGGACTTGTGGCGGAGACGGAGGCAACAATGAAGGATCTCCGGTGTGCTGTGGTGGCTCTGGCATCCATTTGGAGGCAGGTAGTGGGGCTTTGCCGGTGGAGCACGGCGGCATTGGCGTCCGCGTCGCTTTTGTGCCATGGAGGAGGCATCAAATTCCATCCGCGTCTCACGGTGGAGGCGTCAGTTCTGATTCGCATGTCTCCTTTCTCCCCTTTTTACTATTCATTTCTTCATTCTGTTTTGCCTTAACATGGACCTACTACATGACATGGAGATTTTGCTTAGATATATCACCTTTGATGCATACCTCCATATCCCCTAATTTTAGGTAGATGCGGGACGGGGAATGGTTCTGGTAGTCCTTGTAGCACATGGCTATTGGATTTGTTAGGAGGCAGCAAATCAGTGTCACTAATCTTTAAGCTGCACTTGTTGCTATCCATGGTGCAGATTTGAGATGAAACCCAGCTACGCTGTGTTCCACGGTCGTAGGCGAGGGGTTTTTCGCAGCTAGGCTGACTGTCAGGACCAAGCTCATGGGTTTTCTGGTTCTTCATATAAAAAGTACAATGCCTAAGCAGATGCAGTTCTTGCCTTCAACTCAAGAGAAAACAACTCAAATCCACCCTTGGCTACTGATCATGACATCTGTCTTCAAAACCCAATACTCGCTCCACCTTCTTTCTCCTTCAAAATTGTTGTAATAGTCATCCTGGTTATCTATGTCTGTAACATATGGAAGAAGCTAAGCTCATGTACTGACTGTTAGTGTGATTGTTAGACTTGATTTAGCTGAATTTGTAATGGTATTATAAGTGTGATGGTTAAACTTGATTTACCGAAAATTGTAATGTTACAGCTCCATTAATTGATATCCTAGTTTTTGTTATATATATCTATGTGCTACTATTCAAAATTTTGAAGAGCTCGTACCATGGAAAATGTTAATGGCTATTAAAGCTGCTTTTCATCGGATA
This sequence comes from Bothriochloa decipiens, assembly GCA_023333625.1. NCBI lineage: Eukaryota > Viridiplantae > Streptophyta > Magnoliopsida > Poales > Poaceae > Bothriochloa > Bothriochloa decipiens. The sequence continues at coordinate 22,872,388 of CM041639.1, read as the reverse complement.
TACATGCATAATAGCATTTCAACCCCATGGTTCCTCGATCCATTCTACATAACGATGTGGCAAGATTTGCTCCTCGCTGCAATATGGGAGCCAGCAGGTAGGAGAATGATGTTTCGTATCGATGCATACTGATTGATATGACAATCAAAACTGACAAACCCATTATTATTTGTCCTATGAGGTCAACAATGTAGCGGTTGTACTTTCTATGTTAGCATATATGAACCACCAGGAGCCAACACTTGGGACATGGGATAGTCCGGCCTTTTCTCTTTCATGTACCATGGGAAAGTCCGCACTATCTCTTTTGTGTACCATGGGATAGTCCTTAAATGGGTCGAGTGATAACACCACAGTACGTCTGCCCCTCGATTGTTGTTGTTGCTTTACTTGCTTAATAGGACAGTCCGGCCGTTCCTCATTTGTGCAGCGTCGGAAAGACCTTCATGTGTGCCATAGTTGAGCTACCTTTGTAGGGACATGAGTATACTCTCAAGAGAAGGGGAAGTCTTTGGTATCATGTTTCGGTAGTGGTGGGCAGTCAATCATAAATGGGCCAACTAATAATTAGGTCGTACACCAGCGCACACTGCTCTACAGCAGCCGTCGCGCACACACCCCTCTACTACACCACTGCTCCAAACCCTACAATGCTGCTCGCTACCATATAGCATCGTACACCACTCCACATCACCGGTTCCATGAGGAAATGACAATCAAGGTAGGAGATGTGGAGACGACGAAGCCCTCATTGAAGCCGCCATGGCCGTAAGGCAAGCATCTCATCCTTCTCTTCATTTGCTTTGTTCCTTAGGAGTTTGCACTAGGGATTCAGATTTTGATTCGGAGAAACGCAGCGGTGGATTTGCCAATGTGGTGGTGGTGGTGGTGGTGATGCTGTATGTGTGGGTCGGTGGGTGGTTGGAGGGGGCTGTGTTGCCCTCCCCCCACTGTTGGTGGTCCTTGTGGATCATTTCTAACCACCAACTTAGGACTAAAAAAGAGAGAAGCAATCATACTTTAACTCATATGCCCATGCTATTAATAGAGTTTGACTTGTACCCCTAGTGTTCATGTTTTTACAAGTTTTATGATGGAACAAGTGGAAGTGCACAACATCAATTGGAAAGCGAAAAGGGAAATGTGAATTCAGGAAATACAAAACCTAGAGCAAGAAAGGAGCCCACCTTCGATGCATACCTGGGCCCGAATGTAACTGCAGGAGAGGTCGAGGCCTAGGAAGGAACTAACCATGCAAAGGCAGTGGCCGGCCCCACCAGGGCACCGATCGCCCCCGGGGTGACTGCCCCCAGGTGGCCCCTCCTGGGCGTAGCTTTCTCAGGTGGTTCATTAGGCGGTTCAACAAGGGCGGTTGTACCTCCTTCCATATGTGTAGATGCCCAAACCATCCTAAATAGACTATAAGAGGGTGCTCCTCCATTCTTCAAACACACATTCATTTGGAGTCACTCACCTCACACCTCTCACTTGTATTCCTTAGAGTAGTTTTAGTAGTTTGTGAGCAAGGCAAAAGTTATCAAGGAGTGCTTGTCTCCTTGGAGGAAAAAGAACATCTTGGTATGAATACAATTCAGTTTTCCTCCATGAGCAAGTTCTTATCTTATTTATATAATTGTGCATATGAACTAGAGTATAGTTATGATCATGTTATGAGTGTAATATATGAGCTAATACATAGTTTATGTATTATGTTCTTGACTTGTTCATCATCGTTCTTCATCGTTCATCGGATTAGTATGAATAGAGGAAGAACTAGGAATGACGTGATGGTTCGTCATTCCTTTTTGGCTGCTCTTAACCTAGCCTGTCAATCTGAAGGGTTGGGGTCCGCGGGGGTTAGGAGTTGTTTCCAATTACACAGGCAAGGTGCTTGGGTATGCGGAGATCGGCGGATTTATCAGTATCCCACGGGCAGAGGGGTTGCTGGGCAGGTGGTGACAGCCTTGTCCAACCCTTGCATTGCCCCACGTTCGGGTATCGATTAGGAGTTTGTAAAGTCTTTATCGGCTGGCAGACCAGTTACGGGGATCTCCATGTTATCCCAGACTTAGTCCTGATGCTAGACATGCTAGTTAGATGTCCACTAATAGTTCTTTGCATAAGTTATATATGACCAATGCCTGCTTTGTTTAGTTAAATTCTTTTATTATTTATTTCTCTTTTATCCTTGAGGTTGACTCAAATGTGCATCCACTATCTTTGAACCATGATTTACCCTTGTTTATTCTATTACTAACTTGGCTGGCCATGCTACAGGATTGCAACCTCATAAGTAATGACGGTTAGGAAGGCCAATCCGACACTTCTAACTATTATTACCAGAATTGCAATACCTTGGTCGGCGCCATTAATGGCCGAGAGTTACTCTTCTGGCGTAATGGTGGTTAGGGATGCCAACACATGTTTCTAGTGTTGTTACTAGGGATGGGTTTTAGTCTATCTTTAGTGGTGACGCTAAGAAACGCCAACAAGCATTTCTGGCGCCGTTGCCGGGAAGGGCAAAAGAAATATGCAAACATCTAGCTTGGCATAAACATTGATTACAAAATAAGCATTGGTAGCCATAGTTTAAGCAGGCTAACTTTGCTGTTTTTTCCTCTTTTTATTGGAATGAAATCAGGATAGTGTATGAGCAGTTTTGATCTACCGAACAACTTCATCAACAATCCGGAGGCACTCCTAAGGAAGAAAAGGTCTCGTACCATTTCTTCTTCGCTACTCCACCAGTAAACAAATCGCTAACTCTCGCACCATCCACTACTATCGCCATGGCCAAGACACTCCATGACTACTCCACCCCCACTATTGCCAACATGCCCGTTGGGCCCACTATCAATGTTGGGAATGGAAACTTTGAGATTCGTAGAAGCCTCATCTTGATGGTGCAGGCGATCCAGTTCTGTGGCTTGCCAAGTGAGGACACAAACACTCACCTACAACACTTCCATGAGTTGTGCGACACCATCGTCATCAAAGACATCGCACAGGATAGTACCAGGCTCCGCTTGTTTCCTTTCTTCCTCACGGGGAAGGCAAAACAATGGTTCTATACAAACAAGGAAGCTGTCAACATGTGGGACAAATGTTCTATGGCGTTCCTCGCCAAATTCTTTCCCATAAGCAGAACCAGTGCTCTGAGGGGGAAGATATCAAACTTCCAGCAATCATCACTCGAGTCCATCCCTGAAGCTTGGGAAAGCTTTCAGGAGTAAATCCGAGCCTGTCCTCATCATGGAATGGAAGATTGGCTCATGCTCCAGAACTTCTACAAAGGCCTCACAGCCATGCCAAAGGGGCATGTAGGTGCCGCTGCTAGAGGTGCATTCCTCTCCCTCACCATAGACAGTGCCACAGCACTCATTGAGAAGATGGTGGCAAATCAGAGCTAGGGAGAAGGAAGAAAAACACAAAAAGGCACGCATACCATGAAGGAGACAGATCTGCTTGCCGCAAAACTAGACCTGCTGATGAAAAGATTGGACAATCATCCTACCACGAACACCGTCCAAGCCATGGACTCACACATGACGTGTGAAGTCTGTGGGAATGTTGGCCACTTCGGGAATAGCTGCCCTGAAACCCAAGAAGAAGTTTCCTACATCAACAATGGGTTTCGCCAACTACAAAAGCAAGGTAATAACGGGTGAAACAACTAGCACAGCCCGCAAGGTAACAATTTCAATTCAAATTTCAATTCAAATCAACCTTCTTTGAGAGACCTCGTTGTGGGACATGCTAAGATCAATGAAAATCTTACCAAAAAGCTGTCCTTTAATGATAAAATGTTTGAAAATATGAATGCGAAACTTGAAACTCTATCCTCTTCTATTAAAGGTCAATTGAGTTTCAGTAAAATGATAGAATCTCAAATTGCTCAAATAGCTACTTCTATTCCTATCAACAATACGGGGAAAATCCTGGGACAACCTTAGACTTCTCCCGAGTTTGTTCATGCAGCTGCAGAGCAATGAAGAAGGAAAGGTCTTGCCAATGGACTACAAATGTTGAGCCCTTACCCAAGGTCATCGGTAGTTATAAAAAAAATTATATATATACATATATATTGTATTTAAAAAAGAGAGAAAAAAGTATTCCTTTCTCTAGTTTTATAAAAACCTTATCTTTTATTTCAAAATAAGTTTTTTCTAAAAATCTTATAAAAATCATTTTTTGAAACTTCAGTTTATATTCTTTCCAATTCTTATTCTCAAAATAATTTTAAAAACCAAAAAATTGCAAATAAATTTGTGTAAAATTAAAAAGGGAGCAATTTTTTGAACTGGAGGGAATCGTAAATGGCTACCACACTTGGATAGCCGTTGGAGGCATCTGGCAAAAGAGGGGACAGAGTAGGCCCCACCAGGGGACCGGCCGGTCCCAGGGGTGACCGCCCCCTGTTGAGGAGCTGGCGCTCTAGGTTTTTGCCAATGGCTACTAGTCGTTGCCACCAGCCCCTCCACGCCTGCATCCATACCTATAAATACAAGGAGGCCGAGGTTGAGCTCCTCTCCCCTCTCACTCTTTCATTTTTTCACTTCCTCTCCATCACTCTCTTGCTCCACCACTCTCCAAATATTTTCCACAAAGATCAAGTGCAAGAAAACTCTACAAAAACCTCTTGCACTTCCACCACAAAGCAAGCTCAAGCTCTCGTGCTAAGCTCACTCACCATGAGTGGGATCGGGAATCGGGTTTCCAGCATGTTCCGGAGAAGCCAATGTTCTCGTGGGGATTCAAGCCAAATCATCCCCTCGCATGAGGAGAACCCACTGCAAGGAGGAGAGGAGGAGGTGCCAACAGGCCATGCCATCGACGAGGCCGACGCCCCCTTCATCGACTTAGAGAACGAGCGGGAGATGCAAGCATACAACCTCCTCAAGAACGATGAGTTCTTGCACACACCGGCCTATGACCCGATCCTTCACCAAAAAATAGGTATGGACACCGAATTCAATACCATTTTTGGGCATGTAGGTTGGAGCCAAGTTGCCCCTGTGCATGAACTTGGATCTCGTCTTTTGACTATCCAAGCCCTGGGCACTTTGCAAATTGTCGACAATGGTATTGTTTTTGGCTACTTTGGTAGAGAGCATAGCCTTTCTTGGAAGGAGTTGGCTGCATGCTTAGGCTTTCATACTCGTTGCTCCATTGACTTGGGTTTTTCTCTCTCAGGTTATCATCGTCCTTTCTGAATTTGATCACTGGGCAAAATGTTATTGGGAAGTTTCAACCCAATGTCAATAATATTCATCATCCCACTTTTAGGCTTCTGCATAAATGGATTGCTAACTCTATGTTTCCAAGAGAAGATTTGCACCATGTTTATGATGTTGAGTGAAAGTTGCTTTATGCCATGCTTAAAAAGATTAAAGTTGCTCCTGTGCATGAGCTTGTTAAGCATTGGCTGAATCCTTTTAAGACATCTACTCCTATCCAATGCACTTCACTTATCACTCGTCTTGCTACTAGTGTTGACCCCCATGCTACAAACACCATTGTTTATCTCTCTACTCCTCAAGTTATGACTAATGAGTTTTATTTAGGCAAGTCCATATTCTGAAATGTGATGAATCGGGAAGAAGATTGGTATATTATTTTCTGGGATTGATAAACAAGATTTCGTTACCTAACCAGGATCTTGCTTTATATAATTCCCAATATAGCTCTCACCTTTGACCTCATTGAGAGAGAGGAGGTATGCAGGAGTTCTGTTTCCCGCAGGTCTTCATGGAGGAGGGGAGGACAGGATGAGGAGCCCACACAGCCTAGACCACCACCGACTATGCCCACCATGACACCAGGGGTGGAATGGCCCCATGTCATGTCAACACCCGGATTCACCCCTAGGTATGGACATGGTATGGGATACATTCCTCACCCACACGATGCAGGAGGAATGAGTTGGCTCGAGCAAGCACACTCCTTAGGATCACAAGGCATGCCACCCCTGGTTCACCCACACCGGTCACCTTAGAGGTCCTCAACACACACATGGGAGGACTAGAGCTCTAGAACAGGCAAATCCAAGGTACACTCAATGCACATATCTAGACCCCCACCAAGTGGCACCAGCAGTACCAGCAGCACTTCATAGACATCGAGGATGCAAACCAACGGCGACATGAGGCGCATATGGCGTACCTTCGCTCCATGGGACACTTCCCTAGACCTGGCCTTGAGCTAGCTTGGGGGAGGAGATCCCGCAGAGGTAACATGTATCTTTTAATTCTTGCATTTTATTTCTTGCATTTTTTTAATTCTATAATTTTATAATTTAAAAAATATATATTTATATATATATTCCACTCCCATATGTGTTAAGATGTGTTAGTTTCTCTTTTGTTGAAATTATGAATAGTTGCTCTATCTATAATTCATTTCTGCCTAAGTTATAACTTAGTATTCCTCAAGATTTAAGTTTGTTGGCTAAAAATGTCTCATTCTGAAAACTTAAAATCTTGTGGGTTGCAATCACATGATCCTTTTCTAAGTTGTTGCAAGATATGAGATGGTACAAATAGAGTTTACTGTGACTTTGTTCTAAGAGAAACTTGACATCCAGAGTTTTCTTTTCAAAATCTTAAAATCAAAAGTTCCTCAATGATTATGAAATACCTAACAAGGCCACATGATATGCTTTACTTCATAAACCTTTAGTCACATGCTGCTTATGGAACTTTGAGTTGGGTCAAATTGTTGTGACCTTGGTGAGATTATGGTCATATGCCCATGATTGAGATTCTCATGCACCCACCAAATAAAGCCAACTCTCACCCTGAGAGTTGCGCACAACATGCACCCATACATCCACCAAAAATACACCAACTCTTACCCTGAGAGTTGCACCCCTGTTTCCACCAAATAAAAATGCTGACTCTTACCCTGAGAGCTGCGCATTCCTTATGCAAAGCTCCCACTCCCTGCATTCGCCATCATGACATCTCTCCATCTAGATGTCTTCATATGTTAATAAAAGATATGGGCTATGCTAGAAAAATAGAAGAATAGAGAACCATGCCAAGGGGCATGCTATAAATAAATGGGAAAGAAAAAGTTTAGATACCCATTCAAAAAATGAAATGATGATGATCTTATAGCCCATGTCTCTCTAAAAATTCCCATTCCATCCCATAAAAGAGAGTCATGATGCATGGAGTACCAAAAACATTTAGGTTAAGATTCCACCATCCTCATATCCCACACACTTGCACATCTCAATCAAGGTGTATGACTTGTATCTCCTTGTGGTCTGGTCTTTGACTTAGCAATACAGGTGATGTAAGTATGCCTACCTTTATAGCTACCCATAACTCCACTTTTAGCCTTAGTCGTAGGATATAAAAGGCAATGCTACATTGCCTTTGGTGAGGTAATCATTCACATTGAGCGGGACATATGGTCTATCAAAGAATGAATGACTAGTGATTCTCTTATAACCATTCTGCCTTGCAACCGCCCAAGAACTTGGAGAAGCTACATGCCCCGTGAGCAATCAAGGTAAAGAGTGGATAGTAATGCCAACTTATTTAAATTGTCAAACAATGCTTTGTTATAGGCATGGCACTTATGAATTATATCAGCATTGTAGAAGCTCCTGATCAACAACCGTACTTAGCTATTTGCTCAGGACGAGCAAAGGTTAAGCTTGGGGTTCTTGTTGGTAGTCCTTATGGATCATTTCTAACAGCCAACTTAGGACTAAAAAAGAGAGAAGCAATCATACTTTAACACATATGCCCATGCTATTAATAGAGTTCCACTTGTACCCCTAGTGTTCATGTTTTTATAGGTTTTATGATGGAACAAGTGGAAGTGCACAACACCAATTGGAAAGCGGAAAGGTGAAATGCAAATTCAGGAAATACGCAACCAAGAGTAACAAAGGAGCCCACCTTCGGTGCATACCTGGGCCTGACTATAACCGCAGGAGACTTCCAGGCCCAGGAAGGAACCGACCATGCAAAGGCGGTGGCCAGCCGGCCCCACTAGGGGACCGATCGCCCCCGGAGGCGACCGCCCCCTAGGTGGGCCCTCCTGGACCTAGCTTTCTCAGGCGGTTCCCCAAGGGCGATTGCACCTCCTTCCATATGTGTAGATGCCCAAACCGTCCTAGATAAACTATAAGAAGAGGGTGCTCCTCCATTCTTCAAACACACATTCATTTGGAGTCACTCACCTCACACCTCTCAGTTATATTCCTTAGAGTAGTTTTAGTAGTTTGTGAGCAAGGCAAAAGCTATCAAGGAGAGCTTGTTTCCTTGGAGAAAGAAGAACATCTCGGTATGAATACAATTTAGTTTTCCTCCATGAGCAAGTTCTTATCTTATTTATATAATTATGCATATAAACTAGCGTATAGTTATGATCATGTTATGAGCATAATATATAAGCCAGTACGTAGTTTATGTATTATGTTCTTGACTTGTTCATCATCGTTCTTCATCATTCATTGGATTAGTATGAATAGAGAAAGAACTAGGAATGAGGTGATGGTTCGTTGTGCCTTTTTGGTTGCTCTTAACCTTGCTTGACAATCCAAAGGGTTGGGGTCCACGGGGGTTAGGAGTTGTTTCCAATTACACTGGCATGGTGCTCGGGTATGCAGAGATCGGTGGATATGTCGGTATCCCATGGGCAGAGGGGTAGGTGGGAAGGTGGTGACAGCCCTGTCCATCCCTTGCACTCCCCCACATTCGGGTATCAAGTAGGAGTTCATAAAGTCTCTATCGACTGGCAGACCAGCTGTGGGAATCTCCCTGATCCGAACTTAGTCCTGATGCTATACATGGTAGTTAGATGTTTTACCAATAGTTCTTTGCATAAGTTATATATGACCAATGCCTACCTTGTTTAGTAATATTCTTTTTTCTTTATTTCTCTTTTATCCTTAAGGTTGACTCAAATGTGTATCCACTATATTTGAACCATGATTTACCCCTATTTATTTTGTGACTACCTTTGCACTCAATAAGTGATCATGTTTATACCACGCTTGATGCATATTGCCCTCCTACGAGAAATTGTAATTATGACACCCTTGAATACTCACGGGTTGAAATGCTACAATGATAGTTTCATGTGCTTGTAGATTTAATCTTATTTCTTACTGAGCTATCATGATTGGCTTGCCTAAGTACCATTACTTAAGGAATGTAATTCTTATGCACCCCATGGCGCATGCTAAAGGATTGCATCCTCGTAAGTAATGACGGTTAGGAAGGCCAATCCAGCACTTCTAACTATTATTACCAGAATTGCAACACCTTGGCCGGCGCCGTTAAGGGCCGAGAGTTATTGTTCTGACATAATGGTGGTTAGGGATGCTAACATACATTTCTAGTGTTGTCACTAGGGATGGACTTTTAGTCTATCTTTAGTGGTGATGCTAAGAAATGCCAACACCCACCCCACCAACTTTTTCGCATCACTCACTCATGAGGTCCATCCTCAAACACACATTTGTGAACATTAATCTTGAAAATGTGTAGGACATAAACAATTCTTGCTTGAAATTTGTTGGGCTTGACCATGATAATTGATACCAAATTTGATTGATCTATAATTCATTTTGGATGGCAATGAATGTGTTGATGTTTCCAAATTGATTGGTCATATATGTGTTGATAGTGGATATACCATGAAAATGCACACTCAAAACACCATCAACATGCCTCGGTTCCAAGGAAGAATAGCATAACATGAGCATATTTTATCAATAATCAGTTCCACTTGTACTCTTAGCTTGTGATTTCAGGAAACAACAAAATGCAGCTTGGTGGGACCCAATGAGGGGGTCAGCCGACCCCCTATGAGCTCACCTTGAGCTGAGTTTCGAGCATGATCCATGTTAAGGTCCTTGGAGCAATCAACCCTCACATCAACCTATGTTTTCATCCAACGGTGAAAGATCATTGCACATGGAATCATGGGCCCACAAGGAAGCAAGCAACGTGACAAATATTTGGAAACCGACCAAGCCACTTCACATGACAGGTGGGGATGCCTTATAGAAGACCCAGCTAGGCGCACCTGCTAATGAGGGGGTCGGCCGACCCCCTCCTATGGGCCCCACTAGGTCAATTTGCTCCCACCGACCTCCTGCATGCTGCCATGCATCAAGCTTCATCATTGCCGTCCATCTACCTTAGTCGCAAGGTCGGTTCATCCAAGAGTGTAGAGAGAAGGAGCACAAAGATCGCTAACATGGAACCCCCTCTCCTTCCCCTATATAAGGAGGCTACCACAACCCTTGGAAAGCATCACAATTCACAAGATCCATTATTCAAGCTGCAAAGCTCTAAACTAGAGTAGTAGTAGTTAGTCTAGAGTGGGAGTTAAGAGTCAAGTCAAGCGAAGCTCAGGGTCTTCGAAGTCATCTTCTGGAGAGTCTGGTATAGTCCTTGTATCTTTTCTCTTTTGTAAGACTTTTCTTTTATTAATATATCATTGTTGCTTTACTTTACTTAATATTTACTTAGTGCAAGTCTGTCTTGTTGTGTGCTTGTCTTAGTAGTATAATTGCCTTAGTTGGATTGGTTTCCTGTAACCAACTCCTTATGTGAGTATCATTGTCCTGTCTTGAATAGGAGCTCTAGCTATCTAATTGTTCGTTAGAGTTGTAAGAGTAAGTGTGAGTGTGGTGCTCAGACTTAGTCTTATCTTTGATTGCTGCTAGTCCGCACGAACAGTTCGTGAGCACACTCCTGAGAGGTGATAGGTCTTGGGCGGCATTAGGGTTTTCTCACCATGTTCGGATTAGTTCTTAAAACACAGGGCACCCATAAGAGTATAGTCTCTTTAGTAGGAGTTCTATCTCCTGCTTTCTCGCCTATCCCCACCACGCAAGTAGTGAGGCACCCGTCTAGTTGAGTCATCTATCTGTTAGGATTAGGTTCACAGAAGTAAAGTAAGATACATAGGAGTCCTTTACTCACTCGTTGTCCTCCCACCTAGCTAGCTCTCTACTAGTTATCTTTAGATTAGAATCTTTTGTGATCACATACCTATCTTTCCATTTTATTTACTTACCCCCCTTTTTACACTAGTGATACTAGATTGTAGTAGACACAAGGATCTCTATCCCCTTTTATTAAATATTCATAGCTACTACTTTCCCCTCGAAAAATATATATTATGATACATTGCAATACTCCCAGGTGAAGTGCTACAGCGGTATATTCTGTGCGCTTATGGAATTATCCAATAGACTTAGAATTACCCCTTAGGCCTTTCTGGCACAGTCACCATTTCTTGGTGGTTGCACTAAGAAATACCAACAAGCATTTCTGGCACCGTTGCCGGGGAAAGCGTTAGCCTAGGAATTTTAATAAAAGTGAATCTAGAGTCTACTATCAATTTAGTTATCAATTAGTGTTAGGGGCTTACCCTTCACCTGTCTTGTTTTTTGTTATCATGAAACTAGTAGGTGCATGAGCGGTTTCCAATTGTCATCAAATTTTGTTGAAGATCCTAAGAAATTGTTGAGGAGAACTAGACGTCATCAAGTTCCACGTTAGAGGTTCACCTTGGACCTAAATCCGCTAGAGGAAGAAAGCCTAGCACCAAGCGTTAGGGAAGCCATGGCTGCCCAAAATACCATCTCTCAGTGCTCTGTGCCGTCGGCTGACTTTGTCGCCATGGGTCCGCAACTGAACTTGGGGATGCGACTTTTGAGCTCAAGCCTGTTCTTATCAATATGGTGTAAGAAAATCCATTCTGTGGGAAGCCGCATGAAGATGCCAATGCCCATCTCCAACACTTCCTAGAGGTGTGTGGCACCATCACTATCAAGAATGTCTCAGCAAACACCATCCGTCTTTGTCTTTTCCCATTTTCGTTATTGGGGAAGGCAAAGCAATGGTTCTTTGCCAACAAGAGTGAAGTCACCACTTGGGAGAAGTGCGCCAACGCATTTCTCAAGAAGTTCTTCCCGATGGGCAAAACCAGCGCCCTTTGTGGAAAGATTTCTAGCTTCTAATAGCAAGCTGATGAGACAATTCCAGAAGCATGGGAATGTCTCTAGGAGTACATTCGCACCTGTCCTCATCATGGGATAGAGGAATGGCTCATCATTTAAGGTTTCTACCATGGCCTGACCAGTTTGGCTAGGAGTCACCTTGATGGCACCGCTGGAGGAGCATTCTTGCAACGCAATGTCAAGGGTGCCAAGGACCTCATAGAGAAGATGGTGACAAACCAAGGATGGAATGAGGAATGCCTTCAGCCCAAGAAGAGAGGTGTCCACGCCCTCAATGAGGTGGACATGCTCTGTGCTAAAATGGACCTTGTTGGCATTTCTTAGCATCACTACTAAAGATAGACTAAAAGCCCATCCCTAGCAATGATACTAGAAAAGTGTTGGCATTCCTAACCACCATTATGTTAGAAGAGTAACTCTCGGCCTTTAATGGCGCCAGCCAAGGTATTGCAGTTTGGTAATAATAGTTAGAAGTGCCTGATTGGCCTTCCTAACTATCATTACTTACAATATGCAAAACAGAGTATTGCGCCTTGGGGTGCACCAAGAATTACAATCCTTAGGTAATGGCACTTAGGTACACCAATCATGACAGCTTAGTATGGATAAATCCACAAGCGCATGGAACTATCATTGTAGCATTTCAACCCGTGAGTATTGTTGACAAGAATAGAGGCAGCAACTTGAGCAATCTGGGTTTCTATCATTTTATTGAAACTCAGTTGATGTTTAACAAAAGAAAACAGAGTTCCAAGTTTAACATTTATATTTTCAAACATTCGAAGGAAAGCTTCTTAACAAGATCTGCATTAAACTTAGCTTGTCTTAAAACAAAGTCTCTCAAGGTTGGTTGATTGAAATTCAAACTAAAATTTGAATTGAGATTAGAAGAATTACCTTATGGGTGGTTATGGTTGTTCCACCCATTATTACCTGATTGTTGATGTTGGCGAAACCCATTGTTGATGTAGGATGCTTCTACCTAGGTTTCGGGACAGCCGTTCCTCGAATGGCCAACATCTCCACAGACTTCACATGTCATGTGTGAGCCCATGGCTTGGACGGTGCCTATGGTGGGCTTGATGTCACGGTCATCCAACCTCTTCATTAGGAGGTCTATTTTTGAGGTGAGCATGTCCTTCTCCTTTACGGAATACATGCCTTCTTGTGTTTCTCTTCCTTCTCACCAGCTTGGGTTTGCCACCATCTTTTCGATGAGTGCAGCGGCATTCTTGATGGTGAGGGAGACGAATGCCCCTCCAGCTACGGCATCAACGTGCCCCTTTGACATGGCCGTCAGGCCCTCGTAGAAGTTCTGGAGCACAAGCCAATCTTCCATTCCATGGTGGGGACAGGCTCGAACATAGTCCCATAGCCTCTCCCATGCTTCAGGGATGGACTCGAGTGATGTTTGCTAGAAGTTAGATATCTCCCCCCTTAGAGCACTGGTTTTGCTCATGGGGAAGGACTTGGCGAGGAATGCCATGGAACATTTGTCCCACGTGTTGATAGCTTCCTTGCTCTAGTAGAACCACTATTTTTCCTTCCCTATAAGGGAGAAAGGAAACAGGCAGAACTTGATGCTAGTTGGTGCAATGTTTTTGATGATGATGGTATCACACAACTCAAGGAAGTGTTGAAGATGAGCATTTGTGTCCTCATGTGGCAAGTGACAGAACTAGTTTGCCTACACCATCTTGATGAGGCCAGTATGGTGCTCGAAGTTTCCATTCTTGACATTGATAGCGGCCCCAACAGGCACGTTGGCAACAGTAGGGGTGATTTGGCCATGATGATAGTAGTGGATGATGCGAGATTGAATGGTTTGTCTGCTGGTGGAGTAGCAGAAGAAGAAGTGGAACGGGACCTGTTCTTCCTTAGGAGTGCCTCCAGATCATCAATGAAGTTGATCGGCATGTCAAAACCATTCATACACTATCCTGTTTTCTTTCTAATAAAAAGAGGAAGAAAACAAGCGAAGTTAGCCTGCCTAAACTATGGCTACCATTGCATATTCTACAATCAATGTTTATACCAAGCTAGATGTTTGCATATTTCTTTTGCCCTCCCTAGCAACGGTGCCAGGGATGCTTGTTGGCATTTCTTAGCATCACTACTAAAGATAGACTAAAAGCCCATTCCTAGCAATGATACTAGAAACATGTTTTGGCATTCCTAACCACCATTACGTTAGAAGAGTAACTCTCGGCCCTTAACGGCACTGGCCAAGGTATTGCAGTCTGGTAATAATAGTTAGAAGTGCCTAATTGGCCTTCCTAACCATCGTTACTTACAATATGCAAAACTGAGCACGGTGCCTTGGGGTGCAACAAGAATTACAATCCTTAGGTGATGGTACTTAGGTACACCAATCATGATAGCTTAGGATGGATAAATCCGCAAGCGCACAGAACTATCATTGTCGCATTTCAACCCATGAGTATTCAAGGGTGTCGTATTTATAATTTCCCGTAGGAGGGCAGGATGAATGCATCTAGCTTTGGTATAAACATGATTATTATTGAGTGCATAGGTAGACATAGCATAGGTAGGGGTAAATCATAGTTCAAAGATAGTGGACACACATCTGAGCCAACCTCAAGGATAAAAGAGAAACAAAGAATAAAAGAATATATCTAACTAAGTAGGCATTGGTCTTATACAACTATGCAAATAACTGTTAGTAAACATCTAACTAGCATGTCTAGCATCAGGACTAAGGCTAGGATGATAGGAAGATCCCCGCAGCTGGTCTACCAGCCGATGGAGACTTTACAAACTCCTACTCAATACCCTAACGTGGGGAGTGCTTGGGATGGATAGGGCTATCACCATGTGCCCACCTACCCTTCTACCCGTGGGGCACCGACATATCCGCCGATCTCCACATACCCGGGCACCACACCCATGTAATTAGAAACAACTCCTAACCCCAAGGACCCTACCCCTTTGGAGTGATAGGCTAGGTTAAGAGCAACCAAGAAGGCATGATGAACTGTCACCTCATGCCTAGTTCTTCCTCATTTCATACTAATTCGAAGAACGGTGAAGAACATGTCAAGAACATAACACATAAACTATATGCTAGTTTATATGTCATGCTCATAACATGAACAAGACTATACTCTAGTTCATATGCATTGCTATATAAATAAGATAAGAACTTGAACTTGGAAGAGAACTGCATTGTATTCATACCAAGGTGTTCTTCTTCTTCCAAGTAGACAAGCTCTCCTTGCTAGCTCTTGCCTTGCTCTACTATTAAAACTAATCTAAAGAGTACAAGTGAGGAATGTGAGGTGAGTGGCTCCAAATGATGGTGTCTGTTGGATGGGAGCTCTCCCTCTCTTTTATAGCCCAACATGGTCGGTTTCGGCATAGGTAATTATGGATGTAGGTGAAACCAACATGGGAAAACCACCTATCAACCGCCTGCCAAAGCTACGCCCGAGATGGGCCCGCCAGGGGGGTGGTCGGTCCCTTGGTGGGTCCTGTCGGCCACCGCCTTTGCGTGGTTGGTCCATCTCTGGGCCTAGACCTCTCCTGTGGCTACGATTGGGCCCAGAATGCTAATGAAGGTGGGCTTCTCTTTTTCTTTTGGTTGCGCCTTCTCTGAATATGAATTCCAGAATGCGCTTTCTTTATGGTTTTTGTGCATTTCTATATGTCACACCTGCAAGTCAAGTATACATAAAACTTGTGGAAATGTTAGTTTAAAGCCCTACCTACTCTTTATTTTAGTAACATATTAGCAGTAGAAAATAGGCTCTAAGGACCGCCAACAGACCTCTTGATGAAGAAGATAGAAGAAGGTTCCTGAAAGGAACAAGAGGCCATTCAACCTTACGCCACTGCACAAGCCATCGATGTTGATCCCTAGTGTGAGGTGTGTGGAGGAGAAGATCATAGGGAAATAATTGTCCTGAAATGAAGGAGGAAGTGAGCTTCATCATCATCAATAACAACAACAATGGGTACTAGCCCCAATAGTAGCAACAAGGATGGCACTCGTGCCCCTTCTACCAAGGAAACTAAGGTAACAGTTACATTAATAATTTCAATAATTCTTATGGTAACCAACCTTCTTTAAGAGATCTTGTTGTAGGCCAAACTAAAATCAACGATAGTATCAACAAGAAAATGAAAGCTAATGATATGATTCTTGAAAATTTAAGTGAGAAAATGGATAGCTTTACTTCTGCTATGGAAAATCAATTGAGCTTTAATAAATGTTAGAAACACAACTAGCTCAGTTAGCAGCAGCTGCCTCATCCTTCTAGTAAGGTAAGTGTTGGCGAAAGCGAGGAACCGAGTATCCCTCTTTCGCCGAACGAACTCAAAAATACAACAAACCAAATCTATATTCCCAGTAGTTTGATGTGACAATACATGACTTGCCCCTCCGCTCGTGGGGGAGGGGCTATTTGTAGCAGCCCGTAGACGTTTACATTCCTAAACTACCCTCCTACCTACCACACATGCTGAGCACATTCTCGTGAGGTCGAGGGTAATCTCATCATAGTACCATGGGATGCCCCCGGTTGCCGAACCATCGACAAGACTTGGCCCATCTGGCGGGCACCTATCAGCATACGTCATCTCTTCATGTTGTTACCTGCACCAAAACAATAAATGATACCAAAACTCCATCGCTCAGCACCGATATGCTATATCAGTTTGGTGATCCCCCTTTGCGCTAGGAATAATCCCGACTGGAACCACTCTGCCTGAACCGATATGTTCATTCGGTGAGGCGATGTATTCTCGCACCAGTCGAGCGCACACTACCGATATCAGTTAGGATTCACCGATATCATCCTGTTGATACCAATACAAGATATCGGCAAATTGCGCGCCGTATCTAGTGATGGAGTACCGGTTGGCAGGTGGGGGTGGCTAGGGTTTCCCTTGCCCCCAACATAGCCCCTCGTCATTAACAATATCAAAGATAGCATTAATGCCGAACATCCAGACCACTTGCCAAACACCATCCTCGTAGAACAGAATCACACCTTTTTTTACAATTAATGCTAAGTATTTATGAAGGTTGTCTCGGTATCCGTGCGCACGACGGTTCGTCTTCCACATCGGGACAGGTGCTAGGTATAAAATGGGAGGGTACCCCTCCTCCATGCCTCCCCTCATGCATTTGCGTTTTGAGAAGCCGGAGCTCTGAGTGTGTGGCACTGGTGATTCGGTTCTCTCTTATATCGGTAATGTATCCTGGTCCGGCACTTCTACTTGCGGTTATGTGTAAAAGCCTCGGTTGTTTGTCCTTATTCATTTTCTTTCTTATTTTTAGTTTTGCCGAATTGGTTTTCATTCATGTGCGTGTGTGGCATGTCGGGGAGTTCACATACTAACAGTGATTCTTCTAACAGCACCAGTTCTGGTGGCACTGGGAGTGGCAGTACCGGGACTAATACCGATAGTGGGAGTTCCAACACCAATACTAATAGTACTTCTACTAGCACTACTCAGGTTCTAGTCTGGATACCTACCACTGCTGCTGACATGGCCATTGCTGACACCAAAAATGTGGATATTGTTGGCACCGCATTGCTGATCCTAGTACAACCCATCTTGTTCATGATAAAAGCGGTGCTGGTTTGAGTGCTAGGGATGCCGAGAGTGTTAATTAAGCCCCCAATATGGTTAATGATCAAGGCATTCGGTTTGCTAAAAGTCGGACGAAGAGGCTGATGATGCTAACAGTGATGAATGTTGGCCGGTAGGGCCAACTTGCAGGGGCATTTGCTATTTGCCTAATATGCAAATGACCGAGGGAAAGTTGACCAAATGGTTCGTGATGGTTTTCTTAGCGCAATTGCGCTCTCCAAGTGTCGTGTTCCTGGGGCTGAAAAGATACCGGTACCCTATCCTCATGAGGCTATTGTGTTCAAGGATTTCTTTGTTGCTGGTTTTTGGTTTCCCCAAGACCCTTCTGTTGGTTGAGTTCTTGAAGAATTTCAGTTACAACTTCACTAGTTGACTCCTAATGCTATTTCTCAGCTTAGCATGTTTGCTATGGCCTTGAAGGTGATGGGTTTTGAGGTGAACATCAATACCTTTATTCAGTATTATGATCTTTATCTCTGGGAAGGCTTTGGAGTGGATAAGGCTACTAGGGAAGGTCTACATGTGGAGATGTGTTCGTATAATTTCATTCCCTGTCACGCCCGTAATACCCCCTCCATTGTTCCCGTATATAAGGACAAGTGGATGGATTGGAAACAAGACTAGTTTTACCTGGGGGTTTGCAGTGAGGTGGAGTTGGAGCGGGCTATTACTGGAAATCTGCTGAAAGCTAACTTGTATGTTTCCCTGATGACCCGGATGGAGGGACAGAAACCGATACCACATGATCCAGAAGGACCAAAATAATTGGTGGTCGATAATGCCTTCAAGCTAAGATGCGAACGTCAAACTAGCTGTGATTTGATTAAAGAGATGTTTGCTCTGGACCAGTGGCCATTGTGTCACTGAGTTCAATTTGGTAGGATCAAGGACCATGCAGGTTATCAGGGGCCTACTCTCTTGTATGACAGGCCTGCCTATTATGATAGCGATGAGGCCTATGTTGCCGATATTGAGAAACTGTCCAACTAGATAGGTGGTTGCTATATCGGTCAAGAGTATCGGATGTAGGTTCACTGTTTGGGAAACCAGAACTGTATTAACTGAGCCTTTGATGCGATGAATGTGTTTTACACTAATCGTCCTTTGCCGGCTTCCTGTGTCCGAGCACTGAAAAAGAATGGACCGACTGATGTAGATGTTAGCGGACCAGCTTCCATTGAACCAAGCCAGCCGAAGGTTGCTGGTGGACGTGGTCGTGCCAGTGGACCTCAGAGCATTGTGCTAGCCGAGAGGAGAAAGTGGAAGTCCATTGGCCGAGGAGTGGCCAAAGAAAGTGCTGATGTCATTCTGGGTCGAGATTTGGCTAAGAGGGAGTGGGTTAAGCCGATAAAGCATAGTAGAGCTGCTGCAGGGAGAGAAGAATGTTCTTATAGTACCAAACTTGGTGATTTGGTATTATTTTATTCGCGTGCACTTGAATGTTTATTGTTTGTTCCCTCGATGCAGCCTCGTTTGCACTTGTTAATTTGGCTAAAAATTATTGTTTTAGTGCTACAGGAGTTTCCAAGTTCCAGTTCCGACACTATGTCAAAATGCCCGATGAATCCGTGCATGATCTCTGTTGGGAACGACATGATGTCCAGCAGTGACATCGTCCTGAAGCCAGCTCGTAAGCGTGCGGTGATCGATAGCTCACTCGCCATTTTGGAGAAAAAGCATAAGGCGGTCCCTCATGAACCTGGTACTGGCACTTCCAGCGCCGTAGCACGCACTGCTAGCGTTGGGGCACTTGAGGAGGACAAGGCATCTGTTGGTAAGTTAAGGCTTTTGGGCAAATGCGTGTGGTTGACTGCTGAAATGGCTAGCTGCATCCTTTTCTGTTATGGGAAGTTGCCTTTCGAAAGCCTCCCTCAGGATTATGGGAGCATGCATATGTATTCGGGTGACTCTTCTTCTAATGAGATGAGCCCCAGGCACGAATGCTGCTACGAAGTAGCTAGAGCCTTGGGTATTGATTCAAATGATGTATTGGTGTCTCATGTAGACTTTTGGCGGGTTGGAGTGGTTCCTTCGCTGGAGGATATCCGGTTCACCGAGGAGTGTGGCCGTGCTTTTGCTGCCCCCGAAGTGGAACGTGATTTGACCAAGGAGCCTGACAATGAACTGCTGCTAGCGGTGGAGAACCATGCTATTTCGGTAGGTTACCATTGTCATGGTTTTTGGTTTCTTTCTGTTTTGACATTTTATGTATTTGGCTGATCTCTTGACATATTTTTGTCAGAGCGCACTGCTTAGCCAGGCCTTGATGCTGTAAGGTCGCGCTGACCGATCCACACTTTTGCATCATGCCGAGACAAGTGAGGCCTAGGCAGAGGAGCTGAAGAAGCAAGTTTCCATCCTCTCAGCTAAGGTTCAAACCGAGATGACTGCATGTAAACTGGCAGAGGAGAACCTCATGAAGGTCGATCGGGACACGAAGTAATGCTGCAAGGCCGAAAGGCATCTACTGAAGCATGCGGGCAGCGCAACTCAAGACTGCATCGACGCCTACCTCCGCTTTTGGACATCGTTGGTAATGAAGCCACACCGCCAGCCCCCAATACCTCGCTTCTTCAGGACCGCATCAAGTGGCTGGCTACCAAAGTCGACACCCTAGGTGAATTTCTTGACCTCGGTCGGGAGTATACCGGCATCGAGTCGGTGCGGGCTCTTGTTACAGCTTTGTGTGGAGCTGGCTATGAACATGTGGACAGCGTGCGATCGGCTGAGGAGGCCAGACTTACTAGCATATCAATCCTCCTAGTAGCATGCTAGCCATCAATTTCTTTGATGCTTTCTAGAAATCTGGTGGTCGGGACCTTGCTACCTATCGAGCCGCTATGTCTCGTGCCAACGTAAGTGACTTTCTTGGCTAACCTTAAGATTTCTATTTAAGCTGGCTGTAACTTTCAGATCATATGTGCAGAACAAAGATGAGAGGAATGCCATCCGGGCTAGAATTAATGCATATATAGAGGCCCGAGATGCAAAAGAAGGGACTCCCCAAGCCGATACTCCCCCGGTCAAGCTGGTGCCACCTCAGGAAGCGTGCCTCCCGAAGCCCCGGCCTCGGCTCCTGCTGCTGATGTCAATTGCAACAAGGACGTGACCACTGATAGGGCAGCTTAAATACGTTTGTGTTGGAAAACTTGTTTGAAGTTGTGTTGAAACTTGTCACACTTATGGTCTGTGTGTACTTTGTGAGACAAATTTGCACTGAAAACTTTGAATTGCGTAGGTTCCCCCGGAGGAGCACTATCCTTTGATGATTAAATGTGGAAATTTCTTTATGAAGGGTAGTACATGGTATCAGTATCAGAACCGACATTCGGACGCTCCTTTAGGGCCATTTATTTGGCACCGATATCATCGGACCTTGCAGAAGCTTGCTGAAAATCTAGCTTATTATGCACCTTGGGCGTTTGTGACTGAGGAAATGTTAGATTTAGAGCGTGAATTGGTAGAGGTTAAAACTAAATATGAGGATGTTGACGATGTTACTTACGCACGATGGGGACATGGCCATGATGAATGAAAATGTTATTGCCCTTTTTGCTTGAGATTGTTCATTTGGCGAGTACTAGAACCATTATTAGATTCGGTATTTCAAGCTCGCTTGGCTGTTTTAGTTAAAAACGCCATCGTCCCCCTTTTATCAGAGCTGATAACAGTTCTAGCATTAATTTTGATTGCGGTTACCAAACTCAATAGATACAATATGGCTGGCTGGCCTAGGTAGTTTTTATCCTAGCCTATAGCTCGAGTGTACCGCATCAAACATTCTAATTACTGATCTTGCAAAGATCCTTGTTGAATTGACGATGATGTTGCTTTGAGTCACTTGCATCTGCATTTGCCCGTGTTCCATGAATAGGGCATGCTCTGGCTGATGAGATGGCTATGACCCATCGGCCATTTTTTGCTGCGGAACCAAGTATTCTTGCCATGGATAAAGCATCCGGTGCACAGGCCGACTGTGAGACCGATGCGCCTGATGCATCAGCAATACCGCAACTGTGAGTCTCCGCCCTTGCCAATCATCATTTGCCTGCATGGCTTTCGTCATCGGTGGATGTGATGGGGTGTCGATACACCTGCATTGACACCTTTGAGTACTTGAGGAACTCGTTGGTGATCAACTTTTGGCTTCCGCTGTGCATCGATGTGATCCCGCTGTCACCCGGCTAAGTACTCTGCTTTGAGTACTTGAGGAACTCATCGGTGATGGTTTGGAAGTAGGGTCAGGGCCCGGCTACATGGTATTCCCATTCCCGATGCCTCCTATTTCTATTCTGAGAGCTAGCACCTGAACCTCATCCTATGGTGATTTGGTTTCTGTGAGGTGGGAGACCCCCTTTTATAAGGGCCGCTCGGCATCCTTGGTGCTTCCTTGTGTGACGGAATTAATACAGGTTATTAAAGAGTGTTGTACTGTATGTACTATAGTACTTGGGCAAATA
The DNA here is from genome assembly GCA_023333625.1 of Bothriochloa decipiens. NCBI lineage: Eukaryota > Viridiplantae > Streptophyta > Magnoliopsida > Poales > Poaceae > Bothriochloa > Bothriochloa decipiens. The sequence goes on along the minus strand of CM041639.1, from coordinate 22,850,311 downwards.
GTTTGCTCTGGTGGGGGACTGGCTTGTCAGTCCTTGTTTAATGCGAATGAATGCAGAGGCATAAATGTATGTGGGAGGCCTTTAGTTGAGTGGGTTTATTCCCCCTTTTTTGGCTTTTGCCTGATCATGGAGTCGGTTTCTTCACCCTCTAATGTGATGAAGCCTGTGGGCTGTCGAGTTGCTTGCAACTCTGGATATCCTACCAAATATCCATGGCATGTTGTTCACCATATGTTTTCAGTTATTTCTGATCCATCGATATTTGGAGGGATAGAGCATAAAAAGTAGAGTGCTTAGGGATACAATTGGTTGCCTCATTAAAAAACCTCACACCCAAAATGATGGGCTTCCCCCATGAGGAAAAAGAGCACAAGCCATCGAATGCCAAAGTTCAAAATGATAGTAACTAGTTATAATTATTATAGACCTTTTGTATGCCAAAATATCTCATTGACAGAAACGTCGGAGATTATCGACATTCCATGTTCGTGCCAATTCAATTCCCTGATCATTCATAAGTGGGTAGACACCTGGCTATATCATTTTTGCCACGATGAATGGGCCATACCATTGGGACTATAGCTTTCATTGCTTGTAGTGTGCCGAATTAAGACCATGTCCCTAGGATTTATGTTCTTTCGTAGCACATTCTTGTCCCTCCAGTTGTTGGTTTGCTGAATATACTTGTTGAATTGCTCTGCTGCATGTAGTTTAGATAGTTCTTCTATTTCTAGTTCAACATATCTTTAGATTGGTGTAGTTGCTGCTATTTCGGTTCTGAATGACCCTAGTTTCATCTCTTTCAGAGTGATTGCTTCATCTCCGAATAGCATGCGAAAAGGCGTGAACCCTGTTGTCCTTGTCTCAGATATGTTATGTGCCTAGACCGCTGGTACAAGCTCTTTCACCCACCTTCCCTTTGCTTTGGTGTCATCCAGACGCTTTGATATTGTACCAAAGATTTTGTCGTTGGCTCTTTCGACTGCGCCATTTGATTTGGAGTGGTTCACAGATGCAAATGATAGCTTAATTCCAAACTATTGGCAAAAGTTTCTGAACTATAGTGAGTTGAGTTATTTGCCATTGTTGATGGTGATGTACGCTGGTACTCTAAAGCGACATATGATTCTTTGCCATACAAAACTTATTAGGGTGCTGGATGTGATCCTTGCGAGTGCTTTTGCTTCGATCCATTTGGAGAAGTACTCAAGTGCAACTACCGCATATTTTAAGTTGCCAGGCACTGGCGGCAAAGGACAACCTATGTCAACTCCCCATCGCTGCAAAGGCTAGGTCGGATATATGGATTTGGTCGGATTTGCTGGTGCATGTTATTTCTTTGCGAACATTTAGCAACTGCGACATGTTTGAGTGCTTTCTTTCCCATCTTGGACTGCGGTTGGCCAGTAAAATCCTTGCCTCATAGCTCTGTGCGCTATCTCATGATATCCTCTGTGAGCTCCACAGATTATGGCATGTATGTCTGTGAGGAGCTGCTGCCCTTCGGCTCTGCTGATGCATTTTAACATCGGTGCGACAATGCCTCTCTTGTACATGTTCTCTCCCACTATTTTGTATTGCTTTGTTTGGGAGTCCATTCATTGCTTGCCTTTCTCATCCACTGGTTCATAAGTGTTTGTTAGATAGGCCCATATTGGTGCCCTCCAATCATCACTGGCAATTGCATGTACTGCTGCTGGAGAATCTTATTCCTCTTTGATGCCCTTGATTGTGAGTTCCTGGTAGAAAACGTCCGGTGGCATAGGTATGCCAGAGGCAGCAGACTTTGCCAGCTCATCGGCCTCCTTGTTTTCTGCTCGCGGTATGTACTTTAATGTGAACCCTGTGAAGTGCTTCTTCATTCTTCTGACCGGTGCAAGGTATTTTACTAATTCTGGCTCTTTTGCTGTGTAATCTTTCTCAATGTGCCCCACCACCACCTACGAATCTGACTTGATGATGCATCTACGTACCCCTAGAGCTCTCAAGTTACTAAGGCCTAGGACCACTGCTTCATATACGGTGATGTTGTTGGTGGTCAGGAATTGCAATCTTGCCACGTATCGTATTTTTGGGCCCAACGGTGGAATCAAGACTGCAGATATTCCAGCCCCGGCGGAGCACCATGCGCCATCGGTGTGGACCGTCCATGGAGGCTCATCGAATTACAAGGTAGTGAGGTCTACGCGTGGTGCCCAGTTGGCTTTGAAATCCGTGAGTACCTGTGACTTGATGGCTCATCAATGCTCAAAATCAGTGACAAACTCATTTAGTTCGACTGCCCATTTGCCCATTCGGCCAATGGCCTCCAGTGGTTGGGCTGAGAGTACTCTGATGTGGTGGGCTTGAAAGTAATGACTCAGTGTAACATCCCAGATGTTAGTAAGCAATTAAAATTATAATGAAGTGCATTTCAAGCACAATCATTGAGCATCATGACATAAATGCATTCATGTTTAAGATTGTCTTTTGTGTGGTGTTTTGTTTTATACATGAAATGATGATGTTTAGGGTTTATTTAAAGTTTCTTTATCATTTTATGTGATTCTGTAGTAGTTAAAACAACTAAAATTTATCTTGTTATCTTGTGCTTTGCAATCTTATGTATTAGGACAACCATGATATGTCTTAACTAAAACAAGTTTATATTTGTAGGTTGGTTGTGCTTTTGAAGTGATGAGTTGGTTGACAATTCAAAAACTACTTTTAAAACCCTGTTTTACCCCTCTTTCTATATTTCAAAATATATAAGGAATTTTGAGATACTCTCAAAAGATGGTTTATAGATCTTGACAAGAGCTACAATTTTGGTATTCAAATTTTTTCAAGCTTCCAAAAATAATTTCAAATGAATTTGAAAATACAGTTTTCTAACATTTGTCCCCTTTAGATTTTAAAACCATATTTCAAAAATTATGCATAATTCAGGAAAATATTGTATATGAAAAATGTTTGGATTAAAAAGTTAGGCATTTCATAGATTTCAATATTTTCAAGTTTTATTGAAAAATCAAAAGTAATTTCAAATATTTGTTTCTAGGGTTTTCTTCCCTTTTGAATTTGAATTCATATTTCAAAAACTATGCAAAATTTGGAAATGTTTGTTAAATGAAAAATGTAGATCTTGAAAAGTTGTACAAATGATATTTTTGGATATTTTCAAGTTCTTATGTACTTTCTGGAGTAATTTACAAATTTTCGGGTGACATCACTTGCTACAGTACCACTGACATCACCTCGCCCTCCTCACCTCACTGTCGCCGGTGTCCGCCGTGGAGTGGCCGCACTTTCTCGCACCTGCGTGTGCGCCCGTGGCGTGGACGTCTTCACGAAGGCGCTTGCCACCTCGCCGACCATCTTCTCCCTTCTATAAATATGCCGGGTCAGCCAGCCGTTCTTCTCTTCTTCGCTTTCACCGTTGTCGTCACCGTGGCAGCGCGCCGCCGCCATTTTCTGCTGCTTCGTGTCACCATTTTCTTCCTGTATTGCCACCACAGAGCTCGCCTCGACCTGCTCCACCTTCTTCTGTGCTTAATTGATGCGGACGACCAAGGTAATGGCCGCCGGGCCTCTTCTTCTTCGGCCGGCCATGGCCACTATGGCCGCAGCTCATAGTCCGCCGTGGCCAGGCCAGCTCCGCCTATCATTCTTCTTCCTAATCACGTGCATGAGGATTGCCATGTGTTTGCGCAGCTGTAGAGCACCTAGCCATGCTTCGCCGTGGCCAGAAAAGATGGCAGTGCCGTCGTCCTACGTACGTTATGTACGTACAGCGCCGTCGTGCCATTTTCTTCCACCACCGTGTGTAGATGTTGAAACATATTCTGGAGACCTATCCTGATGGATGCGTCTCGACGAGACAAGTCCATTGATGTCGGCCCCGTCGTTGGAAACCTCGCCACTGGCAAGTTCCCCGGTCGTCCGTGCGTTGCGTCCTCTGTTATGTCTTCGCGACCAGGGACCTCGTCTGAGAATTTGACAAAAGTAAGGGGTCTAACTGCGAAGTCTATGACTCAGGTAAATAGTGCCGTGAGGACCTATTTGTAATAATTTTTCTTGGATTTCAAAAATTCATATCTGGAGTTTGGTAACTCCGTTTTTGGTAAACCAAATTTTTTTATGTTCCTTGTGATGACTAGTTTTTATTAGAAATATGAAACATGCCATGTTTTATAGAAAAATAATTAGCTATGTTTTATGCCTTTATTTAACGTCTAAAAAGAAGGAAATTCATATATCATGCCATGTAGCTCCGTTTCACTTGAAATTTTTATGATATGTTTCTTATGCCATGTGTGTGCTGCAGTAAAAATATTGTGGTCATTGGATGCCGTATGCTTTATCTTTTGATTTATCTGGTTTGTTGCTTATTAAATAATTTATAATTGTAAAAAACGTATAAATGAAAAATATGGTTCCTTTACCTTTGTATGATGTTGCTATGTCATATTAACACCTAATATGGCTATGTGATTTTAGAATATGTGGAGTTTTATATTTATCTTGTTTAATGCTTATTAATGGTTCATGATTAGTTTATAAATTAAGTAATTAGCTTTAATGACTTAGGGTTTGAGTGACTTTTGGGTTGATTGATGACCTTGGGTCATTAACCTTAATGACCTTTGGCACTTTAATTAATTGTTTGAGTTTTCTTAATCATGTCATTAGGGCTTAACCAACGTTATTTCATGTGTTTAATGAACTTCACTAATGAAGTAGTTAACCTTAATGAACTTAGTAAATAAGTTTTATTGACTTGCAACTTTATAGTGAAGTAGAGATGTTCTTAAGGTAATTAAGTTGTTATGCTTTCGTCCATGTATCATCATGCATCATGTCATACATTCCATCATGCTAAAGCATGCATCTTTTTTATACATGTAGTGTATACGAGAGTGAGAAGGTTTGTGTTGAACAAGTTTTGGAAATGGTCATCCATCCATGGTGCTGATATCGTCGATCCATGTTGTCAATGCCAAGTCTGACTTTTGGAAACTAACTTCTCTGCAACATAGGACAGCCCCGGATGCATTTAAACCCTTCTTTGATTTTATAAAAGTTTTATCGCTTCAGTTATGTTATGTTGCATTAAGTACTAGGAGTTGAGTGATAACCTACCAATTGCATTACCTGTCTTATTTTCATATTCCTTGTTTCCTGTTTTTGGAAAATGCATAGTTATGCTTATCCCTGCTTAATTAGTAGGTTTTCAAAAAGAAAAAGAATGAAAAAGATGAGGTTGGCTTTACTTGTTTGAATCATGATAATAGTTAATAAATCAAGTCCGGATGGGTAACTTGCATTAAGAAAGAAGTCCCTCTATAGTGTTTTCGTCTATTGATGGCCTAGGTCTCGTGTCAATGGTGAACTGGTGATATTGAGAAACTAGAAAATCCACATGCATGAAGTGATATACTGAGGGTTGGAGTCCAAGTATGTCATGGAGTAATATATTGTGGGCTAGAGTTTCCACAAATATCATAGTGTGGTATGCTGTAGGTTTAAGTTCCCACGTATATCGGTACACTGGGTCAGAGTTCTCAAGTGTATCATGTGGTGATATATGGCTGCGGTTGTTATCCCGGTATATCTGTGATCTGGTATGCATCGGAGTTAGAGTCTCCGGTATATCAGTGATCTAGGTCCTAGCTGGGTATAAAAATGAATTTGAATTGCTGTTGCTTCTCGGAGAAGAAGACTCGATCAGTGTTCATCATCATAGTAACAACTTGAATAATGATATGGTATCAAAATAAAGTTGGTTGGTAATCTAGAGCCGAATCGGGCCGGGCCTGTTTCGAGTTACTGTAGCACCGAATCGGGCCAGGCCTGTTCATCGGTTACTGTAGCATCGCGAAACACTGTAGCAACCCAGGTTTAGTACCGTATTGTGAATCCTGAGGTCGCCTAGCCAGCTTAAATACCAGGGCCAAGGACGCTTATTAACCTTCGATTAACCGTTTTGAACGAAGCGAGGACGAAAGTTCAAGCGGGTTTTTACGCAGGCGGGACCCGCTCCTCGGTAGAGTGGGCCTGGGCCGTGTGCTGGGACTGGGTTGTTACAACAATCGAGCAAACTTATGAGTCCACAGCCTACAGCTATGTCCACGAGCTTGTCTATTTGGGGCAGTGGATATGGATCTTTTGGGCAGTGCTTGTTGAGATCTCTGAAGTCCATGCACATCTGCAATTTCAAGTTCTTTTTCCTCACCATGACTATGTTTGCTAGCCATTCGGGATATTGTACTGGCCTGATGACTCCGACATCCAATAATCTTTGTACCTCTGCTGTAGCTACTTCTGCTCTTTCAGTGGACATCTTTTGTAGCTTTTGATTTCAGGGTGTAGCTGTTGGGTCCACATTTAAACTATGCTGTGCTAGTTGGCGGTCTACCCCGTGTAAGTCATCCGTAGAGCAGGCGAACTGGAGCAGTTCTGCTGTTTCATCATCTCTTAAATTGTGCCCGATATGGACACGTTTGTCTGGTCAGTTCAGGTTTATTGGTACAATTTCGGTGTCTTCGCTTGGCTCAAATTTTCATACTTTGGCCTTCTCAATGCTTAGTTTGGGGTTGCAATCTTCTTCGTTTGCTTCTTTGAGCTCATGCACCATGCTGTACCCTAGGATTGGCTTACCATCGATTTTATGAGCAGCAACCTGGTCTGCGTGGACCGTGATAATCCTGAAAGGTGAAGGCATCTTCATACATAGGTAACTTTGCTTGATAATGATATCAAATTTGTTGATGATTCCTCTACCCAAATAGCTGTGTATGGATAGTCCATGTCTACCATGTCAAAAATTATCTCTTCAGCCCGTACCTTGTCATTCTAGGAGAATGCCACTGTAAGTGTTTTCTTGCCGATAGCATCTTTGCGATTTTCGCCGAACCCCAATAGAGCATTACCAGCTGGCTGCAGGTTTCTCCTGTTAAGCTTCATTTGATCGAATGCTTTGGTAAACAGTATATCAGCTAAATTGCCATTGACAATCAGTATGTTGTGCAATGTATAACCCCCAATAAATGCAGTGGCGAGGAACGCATCATAATGTGGGTAGTCTCTGACTTGGCAATCTTGCTCAGTGAAGTTGATGGAGTCTAGCTTCCAAGCTGGTCTGTGCACCGACATATGCGGTGTGACTGACAAGACTATTCTTTTAAAATCCTGGCGAGATTTTTTGTTTTCGTGCTTTAGTTTAGAGTCGCCAATGATGGCGTAGATGTGACCGTTGGTGGGCATAACTGTGTTGACTATTTGCAGCTCCTGACAATTTTCCTGTTTCGGTCCCGTTTGCTGTGCTTGTGCATTATGCTTGGTTGGTGCCGATGTTGATGCGGCAACCGAATGTAGTTGTGATTGATGCTGGTTCAGTTGCTAGTATTGAAGACAAGGTTGAGTTTGTTGCCAAGCAATGGGTGGTTGGTATTAGGCATATGGATTTAACATTTGAGGAGATTGAGGCAATGTGGGTGGTCTGTATGCCTACGTTTTTGGTGCACTGTTGTCGCTGGAGTTATGAAATACCTGCTTCTATGCCCCGAAGGATCCTGCTGCCTCATCTTTTCCTTCTGCTCTTTTGCTAGCTTGTGTATTTGCATTCTCAGGAGAAATGGCCCTTATCTAGCCACAAACAAAGCAGTAAGGTGTACGTTGGGTCTGATTGCGTCCCTTTCTGCGGCCACCTCTGCCGCCACGGCCATCCCGATGCTAAGATCCACTTCCTTGTCCATTCTGCTTGGTTTGATTCTGACCTATCAGTTGGGCTGGCTCACCCTGCTGCTCTAACTTTGTTTTGGCTTATTTTGCTTCGAGGTGCTTTATTTTAGCGAATAGCACGCTATTTTTCTCTTCTACAGGTCTTCTTCTAATCTCGTGAACTTCATCATTTCGTCGAACAAATCTTTTGTCAAGTACCTAGAAAAGGGGGTACCCCAACCCTGGGTCCAGATGGGATAAATCCCCAAACAATTCAAGCTGAGACCTCCCAAAGGCCCTCCTTAATCCAAGCCTACCACTGCTAAAATGACAAGGCCCAGTAACCAAAACCTGGGCCCAGCCAGGTTGGCCCATGAATGGACCAAGCCAGGCCACCATCGACCATTCGACAGGGGGCCTCAAGTAATGGGAGTCCACCTAGGCGAACGACCCCCCACTCGAGTGATGAAGGTCCTTGCGGGCGGACGACCCCCCGTCGAATATGACACCCCTCGGTCACTTACCTCCTGTAGGATGCTCAGAGCATTCAATGTGCTTTACCAGCTCCTGCCACCCCCCGTGGCTATAGTGGTGATAATGATGGCCAAGTATAGAGGTCAAGTCTACCTTTTACTACCCATCCCCGGGGAACATCGTCTCGTACAGACCACTATTCCTCCATACTAAGCACTATGCCCCGTCAGGCATCCCCTCGAGACGCAAAACATCCATACCAAGATTCTCGGGGCTCGTTCTTATCCACATGGTCTCGAGGACCCCTGGGTACCCCTCAACTCAAGCTCTCAGTGGCCCCGGTCAGCGATCCAACCACTCCCGCACGTCATCTATTGCAAGTCTTACACCTATTATAGAAGCTCATGTCTTTCACCACATCACTGAAGCATACCAGCATCATCATCAGGACTGGTCAATCACTGACTTCGCCATGATAGCTCGGGAGGGCGAATCTCATCATGAGGCATGCCGGTACAGGGCCCGACTTCACTTCGGCGCACGCCTCTACAATACTCTCAACATGATCGGCATCACCCCTTGACATCACAGCTTATGACAGCCCTTGCAGTTCCATTAGGGTTTCTTGTACACCCATACCCCTCCTTGGCCTATAAAAGGGGATGCTGGGATAGCTGAAAGAAAGGAAGTGAACTCATTCAAACTCACTGAGCCTCATTTCACCCACTACAAGGCATAGGACTAGTGCTCCTAGACTTAGGCTCTGCTCTCCATCCCCATTCGCACATGCTCACTTGTATTTCCCCTGTACAAGCACTTCGGTGCAAGATAATACAAGACATCTCCCTCGCTGGACCTAGGGCCTTCTCTTGCTTGATCCTGGATAAATCGTGTGTTCCTCTTGCATCACCATCCGGATTAGGGAGCATGTAGCACGTAGTTACTCATTGGTGCTAGGCCCCCGGGGTCGTGACACCGACAGTTGGTGTGCCAGGTAGGGGCATCTGCGTGTCACCAGCATTTCCTGCTATTTTCTGGACGGTAGACTTCGTACCATCGCTTCTGTTCACCGTAGTGATCTGGTTCGGGAGCTTGGAGTTCATGTCACTAGGCCACGACTTAGACATGGTCCTGCTCTCGGTCGGAGATCTGAGCGGAGGCAGCCCTTGGTCCCCGCAATGGGCCCCTCGCCGGTCTCATCACCATGCTTCTGCACCCAGGAGGAGACGTGGCCGGCACTACCACCATCACCGCTTTGAGTCGACATCTACTTCGGCTTCCTCTCTCCCAGTTGAGGATGCAGAGGCTCTGGTTGGGAACCTGGCTGACTTACGCCTGGGAGTGGAGGAAGAGCTAGAAAGGCTCCGCGGTGACCCTGACTTCATCTTCATGATGCGCTCACTGAGGGAGCAAGACGTGGTCCCCTCAATGAACGTGACTCCAACACCGCCCGACCTACTACCCCATGGGCAGTTCGTAGCTCATCGGCCATTCTCATAAGGCCTGGACAACACTGCCAGATCATACTCCTCCGCCGTAAGCACCGACATGTGCATGCATATGACCCTTCAAGGGCCTCTCCTGTGTGCCACCATGGACCTAGCAATAGTCATGCCAGCCTCCGTATACTCTGGCTTCTCTCAAGCACCTAGCCCGGGGCGCCACACCATCGGCACAATGCGACACCAGCTGGAGGAGCAGCAGTGCGGGCAGTTCCCCATTTTCTACTCTGGCAGCCCTGACTCCGACTCCAACAACTACGACCCCATGCGCGAGTGCTTCCACCTCGACGGAGCCACTGCATCAAGCAGCGACACCTGTGGCAGGAGGCGCCCTCGTTGCAGCGAATTGGGAGGAGCAGCCACTAGCCACGCCAAATGATGTACGGTTGCCTCAGGATGCCCAAGATGCCCAGCTCACACAAGTTTGAGAAATACGGGCCAAGCTTGATGAGGATCAGGAGCGCCTGTGCCAGCTTGAACGGACCCTTGATCAAGAGCGTAGGAACCCACCGGGTGGAAGAACTCGAGCCAGGGCCTAAGAGGTCAGTAGGAAGATCATCGGAGAGGGGGCGATCGAACACCCATCTTCAACCGTGCCAGCTAAAAGTCATCGCGGCAACCATGCTACACCGCAACATGCCGGTCCCCTCGAATCTCAAGGCTCATCGCATCCAGCAGGAGGTTCAAGGTCTCCTCGTGGTAGCATCCGCACAGTAGGCCAAAAGTTTAGCTTTGAGACATCAAGGGGCGGCCTTGGAGCAACCCCCTAAACCCTCCTGACATGAGAGGGAGGGCTTAGTTCATCAAGCAGATGCCCCCAACCAAAGACGGCGATCACCGTCTAAGAACACATCCACGACAACCGCGAGCCTTGAGATGCCCACCATGACATCAACAAGAACTGCCGACGCAAGAGTGGTGATGCGGAGGCACAAGGCTATAGTGCACACAGGGGCCGGCGTTACAACAGCGACGAGGATCGGCACTGGTTCCCCGAGCCACTGGGCCCTTGAGTCTTCAGTAGGACGATTCGGAGGGGGCCGCTGCCAATTCCGTTCTAACCTCCTACAAGCCTCATCAAGTACAATGGCAAGACCAAGCCTGAGCTATGGCTGGCCGACTTCTGATGGGCATGCTAGCTTGGAGGAGCACACGATGACTGAAACATCCAAGATTTTCCATGAAGGTAATCCATAGAATTACAATAATGTGATAGTCCCAGAAGATCACTCCATCACATTATTATATATCAACTTATATCATAGTCATATATTGTAAGATTACAAGTTTACAAGGGAGTTACAACTCATGAGATCCTACCTATTACATGGTTAATCTGGCAGAATCGTATCTAAGAGAATATCAGAGGCGAGTTGGTGAAGACTCCTTCTTCACGGCATCCATCAGAGTAGGCTATGCGTGGTGTAGACTTCTTCTTCTAAACCAAACTTGAGCGTAGGCACAGACCTCCTAATCCTTCTAATCTCGAAATCTACATAAGGCAGGTAAGTTTACACACTACCACATATGTAAAGGTCATGGTCAGCACCGATGAGCTTTGGTGGAAAAGAGAAAATAAGGGGATCTGGAGATCCTATTATTTGGCAGTGGTTTGCATCCTAGAGCATGTGATGTAGCAAGTAGCAATATAATATATATCATCAAATTTTAATCATTTCCATCCCACACATGTACCACCAACCTACAACCTCTCATCTCACTCAGCAAACCATGCTCACATGTGGGCAGCAGAGGACAACTCCCTCTCATCCTAGCATAAACGGCCAGCAAGCCATAGGGTAACAAAAACAACAACATCACTCAGGGGAGGTAGAAAGGACTCCTCTCACTACTCAAGAGAAGCGTGGGTCACCGAATGGCCATACCAAGGCCATGGACTATATATAGATTTAAAACAACTCTGCAGAGTGTGTACACCTATAACTGGCTAATGTCGACCATCCACAAGATAACCGTCATTGGTGCACGTGAACGCCTAGGCTGATATCAAAATGACCATCTAACTATGACAATGCCACCCTACCTCTCAGCCCTGGAACGCCCCAAGTCGAGTCTGGAGTGGCTGAAACTATGAAGTCATGAACCTGTGCTCAAAGGGGCCAATGCTCGGAGGAGGATACATGAACATCTCAAAAGGGTGTGAGCTCTACCAGTACCTTCCTATACTACATATGCCTAGTAGTAGTGGCACCACCCTAGGTAGATGAAATCATCTGTCCCCTGTTCATCTAGGGCGAGTGGCATGTACGAAGGGGGTCTGTGGTTCTAGTTCTTGAGAGACAACAAGTCCTAGGGGGACCAGACAGGATATCTCCTCAAAAGAGGCTACAACAGCCCATGCTACAACAACACCTCCTACCCGGGGCTTCGCTCCACGAAGACTATCGACCTCGGGATCTCCTCAAGTCACCATATACCCGCCACAGGTACTAAGAACATAGGGGTTCCAAGGTTGCACTCCCTCGGCAAGACTCGCTCCAAAAGCTCATCGTAGATCCTGCCCAGTTGACTCAACCCTCACCACCTACTCATCTAAGTCATATACCAGGAGACACCCAAATGATCCCAAGTCCGGCATCCTGAGCCAAACCCACCCAGGGTTCACCACCCGCATCACATCCCAAACATAATGCAAGGTGGAGTAAGTATAGTGAAGTAATATGCAAGCAAGCAGGTAGGCATAAATATATTGCGAGCGTGAGGCAGGATAATCAAGGTAAAGTGGTTTCAGGCAAGGTAGATATAGCTTAGGCGAAAGCATGCATCAATATACTAGCAAAGGAATAAACAGAAAGCGCTAAGCCATTCTACTCATTTGCAATGTCTAATAGGATTCTCTAAGTAAAGGGTGCTGCCATGACACCTGCGTTGTCGAGGTAGTAGTGGTACAGGTTTGTGTAGTCAATCAGTGAGCCTCTTCGTCAATTGTTGATCACGTCCTCTTCCTCCAACAGGTCTCAATCTGATCATCGTCCTCCTCAATGCAACTATCTCATGAAGGGGCACCCATAGCAAGAGAAACAATGAAAGCATGACTAGCCCTCTCGGCGGATATCTGATCCTTAGGCCAAAGAACAAGAGTGGTTGTTTACTAAGCATAAGCTTAAGTCATAGCCTAGCTCATACATCCTGAATTGACCATGTCAACATACGTATGGCTTTGAGATAATGGCTTAGACGTAAACTCATCCTAAGTGAACACCACGGCTCATGCTCTCCCAATCCAAGCGTCATGACAATGATGGGAACTGGGAGGACGAGCTAAGCAAAAAGGAAAATAGCAAGCGGTCAGCTTGTTTCAATACCCATGCCTTGGAGAAGATGAGGCACTGGCAAGGAGCGTTGCACAAGAGAACCAAAATAGAAGAACAAGATCCGCACTCTTCCAACCAGCTTGTCATGGAGCGGACGAAGGTTGGGAGTGAGACACGACCTCACGATCCAAACTCACTCGTAGGGTACCATGACCATGCCATGTAATGACACAAGGCTATTCCTACAACTCGTAGCAGTGCGGTTGTCACCACCGGATCGGAAGGAACGCTATAGTTAAAGTGGTACAAATATACGAGTTGGCTAGGTTGAGCACAAGCGCAAAAGAAGGTAGAACTCAATGGTCATAGTGAGGCAACTCGCGACCACGAGCTTTACCTAAGCGAGTTGGCATACGTTGGTATAAGAGAGTTATCCCCTAATCATATCCCACTAGATTAGGTTCCGTAGGCTTGAGATGTGCGGTTGGGATCCACATCGACATTAACATCGGCCTCAAGTCCGTAGCGACCACGTCCTAGGGATGAGGATAGGGCTAACAATCGTAGCACTTTGGAGACAACTACCAAAGACCCAACAACACGACAACACAAGAATCGACAAAATGACCATGAGGCTAAACCAACACGACAACGACTCAAGGAGTAGCACATTTCCATAGCGAAAAGAGTAGAAGGTTCCTGTAAGACAAGTAGAGAGATAGAGGAAACAAGGGTATGAGATAAGGGTAAAATGAAAGTAGGGTAATACACTGGTGCATTAGCCTATGATGTAGAGCTTGATTTTAGAAAAATTATGAAAATGCTTTCATAATTTTTGGAGTTATGATGGATTTACTATAAATTTTTGAAGGTCAATTTATATTCTAAAAAAGAAAAAGGAGGGGAAAAACCAGAGGCTGACACATGGCAGTCTGTGAGTGGCTGAGACAGTGGCGGCCAATGATAGGTGGGCCAGGGCGTTCTGGTCAATGACAAGTGGGGCCGGTCAATGGTCAATAGTTGACTAGTCAATGGTCCACCTTGACCGGGCTGTGACTGGGCTTATGCGGGATGGGTTAGGGCCGAGATGGGATGGGTTGGGCCCATCCAGACCGGACACGTGTCGCGCTACTGGACTAGCCACATGGCGTGCTGGGCTCCTTATTGGGCTAGGTTTACGTCTTGTGCTGTGTGGACTTGGTCCATGGTGGACTGTTGACATCGAGTCCACTGGTCCTCCTTCGATTGGTTCAGCGTGGCACCTGGTGGACTTGGTCTATGGCATAGGGATGTTTTCCCCTTTCTCTCTCTTGCACGTAGACAGCTAGCATGGCTGGCCCTCGCCAGCGGCGAGCGGCGCGGTGGCTCTGGCTAGCTTGGCTCAATTGGGCAGCACTACGGCTGCGCTAGGTCATGGCGGTCGTGGCCGCGAGGTTCGAGTGGGTGCGTGGGTCCTCAGCTCGCTAGCACGCGAGCAGCGGCAGCGTCGGACGACGAGGTCGCAATGGCGGGGCGCTGTAGCGTGTGGGAGGTAGCTTTGGCATGTGCCTCGACCTCACAAGTGCAAGACGAGCATGGCGAGGGGCTCTAATTGGCCCGTGGGGCTGCGGCTAGGTCTGGCGGCGGCGGCAGCGGTGCGGCGGCGCTAAACACATCGACGGTGACAGAACTCCATCCAAGACTTGAAATCGAGTGTCATTTTCTTCCTTGCACGCCAGGAACTCCATCCAAGACTTGAAAGCTCTAATTGGAGTAGCTTGGAACTCCAGGAACTGCCTAGCACGGCTAACGGAGGCACGGCGGGGGGCGCGCGGCTACGAGAGCCATGGCGGCACTCTAGCGACCGGAGTTCGGGGAGACTTAGACCAGCAAAGCACGCGGGTCCCTACTGGGGTCTATGCCGGCTCCACTATCTTGCCATATAGGCGTTCTAGACTATGGCACATCTAACGATGAAGATGGCATGGCCAAACATGGAGCGGAGCAGTGGGAACACTGTAGTGGTCTACCGGTGGCCATGGAGGTCATCACAGCGAGCTCACCTCGGGCTTGGAGGTGCTAGGATGGTAATGCAACAGTGATCTATTACTGTGACGGCTGGACACGGTGCCTGCGGGGTTGAGGTTGTGGCTTCAGTGGCTCCAGGGTGGGGACACCCTGCACGCCGAGGTGGGGATGATGGCGCACATGGCATCATGGCTCGGGCTCGCAGTACAGGGCGTCTAGGTGAGCTGTGGTTGTTGTGGACATGGCCTCATGGCAAAGATGACATGGTCGGGGCCCTCTGGTCGACAATCATTACCGTGGTGCATCGGTAGCGCTCAGTGGAGACGGAAGTTGCATTCTTGGTGCACCGGCGAGGGAGCTCAACGTGGTGGACCAGAGCACGACAGTGATGTGAAGGCTGGCACTCACGGGAGTCACGACTGCCGCTATCACCACAGTGAGGCAAGGAGGTCCCGTGGTGCAAGGCGTCTCTTCGTGGCATTGGAGCCCGGACTGGTTCGAAGGCGCTCCGCGTGGTTGCGTCAAGGGCGAAGCAGTGGATGGCGTGACAGTGTGGGCTACAGCTCGCAGTGGTGGAGGCATGGCATGGCGAGGCGGGGGATGCCAGTGGCAGGTACGTGAAATAGGGGAGGGAAAGATGGCGATGGCCGTTGGGAGAGGAAGATGGCTCGAGCGCACACACTGGCAAGGCCACAATGGCAACGCGGGGCGTGGAGAGGGTGCTAGGGCACCGGGCGGTGGCTTTTATAGTTGTGGCCACCCATGGTGGACTGGTGGATGGTGTGGATGGACATGGAGGTGAGTGCAGGGCTAGGATTCACTGTGGCTAGGGTTTGAGAGGTGCCGGGTGCTCTTGGATGCTCTGGCGCCTACCAATTCAGTGCTGTAGCGAGCACATGGCGAGGATAGGCATCAGCAGCGTCGTCATGGACACGGTGTGGGGCAGGGCGTCATGGCTACAGAAGTGGCGCGTGCGGGGAGGCCTGTGCTCACGCGGATGGCTGTGATGGGGTGAGGCCGCCTTGGATTCCCGTGGGTGCATGCGTGCGCGTGCCATGCTCATGGAGGGGAGGTGTGTTGGTTGCCGGTGCTCTGCTCTGCCTTGCCAAAAACAAAAGGAGGCATAGGGGAGGTAGGGGATGCCACGAGCGAACCCCATCTGTCGATGGCTTGGGGATGGAAAGGCAGCTGGCTGCCCATGGCGTGGTCTGGTTGTGGGTTGGGCCGGCCTGTTGGTTCACTACTGTGGGCCACGAAGGAGAAGGGCCTGGTGGGGGAGAGAGTGGGGAGGCCGAGATGGCCTACGACAGTTGATGGGTCAGCGCCGGTGTTCTGGATGCCAGGCTGGATCGCCGATAGGCTTGGGCCGACGGGGAGGTCGAGCTGGGCCGACTTGCTGTGCCTGGAGGGGAGAAGGAGGCCAGGGGCGAGTTAGGCCAGCAAGGGGAGCTTGGGCCAAATTAGTCCTTCCTATTTTCTGCTATTTCCTAAAGGCTTTTCAAATTCCTATTTCACTTCCATGTTATACTAAGGGCTTCTATGTGTATATATATGTGTTAGGTTATCAAACCAATGGTCGGCAACAAGAGGATCAAGTCAACGGACCATTTGACTTGGAGAACTTGATGAAGCTTAAGGGGGGTCAATAGACGGACCGGAGTATTGGGATAAGAGAGAAGAATGAGGTAAGAGGTCTTTCCTCCTGGCGAACATGTGCTCCAAAGATGGGAGGCACTTGTTGGTGTTTCTTAGCATTACTACTAAAGATAGACTATAAATCCATCTTTAATAATAATACCTACAAATGTATGTTGACATTCCTAACCACCATTACTTTAGAAAAGTAACCCTTGGCCCTTAATGGCTCTGGCCTAGGTAATGCAGTCTAGTAAAAACAGTTAGGAGTGCCGGATTGGCCTTCCTAACCGTCGTTACTTAGGATATACATAACTATGGCACGGTGTTGTGGGGTGCAACAAGGATTACAATCCTTAAGTAATGGTACTAAGGTACGCCAATCGATACCTCAATAAAAAATAGAATAAATCTACAAGCGCACAGAACTATCATTGTAGCATTTCAACCCATGAGTATTCAAGGGTTTCGTATTTATAATTTCCTGTACAAGGGCATGATGAATACATCTAGCTTTGGGATAAATGTGATTACTTATTGAATGCATGGGTAGACATAGCATAAATAGGGGTTAAATCAGGTTCATAAGATAGTGGACATACACATTGGAGCAACATCAAGGCTAAAAGATAAATAAAGAATAAAAGAATAACTACAAGAGCAAGCATTGGTCATATACAGCTATGCAAAGAATAGCAAATAACATCTAACTAATATGATTAGAGTCAGGACCAAGTCTAGGATGATAGGGAGATCCCCGCATGATACGTCACTATATCCTGATCTTCACGGCGTTGGATCAGTCTTCAGATAACTTGCTATAAGCCGCGATAACTAGTGCAACCTGATGAATAAAACTCGAAGCCAACCACCGTCTTCAACCGGCAACCTGAATCAAGGATTCGCCCAACCACACCCTCAAGGAACCAACCAACAAACCTACAATCAATCAAGGCAAACCATGAAGGGAGTAGGAGCACCAATTGGGAGCGGATGAAGCCGCCGCTGATTGAAATCCTACAAAGGAAGTCACAAGAGCAAAGGGTAGAGCTCTCTCTCAATATTTGTTAGCACTCGGCTAAACAAAGGGGGTTCTGTATTTGATTATCAAAAGTCTGAGATTACAATGACTCTTAGGGGGTATTTATACTAGCAACAGCCCTGCTAGATAGGTGGAAACACGAAATAAAATAGATGACATGGACTATGTGAATGGGCCTCCTCGAACTGACCTTCTGGAGAGTCTCCGCGTGGCTATTTGACTCTGGCGCAGTCTTCAGTGTTTTTGCATTAACTCCATCTTGGAATCTCCAAATGATGTGCGGTTTGTTGTGTTGGAAAGTTAACTTAATGCCCTTTCACACCATGTGCAGCATACTCTATGAAATGTTGTGGAATGGTACAGTTTAATATGAGAACTTGAGCTTCATGCAGGCCATTGACTGTCTGACCAGTCTGCACTAAATCTGGTCAGCAGGCAATATGGAACATCCAAACTGGTTTGCACTTGAAACATTGGAAACTATACTCGATAAGCTTTCCAGCAAGTCCTCATGAGCCTCCATAGCTTTTGTGAATCAAAAGATATGGTAGTTTCTTTCAGATGGTTCTGTCATGTTGGACTGGCTCGAACAGGATCCTTCTCTCTGGTTCATTCTTGGTGTCTTCTTGTCATCATCCTTGGTGCACCTGAGCAATAGCAACATGCACGACTTAGGTAGTATATAACTTTTAGTAACATTAAAATGAATTTCACAAAGTAGCGCGTGCACCTCTTGTTGTAGCTTCTTAGCTCGGTTTCGTGTAATCGGTCCATCAAAGGCTTGGGCTAGTGTTGATGTTGGTGGTACTTGAGTTGATGTAGCTTGACTTGAAGGTAGTAACATGTTGTTGATAGGCATGGTCATATCACCGCAGCTAGTCTACCAGTCGATAGATACTTTACGAACTCCTACTTAATATCCGAACGTGGGGGAATGCTAGGGATGGACAGGGCTGTCACCACCTACCCACCTACCCCTCTGCCCATGGGGTATCGACAATCCGCTGATCTTCGTATACCCGAGCACCATGATCGTGTAATTGGAAACAACTCCTAACCTCCGGGGACTCCAACCCTTCGGATTGACAGGCTCGGCTAGGAGCAACCATGACAGCATAATGAACCATTATCCCATCGTTAGTTCTTCCTCTATTCATACTAATCCGATGAATGATGAAGAACTTTAATGAACATATCAAGAACATAACACATAAACTATAGACTAGTTTATATGTTATGAACATAATATAAACAAGACTATACTCTAATTCATATGCATTGCTGTATAAATAAGATAAGAACTTGCTCATAGAGGAGAATTGATCATTATTCATACCAAGATGTTCTTGAATCCTCCAAGGAGACAAGCTCTCCTTGATAGCTTTGCCTTGCTCAACTACTAGTACTAAACTAAAGAGAACAAGTATGAAATGTGAGGTGTAATGCTCCAAATGTTGGTGTGTGTTGAATGGTGAAGGAGCCCTTATTTTATAGCCCAAGTAGGAGGGCATCTCCTCAATTGGAAGGAGGTAAAACCGCCTTGGACTGACCGACCTAAGAACCACCTAAGAAGGCTGGGCCCATCGGGGCGGTCGATCCCGGGGGCGGTTGGTCCCCTGGTGGCCCGCTAGCCACTGCCTTCGGGTGGTCGGTTGCTCCCTAGGCCTAGACCTTCCCTGTGGTTGCGGATGGATCCAGTTTGATGTTGAGTGGGCTTTCTTATTTTTCCTTAGTTTGCGCCTTTTCTGAATACGTTTTCTTAAAGTGCGCTTTCTTATGAACTTTGTGCATTTCCACGTGTTAGACCTGTATGTCACATAAACAACAAAACTCGTGGAAGGATTAGATAGAAGCCCTAACTTCTATTTATTTTAGTATTAAAATGATGTTGTAAGTTAGATGCTAAGGACCGCCAACAACTCCCCCACACTTGGTCCTTTGCTTGTCCTCGAGTAAAGTGCTAAGGACCAAATGGGTTCATCTTCCTTGTTCAAAGAATCTGCATACATATTATTCCAAGCTTCACCTAGATTTATGAACTTCAAAATGTCTACCAAGTCACCTTAGGTAATTGAAAAATGGAATAGCCTGGATTCAAATCTTCTTTCTCTGTCCCTACGCAAAACCTTGGGTTTTTGCAAGATTTTGAAAATGTAAAGATAGCTTATGTTCCTTGAATGATTCTCAAGACGCTCATTTTTTAAGTGGTTCCTCACCAAGGCACAAGAAGGCGATGCCTACCATGATCATCCTACCTCTAAAAAGGCTTATCTGGAGTTTTAGATGGGAATGAGAATGATGAGGCATACTTACCCTGCATATGTTGTCAAGTCAAACCCCAAACCATACCGGAGGGAGTGCCCCATACTCCTAGATCAGAATGTGCATGTGTGTGGAAGGATATGAAGGTGGAAACCTAATTCTAAATATTTTTTGATACTCCATACGTCATGATTCTCCTTTGAACAAAACTTAGAGGGATATGCGCTATATAAACTTCATCATCATCATTTTTTTGAACGGGTATTTGGATTTTCTTTCCTGTTTATTTTCTTATGCCCCTTCGCATAGTCTTTCTTTTAGCATAGCCCCGTATCCTTTATTGGCATATAAAAAACTTTAAATAAGGAGATATCATGATGGTAGATGGATGGAGTAAAACTTCGCAGAAGGAATGCATGATCCTTAGGATGAGAACTAGCATTTTTATTTGGTAGAGAAAGCTGCGCAACTCTCAATGTAAGAGTTGGCATATTTTTTTGGTGGATGGATGAAGTGCATGTTTTGCGCAACTCTCAGAGTGAGAATTGGCTTTATTTGGTGGGTGCAAGTGAATCCTGATCTTGGGAGCATGAAACATCTCTCAACAGCGGTCACAAAATTTGACCAAACTCAACACAAAGTAAGAAACATATACGGAAGGTTTCATCATATAGAATCATATTTGGCCTTGGTAGGTATTTGCTATTCAGTCAGGGAACATGCTATTGAATTTGTGTTTTTTGGTAAATAAACCTCAAGTACTTTGCAAGAACGAGCAAGCATCATGTCATCCTACTATATCTCATCCATCAATCACTTAGATAAAATGGGGTCCCTAAAACAGTGTTCATAAATCTTTAGGGATATTAGCAGGGAATAAAAAGTATGCAAATATTTTGAACATAGGAAGACATGTTTGATAGAATATGTAGGAAACAATATATTAAATTTTTATCTTAAAAACTTTTTAGTGTGAGAGGAGGAAAAGTTGCACTAACCGAAGTTTGACTTTGTTGTGCAGTAGAATTTGAGGGTCCTCCCCCACACTTGTTTTCTTCCCTGTCTTGGTTAGTCATAAATATATATATGGAGAAAATAAGTGCACGAAGATAAAACTTTATACATTGATAATTTTGAATAGGCACATTAAATTGTAAGGGAAATGATTGGAAATAAATGATCATGAAAGGGAAAGTATGCCTAAACAAATTCATGCAGTAGGTGCATTCTAAAGATCTTCAAGGAGATGCCCAACACCTAGGGCTTCAGCGACCTTCCTGAGTCTGAGGTTAAACTTGAAACGGAACTTATTGACATTGTAACACCCTAAAATTTGGAATTTTGAAAACAAAGTAAAAATAATTTTTTTTTTTTTGTGTTCATGAAATATAGGGAAAATAATATTTTTCATTAAATTAAAATTTATCGTAAGGTTAGTAACATGGTTGAGCATACATGCCTTTGCATTTGATTTATATGAGTGAGTGAATTTGATCAACATCCAAAATGGTTTCAAATGATTTTGAAAATGGTCTAGAAAATGCCTTTGAATAAAAGAGAGAAAAGAATCTCTACATCAATCTTTGCCTCCAGCCGAAAGGGGCTTAGCTTTGCCTGCTAGCCAGATCCTAATTCCCCATCTCGGTGATCCTTTCAGACCTTATGGATTTGCACCCAACCGTGACCACTTCTTCTGCCTACGAAGAGGCTGTAAGTCCAGCTAGGCCAAAGCCGCACAAGCGTGTGCGTTTCCTGTCTCCTTGGCTTTCACGGTGAGTCCAACCCACGTACGAGGAGGCCGCCATAGCGTCTTTCTTGTGGCCTGCAAGGAACGTGAAACCACATCAATATTTGCAAGCCATCACGTCGTTGTATCGATCTATGTATGTTTCCTCGCACAAAACCGTGCAGCTCTCAAGCCCAAACTACGCCACCATCTTTTGCCCTAGCTAGCCCGCTGCCTGTGTTTTGGATCTCACTGAAGTGCAGAGCTCACTGCCGCCCGTCGCCGCTGTTGCCGTATCTGCTGCCACACCATCAAGGTTCGTCATCGAAGCAAAGTATGGTGCCTCAACTTCATGCACCGTCAAGCTGCAGGTCATCCCGTTGAGGTCGACATCTTCATCCCCTGATTACAAACTTCAGGTAGATCTCATCTACTCCGCCTTGCCCATTGACTCAACAAGCTAATAAGTCTTCCGAATAGGGCGCCGGCCTGCTATTCGTTTCCATGCAGTTCAGAAGGCCATGCATGTTCATCGCCGTGTAGTACCTTCATCTATCTCATATCAACATATCAAGCTGTCGTTGTCCCGTCGAGCTCCGTATCGCTGTCGTACTGCTGCTGGAGTACGTTACGTGAAGCACCATCTGTCCATCTTCTGTCTTGTACATATTGTGAGCACGTCAGTGCTGTTCTCTTCGCCGGCTAATGGATCAATGGTGAGCACATCTACAGAACATCATCTTGCTCTCTGTTTGTTTTCATAGATCTATTCATGCCTGATCGTCTCCGTGAACTGGACATGAAAACATGAAACTTTCTGCCTTTGCTAGCATTCGCAAGTACATAATTACGGTGCATGCTAAGCATGTGTCTACGGTGCATGCAGGACCAAGAAAGCATGCACGTGATCAAGTCTTGTATCTTGCTTTGATAAATGGTATGCCACATTATTTAATTGGCTAAATACTTTGCTGATGTCATCCCTTCATCATACATGTGCAATATTTTGGCGTTCTTTTGGACAGCTAGAATTTCCTTTGCCATGTATTCACCACATGCACATGATCTTGTCTCACCTTGCATGTAACTAGCAAACCTCCTGTGCTAGTGTTCTATGTTCATGTCATCCGCATGCAAAGCTTGTCTTCAACAATTTATAAAGATTCCTTGTTCCTCGTTTGACCTATTGCTTGAATATCCCTATATATGTATATATCTTTCAGCTATATTTTTTGTCTAAATCAAAACGTTATGCCCCGCCTAGCTTTTTCACGTGTAGCAATGCTAGATAGTTTTCCAACATTTTCATTGGATGGTGTATTGTTCTAATCTACTTTTGCTATGCATGTGTGTTTGGATGTTGTGTGGTGCGTTACGATTATAACCAGTCGGTGAGCTTTGCGTTGACGATCGAGAAGTCGAAGATCGAGAAGCAATCCAACGGAGATTTGGGATTTGAAGAAGGATCTAAGTTTAAGGCAAGTATAGCTTGGGTATTATTTCTGTGGCCATGATTTTGTGAATTAATTAATATTTATGCAATAAACGATAAAAATAACTTTTTAGCAACTGGAGGATTTATCTATAAGAGAACCTTCGGGATTTAACTTACAACCATGAGGGCTATATGGCTCTGGCTCTAGTTGTTTATAGGTCCTTTTCTAGCGAGTTAGAGGATCTGCGAGTTGAGTATAGGACGGCCTCTTCAATATGTGTATAACCGGGTAGGCCTTGTGCCATATTAGAAGGGGGATTTTCTACATCCGATGACCCTACGGCCCTAATTTGTTAAGACGAACCTATGAATGGCTTTATATGATTTTTGAGTGTTTGGGAGTAATTAACCCACTTATTTGGAAATCGTGACTCATAGTAAAAGTGTACATCTCTGCGCAGAGTTTATTAAACTGGTATACTAGCCTTACTCAAGGACACGAGCGGCCTTGGAATCCTTACATTTAAGATGATGACTTTTGATCGTTAACATGCTCATTATTTACCATTTATGCTTTATATTATTTATGTTACATTGATCATGTTTATGGGACCTATACTATCGTATTGCTATACTTGCGGAGTTCGACATGGACTCACTCTTGCATTCCCCCACCACCTCAGAAGAAGTTTAGGCTTGTGATCAACCAGTCAGTTGGATCCAATGGAGTGGGTCCTTACCTGAAGATCGGAGTTGTCTTTCTGCATGTTTGCTACCTAAGGGTATATCTTTCTTATACTATGTACGTTATACATTGAGCATTGTTTTATGATACTATCCTTTACTTGTAGCTATATGTGGGAATTGACTCCAAGAACTCACATATGGTGTATGACAGACATCGTCACTAAAGTCCCTATTCTCTATGTTCTTTGCTTCTAGGTCATCTTCTAAAACCCTTAGTACAGCACGTAAGCTAGCCTGCTCGGTTTTGAGGTCAGCGAGGATAGTAGGGTCATCCTCGTCGTCACTACTTTTGTACTGTCCTGCACGACGTTTGATAGTTGGTTGTGGTAAATGCCTCCTAATCCTAGGAAGGGTGCTAGAGGACTTTGTCTCCTTGGCCAAATATGTGGTCTTGCCCGCCAACCTGTCACCAGCACGTTTGCTAGGCCCACTACCACTAGGGGCCTTCCTCTTGAGACCTAGAGCATTGGTGATAGGACGGGTAGCAGCGGTTTTGTTCTTGGCACCACCTTCGGGCGCATAGAAGCGTGCCGATAAGATTGCTAGAGGCTTCTCTTTCACAACACGAGCTTCTTACCTCACTAAGGAACTCTCTTGGTAGGGTGCTATGTCTATGCTTGCTATGGCCTTTGGAGCGTTCAGCAGCGAGACGACATAGCTAGACATGGTTAGCACTTGGAGATAGGAGAGCTTAGCAAGCTTTGTAAGGGAGAAAAGAGAGAGGTTGGTGTGAGGAGAGGAGAGGCCTATAGGGGGCTTTTATAGGTGCTACGGTGGTCTCTGACAAGGAAACAACCTGATCATAACCATGGACGCAATGCTGCAGGGATCAGAGGCAGGTACGAAAAAGATCAACACGATTCGACATAGCTAGGGGCCGGCTGGTCCCAGGGGTGGTCGGTCCCCTGGGTCCACTGCCAGCCTCCGGTTTTTAGCCAGGTTCTTGTCTTACAGCATAGATCCCTATCCCAATTGCAATCAAGTTTGATGCACGGTGAATCAGAGTGATAGTGTGTGTGATAGAGTGTGGGATATGAATGATATTCATGAAAATATGTTCAAGATCACACTATCATGCATTTATGAGAAAATAATCTTATGATCACAAAGATTCATGTGCATGAAAAGAAAGATCAGAGGGGTACTTTGGAAATATCACAAATGCAACAATAGCACCATGTAAGCATAAATTTATATATAAAATATAAATACATACAAATATATAGAAAGTTACCTTATTTCCATCATCATCTTTTCTAAGGACTTCCCTTCTCATGGTGTAATTTATTCTACAGAGGTTAGTCCATAGGAATATTCCTAATCTATGCTAGCACTTTGTTTCAAAGGTTTATCAACCTAGGTAAGCTAATAACCCAAACACCATGCTTGCATTAAAAACTTATGAGTATGAAGGTGCAAGCAACATATCTCAAAACTTTGTGCAAAAGCATAGACTAAGCTAGGAAAAGTAAGCAGCAAGAATCATGTGATGGATGAAAAATAGATTTATTAGGGGATAAAGAAATTTTTTAGGCATTTATTGACGATAAATAAACTGCTAAAATTATTTAAAACAAGAACTAACTAAAGGTAACTACCGATTTACCTTTGGTAAGGGCTCACCTTTTTAAGTCCGTTGAGCAGGACTTTTCTCCCTTCATTAATTGCTTGATGATGGTACATCTGTCGTGGGAGAGGTGGACGACTGTACCTACTTGGGCCTCCATACTTTCTGGGTTGCTTTGGGCGGTGTGGTACTATGTTCAACTTTTGCCTTGGGTTTCCACACAGTCTTCTTTTGTGAAGGCTTGGGGATTTCTTTCCTCTTCTTGTATTTTCTTTTTAAGAGCCATTTTGTTTTTCTGCTCCCTATTTATTTTTCTTTTGGGAGCCGCCTTTTCTTTTGGCTCCGGCTTTTTCTTTGATTCTTTTGATATTTTTGATCTATTTTCAAAAGTTGAGACTGAATCTCTACCTCTTTGATGCCTTGGGGTTTGGCCCATATCGGATGCGTATCATGTTGCATTCTTCCTGACGGTGAGGCCTGAATTCAAACTTTTCTTCTTGGCCATTGATATTGAAGTGGATTTCTCCGGCTCCAACATCAATCTATGCTCCTGTCATGCTCAAGAATGGTCTCCCCAGGATAAGTGGTGTTTCTTTTGTAAGCTCCATGTTGAGCACCACAAAATCCACTGGAACATAATACCCTTGAATCTTGATAGGGATATCTTGTACAATCCCTATTGGGTACCGAATTGAGGAGTCGGCCAACTAGAGTGTCATGTTGGTGGGCTCCAAGTTGGTGAAATTCAATCTATCAAAGACTAATTTTGGCATGACACTCACGCTCGCCCCAAGATCACACAAGGCATGGTTGAATTGCTGGGTGCCAATGGAGCATGTGATTGGGGGGCACCCAGGGTCCTGCTTCTTCTTGAGCAAATGATTGAGTATAGCTGCACTACACTCTTCCATCAGCTTGACAACTTCTGTGGACGGTAATGGTCGCTTGTTGTTGATGATGTCCTTGATGAACTTGGCGTAGGATGTTATGTGCAAGACATCCATCAATGGAACACTGACATGTGTCTATTCGACCATTTCCATGAATCGGAGGAACTATGCATCTCTGACCTTTTTCTTCCTTCTTATCCTCGTGGGGAAGGGCAGCATCATGGTGTCCACATAGTTTTCCAGTGTCGGCTCATCTTTCGCAGATTCCTTCTATGGTTCTGCCGACTCAACCGGTACTTCCTCCTACTGCCTTAAGGTTTTCCCTGTCTTATGGTTAAGACGTGGTGGACCTAGAGTGGTCTTACCCCCTCTTGTGGTCACCGAATTAACATTCTCAACAGAACTATCATGATTTACAGCAGATTTAGCAGCAGAGGCAAGCTGGGCAATCTGAATTTCTATTTTTTATTAAAACCTACTTGATCTTTAATAGATAAGGATAGGCTATCAAGCTTGGCACTTATGTTTTCAAATATTTTATCATTAAAAGAAAGCTTTTTTGTAAGGTTTTCATTTACCTTAGCCTGTCTTAAGACTAGAGCTTTCAACGAAGGTTGGGAGGAATTGAATTTCGAATTAAAATTGGAAGAATTACCTTGGGGGCGGTTCTGGTTGTTCCACCCATTACCTGATTGTTGGTGTTGGCAAAACCCGTTGTTGATGAATGACGCTTCGTCCTGGGTTTTAGGACAATTGTTCCTCGAATGGCCAACATCTCCACAGTCCTCACACGTCATGTGTGAGTCTATGGCTTGGACGGTGCCGGTGGTGTGATTAGTGGCACGTCCCTCAAGCTTCTTCATTAATAAGTCTATTTTTGTGGCTAGTAGGTCCATCTCCTTCACGGTGTGCATGCCTTTTTGTGTTTTGCGTCCTTCTCCCAAGCTCTGGTTAGCCACCATCTTCTCAATCAGTGCAGTCACACTCAATGGTGAGGGAGAGCAACATGCCTCCAGCAGTGGCATCTACGTGCCCTTTGGACATGGCCGTGAGGCCCTCATAGAAGTTCTGAAGCATGAGCCAATCTTCCATCCCATGATGGGGACAGGACCAGATGTACTCCTGGAGCCTTTCCCAAGCCTTAGGAATAGACTCGAGTGAAGTATGCTGCAAGTTTGATATCTTCCCCCTAGAGCATTTGTTTTGCTCATGGTGAGGAACTTCACGAGGAATGCCGTGGAACATTTGTCCCACGTGTTGACTACTTCCTTGCTTTGGTAAAACCATTGTTTCACCTTCCCCGAGAGAGAGAAGGGAAACAAACGGAGCCTGATGCTATCTGGTGCAACATCCTTGATGATGATTGTTTCGCACAACTCAAGGAAGTTTTGCAGATGCGCATTTGTGTCCTCACTTGGCAAACCGCAAAACTGGTTTGCCTGCACCATCATGTGTAGGCTAGTGTGGAGCTCAAAGTTTCCATTCTCAATATTGACAGTGGGCCCAATGGGCACGTTGGCAACAGCAGGGGTGGAGTACTCGCGGAGTGACTTGGCCATGGTGATAGTAGCGGATGGTGCGGAAGTGACCGGTTCGTCTACTAGCGGAGTAGCAGAAGAAGAAATGGTACGAGCCCTTCTCTTCCTTAGGTGTGCTTCTGGATCATTGATGAAGTTTTTCGATAGGTTGAAACTGCTCATACACTATCTATTTTCATTCTAATGAAAAGAGGAAGAAAACAGCAAAGTTAGCCTATTTAAGCTATGGCTACCAATGCTTATTTTGTAATCAATGTTTAAGCCAATGCTAGATGTTTGCATTTTCTTTTGCCCTCCTTGGCAACGGCGCCAGAAATGCTTGTTGGCGTTTCTTAGCAATACTACTAAAGATAGACTATAAATCCATCTTTAATAATAATACCTAGAAACATGTGTTGACATTCCTAACCACCATTACTTTACAAAGGTAACCGTTGACCCTTAATGGTGACGGCCTAGGTAATGCAGTCTGGTAAAAACAGTTAGGAGTGCCGGATTGGCCTTCCTAACCGTCATTACTTACGATATGCAAAACTGTGGCATGGCGTCGTGGGGTGCAATAAGAATTACAATCCTTAAGTAATGGTACTTAGGTACGCCAATCGATAGCTCGGTAAGAAATAAGAATAAATCTGCAAGGGCACAGAACCATCATTGTAGCATTTCAACCCATGAGTATTCAAGGGTGTCGTATTTATAATTTCCCATAGGAGGCACGATGAATGCATCTAGCTTTGCGATAAACGTGATTACTTATTGAATGCATGGGTAGACATACCATAAACAGGGGTTAAATCAAGTTTATAAGATAGTGGACACACACATCGGAGCAACCTCAAGGATAAAATATAAATAAAGAATAAAAGAATAACTACAAGAGAAGGCATTGGTCATATACAGCTATGCAAAGAATAGCAAATAACATCTAACTAATATGATTAGAGTCAGGACCAAGTCTGGGATGATAGGGAGATCTTCGTAGCTGGTCTGCCATCCGATAGAGACTTTATGAACTCCTACTCAATACCCAAACAGGGCTGTCACCACCTATCCACCTACCCCTCTACCCGTGGGGTACCAACATATCTGCTGATCTCCGCATACCCTAGCACCACGCTCGTGTAATTGGAAACAACTCCTAACCTCCTAGGACCCCAACCCTTTGAATTGATAGGCTCGGCTAGGAGCAACCATGAGGCACAATGAACCATTATCCCATCCTTAGTTCTTCCTCTATTCATACTTATCCGATGAATGATGAAGAACATATCAATAACATAACACATAGACTATAGACTAGTTTATATATTATGAATATAATATGAACAAGACTATACTCTAATTCATATGCATTGCTATATAAATAAGATAAGAACTTGCTCATAGAGGAGAATTGATCTATATTCATATCAAGATGTTCTTGAATCCTCCAAGGAGATAAGCTCTCCTTGATAGCTTTGCCTTGCTCAACTACTAGTACTTAACTAAAGAGAACAAGTATGAAATGTGAGGTGTAATGCTCCAAATGTTGGTGTGTGTTGAATGGTGAAGGAGCCCTTCTTTTATAGCTCAAGTAGGATAGTTCGGGCGTCTCCTCAATTGGAAGGAGGTAAAACCAACTTGGACTGACCGACCTACGAACCGTCTGAGAAGGCTGGGCCCAGGAGGCCCCACCAGGGGGCGGTCAGTCCCCTACCTAGGCCCGCTGACCACAGCCTTCGGGTGGTCGGTTGCTCCCTGGGCTGGACCTTCCCCGTGGTTACGGATGGATCCAGTTCGATGTTGAGGTGGGCTTTCTTATTTTTTCTTGGTTTATGCCTTTTCTGAATACATTTTCTTGAAGTGCGCTTTCTTATGAATTTTGTGCATTTCCACATGTCATACGTGTATGTCACATAAACAACAAAACTCATAGAAAGATTAGATAAAAGTCCTACCTTCTATTTATTTTAGTATTAAAATGATGTTGTAAGTTAGATGCTAAGGACCTCCAACAACACTCGCCGGGACAGATGAAGGGTATAAGAAGACGAAGGGGAGAGTAGAGACGGATCCACAAGATCTAAGAAGGGAGGTTGCTATGGACTTGTGCTCTCCAACACTAACCCTAATTAGAAAAGAAACTTTGATAGACTCCTACAAGCAATTCTACATGTATGCAACAATTTAATTATAAATTTGTCGATACCCAGGAAATGGGTACCACAAACCCTTGGTTTACCGAGCTAAACCCCGCAAATTCAGCAACTTGACCCCTCCGGTGACCTCCCACGCTAACATACGAAGGCCCGCAGGCTGAGACATATCGGGCTGACCCACGAACGGACAACGACGGCCCAAAGCCAAAGCCTGCTTGAGAGGGTACCGAACGGACCAGTACTGTACACTCGAAAGGCTACCAAACGGACCGGTACTGTACACTCGAAAGGCTACCGAACGGACTGGTACTGTACACGGGAGGTTACAATTTGGGCGACCCCTCGAAGACGGAACTTCGTCCTCCGAACGAGCCTGCCCTCGAGGATGGAACTTCGTTCGGGCGAATGGGCAGCCCTCGAGGGGAGTACACCCCTCGGCTTACCAACTCTCTCATACGAATCCGGGTGCATTCAATGCGATCTACCTACCCCGGTCTAAACGCATGGCCACAGTTACGGTAACAGTTGCAGGCGTGGCTATCAAATCTGGCTTTTACCGCCCATGCCCCGAAATCCTGTGGATCGTACTTCGCTGCTGCACCATGCCGACCACTGTGCCCCGTTCAGCGCCACCTCGAGACGTATAACCCAGCATGTTTCCTGTATTTTTCGGGATTCGGCCTTATCCGGTGAGGCTCGACCTCCTCGGCACGACCCCCTCGACTCCAGCCAAGACCCTCGACCGTCGCCCCTCGACTTCATCAAACGAGCCCTCGAGCGGAACTTCAACAACTCCCGACGCGACGGCTGCAGGGCCTCCCATACCGACGTACATCACTACAGCGGCATCGACGAGATCGGCCTCAACGTCGTACATCATTAGCTATGCAGACTCGAAATACATGTACCCCTGTGCCCCTCCTTCATCTATAAAAGGAGGCACCAGGACCTACCAAAGAGGGGACTGAAAAACGAGAGGATCGAGAGCATAGAAAACGCTAAGTCTTTATATCACAGAACGACACCGTGAGAGAGCGTAAGGTTGAGAGCTAGGCATCTGAACACTCAAGCTCCACCACGCGCTCCTCACACCTGCTTGTATTTTCCCCTGTACTAGCACTTCGGTGCAAGATAACACGAATCATCCTCCCCCCGCTGGACATAGGGCCTTCTTTGCCGGAACCAGGATAAATCATCGTGTCCTTCTTGCATCACCCACCGGATTAAGGAAGCACGCAATTACGAATATTACTCGTTGGTGTTAACCCCCCGAGGGTCAAAACACCGACAGTTGGCGCGCCAGGTAGGGGAGCCGCGTGTCACTAACGATTTCCCGCCATTTTTCCGGATGGGTGACTTTGTTTCACCACTTCCGCATGCTACGGTGATCTGGTTTGGGAGCCTGGAGTTCATGACCCTCGACTAGGGCTATGACATGACCCTGCTCTCAATCAGTGACCCGAACGAAGGTCACGGTACGCCCCCACGCTCTTGAGGGGCCGCTCACCAGTCTCACGACCTTGCTTCCACATCCAGAAGGAGGCACGGTTGGCGTCGTCATCGCCATCAACCTAAGTCTGGGAGGGTGTAACACTCTGGTGTTAAGCATGCTAAACCTTTGCATTCTTAAGCATAAGCATCATTATGCATAGCATTAATGAAAAGGTTGATTGTCATTTCATGCATCATGCTTGATTATTCAAATTATGCCTGCCTTTCACATAAATTGAATATGTGGTATGAGTGTTTGGTGTTGGATGACCTCTAAGGTAACCTAGGCATGTTTAGGACACCAAATGAACCTAGGTTTATGTTCATGGTTTTGGGTAATTAAGCTTTGTTGTCATGGTTGACCAAGGTGGACCATTAAAGTAGTTTTGTTTGACTGAATTGAAAGTGATAGCTAGATAGCTTGCATGTGTGTGCACCCTAAATAAAGTTTGTAGAGAATTTTATAAGCTTCAAAAGCTACATTTCATCTATTTTGAGTTTTTGCTAATTCGGCTTAGTTTAAGAGTTATTAAGCAGCAAAGTTTGTTTTATATTCATAGAAATAGCTTTTCGATGACGGTTGTTTCCTGGCCGTCAGGGAAATCCCCGACCAGGAACACACCGTGGCTGCCCGCGGCAGCATGCGTCGGCCGTGTGGCGCCCGGGGTCTGTCGTCCGGAGATGTTTTTGGCCGCGTGGGCGTCGTCCGAACCCCGCCCGCTCCTTCACTCTCCCCGCGCCCTCACTCTCTCCCTCCTTCCCGCTCATTTCCGCTCTGTTCGCCGCCGCGTCGCCCGAGCTCGCCTCGCCGCCGTCCAGAAATTTGCCGCCGTCAGCCACGCATTCGCCTGCCGAGCCCCGCAATCGAACGCGCCCGAGTCCGCTCCCTCATCCTCCACCCTCACCTCGGCCTATTGCGTCAAGGTTCGCCCGAATCGCCTAGTCTTCTTCCCGTCCGCCATGGCCGCACCTCGGCTTCACCGTGGTTCCGCCGCTCTGGCCATCCTCTCTCGCCATTAGGGTGCGCATCCGAAGCGTCGTGGTGGGTAGCTGCTAGGACGATAGTCTATGGCGTCGATTAGGGTTTCGTGGGGATGGATTTTCGTCGGGACGGTAGCTGCTCCGACTGCCTCAAGCCGTTCCCTCCCATCTTTAGTACCCTTGATCGATGCGCGCTGTTCTGCTCTCTCTTCTCCGCCGGTTGGTGACGCCGGAGCGCCGCCGGGACGGCCGGCCGAGCGTCGCCGCCGACGAGGACCATCGAGTTAGAATGTAGGAAAACCTAGGGTTCTTGGTGCAAGATTGCCAGACACAGAGATTTACCTATTAGGGCTCGGTTAGTTTCTGGAATCCTCAGGGTCCCCGGTGTAAAGTGCTTTTTCCTTTTTCTTTTCCAGAATTGATTTCAGATTTTAGTTTAAACTTTGAAAATTCATAACTTGCTCATTTTTCATCCAAATGAGTTGGTTCAACTTGCAGTATTTTTCTTATGAGATGATCTATGCATGAAAAATATAAAATGTGGAATTTGTGATACTTTTCTGTATAGCTTTATTTATCTCTATTAATTGCTTTTATCTTAGGAAATGCATAAGTAATTCTCTGTTGCTCAGAAAAATATGAGACCAAGTTTGTTAGTCTTCTTATGTCATGCTCTATCTGTGAAAAATGTTTTGAGGCTATGTCATGTGGAAAGTTTGATCTATCTAGTTATGGTGCCTATTTTCATGTGATGATAAATAATTCATAATAAATAATATATAAGGAAATTGTGCATGAAACTTTTTGGAGAGTGTTTTTATGTCAATCTAGAGCTAATTATGTTCTGAGATCTGTTGTTTGATATACTTTTATGTACAAAGTATTTTATGCCCCTGGAATTATGCTGCCTTGTCATTTTTATGTAGGATAAAGTACTTACCGTTTTGACTTGAAATTTTTATGGTAGTCTTTATTTGGTATGATTAAGCTTCTGTAATTTTTACAGAATTTTCCAAGTAGTCTAAAGTCATATTGTAGTTTTACCCTGATTTCTTTTAATTATAAATAATGCTTTAGAGTTATCATTTCATGTGTGTAAAAATGCTTTTTATGCTATTCAGATATGTATGATCTGCTATTGGTTTTGGTTCAGTAGAGTGTAGTGTGCAAAATAATGGTTGTTTATAATTCCTTATAGTGTGCGAGTATTTTGTAATGCGAGGCCTATTTGGAGAGTTGTCGGTACAAGAGAATGTAGATGACATGTGCTTATCATACATGTTTTTAAATATCATATCATTCATCTTAGCTGAGCATTCATTCACCATCACCATCAGCATTGTATTTATATGTATGCACGGTATTCATACGCACTATGCATCATACAAGATCGTCAGAGCTCGAAATGGTAGTTCTCGGAGCACAAGGAGAGGAAGGCCAGCAGGAAGCTTTGGTTTGGGAAGCAGCAGCAGAAGAGGATCCCGAAGTTGATCTTCCGGAGTGTCCCGACCACCAGCCAAGTTCCTTCCTGAAAGGCAAGCCCCGGAGCATTCTCCCTGTGGTTTGCAAAATATCTAACTTGAGTCCTTTACTTGTTTGCTGCATTAAGTTATAGGCGTTGTTTTATACCGTTGCTGCATTACTTATATTCCTTGCCACGGTTATACTTCAACCCTGTTAGGTTTAGGTACGATTATTTGCTTAGCCCTGCTTTAACTAGATCGGTAGAAGTCGGGTGATTTCCTGTCATCCGTGAGTTATAGGTGGTAACTCGAAATGGTTGAATACATTGTTATCTTGGATAACCATGTGGAGATAATAAATCGAGACCGGGCAGGATTGGTGTTGAGACCGAACTAGAGGTTTGGTGTGGTTATCCCGTTTGTGTCGAACTAGGACCCCGTCCGTTGTATGTCCTCAAGTCATATTGAATTTATGCCTCACATTCAGCTGGAAGGATAAGTCGTTCCGACCGCGAAGCCTAATTTTGATTTGGGCCGGGAGTCGACTTGCTGTACGCATCGCATTGGTGAAGATGGGGGACCATGGGTTACGCAGTTGTAAGGCCTGGATATAGCATGGTGCGCCCTGCTGGCAGCCGGACGGTGCCCGGATGCGATGGTACCTGTTGATCTCGTGCTTTTTCCCGAATTGGATGTTGGTGACCTGTAGCTCACCATGGCTGGTGAGTGTGGTTTGTGTGAAGAATACCCGCCAGCTGGTTAGTAATCGATTATAATCGCCATCGTTCCTGGACAGTGAACACTTGACTTGAGCAGCGGCATCATTGTAAGAACTTGAACAAGAGATGAGATGGTTGAGCTGTTGAGATTGAAAGATACTCAACCAGAATTGGTTACTTTCTGTTGAATAATTATTACCATGCTTGTTTAGTACAGGTGCTAATGTAGCATGATAAGGTTAATCAGATTAAAATACATTGCTAGAAGGTTCTTTTTAATTGTTCCTTAATGCAAGCTTTTCTGTAATTTAAATGAGTCAGCTATCCTACTTATACAGCCTTGCATACTCCTTGGAGTCACTTTATTTTAGTTTATGACGGGTAAGTCTAGCTGAGTACATTCTCGTACTCAGGGTTTTATTTCCCATGTTTTTGCAGATGGTGAGATGCTTTATGGTTATTGTCAGAACTGTTTCTATCCCACCTTGGGAGATGATTATACCTTGGGCATGGTCACTCTTCCCGACTTGATGCTTTTGCTGGATGTGGACCAAGGACCTGGCACTGTATTTCAAATGTGTGTGTGTGGTATTTGAACTTAAATCGCTTCCGCTACTTTGAGTCTTTGAACTTGGTTTGTAATAACTTTAATTACTCCGATGTTTTAAACTATGTGCGAACTATGTACTTGTGAATGGGAATGCTAAACTAATACGGTCTTGGTCGTGCCAGAAAAGTTTGAAATCCTTCGAGATTTCGGTATGACTACCGGGTTTATTAGGTCTCAATCATGTAGTTTGCCGCCCTAATGGTGAATAATGTGCTTGTGCTCTGATAAATTGGTCGGTTCTGTCACAGAGGGCTCCCACCGCTTTCTCCTCGCCCCTGACCAGAGATGACGAACCCCTTGTTGAGGGAGCATCTGACCCGAGTTCAGAGGTAGAGGGCAAACCAGCAGGACCCCACCACAACTCCGACTCCACCTTCACAGTATGCACGTCGAGGAAGCACGACGAAGCCCCTGCTCGATCGAGCCCGCTCCCGCACGAGCTGTTCAAGCGCCATCGGCGGCCTTCGTTCGACTTCAACAATCCCACAACAACGATCTCGATAGCGACCCACTCCAGCATGAGCACGTTGGAGGACCGCTCAAGTACCCTTCTCCGTGCAATGACGGACGTGGGGACTGCCACACCAGCCCCTGAGGGTTTGGCCTTCGTAAGAGCGCCCGGCCTTCGTAAGAGCACACTCCAACGGCAGCTGCAGGAGGAGGCGCGGGGGAAATTCCCCGTCTTCTACTGCGGTGACCCCAACTCTGACTCCGATCATTGGGATCCTACCCACGAGTGCCTCCACATCGATGGTGATGTCGACTCCAATCAGGACACCATCGATCCAGTGGCCGCGACGGCTACCGCTGTGGCGAGAGACGCTCCCCCTAGAGTAGAGGACCAACAACCAGATGCACCCCGAGAAGCGTGCCCCCGTCCTGGCAAGCAGGACGCACAGCTGGCGCAGATTTGGGAGTTGCAGGCGAAGCTCGCCGACGAGCAGGAATGCTTGCGCCTACTCGAGCTGACCCTCGAGCAAGAGCGGCGATCGCCCGGCGGTAGAGCCCAAGCCAGGGCCCGAGAAGTCAACCGACAGATCATCAAGGCAGGAGCACCCGAGCAACCCGCCAACCGTTATCCCCGAGCAAGCCAGAACATTGTTGCGGCGGCTATGCTCCTTCGCAATATGCCCGCGCCATCCAACTCGCAAGCTCGGCGGATACAACGCGAGGTCGAGGATCTCCTCCAAGTTGCTACTGTTTAGCAAGCCGAGAGTTCAGCCTCGAGGCGTCGAGGGGCTGCCTCTGAACCTCAGGTCGAGCCCTCCCAGCCCGAAAGGGAGGGCTCGGTCGATCAGGGGGTGACCCCCCGACAGAAGAAGAAGCCGGCCGGAGAACGTATCAACGACCACCGCGCCCCCCATGACGCGCGCCTCAACATTGTCGAGAACCATAGACGCAAGCACAGGGATGCCGAGGATCAAGGGTACAGCACCCATCGTGGAGGGCGTTACGACAGCGACGAAGACCGACAGGCCCCGGAGCCGCCGGGTCCCCGAGTATTCAGCAGGAAGATCCGCTGTGCCCAGCTGCCCGACAAGTTTTGACCCCCAACGAGTATCATCAAATACAACGGCGAAACCATTCCCGAGCTCTGGCTAGCCGACTTTCGGTTGGCTTGTCAGGCGGGCGGGGCGCGTGACGATCACGCCATCATACATCACCTTCCCCTGTTCCTGTCCGACACCGCACGTAGGTGGCTCGAGGAGCTTCCCCCTATCCAGATTCACGGCTGGATCGACCTTGTCCGGATCTTCGAGGGGAACTTCAAAGGTACCTACGTACGCCTCGAGAATTCCTAGGAACTGCGCAACTGCAAGCAGAAACCAGGGGAGTCTCTCTGCGACTTTGCTCGATGATTCTCCAAGCTCCGCACCGAACTACCCCACATCTCCGATCTCAACGTCGTTCTAGCGTTTGTTGCGGGTACAACCTACAAGGACCTAGTTCGCGAGTTAGGGCGTAACTGCCCTGACACCATCGACGAGCTCATGGATGTGGTCGCCAACTACGCGGCTGGCGAAGAGGTCGTCGGCGCCTTGTTCAGTGACGGGAAGGACAAGGGAAAAACACCAATAGCCAACAACGCCGAAGGCTCGAGCAAAGGGCCGAAGAGAAATAACAAGAAGAAGAAACATTAGCAAGGCAAGCGTGAGGATGTAGAAGATGATCTCGTCGCAGCAACCGAACGCAAAAGACCTCGAGGTCCCCCCGAGGGCGCCATCTTTGACAAAATGCTCGAGGAGCCCTATCCTTATCACAAGGATGGGGTAAGGCACAAGCTTAAGGACTGCCGCATGCTTCGAAGGCACTTCGAGCAAGTGGGCGTGAAGAAAGGTGACGACAAAAAAGACCAAGGCAGCGGTGAGGGAGACAACGGGGAAGATGAAAAATTCCCCAAAGTCTATGACTGCTATATGATCTACGGGGGCCCCTCGACCCAGCTCACGCCCCAACAGCGCAAGCGGGAGCTTCGAGAGGTCTTCTCCGTCCGTGTCACGACGCCTCACTACCTCGACTGGTCTGACGCACCCATCACGTTCGATCGCGATGACCATCCGGATCGAGTCCCCAACCCCGGGGCCTATCCGCTCGTCGTCGACCCAGTCATCATCAACACCCGCCTCTCGAAGGTCCTCATGGACGGCGACAGCAGCCTGAACGTCATCTACCTCGAGACCCTCGACCTCCTGGGAGTCAGGAGGTACCAACTCTGACCCAGCGCCGAGGGGTTCCATGGCGTCGTGCCAGGGAAGAAGGCTTTCCCCGTCGGCCGTATCGACCTTCCGGTCTGTTTTGGCACCCCTGCCAACTTTAGGAAAGAGACCCTCACCTTCGAGGTGGTCAGGTTTCACGGAACGTATCACGCCATCATCGGCCGACCGGGCTACGCGCAGTTCATGGCGATCCCGAACTACACCTACCTCAAGCTCAAGATGCCAGGACCCAAGGGCGTCATCACTGTCGCCTCCTCCTACGAGCACGCTTACGACTGCAATGTCGAATGCGTCGAGTATGGAGAGGCCGTCGAGCAAAATGCCATGATAGCCGTGACCCTCGAGCACCTCGCCGACGAGGTGCCAGATCTTAAGCGACATGCCGGCAACTTCGAGCCA
Source organism: Bothriochloa decipiens (assembly GCA_023333625.1). Lineage (NCBI taxonomy): Eukaryota > Viridiplantae > Streptophyta > Magnoliopsida > Poales > Poaceae > Bothriochloa > Bothriochloa decipiens. The sequence continues at coordinate 22,811,992 of CM041639.1, read as the reverse complement.
GCACAAGACACCAAGAAAGTCCCCCTTGACCCGAGCTGCCCCTGTGAGAAGGCGCTAACGATTAGCGCCGACCTCAAGGACAAATAAAAAGCCGTGCTCGTTGACTTTCTCCGTGTGAACGCCGATATGTTTGCGTGGAGCCCTTCGGATATGCCGGGCATACCAAGGGAAGTCGCCGAGCACGCCTTGGAAATCCGGGCCGGGTCCAGACCGGTGAAACAACGCCTGCGCTGCTTCGACGAGGAGAAGCGTAGGATCATCGGCGAGGAGGTTCACAAGCTTTTGGTGGCTAGATTCATCAAGGAGGTCCATCACCCCGAGTGGTTAGCTAATCCCGTGTTAGTTAAGAAAAAGAATGGAAAAATGCGGATGTGTATTGACTATACTAGTTTAAACAAAGCATGTCCCAAAGTTTCATTTCCTTTACCATGCATTGATCAAATTGTCGACTCTACCGCGGGATGTGAAACCCTCTCGTTCCTCGATGCTTATTCTCATTCCTTCATCACACCTTTTGGCATGTACTGCTACATCACCATGCCCTTCGGCCTTCGAAATGCCGGGGCAACGTATCAGCGGTGCATGCTACATGCTTTTGGCAAACACATAGGTGACACGGTCGAGGCCTACGTCGATGACATCGTGGTCAAGTCCAAAAGAGCGGACAACCTCATCCGAGACCTCGAAATCACGTTCGGGTCCTTCGAGCTAAAAACATAAGACTCAACCCCGAGAAATGTGTCTTCGAAGTGCCTCGGGGCATGCCCCTCGGGTACATCGTCTCCCAGCGCGGGATCGAGGCCAACCCCGAGAAGGTGGTGGCCATCACGCGAATGGGGCCAATTTGGGATCTCAAGGGCGTGCAGAGGGTCACGGGCTGCCTCGCGGCCCTCAGCCGCTTCATCTCACGTTTAGGGGAGAAGGCCATGCCTCTGTACCGCCTCTTGAAAAAATCCGAGCGATTCACATGGACCACGGAGGCCGAGGAGGCCCTCGACAAACTCAAAGCCAAGCTGACATCCACTCCAGTTCTCGTCCCTCCTCAACCAGCAACGTCGACCGAACCACCCGAGCCCCTCCTCCTTTATGTCACCGCAACCACTCAGGTGGTCAGCGTGGCCATAGTGGTGGAGAGGCAAGAGGAAGGGCATGCTTTGCCGTTCCAGTGGCCCATTTACTTCGTCAGCGAAGTGCTTTTGGAAGCAAAAATCCGCTACCCATAGGTGCAGAAGCTGCTCTACGCCATCGTCCTTACACGTCGCAAGCTCCAGCACTATTTCCTCAGCCACCTGGTTACCGTGGTATCCTCGTTCCCCTTGGGGGAGATCATCCATAACCGGGAGGCCGCTGGAAGGATTGCCAAGTGGTCGGTCGAGCTAATGGGTGAGACCATCACCTACGCACCACAGAAGGCCATCAAGTCTCAAGTGCTGGCGGATTTCATCACCGAGTGGACCGACACTCAGTTGCCGCCAGTCCAAATCCAAGCCGAGCTGTGGACGATGTACTTCAATGGGTCGCTCATGAAGATAGGAGCAGGAGCGGGCTTGCTCTTCATTTCACCCCTCGGAGTCCATATGCGCTACGTCATTCGCATCCACTTTGCCGCTTCTAACAATGTCACGGAGTACGAAGCACTTGTCGCTGGATTACGAATCGCCCTTGAACTCGGGGTCCGACGCCTTGCATTCGAGGCGACTCGCAGCTAATCATCGACCAAGTGATGAAGGCCTCGAGCTGCCACGACACCAAGATGGAAGCATACTGCAACGAAGTGCGCAAGTTGGAAGACAAGTTCCACGGCCTCAAGCTTAGTCATGTCACTCGACGATACAATGAAGCCGCGGATGAGCTCACAAAAATTGCCTCGACTCGAGGTACAGTCCCTCCGGACGTGTTCTCGAGGGACCTCTTCGAGCCCTCCGTCGATTTGGGCTCGGGGGCTTGCACTACACCCTCGAAGCTCCACCCCACGACCTCGACCAGGGCCCCCTCGACCGGGGCCTAGGTTATGGAGATCCAGGAGACCCCTCCTCCGTCAAACCCGCCACCGGATTGGCGAGCCCCTTTACTCGACTGCCTCATTCGGGGAGAGCTTCCGGAGGACCGGACCGAAGCTCGACGGGTTGCGTGATGGGCCAAGTCCTACGTCATCTATGGTGACGGCAAGGAACTCTACAGGCGAAGCCCCTCAGGCGTTCTTCAGTGCTGCATTACCATCGAGGAAGGCAGGAGGCTCCTTGAGGACATACACTCGGGGCCTGCGGCAATCACGCAGCACCAAGGACCCTCGTAGGCAATGCCTTTTGACAGGGTTTCTAGTGGCCGACCGCCGTTTTCGATGCCACAAACATTGTCCGCTCGTGCAAAGGGTGTCAATTTTACGCCAAGCAGACGCACCTCCCAGCTCACGCCCTACAAATGATCCCCATCACCTGGCCGTTCGCGGTCTGGGGGCTCGATCTTGTGGGGCCTCTCAAGAGGACAACCAAAGGGTACATGCACCTGCTCGTTGCCATTGATAAGTTTACCAAGTGGATCGAGGCCTGGCCCATCAGCAACGTCCACTCCGAACGGGCAGTTGAGTTCTTCACCGACATCATCCATCGCTTCGGGGTCCCGAACGTCATCATCACTGACAACGACACACAGTTCACCGGCAAGAAGTTCTTGGACTTCTGCGATCGCCATCACATCCATGTGAATTGGTCCGTGGTTGCACATCCTCGAACTAACGGCCAGGTCGAGCGTGCCAATGGCATGATTTTGCAGGGCCTCAAGCCAAGGATCCTTAACCGCCTCAGCAAGCACAGAAAAAATGGGCCGCGGAGCTACCGTCGGTCCTATGGAGCTTAAGGACAACACCTAGTTGAGCAATGAGCTTCACCCATTCTTCTTGGTCTATGGGTCCGAGGCCGTCCTCCCCACTGACCTCGAGTATGGTTCCCCTCGACTAAAGGCGTACAACGAGCAAAGCAACGAAGAAGCCCTTGCAAACGCCGTCGACCAGCTCGAGGAGGCTCGAGACATGGCGCTAATTCACTCCGCGAGGTATCAGCAAAAACTTCGACGCTACCACGATAAGCACGTGCGCCCGAGGGACTTCCAGGTTGGAGACCTTGTCCTACGTCGACGACAGAGCAACAAGGGACGTCACAAGCTGACCCCACCATGGGAAGGCCCATACACCGTAGCTGAGGTGCTAAAGCCCGGGACGTACAAGCTCGCTAACGACAAAGGTGAAATCCTCACCAACGCATGGAACATCGAATAGCTATGTCGTTTCTACCCTTAGGGCACCAGTGCCCTCGTACATTCTCGCATGTTTTGTACATTTCCGCATGACAAATATAAGGAGTACTTTCGATTATAAGTTCAAACTTGTTATTATACATGCAAGAGGTAGCCTTGACCCTGTCTTGCCAGAGTCGAGCCTCCCTCGGGGCTAACGGGGGGACCCCCTAAGTTCCTAAAAATACGAACGAGTTTTTTTTGCACGCCTCCCTTTCGCTTCCCAACTAAGTTGAAAAACGCCTCGAACTCCCTAGGGATCGAGGGCTGTCGAGCCAGAGCTCTCCTATGCCTTCAGGCTATGGTACCTCCACTCGCTCCCCTCTTGAGGGATACGAGCTTGCGTTGAACGCTCAGTCGGAAAGCAAGAGTCAGGCGATCAGAACTCGAGCGCTTCTTCTTTCTCACGCCTTGATACGCTTCGCGACTAAGTAGAAAATGCCTCGAACTCCCTAGAGGGTCGAGGGCTGTCGAGCTGGGAGCTCTCCTACGCCTCCAGGCTACGGTACCTCCACTCGCTCCCCCCTCGAGGGATACGAGCATGCGTCGAAAACTTAGTCAAAAAAGCAAACTCTAGGTGAAAAGAAAGCAGAAAAGGCTCGAAAGTAAAACGACAAATCGCATTATGATAGATGCATTAAGGATTCAAAAAGGGCTTTCGAAGCCACATTAATATAAGTTACAAAAAACTAATTCATTACATGGGCACCTTCGCCCAGCCTTGCCCTACAGGCCCGCTCCGTCGCCGCCCTCCTCGACGAGGTACCCTTCAACCGCAGGGGGAGGACTTCGTCCTCGAACAGCTTCGCCAGTGCTCCCCCTGGCCTCTCAGCGTCATTAATGAGCCCTCGGCATCGCTCCTCATTCTCCGCGTCGGTCTTCAAGATATTAGGAACAAAGCCTTAGGCCACCACGTTCATGTCGAAGACGAAGCAGTAGGAGACCACTGCTAGCGCCCGCTTCACGCCGGTATGAAGCGCCTCCCGCACGCGATCGCGAAGGGTGGCGTCGAGGTAGTAGATCCGGTCGACGAGCGTGGCACCCGGGATGTCTTCTTCAGTACCCTCGACAGGCCCAACCTCCCAGGAGGTGCAGAGCCCGTCGAGGGCAACCCGGAGCCGGCCGAGAAGCGCCCCCTCCGCTGCAAGGCTCTCCTGCAGTGCCTTGGAGGCGGTTTGGGTAGCAAGCAGCTCGGATTCGAGGCCTGAAACACAAAGCAAGAATCAGACAAAACCGTACGAGAAGAAAAAAGATCAAAAGCCTTTTAAGGAACTCACCAGCACAGCGAGTCTCGAGGGCGTTGCGATCCCCCAGCACGGCGTCGTGCTCCCCCCGAGCCTCGTCCCGCTCCCGCTGGGCCTCCTTGAAGGCCCGGGTCACCTTCGTTTTCTCGCAGCGGAGGGTCTCGAGGGAGCCTCCAGCCAGGATGATGGCCTGCTCCTTCTCTTGGAATGTAGCCTTCATCGCCCCGAGTTGGGTTTCCAGGCTAGCGGCCCGATTCTTCTCCTCCTGGGCCAAGGCGGAGAGGGTGTCGCGCACCATGGAGACTTCAGTGAAGCTGGCCTCAAGCGAGCGGATGCGCTCCATGGAGCTTTGAGCCTCCCCCACGACTAGCTCGACGCACTCCTGGGCTCGGATGCTCTCGCCCTTGGCCCTCCTCGCTTCGGCCTTGGCCGCGTCAGCCTCCTCCCTGGCACGCTTGAGCTCCTCCTGGAGGTGGGCGGCTTCCCCTCGAGCGGCCTTAGAGTCCTCCTTCGCCTGGGCGGCCTCCTCTTTGGCTTTGACGGCCTCCTCCCTGGTCCGCTTTAGCTCCTCCTCGATCTCGACCACCCTGCTCAGTGCAGAGCGGCCAGCTTTGAGTTGGCGAAGCACTTCCTCCCGGCTGTTGTGCGTTTCATGGAGGAAGTACGACTTGGAGTAGGAACGCCTCCGCGCCTCCTGGGGACAAGAAGTCAAGGGTTGAGGCATTTCATATGAAAGAACATAAAAAACTGCATATGGCCTACTCAGTGACTCACCGCGAGGTTCCGGTCGAGGCCTTCGGCGAGCTCGACGCCCAGCTTCAGCAAGTGCCGCAGCCACGCCCGGGACCGCTCGGCCTCCTCCCAGCACTCGACCTCCACCGAGTCATTCATCTCGATCCCCGGAGCGCTGGAGTCGCTGAGTTCCCGGAGTACGATGCGCTCCTTGCCCCAATGCGGAAGGACCGTCTTGACCTTAGCTCGCGCCAAGGACTCGATCTCGTCCACCACATCGCGTGGGATGCCGTAACTCATGGTCAACTCTGCCGGGGTGCGGAACTCCGACGTGGCGCGGGCATCCCTCAGCCCGGGGTCGGAAGTCGACCTCCTTAGCACGCCGGAAGCCTCCGTCTCCTCCGGCTACTCCATCGACGGTTGCGGCGGCAGACCTGACGCTGCTTCTGGTGCCTTCGGAGGCAGCGGAGGAGATGGAGCCGTCACTTCCCCCAACACCATGACTTGTGGCGCCGGCAGGACCACCGCCGACGCGTCTTCCGCCGGGTTCGGTACCGAGGCCTCCTCCAGTTGCCGCCCCGGCAGTCGCGGGACCATCGACGCCTTCGACGCCGTTTCTTCTTTGGCCAGCAGCTCATCCAGGGTATCACGGACACCCATTGCTTGGGCAGTCTGAAGTCGCCTCTGTCTCCGGCGCTTCGGGCGGCTGCTGCGCCGGCGGGTCCAGCGGCGCCGTGTCCCCCAGTGGCATCTACTGCGCCTGCTGATGCTGGGGCTGGCCCCCAGTTTCCTCCTCCTCCCGCCGCTCCGACGGCTCCTTCTCCCCCTCCTGCTGCGGCCGTGGCAGCTCCGCTTCTTGCAGGGCCCCCTGCTCCTGCTTCCTCCGGGCCTCGAGCTCGCGTAGCCCCGCCGGCCAGGGCCTCTGCTCTCCCGTCGAGGGGGGAAGGCCTGTGGTCTCCTCACCCTCGAGGTCCACGACGACTGACTCCTCTCCCGGCTCGTGGCCCTCGGGGGCTCCCGCCTCGGGTGCGGGGATCGAAGCCTCCGGCCCGCCAGGAACGGAAGCTCCCGACGTTGGGGCACCGCCCCCTGGTGCCAGGCCGAGCTCAAGGGCCGCAGGCGACGACGTCAAGGAGGCGCTGTCTCCCTCATTCCTCCTCCTCGGCTCGGAGTCACCGCTCGCCGTGGACCCCGAGACGCTCGACCCTGCAGCAAGAGTGGAACCCGTCAGCCTACCGCGCGCCAGAGCACCGAGGGCTGAGGATAACCACTTGGCTTCCCACGGAGCCAAGGGCCTTGACGTCGCACCTGTGACCGGGGCCTCCATCTTCGTGGCTGCATCCATCTTGAGCCGCTTAGCCGGCACGAGAGATGCCTCCTTGATCTGGCGCTTGGGCCTGGATGGGAAGCAGAACGGCAAAAAGTTTATTAAATTGCGCAAGGAAGACGCAACGAAAAGAAAACGAACCAACGACACCTACCCGAAGGGGATAGAGGCCTTTCGGGTCCCCCTTGAACTGCCAATGGATTTTGAGACCCCTCCCAAAGCCGAGCTCTTCCCAGGGCTTTGACTGCTCGGGGCCGTCGGTGGGGTCGCCGTGCCTCCCTACTTCGACGGGGCCTCCTGGGCACGGCTCTGCTTCGCCCGCGCCGACGACCGGGACCGGGTTTCTCGAATCAAAGTGGGTGGGGTCCCACCTCAAGTACGACACGAGGAAGGTGAACCTCCTCGAGGCGAGGCCTCGGCCCCCCTTTTTCCACGCCGGCGCTCCGAGGCCGACGCCACCGGCTGGGGGGCGCGCTGCTCCACCACCTCCTCCTGCACGAAGGGGCGGTCAGCATGGGAGGAACCCGACAAGATGCGGTCGAGGCGCCCCTCCACCCCCTCGATGTCATCACTATCATCATCATCTTCATCTCCCTCGGACAAGGGAGACTCCTCCTCCGGGAGCCCGTCGCGCCTCTGCTCAGCGCGGCGCTTCGCAAGTCTTTCGCGCTCCCGGAGCTTCTTGGCTTTCTTCTTCTCCTCCTCGTCCTTACTCCGCTTCTCTTGCTGGGCGGTGAAGCGTCTTACCTGATGATCGGGAGCGTCCTCCCTCAGCGGGGGCCTCGATCTCCGGTAGTCGATTCTCCCCTACACAAAGACATACAGTCACAGGGACAAGAGAAAGGGAGGGGGAAGCGCGAAAGGCACGGGTCGAGGCACTCACCAGGTCGAGGCAACCCTCCTCCGGCTGCATGGGGAGGCGGTTGACGTCTTCCACCATGAACGAGCCAGCCACCATCCCCTTTACCCGCACGATGACTTCCGCAGCGGACGGCCTCTCGCCGGACATCCGGCACCTCTTGAGAACCTCGGGTGTCGCTGAGGGGAGCATCTCGTCCAACCACAGTGGGCGCTCCATCAGAGGGAGCACCCGTCGACTGTGGAAGGCCGAGACCACCACACCTGTCGTCAGGCCTGCCTCTCGAAGGGTCCTCATTGTGGCAGAACCTCCTAAATTATATGGCCCACACGCACCTATCATTGTCTCCAAGACTTCTGATAGCCATGCATGTGTTCCAGATAACTTAGAAAGCTCTGTCGGGTGCCCTTAAAGGACCCCGATTAAACCACATTTGTCAACTCATACCAGGATCAACAAAGGAGTAGCTACAACATTACAACATTTATGATAAAACATATATCAGAGTGCGAAAGAGTAATAACATTAAGTTTACAAAATATATGAAAAAGTTAACTTTTACAAACTTGACTTTGATTGCGGAAGCGGCGGAAGCAGAGAAGAACTTCAGAAGTCAACTTAGGTGGAACGCCTAAGTCAGGAGGGGACAACCAGATCACGTCGAGCCCACCGACATGAACTTGATTTAAACACCAATTAGCACCTGCAACAGGGGTTCAACAAACCCTGAGTACAAAGTACTCAACAAGACTGACCCGACGAAAGAGAAGGGTAGAGAAAACAGAAATGCAGGCTAGAGGGACAAGGTAAGGTCTGTAGGAGATAAGAAATTTTGCGTAAAAGCTTTATAGAAAGAGAAGTTTGCTTGGGCTAACTCCCATTATCACTCAACTTCATTATTGAATCTTAACTTTTGTTCAAGTTGTTACTACGATGATGAACAACGATCGAGTCTTCTTCTCCGAGAAGCAACGGTGATTCGAATCCATTTCCATACCCAGCTGGGACCTAGGCGACTGGGCATACCGGAGACTTTAACTCCGAAGCACCCCAGGTACACCGATATACCGGGATAACAACCTCAGCCATATATCACCACATGATACACGTGAGCTCTGCGGCCCAGCGTACCGAGATACATGGGAACTTAACCCCACAGTAAAACACACTATGACAGCAGATGGGATTCTCTGACCCCACGCTAGGTCACTCCATGGCATACACGGCTCCAACCATCCGTATACCACTTCATGCATGTGGATTTCTACATTCTCGATATCATACAGTTCACCAACGCACGGGACCTAGGGCATCAACAGACGAGAACACTACAGAGGGACTCCATTCCCAGTGCAAGTTCGCCGTCCGGACTCGATTTCTTACTATCATCAAGATTCCAACAATAAAACCAATCTCATCTTTTTCATTCTTCTGCCTTTGAATAAATAAATAAATGAGCAGGGCTAAGCATTACTACTTATCTTTCATTAGGTAACAAGGGATAAGGAATAAGACAGGTAATTCAATTTTGTGGGTTTTCACTCAACTCCTATTACTGAATGCAACATAGCAGAGCTGAAGCAGTAAAACATTTATAAATAGAATAGGGTTTAGATGCATCCGGGGCTTGCCTTGATGTTCGGGGTAGAAGTTCTCGAACTCTGAATCAACTCCCGATTCTTGAATCTGCTCGTCCTTCGGATCTGAGTGATACGTTAACTCTCCGTTAACGGGAACTATTCGATAATTAATATGCTTTACATGATGGAATAGTAAACATGATGCTTGATGAGTGTATGATCAGATTAAGGGCTTGAGTACAACTCTTCTTAATGATAAAGTTGCAAGCCAACAAAACTTCGCTTATATAATTTGTTAGGGTTAACTACGTCATTTTTTTATAATTAATTAAACACATAAAATAACGTTAATTAAATCCTAATAACATGATTAAGATAAGCGCAAATAATTAATTAAAGTGCCAAAGGTCATTAGGGTTAATGACCTAAGGTCATCAATCAATCTCAAGGTCAATCAAACCCTATAATGATTAGGTTAACTAAAGGGTTTACTTAATTATTTAAAAACATTAAACCAAGACATAAAAATTAAAGTTCTCAAATTTGGCATTTCATATTTTTCCTAGGTAGATAACATCATAAAGAACATTCAAAAAAAATTTTTAGAATTTTTGGAGCTATATATGAATTACTATGAATTTTCAAAGAAAATAGCATTTAAATCATTTTCTGAAAATGGAAAAAGAAAATCGGCACAGTAACCCCGCGCTGACCGACGGCCGCGCGGCGGTTGACCGTCGATTTCTTGCCGTCTGTGAGGTCTTCGGCGACAGGGTCTGGTCCATCAGACTCAGCTCAACACGTGGAGTCCAACGAGCTGACTAACGACGCTCGAGGGTCCGCAGGCTAAAGCATGCCGGGTTAACTCACGGACGGTCTATGACGGCTCGAAGCCAAAGCCTGCTCGAGGGTCTATCGATCGGTTAGGTACTGTACACTTCGAGGTTACAATTGGGGCATCCTCTCGAAGACGGAACTCCGGTCGAGCGAATGGACCAGCTTCGAAGACGAGACTTCCCCCAGCGAACGAGCCTCCCCTCGAGACCAGTGCACCCCTCGACTCGAACCCTTCGAGAACAGTGCAACCCTCGACTACCCCTCGAGAACAGCGCACCCCTCGACTCGACACCCTCGAGAATAGTGCACCCCTCGACTACCCTCGAGAACAGTGCACCCCCCTCGACTCTACTCCTTTGAGAACAGTGCACCCCTCGACTACCCTCGAGAACAGTGCACCCCTCGACTCGTTCCCTCGATTCGAGCCCGCACCTCGACCGTCACCCACTCGACTTCGTCGACCGAGCCCTCGAGCAGGACTCCGACGACTTCGAACTGCACTACAACAACTCCCGATGCGAGATGGATGAAATTGATAACACGAATAGACGCAGGAGCTCACCACGGCGCTGAGGCGCACGTTAGTAGAGGTCCGGAGTGGCGGGGTTGAGCTGCGGTCGATGGCGGTGATGGCGGCGGCGGCGCTCCGATGGCACAACGGCACGGTGACCTCCGGTAATGCGCTGCTCGAACCAAGGCGCACATCAGACGCAGGATAACACGGAGAGCACGATAAAAGGGTCGAAGGTAAAATATTTTCACCTCCGGCGACGGCAAACGACGGAAATGGCGGCGGCGGCGCGACTGACCGGCCGCGGGGAAAGAAGACTGCGTGCAGGCAGCTCGGGCGATGAAAGAAAGCACGGACTGGCCCAAAAGGACCGTGAGGAAGTTGCGGAGCTTTGGGCGAGAGCAATTGGACAGAGGTTGAGCGTCGACAGCGAATTTCGACGACGGAGCGAGGTCGTCGGCGGCGGTGGCGGGAGGAAGAAAGGAAAAGAACGGCTACGTCCGGTCGGTATTTATAGCTCGGGGCGATGAAGGAGCAAGTGACACGGCGACGGTGAAGTTTCTCGCATCCGAAAACGCTCGGGCGGCCGGGAAGGCGCGGCGGTGGACGGCGGCGCGCGATGCGAAGCCGGCCATGGCGTTCGCCGATAGGGTTAGGTGCTGTTTAAGTTATTTACAGAATTGCCACTCGGTTTAAAATACAAATTACTCCCAAATTTATATAAGAACTTGAAAATCTCCAAAAATATCATTTGCATAACTTTTCAAGAGCTACACTTTTCATTTAAGAAACATTTTCAAATTCTGCACAGATTTTGAAATATGAATTCAAATTTAAAAAGAATGCGAAAAGGGCCAATTCTCTAGAAGCAAACATTTGAAATTACTTTTTATTTTTCTAAACAACTTGAAAATCTTCCAATCTATGAAATGTTCAGATTATCAAACCAAACACTTTTCATAGAGAAAGCTTTCCCAAATTTTGAATAATTTTTGAAATATGAATTTAAATTGAAAAGGGAATAAGTGTTGGAAAACTGTATTTTCACTTTTATTCAAAATTATTTTTGGAAACTTGAAAAACTTTGAATACCAATATTGTAGCTCCTTTCAAGATCTACAAACTATATTTTGAGAGTATCTCAAAATTCCTTATAGATTTTAAAATATAGAAAAAGGGATAAAACAAGGTTTTGAAAATAGTTTTTAAGTAGCAATCAACTCATCATTTCATGTATAAAACAAAGCACCACATAAAAGACATGATTAAAACATGAATGCAATTATGTCATGATGCTAAATGATTATTCTTAATAATGAACTTGATTATAATTTTAATTGCTTACTAACATCTGGGATGTTACACTCATCGCGACAACGAGGGGATGAAGTCGACGCTGAAGATCTCCCGCGACACCGTGCGGCCAGTTGTATGGACGCTCGACGATAAGCCGCCTGGTGTACGGCGGGAGGTAGCCGCTGTCGTTGCGAAGGTAGAACCACTGCTCGTCCCACCGGGAGTGGTTGGATGTCAACCCGGTGGGGATGTACTCGCATGGCTCCTCCGACCTCCCGGTCTTCAACGCGAAGTTGAGGCACCCCGCTCTGACGATTCGCCTTACTCCTTGCGCCACCGGGGAGGCGAACCACTCCCCCTTGTAAAGGTGGAGCCATAGCTCCCAATGTGGCGCCATCCTGAGGTAGCCCTCGCAGACGGCCGCAAAGATGGTGTTGTTGGAGATGGCGTTGGGGGAGAAATGGTGGAGCTCAACGCCGTAGAAGTTCGTCAACCCCCGCATGAACTCGCTCGGGGGCACACCGAACCCATGCCGATGATACCTGAGGAAGCTCACCACGTAGCCCTCTGGCGGATTTGGCTGTTGGTGGTCCCTGGGCGGCGCAATCCACTCCGGCCGATTCAGATCGGTGACGGGGCAGAGAAGTCCTTCCCTTACCAGCTCGATCAGCCTTTGCCGCGTCACGGTCGACGGGCGCCAGGGCTCGGTGGGCTGGAGGACGGGGGCCATGGCGGCAGTGGTAGCACAGATTTGCTCGGTGGGCGTGGCGGCGGCAACAACAGCGTGAATCTCCTCAGCAGACGAATGACCAGGAAGGTTCCCAATCGTGACTTCTCGCTCTAAGTTTTTACCCTCATGCGTGCAGGATAGCAGGAGTTCGAAAAGATGGCAAAGGTGGGAGCGAACACTTGTCATCCTCCGTTTTTATACTCTGGAAGAGCAACGGGTGGAGTCCGACGGCAGGAGAAAGGTAACTTCCTGCAATTATTGCATTTACCTGACCGTTCCCCCCTCGATCCTCGACCGGACGCACATGTCACACCTCTGACAGAGAGTCGTTGCTCGGGCCCGCCACGATCGCACCGCTGAAGCCCTTCTCCTCAAAAGGCGCGTCCAACGATAAGAAAAGAGAACCGTTGCTCGCTAACGGAGTTTCCTACGAAAGGTAAAACGGGCTCTGGCCCCACCTCAAAGCCTCAAGGGAGCAAAGGCTGGTCCTCGAGTGAGGGCTCAACGGCCGCCCTTGAGCGACAAAAAAGGAACGGGCTCTGGCCCCACCTCAAAGCCTCGAGGGAGTGAAGGCCGGTCCTCGAGTGAGGGCTCAACGGCCGCCCTTGAGCGCCAAAAAAGGAACGGGCTCTGGCCCCACCTCA
>CM041639.1:22512568-22798931 GCA_023333625.1 Bothriochloa decipiens | reverse complement strand
CCAAAAAAGGAACGGGCTCTGGCCCCACCTCAAAGCCTCGAGGGAGCAAAGGCCGGTCCTCGAGTGAGGGCTCAACGGCCGCCCTTGAGCACCAAAGAAATCAGGCTCCGGCCCTAAGCCTCGAGGGAGCGAAGGCTGGCCCCACGATCAGGGTTCGACAGTCGCCCTCGAGCCCTGAGTCAGGGGTGACCAAGGGGGAGCCAACACGAGGCCCTGCTCGAGAACGAACTCTCGAGACCCCTTTGGATGCATCCAAGGTGAAACACTACGGACTTTATGGAATCCCCCCGAAGGGAGGCATCGAGCCGCCGAGACCTATCGAACGGAATCGGTATCTATAGGACCATTGTGTTTTGCTTTAATGAGACCACCTCCGGGCCTCCTGCCGACCTCCATCGAACGAGGAACGGGCTCTCGCTTGGATTTTCCTGTTACCAGCTCACTGAGAACTTCGCGGCTCGCCCTATCGGGGGTAGTCCGATGCTTCTCGCCTCACACCCGATCGAAAGGACTCGTGAGAAGAATGCCGAGACCAGCAACGCCCCAGCCACACGAGGCTCGGGGGCTCGCCTGTGCCCGGCGCCCCTCAACGAAAGAGGTCAAAAATTCCCTGGGGGCTCCCCTCGGTAAAGCGCTACGACTCCAGTTCAGGCCTGTACCGACTGGACAAGCACCCTTTAACTAAATATAAATAAAGCCCTCACAGGAGTCTTTTGACTCCTACGAGGCCTCGGGGGCTACCCCCGCGGGGGTCGCTCGCGCGCCCCCATGAAAAAATCCGAATCACGTCCCATTTCCAATTCCTGACCCCCTGCCTAAGTGTCATCACTCGCGCAGGGGCTCGGGGGCTACTGTCGATACCCAGGAAATGGGTACCCTAAACCCTTGGTTTACCGAGCTAAACCCCGCAAATTTAGCAACTCGACCCCTCCGATGACCTCTCGCGCTAACATACGAAGGCCCGCAGGCTGAGACATATCGGGCTGACCCACAAACGAACAACGATGGCCCAAAGCCAAAGCCTGCTTGAGAGGGTACCGAACGGACCAGTACTGTACACTCAAGAGGTCCGAACAGACCAGTACTGTACACTCGAAAGGCTACCGAACGGACCGGTACTGTACACTCGAAAGGCTACCGAACGAACTGGTACTGTACACGGGAGGTTACAATTCGGGCGACCCCTCGAAGACGGAACTTCGTCCGCCAAACGAGCCTGCCCTCGAGAACGAAACTTTGTTCGGGCGAATGGGCGGCCCTTGAGGGGAGTACACCCCTCGGTTTACCAACTCTCTCGTACGAATCCGGGCGCATTCAATGCGATCTACCTACCCCCGCCTAACCGCATGGCCACAGTTACGGTAACAGTTGCAGGCGTGGCTGTCAAATCTGGCTTTTACCACCCATGCCCCAAAATCCTGCGGATCGTACTTCGCTGCTGCACCATGCCGACCACTGTGCCCCGTTCAGCACCACCTCGAGACGTATAACCCAGCACGTTTCCCGCATTTTCCAGGATTCGGCCTTATCCGGCGAGGCTCGACCTCCTCGGCACGACCCCCTCGACTCCAGCCAAGACCCTCAACCGTCGCCCCTTGACTTCATCAAACGAACCCTTGAGCGGAACTTCAACAACTCCCAATGCGACGGCTGTAGGGCCTCCCATACCGACGTACATCACTACAGCGGCACCGACGAGATCGGCCTCAACGTTGTACATCATTAGCTATGCGGACTCGAAATACATGTACCCCTGTGCCCCTCCTTCATCTATAAAAGGAGGCGCCAGGACCTACCAAAGAGGGGACTGAAAAATGAGAGGATCGAGAGCATAGAAAACGCTAAGTCTTTAGATCATAGAACGACACTGTGAGACAGCGTAAGGTTGAGAGCTAGGCATCCGAACGCTCAAGCTCCACCACGCGCTCCTCACACTTGCTTGTATTTTCCCCTGTACTAGCACTTCGGTGCAAGATAACATGAATCATCCTCCCCCCACTGGACGTAGGGCCTTCTTTGCCCGAACCAGTAAATCACCGTGTCCTTCTTGCATCACCCACCGGATTAAGGGAGCACGCAATTATGAATATTACTCATTGGTGTTAACCCCCCGAGGGTCAAAACACCAACAAAATTGTTGTTAGTTAGGTTAGACTTGACCTAACATCAATATGCTTCTTACAATTGCAAGAAAATTTTTAAAAGCTCGTATTTTTGGCTTCTCCAAAAACCCGGGATGTTACAATGACCACGTCATCATCCACCAGCTCCCTTTGTTCTTGTAAGATACTGCTTGTAGGTGGCTCAAGGAGCTTCCCCCCATTCAGATCCGCAACTAGCCTGACCTCATCAGGGTGTTCAAGGGAAACTTCAAGGGAACCTATGTGCACCCCAGCAACTCCTAGGACCTCTGCAACTGCAAGCAGAGGCCTGGGGAGTCCCTCCGTGACTTTGCCTGACTCTGCTCCAAGCAGCGCATCGAGCTCCCCCACATCTCTGACCATGATGTCATCCTCGCATTATTCTCAGGCACCACATGCAAGGACTTGGACCGGGAGTTGGGGCACAATCCCCCAAAGATTGCCGATGAGCTGATGGATATCGTCGCCAACTATGCAGCCAGCAAGGAGGCGGTGGGTGCCTTCTTTGGCAACAGTCAAGACAGGGGTAAGGTAAAAGCAAGAGGCCACCGTCGACGACCTTGTCATCGCCACCAAGCGCAAGAAGCTTTGAGGCCCCCGAAGGGGCATCATCGACAAGATGCTGAAGGAGCCCTGCTGTAACCACAAGGGAGGGGTGAATCACAACCTTGAGGACTGTCGGATGCTCAAGAAGTACTTCGAGAGTCTAGGCCTCAGGAAGAGCAACAAGAAAGATGACTCCAAGGACCAAGGTGGCAACAAGGATGATGGCTTCCCCAAGGTCCACAACTGCAACATGATCTACAGGGGCCCCTCGACCCAGCTCACGCCATGCCAGCGCAAGAGGGAGCGTCGAGAAGTCTTCTCCATGTGGGTTGCAACTCCACACTACCTCGACTGGTCTAGTACAGCCATCACATTTGACCGTGATGATGATCTGGACCACATCCCTAGGCCTGGAGTGTACCCGCTCATCATCGACCCCATCATCGTCAACACCCGCCTCACCAAGGTACTCATGGATGGAGGCAGCAGCCTCAACATAATCTACGCAGAGACCCTCGACCTCCTGGGGGCCCCAAGAGAGAAGCTCAGCCTGAGCGCCAGGGCTTCCACGACATCGTACCTGGGAAGAAGGCCCTCCCTATCGGCCACATCAACCTACCCATTTGCTTCGGCACCTCCTCGAACTTCAGGAAGGAGATCCTCACCTTTGAGGTGGCCGAGTTCCACGGCATGTATTAGGTGATCATCGGTGTCATCCCCAACGACACCTACCTCAAGCTTAAGATGCCGGGACCAAAGGGTGTCATCACCGTCGGCCCCTCCTACAAGCATGCCTACGAGTGTGATGTCGAGTGCGTCGAGCATGGGGAGGCCATCGAGGAATCCACTATAATGGCAGCAACCCTCGACGGGTTGGCCGCCGAGGTCCCCAACCCCAAGCACCACACCAGCACCTTTGAGCCCACCGAGGACACAAAGAAGATCCTCCTCAACCCAAGCAGCTTCAATGAGAGGGCGCTGATGATCAGTGCCACCCTCAGTGACAAATAGGAAACAGTGCTCGTTGACTTTCTCCATGTAAACACTGACATGTTTGCATGATGCCCTTCGAATATGTCGGGCATACCGAGGGAAGTCACCGAGCACGCCTTGGAGATCTGGGCCGGGTCCAAGCCGGTGAAGCAACGCTTGCGCCGCTTCGATGAGGAGAGGCGCAAGATCATCGGGGAGGAAATCTACAAGCTTTTGATAGCTAGATTCATCAAGGAGGTTCATCATCCTGAGTGGTTAGCTAATCCTATACTATTTAAGAAAAGGAGCGGGAAATATAGGATGTGTGTAGACTATACTAGTTTAAATAAAGCATGTCATAAAGTTCCCTTTACCACGCATTGACCAAATTATTGATTCTACTACGGGATGTTAAACTCTCATTTCTCGATGCTTATTCTAGTTACCACCAAATCAAGATGAAGGAGTCCGACCAGCTCGCGACTTCCTACATCACCCCTTTTGGCATGTACTGCTATGTGACTATGCCCTTCAGCCTTTGAAACACCGGGCAACATACCAGCGATGCATGCTTCATGTTTTTGGCAAACACATAGGGTTGACAGTGAAGGCCTATGTTGATGACATCGTGGTCAAATCCAGGAAGGTTGACAACCTCGTTGGAGACCTCAAGATTGCCTTGAGGTGCCTCAGGGCCAAGAACATCAAGCTCAATCCTAAGAAGTGCGTCTTTGGCATCCCTCGATGCATTCTCCTAGGATACATCGTCTCTCAGCGCGCCATTGAGGCCAACCCCGAGAAGGTTTTGGCCATCACCAAGATGGGCCAAATTCAAGACCTCAAGGGTGTCTAGAAGGTTGTGGGATGCCTCACGGCCCTTAGCCGCTTCATCTCATGACTCGGAGAAAAAGCATTGCCTCTGTACTGCCTCTTGAAGAAGTCAGAGCACTTTGCTTGGACCCTCGAGGCCAAGGAGGCACTCACCAAGCTGAAAGCCATGCTGACCTCCATCCAATCCTCGTGCCTCCAAACCTAGCCGAGCACCTCTTACTCTATGTCACCGTCACCACCCAGGTGGTCAGCGCGGCCATAGTGGTTGAGAGGGTAGAGGAAGGGCACGCACTGCTCGTCCAGTGGCCTATTTACTTCATCAGTGAGGTACTCTTGGAGACCAAGGTCCACTACCCATAGATACAGAAGCTGCTCTATGCCATCATCATCATGCGACGTCAACTTCAACATTACTTCCTTGGCCACCCAGTGATAGTGGTCTCATCTTTCCCCCTCGAAGAGATTGTCTAGAATCGGGAAGCCACAGGAAGAATTGCCAAGTGGTTAGTCAAGCTCACATGCGAGACCCTCACCTATGTGCTGCACAAAGCCATCAAGTCTCAAGTGCTGGCAGATTTCATCGCCGAATGGACCAACACCCAGCTTCCCCCAGCGCAGATTCAGGTAGAGCTATGGACTATGTTCTTTGATGGGTCACTGATGAAGACGGGAGCAGGTGCAGGCCTGATCTTTGTCTCACCGCAAGGTGTCCACATGCACTACATGATCTTACTACACTTCGCTGCCTCCAACAACGTCGCCGAATATGAAGCCCTCATTAACGCCCTGCGCATCACCATCAAGCTTGGAGTCCGATGCCTCAACGTTCATGGTGACTCACAACTCGTGATCGACCAGGTCATGAAGGCCTCAAGCTCAACCATATCGCATGAAGATACAACGAAGCAGCCGACGAGCTAGCAAGGATTGCATCAACTCGAGGCACCGTCCCGCCAGATGTCTTCTCGCGAGATCTATCCGAGCCCTCCGTCGGCTGGGGCATGGGGGCTAAGGGCACACCTGAGGCCATCGAGCCAACCTCCTCAGGCGAGGCCCCCTCGACCGGGCCTGAGGTCATGGAGATTGAGGGATCGCCTCCATCTCCAAGTCCTGAGCCGAACTAGCGTGCTCCCTTCCTCAACTATCTTATTCGAGGGGAGCTCCTAGAGGATCGAAACAAGGCTCGACAAATCACTCGATGGGTCAAAACTTACATCCTCTTTGGCAACAACAAAGATATCTATCGACACAGCCCCACCAGCGTCCTCTAGTGCTGCATCACCATTAAGGAGGGCAGGAAGCTGCTCAAGGATCTACACTTGGGGGCTTGCGGTCACCACTCTGTGCCAAGAACCCTCGTCGGGAATGCCTTCCGGTAGGGCTTCTACTGGCCAACCGCCGTCTCCGATGCCATCAACCTCGTGCGTTCATGCGAAGGGTGCTAATTCTATGCTAAGCAAACACACCTCAAGCCCCACACTCTGTAGAGGATCGCCATCACATGGACTTTTGTTGTGTGGGGGCTCGACCTCATCGAACCCCTAAAGAAGGTAACCGGGGTCTTCACACACCTACTGGTAGCCATCGATAAGTTCACCAAGTGGATCAAAGCTCAACCCATCACCAGCATCTGATCCGAGCAGGCGGTTTCGTTCTTCACCAACATCATCTACCGCTTCGGGATCCCAACATCATCATCACCGACAATGGCACACAATTCACCGGCAAGAAGTTCTTGGATTTCTGTGACTGTCACCACATCCGTGTGAACTAGTCCGTAGTTGCCCACCCTCGAACTAACGGCCAGGTCGAGCGTGCCAATGGCATGATTCTCTAGGGGCTCAAGCCAAGGATCTTCAACTGCCTAAAGAGGTATGGGAAGAAATGGGTTGCCAAGTGTTGGCGTTTCTTAGCATCGTTACTAAAATTGCAAAGTCCATGGTAATGCTACTAGAAACACCGGTAGGTATTCTGCAATGTTTATAGAACAAGTCCACAAGCGCACAGAAATACCATTGTAGCATTTCACCCGGAACTATTCAGGGTACCATTATTTATATTTTCCTAAAGGAAGTCATGGTTTATAAGAGGGACATGGCCAAGATAACATTAGAGCATAATAGACCAATGTTCATAATAGGGGTAAACAAGATTGGTAGATAGATAACTGACACACGCACTTGAGCCAACTCAAGGATAAAGATAAAAGGAAGAATAAAGAATAACCTAAACTGGAGCAGGCATTCATGATAGCTATGTTACGATAGTAGGATCATACAAATACATGTCGTGATATAGGGTCAGAGATTCTAAGGTAAGATAGCCTGGCCGCTGCTGATCTACTTCAGGCACCGGATAACACCTGGTCTGCCAAGCGTTGCCAGCCTACAGCTCTACTCCAAACCCGAACATGGGGGATTACAAAGAACAGATGGGACAAGGTCACTCCCCGCCGCCTACCACCTTAATCATACGAGAAAGGTGCAACCGACGGCAGCCTCAAACCTAGACACCATGTCTAAGCTGTCAGCTACTACTCTAGCGTGATATCAAGGCATACACATTCCCAGGCTCCTTCTACTAGAGCATCCACCACAAGGACGGCATCGATCCCTATGGGGGTATAGACCCCGTATACCCTCACGGCCACCTTTGGGCCCATTCAAAGATGGTGGCCCAATCCACAAGATGAAGACATGCGGCACACAATGTGCTCCACACCGTATTGCAATAGTACCAAATAGGATATTTTACTTGTACAACCTATCCCTTCAGAATATATAAGGAGGGGCAGGGTTCCCCTAGAGGACATCTCATCTCAAATCAATGCAAATAACAGAGCACAGGACGTAGGGTTTTACGCCAAAGAGTTTCGGCGGCTTGCGGCGCCGCGACTGAGGTCAAAGTGACGGCTTGGTTGGGGAGTAGCAGTGCCGCACGGATGCGGACGCGGAGGTGGCGCTCTGCTCTGGTTCGGGTCCTCTGTGCATTCTTCACCCCTCCTTCACCGACTCCTTCAACGCCGATGGGTGTGTGTAGGATGGTCAGCAAGGCGGCTGGGCATGGAGGAAACCCTAGCGTGCCGTGCTTCTCCTTAAATAGGCATGGCGGCCGGTGGTCATGGAGGTTGGGCGGTGGAGATGTGTGATGCCCATCGGGCGGCTGGGACACAGCCAGTCTTGGGGTTAGGGTTTCCCCGGGTGCGGCGAGGCGCGCGGACGACGGAGAGCGTAGCCGCACGCGGGTGGACGGTTGAGCTGCGCCGCGGCCATTTTTGGTAGCAACGATGGGACGCGTGGGCACCCCAAAGTGGCAAGAGGTGGGGGCTGACAAGCCGGCCCCACTAGTCAGAGGCTGTGTCTGAAGCGCGGCGCGCGCGGGACAGCAGCGGCCTTGCTGGGCAGCCTTGTTGGGCCGACGGCCGGCGAGCGGGCGGGCGTGGCGCGTGTGAGCGAGCGGCGGGCCACCTTGCTGGGCCGTGAGTAGGCCAGGCGAGCGGTGCGCGGCGGGGCACGGCGGGGTGCGACAGCGCACGGCGTGGCGCGTGGTGCGACTGGGCCGAGGCGGCAGGCTGACGCGCGGGGCAAGCCGGACGGGCCGCGAGCGGGTAGGCAGGCCCGCGCGCGTGAGCAGGCTGGGCCGCTGCTCAGCTGATCAGGCTTCTTTGGCCTTTTCATTTTTCTTTCTATTTTCAAAACCTTTTCCATTTCTATTTCTTGCAAAGCAACTAATTGAGCCACAACCCTAGGTTAGTGAGGTTAGTGACCATGATGTATAGACCATGGTGGGTCCACTAGGGTCTCTAGGTCATGATTGATCCATTTCTGGAGTTAGCAGGCATATATATATACATGTGATAATGCGGTTACCCAATTTTATTAGACATCACATAAAATCGATAAGAGGCAAAACATTCTCTAGTAATTAAATGCAATGCTCATGCTAACATTAAGCGCTACTTGTGCAACTATCGGGGGTTGCCTACATGACATTAACCAAACACTGGTATACTTTATAAAAGATTTTGAAAACTCGTGTTTTCAGTGACCGAATTTCTAGGGTTGTTACAGTCCTACCCCCTTATGAGAATCTCGTCCTCGAGATTCAAGAGTGTAACTTACTCTTCAAACAGATAGGGGTAGAGCTTCCTCATTTTTGACTCTTTCTCCCAAGTTGCTTTCTGTTCTGTGTGATTGCTCCACTGAATCTTCAGATATGGCGTGCTGGAGTTTCTAGTTTCCTTGGTGGTTCTACCCATAATGCGGATGGGGTGCTCTCTATACTCCAAAGTGTCCTGAATATCGAGTGCCTCTATGGGTATTGGATGCTCTGGTGGTTGCAAACACTTGCGCAGTTGCGACACATGGAACACTGGGTGTACTCCTGCCAGTTGAGGGGGCAACTCTATTCTGTAGGCAAGCTTGCCAATCCTTTCACTAATTCTGTACGGTCCCACATACCTTGGTGCTAGCTTTCCCTTCACATGGAATCTGACGGTTCCTCGAAGCGGGGAGACCTTGAGATAGACATAGTCTCCTACTTCAAACTCAAGGTCCCTGCGCCTCTTGTCAGCATAGCTCTTTTGATGGCTCTGGGCAATTCTCAGATTCTCTCGCACCTGGGTGACTCCTTCCTCGGCCTCCTTAATGGTGGCTGGGCCAAAGAACGATCTTTCACCCATTTCGGACCACATCTAGGGTGTTCTGCATGGCCTCTCGTACATAGCCTCGAAGGGTGACATCTTGAGGCTAGCCTTGTAACTGTTGTTGTAGGAGAACTCTGCAAAGGGCAAGCTGTTCTCCCAATCAGTCCCATATTTCAGAACACAAGCTCGAAGCATATCTTCAAGGATCTGGTTCACCCTTTTTGTCTGTCCATCTGTGTAAGGGTGGTATGCGGTACTGTAATCTAGCTTGCTCCCTATTGACTTGTTCAGGGCCTTCTAGAACTTAGACGTATACTGTGGCCCACAATCGGATATTATGCTCTTAGGGGCTCCATGTAGCTTGAGAATGTTCTCAACATACAGATCTGCTAGCTGGCCGATTCAGGCATCAGTCTTGATGGCTAAGAAGTGAGCTACCTTAGTCAAGCGATCAACTATCACCCATATGGCATCATGGCCCTTTGGGGTTCGAGGCAAACCCACAATGAAGTCCATAGAAATGCTATCCCACTTCCATTCAGGTATATCCAGTGGCTTTAACAGCCCTGTAGGTCTCTTGTGCTCAGCTTTGACACGTTTGCAAATGTCACACTTAGCAGCATGCCCCGCAATGTCTGACTCCATGTTCTTCCACCAAAATTTCCTCTTCAAATCAGCATACATTTTAGTACTGCCTGGGTGGATACAATACTTGGAGTCATGACCTTCTGATAGGATTTCGTTGCAAATAGCTGGGTCGGCAGGCACACAAATTCTATCCTTGTACCAATAAGTTCTAGCTCATCCTCACTGAACTCTGGGCACTTGCCTTGTGTCAGGAGCTCGTGTATCTCCCAAATTTCTGGGCAATGGCGTTGGGCTTCATGGATCCTATCCATGAGGGTGTAGTGCATGCGAAGCTCATTCAATAGGCCATGAGGTATCACCTCCATCTGTAACTCATCAATGCCCTCTTGCAACTCCTTGGGCAAGGTGGTGATGAACAAGTGACAATGGCTTTTGTGGCTAAGAGCGTCGGCGACCACGTTGGCCTTCCCAGGGTGATAGAGAATCTCCACGTCGTAGTCATTAATCAACTTGAGCCAACGACGCTGTCTCATGTTCAGATTTTCTTGGGTGAAAAAGTACTTCAAGCTCTTGTGATCGGTGTAGATCTCGCACTTGTTCCCAATCAGGTAGTGCCTCCAAATCTTCAAGGCATGGATCACAACTGCAAGCTCAAGATCATGGGTGGGATAACGCTATTCGTGCTCCTTAAGCTGGCGGGAAGCATAGGCAATGGCTTTCCCATTCTGCATTAGAACACAACCAAGCCCGTGGCGAGATGCATCGCAATAGACCACAAAGTCCTGGTGGATATCGGGCAAAGCTAGGACAGGCATTGTGGTGAGCCTCTCCTTCAGGGTCTGGAAACTTTGTTCGCATTGGGGCGTCCATTCAAACTCTTTGGTCTTCTTCAGGAGGCTGGTCATGGGGCGAGCCATCTTGGAAAAGTTCTCGATGAATCAGCGATAGTAACCAACCAATCCCAAGAAACTTCTCACATCAGTCACATTCTGTGGCTGCTCCCATCCCTTCACTGTTTCAATCTTAGATGGATCAACAGCTACTTCGTCAGCGTTAAGCACATGACCCAGGAAAGCGACCTCCTCAAGCCAGAACTCACACTTGTTGAACTTGGCATAGAGCTGATGCTTTCTCAACTTCTCCAACAGTATCCTCAGATGTTGTTCATGCGCTTCGGCGGTGGCAGAGTAGACAAGAATGTCATCAATGAAGACCACCACGAACTTATCCAGCTCCTGCATGAACACTTTATTCATCATGTTCATAAAATAAGCCAGCGTATTCGTAAGACCGAAGGACACAACGGTGTACTCATACTGCCCATATCTGGTGACAAATGCTGTCTTGGGAATGTCCTCCTCTCTAATCTTCGTCTGATGGTAGCCTGATCTGAGGTCGATCTTGGAGAAGTACTTGGCATTGCGAAGCTGATCAAGCAGGTCATCTATCCTCGGCAGAGGGTACTTATTCTTTATAGTTACAACATTTAGGTTCCGGTAATCAACGCACATCCTCTGTGTTCCATCCTTCTTCTTAACAAATAGAACAGGAGATCCCCAGGGTGAGGCACTGGGCCTAATGAACCCTTTCTAGGATAGCTCCGCAAGCTGTTTCTTAAGCTCCTTAAGCTCGTCAACTGCCATATGGTAGGGTTGCTTGGAAATTGGACTCGTACCAGGCATCAGGTTGATCACGAACTCAACATCCCTGTCCGGTGGCATTCCTGGTAGCTCTTCCGGAAAGACATCTGGGTACTCACAAACTACGGGCACTTCCTCAAGTGTCTTCTCTTCCAGGGCACACAGCATGAAAACATCTGTCCCTTTGTTTGGTTCACATCTGATCTGATGGCCACTTGGATGGGTTATATCCACAAATCTGGGTGAGCAAGATATCACCCCTTTGTTCTGAGTTAATCAATCCATCCCTAGAATGACATCTAGGCCTTCGAAGGGTAGCAAGGTAAGATCAGCAAGAAAGGTAAGACCCTCGATGGTGATACTCACTCCCTTACATATTTTGGTACAACAAATGTTGCCCAAAGGTGAACTGGTGTATAAGGCTTCTTTTCATGGAGTGACAGGTATATGGTGCTCTTGTGCAAACTTGGAGGATATATATGAACACGTAGCACCTGAATCAAACAGCACGGATGCCTTAACTCCATTCACTAAAAACATACCGTACACCACATCAAGGGCAGTCTGGGCAGCCTCTGCTAAGATGTGGGTGAGGCGGCCTCAGGGTGCTCCGGATGGCACCTACTTGTGCGGGGTGCCCTGGTTCTGCCTAGCTGGCGCTGGTGTAGCTGGTGTAGCCCTTGTTCGGGCACTCGGCTACCTTGTGACCTGGCTGGCACAAGCGAAGCAAGTGTAAGTCACGCCGCCTATGGGGGTTGGCACGGTGGACCTCCACGTGCTACCTCTAGGTGCGGCACGAGCGTACGCTTGGCGGTCCTGAGCAGGGCAGGGGTAGTTGCTGGTGTGGGTACCACCGCCCCGCCTCGAACCATGAGCAGCTCCCTGGGCGAAGCGAGAGCGGGGAGGCTGAGAGGTCTCACCATGCAACCTCCGTGGGGCAGGTGCGCGGGAGGTGCCCTCCATACGGCGCTTATTGTTCTTGCCAAGGGCCTCCCTCTCCGCAAAAACCTTGTCGCGGTCCTTCTCAATCTTCATGCACCTGTCAATCAGGTCACGCAGGGTGTGGCTCTTGGTGTCTGAGAGGGAGAGCCTGATGCGGCTAGACAAGACCTTGCGGTAGTAGTACATCTTCTCGTTCTCAGAGTTCACCACTGAGACGGGTGCATAGCGCAGCAGGTTAGTGAAGCGGGTGGTGTACTCATGCACCTTGTCAGCTCCCATGGAGATGCTACAGAACTCATTCTCCTTCTTCTCTAGCGCGCCCTCACGGATGAAGAATGCATGGAACTCGTCCACAAACTCATCCCAGGAGATGTTGGCGGGGTCCCGGTGGGTTTCGCAGAGGCTGTCCCACCAAGATCACCCAGCACCCACAAGCTAGTGAGCTGCCAAGCCAACACACTCCTCGTCAGTGCAAGTGGTCAAGTCCAGCTTCTTCTCAATCTCCTTAAGCCAATCATCAGCAGCGATAGGGTCGATGCTGGTGCCATCAAACATTGGGGGCCTCAGCTTGAGAAAGAACTCCAGCTTCTTGTAGAAATCATCGCGGGGCTCCCGGTGCTAGGAGTGCAGCACGTTCTCAGCTAAGACTCAAAGAAGCTCGGTCTGTGGGCCATCACATCCGCCAAAAGTGGCACAGGAGGTGGTGGTGGAGCTGCATCTCCTCCTGCGGCAAGCTCGGGCTCGGGCTTAGCAGCAGGCTGTGGCTGTCCTCCAGCCGCGCCTCCGGCAGCTGGTTCTGGCTCAACAACTGGCGGTGGCGGTGGGTGTGCAGGCCGTGGGGTGGCAGCACGGGGTGGCTCCTCAAGGTCAATGGGTATGTAACCAACGCGGCCACGACCACAACCACGTCCACGGCCCCTGGAGGGCGTAGGTGAAGGGGAGCAGTTGCTCAGGCGGCTTGCACAATGAGTGGACATCCTGCTTAACATAAACCTTGGATTATGGCATATGCACATAATATAACTTTGATATCAACAATGTAATAGTTTGAAATAATTTTAAAACATTTTTAATTTATCCAACACTCATACAAAAGACGCGATAAAAACCGAACCACTCATTACATCAGTTGGGTACATGGCCATACAGGGCCCATCATCTCCTGATCTGACACTACTCTAAACCATCTCTAGAGGCTGGTCCAGACTGTAAGCTGTGGGAGGAATACCAATGCCAGAAGCTTGGATCTGCTCGTCAGTCATCCGAAGGCGAGAGACGTAACGATGGGCCTCCTCGAGCTAAGGGGTGGACACTGCCTGTCCACTAAGTCTAGTGGTGGGACATCCACTCAAGTTGAGGCGAGATTGCCCCAGCTCGAATGTCTCAACTCTGACCCTCTTACGGGCACGTAAGGGAAGCTCGTCCTGCAGCTCCTCGTACTCTCTGACTCTCTTGCGATCTGACTTCTTCCAAGCTTCCATAGTGCGTTTGAGCTTATCCATGAGGTATGCTGTCTTGTGAACATAGTTGATCAGGTATCCCTGGTTGTAGCTAGCAAGAGTGTACTCCTGCAGCAGCTTCTCGTGTTGAGCCTTGCACTGCTCATGGAGTTTGTCCCTGTAGGCAGCATCTTGACTCTTTTCCTTGAACCTTTTTGCAATGTCTTCGTTCTTCTCAGCCATAGTGGCCTCAAGCTCCCAGACATTCTTGTGGAGATGACTGTTGTGGATTTGAAGCTTATCCATCTCGTTCATCAGACTAGTGATCTGATCCTGGTGAGTGTGCTCCTTGCGTGCTATCTCATGCTCTAGGTCTGTAATCCTTTGCTTCCATGCTGCCTCCTTACCTTCCAAACTGCAGATCCTCTCGTCAACTTCCATCAGGTAGCGATGATCACGGTGTCCCTTCTGCTCCAACTCAGCAATGTACATTTCCTAGCATTGCATGTACATCATAGAGGCGCAGTGGCAGGGGTTGCGGTCAACTCTGGTATTCTGTTCGATGTAGATGACCTCCTCCCAGGTACCCTGCTAAACGTCGAGGACACGAGGAGCAGATGAAAGTGACTTTCCTTCAGATAATTAGCTCTGTTGCGCAGCACAGTGTGAAGTGCCTGGCGTGAAACGGTGTGAACACACATACCGGTGTCGTTGTCGAAGGCGAAGTCAGTGAAGGCGATAACTTCGGGCAGGTTCATGCTTGCAGGCATGTTGATGTGGACTACCTTGTAGTCCTCGATGCCTCCTCCAAGGGCGGGCTTGCCGTGGCAAAGATACTTGACGTTCTCCATGAGAACACCAAGCTCGGTGAGAATCTCGTGAAGCACGTGAGCATAGCCTCCATGCTCCGTCCCGTCGAGTCTGAACTCAACGATATCCATCGGCGGTAACAGACCAAGCAACAAGTTGGGGTCCATCCGCAGCTGACACAAGAAAGAAGTTAGAAAAGTTGCAGAGAGAGGTAAGCCATGCATAAAAGCGTATGCAGTGGTCGGTGTATAACCGAGGGATTTCAAGATTCTCCTAATTCTATCGTCTAATCCTATGGGTCTCGTCCTAGGGTCAAGCATGGCTCTGATACCAACTGAAACATCCTCAATTTTCTATGAAGGGAAAATGCACAGAATGGCAAATAATATAATAGTTTGAAGCCTCAAACCATCTCATTACCTCTCAGCAGTCGATACAGGATCCATACATCGAATAAAAGAGTACAATTAGGGGGAATTACATAAATAGTTTGTCGCCACACTGGCGGAATCATCAGAGTAGCAGCAGCCTCTGGAACAGCTGCGAAAGACGGAAGTACAAAACATCTCCAAAAGAAGCCTGAGAGTAGGGACGAGACGTCTACTCCTCCTCATCGTCATAGTCGTAGTCGGGCTCACCTGCCAAATAATTTTTAGTACGGTTTGTACTGGCCACATCTCCCACCCTATGCTTTGCTTTCGCTATGTAGTATTTGGTAGGATGCAAAGGATATAATCAAATCAACCTAATATATGGCTGTGGTTTCCTATGCAAGTAGTGACCAATATTATACAATACAAATCATCAAGTTTTAACCCATCTCATCCACATGTCCAAACCCATTCCTTCCCATCACACACATCTCACCCTCTCGCACTCAGTCGACAGGTCCAACTCCCTCTCGGAGCCTGTCTCAGCGGCTCACAGCTGGAAGGGTAACACCAGGGGGAGAAATAGAAGGACTCCTCTCACTACTCCCGAGAAGCGTGGGTCTTAGGAAAAAGCCATACCAGTGGCTCGCGAACTATATATATAGATTCATAAACTCTGCAGAGCGTGTACTCCCGTAACCACAAGATCACTATCATCGGCGGTGCCCCGCCTAAGCTGATTCTAGCTGCTTTCTAACCGGTGCGATGCCACCCTACCACTCAGTACTGCGACATCCCGGATAGGTATCACTGGCACACTGAGACTGTGAGACATAGTACCGGGCCCCCGTGGTCACTATGCTATCTAAGGAGGGTGTGGGTCTCCATGCCCATACCTCCCGACACTATCTGCTAACAACCTATTAGTAGTGGCACCGTCCTAGCTAGTCAGACATCCGTCTCCCGCCCATACAAGAGCGAGTGGTGAGCACGTAAGTCCCAAGGTTCCGGTCCTCAAGAGATATCAGGTCCTAGGGGGATTAGACAGGATTATCTTCCCTTAGGGACTACAACAGTCCATGCTACAATAGCACCTCCTACCCGAGGCTTCGCTCTACGAAGGTTCTCATCCCCGGGATCTCCTTATACCTCACAATGTGCTCGCCACAAGCACCTCACACAGGAATGCCCAGAACACATTCCCCGGCAAGACTTGCCCACATGGCTCATCGTAGAATCCTGTCTGATCGACTCAACCCTCACCACACACCCAAGACGCACGCAGCACTCTCCCCAAGTAAAAGTGGAACCACTTGCCTTAGCCATTCAACCATACTCTCCCCCACGCATCATCATCACACAGATATAAGCGTAGTAGAAGTAAAGCTTCATAAGTAAAATAAGCAAGTGTCTAGCCTATCAGCAGGTGTGCAGGAGTAAGGTTGTGACAAGGTAAAGGCTCATCAAGCAGTTCTACCATGCAACCTATCATCAGGTGATATTCATAATTAAAGCACTGGCAAGCTAGATATTATGCCATGCGTAATAGGATCTACGAGGTTGGGTGGGGTGTGGCACCTGCGAAGTCATCACCGAGCTCCTCCTCGTACTCGTAGTCGTCCTCCTCAAGCTGATCCTCCTCTGAAACGAGACATAATAGCCGCGTTAGCAGCTCCTATAGAGTCAACACAAAGAAGCAATAAAATTCAATAACTCCAAATACACTCATACATAAGCCTATCACGTAGAGCTCATTTTTATGAAAATTTGGACACTTGGTTCATATTTTTCAAAGTTCGTATGAAGAAGTTATGAATTTCCAAGTTTATTCTATTTTCTAAAAAAGAAAAAGGGCGGATTAACCAGAGGCTGACACGTGGCGGCTTCTGATTGGGCCACGTGGCGTGCGGGCACAGTGCAGCTGTAGCGGTGCTGAAGTCATGCTGACGTCAGCAATGACGCGGGGTCTGGTGTCTGGATGATGTCATGCTGACGTCAGCACTGACGGGGACCCAGTCAGTGGCTACAGGTGGGGCCCACGGATCTGGTCACTGACAGGTGGGGCCAGGTACGGTCAACGCCGACCGGGCCTCGACCGGGCCTCGGCGGGCTTGGGCAGGGCTGGATCTGGGCCGGGTTAGGCCGGCCTGACACGGACACGTGTCGAGCAGGAAGGTAGGCCGCGTGGCACGTCTGGGCTCCTAGTGGGCCGAGTCCACGGCCTGGTTCGACTGGTGCTGCATGGACTCAGTCCATGGTGGACCGTAGTCACAGGGGCTGAGTGGCGTGTGGTGATTGGTCCAGCTGGGTCCACGTGGCCACGTGGACGTGGTCCAGCGGACAGGGGAAAGTTTTCCCCTCCCTTCTCTGCTTCACGTGGGCGGCCGGGCGCGGCGCTTGCCGGCGTGGAGCAGGGGCGTGGCGGCTGCGGGCGGTGCGGGCCAGGCGGAGCGACGGCTAGGGCTGCGCAGAGGCTTGGCGAAGGCGGCTGCGGGGCTCAAGCTGGCATGTGGGCCCATGGCATGTTAGCGCACGCGCATCGGCGGTGACCGACGGTGACATCACGGTGGCCAGGTGCTACGGCGCGCGGAATGCCTCACGGACTAGCGCATCCGCTTCACAAGACCGGGGCGTGCACAATGGTGGCTTTAATCAATCGGAGGCCCTACTTCAACGTGGAAGTGCGGCGGCGATGGACGACGGCGGCGGCGGCAATTCTCTGGCATCCCTCGAAATCTGGCACCATCTTTACTTCTCCTACCCGCGCGGAGTAGCTCGGAGCTCCAGAGGACTACCGTGGTGCTAACGGAGGCGCAGCGGATGCTCGCGGTGAAGAACGCTGCGGCGGCGCTCTGGCGGCCGGAGTCCGGGAAGACCGAAGGCAGCAAAGCGGCGTGCCCTCGCTGTAGTCCACGCCGGCTCCTTAAACCTTGCCATAG
Organism: Bothriochloa decipiens; assembly: GCA_023333625.1. Classification (NCBI taxonomy): domain Eukaryota; kingdom Viridiplantae; phylum Streptophyta; class Magnoliopsida; order Poales; family Poaceae; genus Bothriochloa; species Bothriochloa decipiens. Next base: position 22,781,067 of record CM041639.1, on the reverse strand, counting down.
CGGCGTCCTAGGCTACGACACGCTCGTCGGTGGAGTCAAAGGCGAGATGGGGTGAGCAGAGTACCGGGAACGTGAGGGCGCTCTGGCCGGTGGTCATGGAAGCGGGCAGGGTGAGCTCACCTGCGCGAGGTGGTTCCGGCGGCTCGCAGCGCCGCGGCTGAGGTCGAAGTGACGGCTTGGTGGGGGAGTAGCAGTGCCGCAGCGTCGGAGGGGTAAGTCGGGGTCGAGTGGGTCCGTTGGGCTTCTCCAGCACACGGACGCGGACGGCGGAGGTGGCGCTCTGCTCTGGTCCGGCTCCTCCCCGCCTTCTTCACCCCTCCTTCTCCGACTCCTTCAGCGCCGATGGGTGTGTGCAGGATGGTCAGTAAGGCGGCTGGGCATGGAGGAAACCCTAGCGTGCCGTGCTTCTCCTTAAATAGGCATGGCGGCCGGTGGTCATGGAGGTTGGGCGGTGGAGATGTGTGATGCCCATCGGGCGACTGGGACGCAGCCGGTCTTGGGGTTAGGGGTTCCCTGGGTGCGGCGAGACGGATGGTTGAGCTGCGCCGTGGCCATTTTTGGCAGCAAGGATGGGACGCGCGGGCACCCCGAAGTGGCAAGAGGTGGGGGCTGACAAGCCGGCCCCACTGGTCAGTGGCTGTGTCCGAACCGCGGCGCGCGCGGGACGGCAGCGGCCTTGCTGGGCCGCCTTGTTGGGCCGGCGGCCGGCGAGCGGGCGGGCATGGCGCGCGCGAGCGAGCGGCGGGCCGCCTTGCTGGGCCGTGAGCAGGACGTGCGAGCGGCGCGCGGCGGGGCACGGCAGCGCACGGCGCGGCGCGTGGTGCGACTGGGCCGAGGCGGCAGGCCGACGCGCGGGGCAGGCCGGACGGGCCGCGAGCGGGTAGGCAGGCCGGCGCGCGCGAGCAGGCTGGGCCGCTGCTGGGCTGATCGGGCTTCTTTGGCCTTTTCCTTTTTCTTTCTATTTTCAAAACCTTTTCCATTTCTATTTCTTGCAAAACAACTAATTTAGCCACAACCCTAGGTTAGTAAGGTTAGTGACCATGATGTATACACCATGGTGGGTGTACTAGGGTCTCTAGGTCATGATGGATCTATTTTCGGAGTTAGCAGGCGTATATATACATGTGATAACGTGGTTACCCGATTTTATTAGACATCACGTAAAATCGATAAGAGGCAAAACATTCTCTGGTAATTAAATATAATGCTGATGCTAACATTAGGCGCTACTTGAGCAACTATTGGGGTTGCCTATATGACATTCACCAAACACTGGTATACTTTAAAAAAAATTTTTGAAAACCCGTATTTTCAGTGACCGAATTTCTAGGGTTGTTACAATCTGCGAAGCTAAGTAAATGCCCCCGCCGTATTAAGTTTCCAATCTAATATTGTCAATTCTCCGTATTTATTAAATATTCCATGATTTACGTCCTGGTATCTACACATGAGTATGATTCCGGGCACGGATCCTTTGGTGAGCCAAATGGCAAATCTTTCTTTCCATCAATCCAAGCTAAGCGACGTCGACGGGTTCCATCTACAACAACTCATGGCTAGCGACCTTCAGCAAGGCATCGTGACAGGACGATCTTGATCGGCCTCGGCAACGGCGGTGAACGAAGAAGCAACTTGTCCCATGCTGATCGGATCCGAGATCCCACCGTGATGCTGAGCTGCCTCGCTACGACACGATTCAATCTACTTCCTAGACGCCGACTTCAACGACCAATCAAGAAGACCAGACACGGCCCCGAATCTGCTGCATCACCATCTGCACGCGAAATCTTCTACGGCCAGCGGAAATAGTGCACTTCTGCGATTAATTCGCCCGGTCACCACGCACGTGATGAAGCAGCCTGTCCTGTCCCAATTATTGGCCGGATACGCGTCGAGCAGGTGGATCGCCCCGAGCGCATCACATCTATTGGCACGTCGGCCACAACCACGTTGCATTGAGCAAACCGAGCATTGAAGTCTGGCTCGTGCGCGGGTCAGATTGCAAGCTTAGATGGAGGCTTTTACGATCATCCGATCTACAAGCGCCATGGAAGCCGAAGGACACATAAGCTAATTATGGAAGCCATGCAAACTATCGGGACTTGCATGTACACATACATTCCGATCGGCAAAAAGACAAAGACGAGTTGTCTTACGTGCCAAAAGGCTAAGTGAATTTTCAATTTAATATTAGTAATTGATTTATACGCATTGACACAAATCTTTTATTTCGCCTCGATCATGCATCACCGCGGCATGCATCATGCCATGATCGGAGCAAGATGCATGCATGCACGTGTGGATCATCGACTCGAGGCACACGCCGATCCCCAAGATGAGCTCCACTGCAGCTTAGAGGGAACGGCGCGCGCCCACAGGACGTCAAGAACGACTACATGCCGTGCTCATGGCAAACTTGCAAGCGAGCTGCCCAGCCGATCAAGTTATCGACCAGGAGGGAGCCGTCAAAGCACCCCATGTTGAGCCAACCTGCGCCTCTATGACACACATGGCAATTTTCTTCAACGTCGTCTGCTGGACGACTTGACTTCCTCCGGCAGCGCCCTCATCATCACCGGCCGGACGCACGTTCAATCTACAGAGCCATGCTCTGGATGCACGGCGGAATCCATCTACGACAAACACCCATTAAGGGCACAACTGTCTTCATGACCGACGACATGATGCACGTACGGGTGCTGCGCTCGGTTCAAGATCGCGAAGCAAGTCCAGTTGGGATGAGGCTCCCACGTACGTCTTCAGTTCGACTTTCAAGCATCAAGCATGCCGTCCGATCAGGCAGAAAGCAAGCACCCTATGACGCAAGCAAGACCGAGACGCCCAAAACTATCAAGCAAAGCCGAAGGCGAGAGCCGTCATCAGGCCGAGCCGCCGCCTTGAACTGCGTTCATCTACTCTCCACTCGAGCTGACTACGATTTCGTCTGACCATGACTTCACTCACGTATCCGAGTGTGACTCGTCGTGCACTTGGGCGATCACTGCCTCTACGCTGGTCGGACTCCAGCACCATCGAGAAGAAGCTCGATGACTACTCCGACCACGCCGGCCAAAATGAATCCCAGTGACGATCTACAAAACATAGGTCACCGAGCTCCGATCCGATCGGCCCCAGGATGACCACGTGGACATAATCGGCACAAGTAAATCCACCTTCGTGCTACGTACGCCACAACCAGGTGACCCTGCAGGCTCCGAGCTGACCGGTCCCGATGTCAAGCGAGCCACAAGCGAGCTGGCCAGGTTGTGTTCGTCTACACCACCGTATTACGAGCTACATGACGGCCGTGAGACGAGCAAGCAAAGGTCACATGTACACGTGCTGTGCATAGCAGCCGCAACTCGCCTGGAAACGACTATGAATTCATCCGATCACAACTCCAGTCACATATCTGAGCGCGACTCTCTGGGCTAGGGACTGCTCGGCACTCGTTTCCTTCGCATGGGCATCACCAGCAGAACTGTGGACTGCGCGGCGATCATCTTCTTCGGTCTCATAGCGAAGCTGGGGACTGGGGTCACAGCAAAGCTGTTCCCTTGCACCATGTGCAACATTGTAACAAAGAAATAATTTTTATTGTCATTCGGTTAGCCCTCCCGCAAAGCTGAGGACTGGGTTTATTGCCTTTCGTTTTGCCATTCGTTTTGCTATTCGTTTACCACCATTTGTTTTGCACCCTGTGCACTACTTGCATATTTTACAACAAAGCTCTCAATACATCAGACCTACTTGCTTCCTATTTGACACGGACGCGTGACATATGGGAATGCGTTTGTCTGCTTGTTTGCTTCCTATTTGACATGCACGCATGGCATATAGGAGTGTGTTTTCTGGTTGGATGCCGACCACCAATCTAGGCACAGCAGAGCTGTGCACAACTGATATTTTCTGCTATGCCACTGGTCTAGTCCTCGAGCTAAACCGGGGGCTGGGTAAAAATAACACAGTTATTTTATTCCTTATAACCAAGTTATAATGACCAGTAATATCTACAAAAATCGACAGATGGTAACAGGGGTTTGATCGACAAGCAAAGCTACGATTCAAGCTATAGCTAAGCTATTTTCTCTTCTTCAATTTTTACGGAAACTACCATTCTTCCTAGGCCGTTGCTGAGCTCTGACCAAGACACAGCAAAGATGTGGTCGACTTATACACTCTCAGTAAAGCTATAGTTTTGTTTCATAGCTCAGCTATGATCTTCGCGCCCTGCGCTAGGGTGTATCCAAGATACACCATACACGCCATTCATTTAACCCTAAGTAAAGCTAGGGAGTGGGTACCTATAGTAAAGCTATTACCTCCCTTATAGTAAAACTATAAAAATTGAATTGGCCCATAAACGCGATCTTGACACATAGCCCCTGGGACTTGGTTGCTACGCAAAGCTACATTCCAAGTAAATAGCAGAGCTATTTTTCCCTTTGTGCACCTTTACGATAATACCATGTTTCCTAATTTACAGCAAAGCTGTGAAATTAGACACAACAAAGTTGTGGTCGAATTCTCCTCTTTGCTCTTCAGCAAAGCTGGTGCTCATGATCTAGTTTAAGCTACGACACGTTTTCCACTCAGTTAAGCTGGGGACTGACCAATAGATTAGCTATTGACCAATTTGATAGCGCAGCTATCCTTTTACTCTTAGTGACCCCCATTTGCAAAATTTTGGACCGGTCTATCTGCAGCAAAGCTGTGGAGCAGGTCATTATGACCTAAGGACTCTATGTACGACAACGACAAAAATTTTGGAAGGACACAGCATCGGGTACGCAGGTGCTACACTGCAGCATGCTGGCCTAGGCAGGCATGTCACACCCGACCACCTCCACGAACAACGCCGAGCAATCTAGCATCGAAGACATGTCATCAACTCGGCACATCTCCAAATCGATTCAGTGTTGTTGACCTCCTAGGCACACTGATGCATCAAGCACCATGCACGACAATATGCTGCCAAAGCTAGCAAAAGGAGATACGATCTACAGCACCATGCTAAACTTGCATCAACGGCTTCCTTGACGGCGACATAACCGGTGGCGTATTTTCAACCTCTTCATCACCTAATCCGTCTTCAACACGCTTCCGGTGCCATAGCTCAGAGGGAACGGTGCATTGGCACACAGCGACATCGTCAAGGTCGACAACATGCCCTGCTCATGGTGCATCCGTGAGCAAGCCGTCTGGTCAAGCCGTCCAAACGAGCTGTTCAAGCCCTGCCGAGCCACCGGGCCGCCGTCCGCGAGCTGCCGAGCCGTAGAGCAAGCCACGCCAAGACGTTCGAGCTGCATGCATCTCCTCGGACATCTCTACGACATCAGATACTACAAAAATTGTATCATCTCCCTCGGCGCTTACGTCAAGCTTAGCGGCGGAGTTCCCAGACCAGATGGGACTTCTAACTTCTTCATCAACGACGTCATCCGTGGCAACTCGGCTTCTTGTGGAGAGGCGTCAACTCCTTCGGCGACACGTCGTAACATGTGGATTTGGATCCACGTATCCATTGGCCATACGTCGGTGGCGAGCATCGGAAAAGACTTTGCATGTCACGCTATCATGCTGAGTATTGTAGCGTCTTGGAGCATCGTGACCACACGTCTAAGCCCTCGGTCGCACAGGATTTCGTGGCTGTGCAGCACACACCACCACGAGGCAAGGCATCAAGCAGGGAGCAAATACGTACGTGCCATGCACATACGTACAGATTTGTTGCTACTCGTCTTCACCACTGAGTCTAATCACGTCCCGTATTTACGGTGCACCTGTAAACAAGTCGTCGATTCAAAACGCAAGCCACGTCAGGCTGCACGCAAGCCACGCCGTGCTGGCAAGTGAACCACGCCGCGTTCATCTGCTCGATCCTGACATCACACCGACTACTTTACACGTCTTCAATAACAAGCTAAATTTTAATTAATATTTTAAATAATATTCTTTCAATTGTGATATATACATCTTGACATATATGCACCTCCATCGACCACTCGAAGAGTGCAATCGACGTCTAAATTTCCTTCATGCATACCATCTTAAAGATGCACATGTCTTCCTAATAAGTCGAGCAGTTATGTCTTCCTATTCGAGTCATAAAAGGCAATGTCTTCGGTTCCTCTGACCACATGTTACAGCTCCATGCTATACAACACAGGAGATACTGGCAGGCGCTCTCTGACGGTACTAAGGTCCCAGTGATCCTGACATCGTGCTGTTCACTTGAGGTCACTTAGTCACCTAGGAGCTGATTAGTCTCTAAGATGAACTACACTATTCACGGTGAACAAAACACAACATGCTAGCTAAAACAAACTTTTCTGCTACATTTTCATATAACAGATTATACTGAGTATAATACATCGGCCTGCTGATTTTTTTCTCTGCAGATTAATTATTATTTTGTACATCATCATGTACTACCATGCTTCATATTTATTTTTTAGGGACAACGTTCGGTTGCCGAGCTTACTTTTTACACTCGAGGACTAGATCAAAGATCATCGTCCAGGTGGTCACGCCACCTGGCACACGGACTTCACCTCCGACCGGTTGGTCGAACTGCTCGGTGCTCGCCGACAAATCAAACCAGTTGCTCGTCGCCCAAACTTCATCTACACCTACATTGAGTGGTCACCAGCAAAGCTGGGGACTGCTCGGAGTTCCCCTTCTTCGTGCAGGCATCACCAGCTAAGCTGGGGACTCGCGTCTTCTTCATATGAGTGTCGGAGAGGAGCTGAAGACTCGGCGTCCGAATGCGACTCCGCCCTCTTGGGCGACTACAGTGCGACTCCGTGCTCTCAAGCGGTCACGCCTCCGTGCAGGCCGGACTCCAACTTCATTAATCAACGGCTCGACGACACGGACCCGAAGCGAGCCATCTTGACTTTGCATCTACGTACATGCATATATATATGCAGCAGGAGATTTACGTACAAGACGCAAGCCGAAAACAAGCAAGATGGTCAGCCGTGCAGACTGCACGTGTGCATGCTTGATGACGCAGGAAGCTAATTGATAGTGCCACTGTTGGAGATGCACATAGATGCCGCTGTTGGAGGCGCATTCCTCTCCCTCACCATTGATAGTGCCACGACACTAATTGAGAAGATGGTAGCTAACCAGAGTTGGGGAGAAGGACGCAAAACACAAGAAGGCATGCACACTATAAAGGAGACGGATCTGCTTGCCGTAAAGGTAGATATATTGATGAAGAAGCTAGAGGGACGTACCACTGATCCTACCACGAGCACCGCCCAAGCCATAGACTCACACATGATGTGTGAGAACTGTGGAGATGTTGGCCATTCGGGAAACAACTGTCCTAAAACCCAGGAAGAAGCATCATTTGTCAACAATGGGTTTTGCCAACATCAGCAACCAGGTAATGGGTGGAACAATCAGAACCACCCCCAAGGTAATTCTTCCAATTTTAATTCGAGATTTAATTCCTCCCAACCTTCATTGAAAGGTCTTGTCTTAGGATAGGCTAAAATAAATAAAAACCTTACGAAAAAGCTTTCTTTTAATGATAAAATATTTGAAAATATAAATGCTAAGCTTGATAGCCTGTCCTTATCTGTTAAAGATCAGGTAAGTTTTAATAAAAGAATAGAAACCCATATCGCTCAGCTTGCCTCTGCTGCTAAATCTGCCGTTAATCCTGATAACTTTGTTGAGAATGTTAATTCGGTGACCATGAGAGGGGGTAAGACCACTCGTGATCTACCACATCCTAACCATAAGACAGGGAGGACTTCAAGGCAGTAGGAGAAAACACTGGTTGAGTCAGCAGAACCATGAGAAGAATCTACAGAAGATGAGTCGACACCGGAAAACTACGTGGACACCAGAATGTTGCCATTCCCCATGAGGTTAAGAAGGAAGAAGAAGGCCGGAGATGAGCAGTTCGTCCGATTTGTGGAGATGGTCAAGAAGACACATGTCAGCATCCCGCTGATGGATGTCTTGCACATACCATCCTATGCCAAGTTTAGCAAGGACATCATCAACAACAAGGGACCATTACCATCCATAGAAGTTTTCAAGGTTACGGAAGAGTGTAGCGCAGCTATACTCAATCATCTGCCCGAGAAGAAACAAGACCCTGGGTGTCCCACAATCACATGCTCTATTGGCACCCAGCAATTCAACCATGCCCTGTGTGATCTTGGGGTGAGCGTAAGTGTCATGCCAAAATTAGTCTTTGATAGACTAAATTTCACCAACTTGGAGCCCACGAACATGACACTTCAGTTGGCCAACTCCTCGATTCGGTACCCACCAGGGATTGCACAAGATATCCCTGTCAAGATTCGAGGGTATTATGTCCCAGTGGACTTTGTGGTGCTCAACATGGAGCTTACCAAAGAAACACCACTTATCCTGGGAAGACCATTCTTTAGCACGGCAGGAGCACAAATTGATGTTGGAGCTGGAGAAATTTGCTTTAATATCAATGGCCAAGAAGAAAAGTTTGAGTTCAGGCCTCGTCATCAAGAAGAATGCAACATGATACATATCCAATATGGGACGAACCCCCAAGGTATCAAAGAGGTTGAGATACAGCCTCAACTTTTGAAAACTATATCAAAAATATCAAAAGAATCAAAGAAAAAGCTGGAGCCAAAAGAAAAGGTGGCTCCCAAAAGATATATAAATAGGTAGCAGAAAAACAAAATGGCTCCTAAAAAGAAAATACAAGAAAAGAGGGAAGAAATCCCCGAATCTTCACAAAAGAAGACGGTGTGGAAACCCAAGGAAAAGATTGGACATACTACCACACTGACCAAGATCACTCAGAAAGTGTGGAGGCCCAAGCAGGTGCAGTCGTCCACTTCTCCCAAGACGGATGTGCCATCATCGAACAATGAATGAAGAGAGAAAATGTGGCAGAACCTTCTAAATCATATGGCCCACGTGCATGATTATTGTCTAAACAGACTCCTAATAACCATGACTGTGTTCCATATGACTTAAAAAGTCTGTCGGATAAATCCTGAATCATCCATAATTCTCCGAGTAGGATCCATCGTTATAGAGAGACATTGAAGTATTACAACAGTTTGATATAAATAATATACCACAGAGTAAAATAGCGGAAGACTTATAACAACATAAGTTTACAAACCTTTGAATTTCCAATGTTTACAACCATAAGTTTAGATTATACAAACCATAATAGTAGTGGAGTAGCGGTAGATAACTTTATTACAATACCAAACGATAAGCTCTGCCCAAGAGCTAAACATCTTACTCGTCGTCACATTCCTCGATGACTATCATGCAGCAGGATGCAAAGCATTCCTGCCCATGAGGCTCACCTGCAACAAGGGTTCAACAAACCCTAAGTACAAAAGTATTCAACAAGACTGACCCGATGAAAAAGAGGGGTGGAGACTCAAGAAATGCAGGCTAGAGGGACAAGGTAAGGCTTGTAAGAGATAAGAATTTTTGTAGAAAGGCTTAACAGAAAGTAAAGTCTGCTTGGACTAGCTCCAATTATCAACCAACTTCATTATTAAACCTTAATCTTTGTTCAAGTTGTTACTACGATGATGAACACCGATCGAGTCTTCTTCTCCGAGAAGCAACGGTGATTCGAATCCATTTTCATACCCAGCTGGGACCTAGGTCACTGGAATACCGGAGACTTTAACTCCGATGCACCCCAGATGAACCGTGTTGACACCGTTTTTTGACACGTGTCAATATGGACCGAAAACTGTGCTGATCGGCAAGGGAGTGGTTCTTCTCCAGCGTTGATTCTGAGTTGCCGATGGATGAGTGCCAATAAAGGACATGTTGATCTCGTACATTGCCGATGAAGCCAGAGGGCTGTTGCCGATAGAGATTGAGGCATGGTTGCCGATGGAAAGCGGAGCTGAAGGACATGGAAAGCAGGTCTAAGCCGTTATTGATGGGTTGCCGATGGAATCTACAGGGATGAGGAGCATGCCGGTAGAGTTTTTATCGTAAAGCAATGGATAAGGGAACTGGCGATATTTATGCCATTATTTTATTAGTTTATTTTTGAGTCCGACCTTGGTACGAGTCGTTATTTTTTATTCCTTAGAGATAAGACTTGTTTAGGTAATACTTTGTCATGTCTGTTTAGGACTCATAGTAACAGGGTATAAATATGTACCGAGAGACAATGTAAAGAATAATCATCAATACAACAAACCTATTATTTTTATCTACTTTTCAAACAATCTACTTTTCGGCGACTTCGTCACCAGTACTTTTTCCTTTTCAACGAGTTCTTTCAAGAGTCGACGGGCTACATCAACTTGATCTCCGGCGACCTTGCAGGTTCCGCTTTTACCGAGCAAGATTCAGGCTTTGACGTCCGGGCGTATCGCTGTCGTCTCGTCTGATCTGTTCAACAGTTATCGAGTATCATCTGAGCTTTGACATCCGGGCGTATCGCTGTTGTCTCGTTCAGGTTTTATTCAAATCTATCATCCTTGTCGATTAATAGGTCAAATCGACTGGCACGCTCCGGATATCGATTTTGGGTATTAGCCCGGTGTGTTTGCAGATATAATTTTGCATCAACAAACCGATATACCAGGATAACAACCGCAGCCATATATCACCACATGATACACGTGAGCTCTGCGGCCCAGTGTACCGAGATACATGGGAACTTAAACCCCACAGTAAAACACACTATGACACATGTGGAGGCTCTGGCCCCACTATAGGTCACTCCATGATATACACGGCTCCAACCATCCGTATATCACTTCATGCATGTGGATTTCTCAATTCTCGATATCACCAGTTCACCAACGGACGGGACCCAGGGCATCAATAGACGGAAACACTACAGAGGGACTCCATTCCCAGTGCAAGTTAGCCGTCCGGACTCGATTTATTAACTATCATCAAGATTCCATCAAGAAAACCAATCTCATCTTTTTCATTCTTTTGCCTTTGAACACTTAACTAAATAAGCAGGGCTAAGCGTTACTACTTAACTTTCAAAGCAGGTAACAAGGAATAAGGAAATAAGACAGGTAATGCAATTGGTGGGTTTTCACTCAACTCCTATTACCTAATGCAACATATCATAGCTGAAGCGATAAAACTTTTATAAATAGAATAGGGTTTAAACGCATCCGGGGCTTCCCTTGATGTTCGCGGTAGACTGTCTCAAACTCTGGATGAAATCTCGATTCTTGAATCTGCACTTCCTTCGGATCTGGGCGACAACGTTAACTCTCTGTTAACAGAAGCTATTCGATAATTAATATGCTTTAACATGATGGAATAGTAAACATGATGCTCAATGGATGCATGATCAGATTAAGGGATCGAGTACAACTTTTCTTCACGATAAAGTTGCAAACCAACAAAACTTCGCTTATAAAACTCATTAGGGTTAACTATGCTATTTAAGAAATTAATTAAACACATGAAATAACGTTAATTAAGCCCTAATGACATGATTAAGGTAAGCGCAAACAATTAATTAAAGTACCAAAGGTAATTAGGGTTAATGACCCAAGGTCATCAATCAATCCCAAAGTCAAACAAATCCTATAATGATTAAATTTAATTAAAGGGATTAATTAATTATTTAAAAGGATTAATAAAGGCATAAAAATTAAAGTTATCAAATTAAGCCCAAATTTTTATTTTAGAAAGCTCTTAGCCTAATTAGATGGCAAAACAAATTTCAGAATTAAAAGCCAATTATTTTATTTACTAAAAATCATTGAAGGTCCATTTTTCAATTAAAATGGCTAATTTTAACATATGCAAAATTTACTTAAATTTGGCATTTCATATTTTTCCTAGGTAGATGACATCATAAAGAACACTCACAAAAATTTTCAGAATTTTTGGAGCTATATATGAATTACTATGATTTTCAAAAAAAAATAGCATTTAAATTATTTTCTGAAAATAGAAAAAGAAAATCGGCACAGTACTCCCGCATTGACCGACGATCCGCCGGGAGTTGACCGGCGATTACTCGCTGACGGCGAGGTCTCCAACGATCAGACTTGGACCACTAGGCTCAGCTTGGCACGGGGAGTCGATTGAGGTAGCTAACGGCGCGGCGGGGCGACGGCGGCACCCACGTCGGCGGCCATGGCGGCGCGGCGGAGCTAGGCGCGGCGGCGAAGCTCACCGGAGTGATTTCCGGCGACGGCGAGCACTCGGGCGTACGCAGGGCACTCATGCGAACACATTGGGCCAGAAAAGGAAATCTCTCCTGACCCCTAACTCGAATAGCCACGCGCGCGGCGGCGCTGGCAAGGCATGCCGGCAGCGAGCTGCGATGTCCGGTGGCTACGATACAGCAAGACTAAAATTGATAGCGCAAACAGCTGTAGGAGCTCACCCCGGTGCTGATGCGCACGTTAATGAGGGCCCAGAATGCTTGAATCGAGCTGCGGTCGGCGGCGGTGATGGCGGCGGCGGCGCTCCGATGGCAAGGTCGGGGTCACCGGCGTTCCTGTGGACCATCAAGCCGGCCAAGGTGCGGATAAGAGGTAGGATAGCATGGAGAACACGACAGGATGATTAAAGAGAAAATATTTTCACCCTGTGCGGCGGTCGACGGAAAAAGCTTGCGGCGGCTCGGCGACCGGCCGTGGAGAAGACGACGGCGCGCGGGCAGCTCGGGCGAGGAGAGCAAGCATGAACTAGCTCAAAATGACCGTGAGGATGTGGTAGAGCTATTGGCAAGAGCAATCGGGAAATGATGGCGTGACGGTGGCGAATTCGAGCGGCGGAGCGAAGTCATCGGCGACGGCGGCGGGAAGAAGGAGAAGAAGTCGGCCACGGCTGGCCTATTTATAGGGCAGAGGCGATGTCTGGACGGGCGACACGACGATGATGAACCTTCGCGCGTCCAGGAGTGCACTGGTGGTCAAGCAGGTGCGGCGGTGGACGACGGTGCGCGTTGAGAAGCCGGCGATGGCGGCCGACGATAGGTTTCGGTACTGTTCACAGAAATTACAGAAATGCCATTCGTTTCAAAATACAAATTACTCAAAAATTTATATAAGAATTTGAAAATCTCCAAAAATATTATTTGCATAACTTTTTAAGAGCTACACTTTTCCTTTAACTGGCATCCTCAAATTCTATTTGGATTTTAAAATTTGAATTCAGATTGAAAAGGGAATAAAACCCTAGAAACAAACATTTGAAATTACTTTTGATTTTTCAATAAAACTTGAAAATATTAAAAACTATGAAATGTTTAACTTTCCAAACCAAACCTTTTTCATATAAAAAATTTTCCAAAATTATGAATAATTTTTGAATTATGGTTTTAAAATCAAAAGAGGACAAATGTTGGAAAATTGTATTTTCAAATTCATTTGAAATTTCTTTTGGAAACATGAAAAACTTTATATACCAACTTTGTAGCTCTTGTCAAGATCTACAAACTATATTTTTAGAGTATCTCCAATTTCTTTATATATTTTGAATTAGAGAAAAGGGGGTAAAACTAGGTTTTAGAATAAAGGGTTTTTGAAATAGAATTCAAACTCGATTTGGTTTCTAACTTAATTGGTTGGTTATTAGTGATCACAAACATCATGCAAGGACATTTTTAGGTCATTGACCCAATAATACCCTTGGTTGACCAAGTTGACTTTTGAAAAACCTTTTATAGCATTTCCAATTTGAATTTAAATTTGAATTGCCAGACTTAGAAATAAGCTTTGGAATCCAAATTCAATTTCAAATATGGAAATCATTTTTAGGGTTGGACTTAGACTTATACACTATGCTTGACACTAGTGTAAACACGGTTTACACCTCAAGTACATAGAATATAAACTAAGCATTTGCAATGACATTCAAAAATAGGGTTTTTATTATGTCACGTGACAAAACATTCTAGAAACACAATCAACCTATGAAATGTAAACTTGTTTTAGTTAATGCACATTAAGATTGACTTAAACATGAATGCTTTGTAGTGCATATGATGACATGGTATGTTTTAGTTAATATAACACCAGAGGGGTTACAGAAAAGTCTTGCTCAACAGACTTTAAAAGGTGAGCCCTTGCCGAAGGTAAATCAATAGTTATCCTTAGTTAATTCTTGTTTTAAATAATTTTAGTAGTTTCTTTACCTTAAGTAAATGCCTGAATAAATTCTTTATCCTCTAAAAAAATAATATAATTTTTATATTTATAAGTATAAATAAATTTATACTTACATAGTGCTAGTGTTGCATTTGTGATATAATGCCCCTATGATCTTATTTTTCTTGTGCATGAATCTTTGTGATCATAGGAATATTTCCTCATAAAAGCATTATAGTGTGATCTTGAACATATTTTCATGAATATCACTCATATTCCACACTCTATCCTACACACTATCACTCTGATTCACCACGCATCAAACTTGATCGCAACCAGGATAGGGATCCATGCAGTCAAAGGAGCACCTGGCCGAAAGCCAGAGGCTGGCAGGGTGGACCCAGGGGACCAACCACCCCCAGGACTGGCCGCCCCCTGGCTACGCCAAATCATGCCAATCTTTTTCATGCCTCCCTTTGATCCTTCCAGCATCGTGCCCATGGTTACGATCAAGTTGTTTCCTCGTCACAGACCATGGTAGCACCTACAAAACCCCCCATAGGCCTCTCATCTCCTCACACCAACCTTTTCTCTTCTCCCTCTTACAAAGCTTGCTAAGCTCTCCCACGTCCAAGTGCTAACCATGTCTAGCTATGCCCTCTTGCTGATCAATTCTCCAAAGTCCATAGAAAACCTAGACATAGCACCTTACCAAGAGAGTTCCTTAGTGAGGGAAGAAGCCTGTGTTGTGAAGGAGAAGCCTTTAGCAATCTTGCCGGCACACTCCCATACGCCCGAAGGTGGTGCCAAGAACAAAAACGCTACTGCCCATCCTACCACCAGTGCTATAGGACTCCTAGTGGTAGTGGGCCTAGCAAACATGCTGGTGACAGGTTGGCTAGCAAGGCCAAGGAGGCAGAGTCCTCTGGCACCCTTCCTAGGATTAGGAGGCACTTACCGGTATGAAAACAATGATGACATGGATGATCCTAGCATCCTCACTGACCTCAAAGTCGAGCAGGCTAGCTTGCATGCTGTGTTGAGGGTTTTAGACGATGACTACAAGCAAAGAACACAAAGATTAGGGACCTTAGTGATGATATCAATAAGTTTTTCTTCAAGTTTAACCTTAGACCCAGGAAGGTCGCTGAGGCCCTAGGTGTTGGGCATCTCCTTGAAGATCTTTGGAATACACCTGCTGCACGAGTTTGTTTTAGGCATACTTTCCCTTTTATGATCTTTTATTTTCTAATCATTTTCCTTACAATGTAATGTAACCTAAACTGGAGCAGGCATTCATGAGAGCTATGTTACAATAGCAGTATCATACAAATACATGTCGTGATATAGGGTCAGAGATTCTAAGGTAAGATAGCCTGGCCGCTGCTGATCTACCTTAGGCACCGGATAACACCTGGTCTACCAAGCGTTGCTGGCCTATAGCTCTACTCCAAACCTAGACGAGGGGGATTACAAAGGACGAATGGGACAAGGTCACTCCCCGTCGCCTACCACCTCAATCGTATGAGAAAGTTGCAACTGACAGTAGCCTGGAGCCTAGACACCACATCTAAGCCGTCAACCACTACTCTAGCGTGATATCAAGGCGTACCCATTCCCGAGCTCCTTCTACTAGAGCATTCGCCACAAGGACGGCATCGATCCCGCAAAACAATTTTGACCAAGACTAAATTAGAATAGAACCCATCACCTCAACATAGCTCTAAGTCTAAACATGTATGTATGATATTTAGCATAAAGTTCTTTGTGCATAAGAACTTAGCTCTAATTTCATAACAAAGCTATATTGATAGAATAAGAACAAGAAAAAAAGGGAACTCTGGAATTCATACCGAGATTGATCCCAAAGGTTCAAGCTCTCCAATGAAGCTTGCCATGCTCCAACTAAACTACTACTACGTCCTATAAACTACTAAAGAGATAAAAGTGAGGTAGAGAGGCTCTTGTTGTGTGGTGTGTGTAAATGACGGTGAGAGAGCCTCCTTTTATAGATGGAGTGAGGGGGCTCTTTGTAAAATGCTCCTCCCCACTTGGAACGTACCAAACCAACCTCCCCACATCGGTTTCCCACCTTCCTTATATGAGTGCAGAAACGCCTGACCTTCACAAGGAAGGTGTGAACTGTCTCGCCAAGGCTGGTCCTGATCGGGCTCCAAAGTGGGGTGCACGACCCAACTCGGGCGCGCGACCCTCTTTCGGGACCGAATCGGCCCACACTTGCTGGACGTGCTCCTCTCGGCCTCCTGAGTCGGCCCATGTGGTGCACTCACTGAGTTGGGCTGATTTGATGTGGGGTTTAGTTCATCCCCCTCTCGTCTGGGCCTTGGTTTGATTGGCGACTGGGCCTTCTAAGTCTGGGCCTTGGGTGCACAGTGGACCAGACCTGTGTTGATTCGATGTTGGGCTTTATTATCCTTGTGCTTGATGTGGAGTTTTGTGCCTTCCCAAATTGTGCCATTTTATTATATGTCCTCTTGTAATTGGCTATGTTTCCTGCAAAGTGATAATTCTCCAGTACAAGTGGAACCCAGTCAATAATAAATGTATATGTGTGTAGAAGCATATAGTTCTTCCTTTTTGGGTTATTATTGGTGGTATAAAATCATCGTTAAGGACCACCAACAACTCCCCCAAGCATATCCTTTGCTCCTCCTCGAGCAAAGTTTAGGCTTTTGTTGTTGATCAGGAGTGCTACAATGCCGATCATA
Source organism: Bothriochloa decipiens (assembly GCA_023333625.1). Taxonomy (NCBI): domain Eukaryota; kingdom Viridiplantae; phylum Streptophyta; class Magnoliopsida; order Poales; family Poaceae; genus Bothriochloa; species Bothriochloa decipiens. The sequence continues at coordinate 22,764,260 of CM041639.1, read as the reverse complement.
TTTCAGATGTACCAAGTTTATAACAAAGTTTTCTACTTCAATGCGAATAAATCAGCATGTTATCCACCCTGTTATTATCTCAAAACCAATGGGGCTTTTTAGCTATCTCGAGTCTTGGGTTAATGCTTATCATTCATCCCAAGATCAACCATCTTTCTGGAGGTTTTGAAAGTTTTGTAAAAGAAATTAAAGTTCCTCATATGATTCTCTTGATCGCTCAATGTGTATGATTACCTCACCAAATGCAGAGTAATTGTTGCCTCATATCCTACCACTAAAGCTGAGAGTGGAGTTTTGGGCAGGTATAAAGGTGGGCATACTTGCATCACATGTATTGCTAAGTCAAAAACCGAAACACAAGGAGATACAAGTCACACTTTGATTGAGATGTGAAAGTGTGTGGAATATGAATATGGTTCCTAATTCTAAGTATTTTTGGTACTCCATGCATCATGACTCTCTTTATTGGATGGATGGTATTTTCGAAGGGATATGGGCTATAGGAGTAATGTATATATTTTTTATCTTTTTTTTGGAAGGGTATTGGAATTTTTCTTTCTCGTTGTTTATTTCATCTCTCATGCCCCTTGGCATGGATTCTTTTTTTTCATGCCCTTGGCATGGTTTTTTTTCTTTTTTTAGCATAGCCCATATCCTTTATTGGTATATGAAGAAATTTTTTGAATGGAGAGACATCATGATGGTAATGCGAGGAGTAAATTTTTTGAATAAGGAATGTGTGACTCTCAGTCATTATGGACCGCCAATACGAGCTACCCTCAGTCTTATGGAGCCTAAGGACGACAGCAATTTGAGCCACGGGATTCACCCTGTCTTCATGGTCTATGGTTTTGAGGCCGTCCTCCCCACGGACCTCGAGTACGAATCCCCTCGGCTAAAGGCCTACAACGAGCAGACAAACGAGGAGGCCCTCGTGAACGCCATCGACCAACTCAAGGAAGCTCGAGACGTGGCCCTCCTCAACTTGGCACCATACCAGCAGAAGCTGCGATGGTACCACGACAAGCACGTGCGTAGAAGGGACCTCCAAGTCAGCGACCTCGTCCTCCGTTGATGGCACAGCAACAAGGGCTGCTAGAAGCTAACTCCACCATGGGAGGGTCCCTACATCGTTGCCGAGGTGTCAAAGCCTGAAACCTACGTGCTATCGAACGACAAGGGCGAGACCTTCACCCACGCGTGGAACATCGAATAGCTATGTCGCTTTTACCCCTAGGGCCTCGAGGCCTTGTACATTCCTTGCATTTTGCACATTTGTGGCATCATGAATTGTAATACCCGGTTTTAAGAACAAAACCAGATATACACCATATGTGAGTCTTACGAGTCAATTCCCACATATAGCTACAAGTAAAGGGTAGTATCATTAAATAATGTTTAATACATAACGTACATAGTGTAAAAGAGATATACCCTTGGGTAGCAATCATGGGAAAGACAACTCCGATCTTCAGGTAAGGACTCCACTCCACTGGTTCCAACTGACTGGTTGATCACAAGCCTAAACTTCTGCTGAGGTGGTGGGAAAAAAGCAAGAGTGAGTCCATGTCGAACTCAACAAGTATAGCATGGGGTTCATGAGGCTCAATAAGCTGACACTGGTTAAACTGCATGTAGCTTTTAAGTGTATGTCAAGTTTTAGCATTAGCAACAAGGTAGTGATATTCCCATAACCACATGATCAGAAAAACATGAATAATAAGTTTCACATGAATTTCATAAATAAACATTAAGCAAGTTTCATTAATGATCAACTATTCCATAGATGTCTCCAAGGCACGGACGATATATCAATTTAACTCTGCACAGAGGTGTACACTTTCGCTACGGGTCATGATTTCCAAACACATGGGTTTATAACTCCCAAACACTCGAAAACCACATAAAGCCACTCATAGGTTCGTCTAACAAGTTAGGGCCACAGGGTCATCGGATGTAGGAAAACTCTCCTCCTAATATGGCACATCCCAGTTATACACATACTGAAGAAGCCGTCCTATACCCAACTCATAGATCCTCTAACTCGCTAGAAAAGGTCCTATGAACAACTAGAGCCAGAGCCATATAACCCCCGCAGCTGTACGTTAAGTCCCAGAGGTTCACAAACAGATAGGATCTTAATTAAAAAGGTTTTCTCTTATGTTCATGGCATAGTTATTAACCAAGTTATGGGATCATGCTTCAAATAGAGCACTAGCAGGCATACTACCCAAATGCATAGCCCAAGGTGACAAGGTATTTAGGATTTAATCACTAGGAATTTCTACTTAGGTAGCAAAAGACAAATGCACATGTAATTTAGTGATTATCATGAATAGGTCACAAAGATGGTCCTAAAACTTTACTTGCCTTATGCTTAGATCCTTCTTCAAGTCTAAACCTTTATAGAACTGCTTCTTGATCTTCAACTTCTTCTTGATCTCCAACGCAAAGTTCACCGACTCGACACGATCATAGAATACCACACAAGCATCTATATGATCATACATGAAGTAAACATTTGGACTAAATTAGAACAGTACAACAATCATAGTAAAATAGATTGAAAAACTTTTAAAACCAATCTACACATTACTACGATCAAATAGACGTGAAAAGCACTCTAATACGAGTTAAAACGGAGAAGATATGATTTAAACAATTTTTCCTATAATAATAGATTAAAATAAAGCTTGGTTTTGAAAAGTCTAATATAAATCTAACAGTGATACTAACATGTAAAGTTTGAAATTACGAATCTAACATGACTTGATCGGGTTAAAACGGATTTAAAACAGATTTTATAGCTACACCAAGGTCAGCGGCACTTTTATAAATACTAGAAACTTGATTTTCGAATTAAATAAAGCAAATATAAATCTGATTTTCAAACTGAGCGGGCACTGGTGGTGTGATACGCTGGAAGCTGAGGTTTCTTTATAAAGATTTCCTTGAAGGGGTATGTTCAAATCTAGAGCGTCAATCTGAAAACGGATGGCTCAGAGTGATTGGATGTAAAGGTGTATTTTTCTTTGTATTTGCAGATTTATTTCTACAAAGAAAAACGCCACAAAATAGAGATGATGTCATCCTAATGTAATCGTGATGTTACGAGCTAAGAAGCTAAAGCTAGCAAGGCAAGGCACGATGGAAACCATAAACGACGATGGAGCTAGCTTCGCTGGAATTGGACGAAAGGAACGTTCATATCTCAGTTTATCTGCCACGGTAAGATCACTGGGAGGTTGAGCAGAGGATGGAGGCCTCACCTGAGAAGGGATCACAGACAGGCCAGGGAGCACGCAAGGTTCCGGCAAGGCGGCAGCAGCTTCCTTAACGCGGAGGTTGGCAACAGGGATCTCGATCGATTGGAATATGGCAAAGGACGACGGCAAGACGAGGCTCGGCGAGACAGCTTTTTGTTAGGTGCTGCAAGCAAACGGCGATGTCATGCGGGAGCTACAGAACACGAGAGGTAGATCACGCTCGGCACTTGAGGCATATTACCTTGACACAAGGCAGCTGAAGCTCGGTTGAAGACGCCGGGTTCGAGGAGATGGCGGTAAAGCCGTGATGCATGTGCCGAACACGCAGAGCTTGATCGGTGGAGAGGCAGCACCAGCGACGGAGATGCACGTCGGCTGCGTGCAACTGCTTGTGCTTCCAGCAGGACTCGGCGACTTGCTCACGAGGTTGATGTGGCAGCGGAACGACGAAGTCGAACACGAGGCGGCGGCGCTGAGCTTCTTTCGGCGCGCTTCTTTCGGCGAAGTCCAAAAGGCAGCGCTAGGGTTCAAGATCAACGATAAAATTCTTATTTACCAGGAATTTTCCAAACTAGGGGCTTCTCAAACGATAGTTTTGAAGTGTTTTGCTTAAGGGTTGGGTCCTTATATATATGGCAGAGAACTATCCATGTTTATATCAACTAGTAATATAGTGCTAATTGATATTGCACCATACACTTTTACTAATATGCCTATCTAATTATTTAAAGCCCATTAGTAACTGATGGCATGGGCTTTAGGTGCTGAAATAAATCAGAGACATTATTATTTTCGGAATTAACTAATTTCGTGAATAAAATAATTATAAAAAAGTCCAAAATTGGTTTTCAAGCCAGAAAAAATACTTCGAAAACTCCCAAAATTCGGGGAAAATTCTCAGACATATTCTGAAATATGTGCAAACTAAATAAAGTATTTGAAGCTCATAAGAAGATGTTTTGGAGCATCTAAAAATTAGAATATGCTCATAGACAAGCGGGAATAAGTTCTACAAAAAGTTAGAAAATTTCTAAGAAATTTATAGAGATTGATTGACGGACAAGGGACTGAACGGAGTGATTTTGGGTTACATGAAAAAAGAATTTAAGAAGCTCCCACAGAAAGCTTAGGAAAAGAAGCAAGGAATTTAACTACAAAAAAAAGACATGGATAAGTTGGAACAAGATAAACGACTTACTAAATATTTTGAAATAGATTTTAAATCCTTTTTAATTTGGTTAAAAATAAACATCACAAAAATATATAAATGCACCAGCATGTGTGCACAACCATGTTTCTAAACTTAAATTTTAATTAGATAAAAAATATTATTTTCCTATATTTTATGAGCATAAAAATTCAAATTAAATCATTTGACTCTATTTCTCAAAAGGGTAAATTTTGGGGTGAACAAAAATGGCTTCGATCCTGTACACTCTTTTATTCATGTAAGGTAGCCTCGACTCTGCTCCCTCAGAGTCGAGCCTCCCTCAGAGGCTATAAGGGGGAACCCCCGAAGTCCCCAAAAATTCACACGTTTTTTCAAAACTCGATGTCCTTCTTCTTCTATGCCTTGATGCCTTACTTTTACTTAGTCAAAAACGCCTCAAATCCCTAAGGGTCGAGGGTTATCGAGCCAGGAGCTCGCCTATGCCTCTGCGCTACGGTACCTCCACTCACTCCCTCCTCGAGGGACTTGAGCATGGGTCAAAAAACTTACTAAAAGTATAAATCAGACAAAAAGAGATAAGAAACTCGAGCTAAAAAATACCCAAAAGCATCCGGCATAATGCACATTGTTTTTAAGGGCCCCGGAGCCACAATTTTACCAATCGCAAAAACTAACCTATTATATGGACCTTCTGTCCAAATTGGGCTCACAGGCTAGTTTCTTCTTCCACGTCAACGTCAGGAGGGAGGACCTCAGGTTCCAATAACTTCGCCAGCCAGCCGCTGGGCTCCTTAGCGTTCTTGATCAAGACCCGATGCCTCTCCTCGTTCTCGGTGTCAGTCCTGTTGGGGTCGCTGAAAAATCCATGGGAGACCACCCCCATGTCGTAGGTGAAGCCGGAGTAAGCGACTGGCATCTCCCATTTCACACCAACATGGAGCACATTCCGGACTTGCTCCCTCGCGACGCGACTGAGCTCGTACAACCGGTTGATGAGAGAGGTCCCGCGCAGTTCATCCTCGGCCTCCGCCTCAGGATCAATGCTGAAGTCATCACAGATCGAGGTGATCATGGTGTGGAGTGTGTTGGTCATCCTCGCCTCGGTCCAGTAGGCGTCTTGGAGCGTCTTGGCGCTGTCCTGAGCTTTGGTCAGCTCCTCATTGAGATCTAAAATAAAAGACAGGAGTTAGCCATGGCAAGCATTGCGGCAGAATCGAAAATCCAAAAGCTAAAGGGGATGACTCACCAGCGGTGTGGGTATTGTGGAACGTGTACCCATCCTTCAGCTCGTCATACTCCTTCTTGACCACGCACATGGAGCAAAACGCCTCCGTTTTCTCGAACTCAGGTCTTCGATTGCCTTGTCAGCAAGAGCGATGGCCTCCTCCTTCTCCTAGAGGGTCTCCTTCAGCGACGCGACCTCAGCGGTCAAGGATTACGCGCGGAGGTTCAATTGCCCAATCGAGACGTTGAGGGAGTCGCGCTGACAGGAAGTTTTGGCAAAGGTCACCTCATGCTCCTTGATGCACGACGACAACACCTTGAGCTCCCCCCTCGAGTGTCTTAACCCGACCTCTTGAAGGGGAAAGGTCATCGAGGGCCTTCTGCGCCTCCTCCCTAGCCTGAGCGACATCCTCCTTGGCCTGGTCCACCTCCCCATGGACCGCGGCCGCATCTTCCTTAGCTTTCCTCACCTCCTCCGGAGCCTTGGCCAGGTCCTCCTTCGCTTGCGCTACTTCCGCTTTGGCCGCCTCGAGCTAGTCCTGTAGCAATGGGACCTTCCCCCATCTGCCCTTGGTCATGTGAATGAACTGAGACTTGATCTGGGAGCGTCTCCTCAAATCTTGGCATAGAAAATGCAAGAGTAAGCATCATGCAAAATGTAATTCAACTCAAGGATTCGGTAAATGAAGATCACGTACCACAAAGGCCCTCGAGAGATCTTCACTAGCGACGTTGACAGCCATTGTCATGGCGTGCTGCATCCAAGCCTAGAATTTCTCAATGTGCTCCCAGCGCTCGACCTTCGCTGGGTCGTTCATCTTGAACACGACCACGTCAAGGTCCATTAGGTCCCGGAATTGGAGGACCTCTTTGCCCCAGTAAAGGAGGTCTGCGTCGACCCTCTCCTGCATGTTTGCCATGATGTCGTCCACCATCTTCTATGAGACGCCATGATGGGTCACGTGATTAGCGAGGGTAGGGAATGGCACCACGGCCTCCAATCTAGCCTCTGAGGACTCGGCGTCCCCTGCCGATTGCTTTCCCCTGGAGAAGTAGCCTGGGGCATACGCGCCGGGGCCATACAAGAACACCCTGGCGAAGGATGACTCAGACAGCAATGGCTTAGGCATCATCGCAAATGCCACCACTTCGGGCACCGAGGCCCCTTCTGGGATTGAGTGCCCAATCGGCTGGAACACTTTCTCCCGCGTCGAGGTGTCTTCTTTCACCGGTGCCTTCGGGCGCCACGGGGCTGGTGACCCCGACCGCCGGGTGTCTCCTTGCCCTACGTCCAATAGAGCCTCCTCCTCCTGATGATGATGCAGCGAAGATGGACTTACGGTGGCTGCCTCCTCCTGTTATCGCCGCAGCGGTCTAGAGGCTGCTCGCGCCTCCTGTGACCCATCCTATTGTTGCGGTGGTGGGATCGAGGGTGCCATGACCCCCTACTGCTGCTAATGCAGCTCTGATGGCCACTGTTGTTGCTGCTACTGCTGATGCCCTGACTAGCTCAAAGCCAGCCATTCCGCCTTTCCCTGCTACTGCTGCTGCGGCTGGCTTGATTCCAGCCACTCTTCCTCCTGCTACGGCCGCTCAGGCTGGCTGGAGGCCAGCCGCTCCTCTTCCTACTTTCGTAGATGCTCCCGCTTGCACTGCTCTTCCACTTTGAGTAGCCCCTTCGGCCATGGCTCCCACCTCTCCTGCTAAGGAGGCGGCGCCCTTGCCTCCTAGGGTGCTCCACCGTCTACTCGACAGAACAAGGGGGGACCGCAGCCTCCTCATCCTCGACAACGATCGGGGCACCCTCCAACCTGGTTTGCGAATGACAAGGGACGTCGAGACCTAGCTAGGGGTGGAGGAGGCGGACATTGAGACCTAGATGGCACCTTCACTCCCCGGCCTCTGGCCCCAGCCGGAGTCACCACCCACCACGTCCCCCGAGTCACTCGAGCCTGCAACAAGAGCAGTGCCCATCAGCTTGCCCCGAGCTATGGTGGCCTGGGCTTGCGCTAGCCAAACAGTCTCCGCCATTGACAGGGGTCCTGAGATCACAACTCCAACCGCCACAGCCATCCTTGTGGCCACGTTCGCCTTGAGCCGCTTGGCCGGCAAAGGACTCACTTCTTCCACCCGGCACATGAGCCTGCACAACACACAAAGGAGGAAGCATCTAATAATTCTGCAAACCACAAGAAAAAGAAAGGGAGCTCGGGACACCAAAAACTTACCCCACTAGGATGACGAGCGTCCTTCTGGGTCCCCTTAGGCCACTGAGGGCCTCGAGGCCCCACTCTGAGCCAGACCATTCCCAGATCCGGAGCTGCCCAGGGCTGTTGATGATTCCCTCAGCCCCCATGCTCCGACGAGGCCGCCTGGCCTCGAGTCCACACCCCGTGCATCAAGGGCAGCGCCTCCCGCTCTCTCGAGGCCGTCCGATCCCGGATCCACGCACTATGCACTGAGGACCTGGTTTAGGGCGGTGGCGTGCCGGACTGGCCCCGAGACAAGATCGGTGGAGTCCCACCGCGTGTGTGCTGAGATGATGACATCCCATGCATCAAGGGGTCCATAGGCCTTGTCTCTCGAGACCGCTCCAAGGCTGCCCTCGAGACGTGAGGGGCGGGCCGCTCCAAGACATCCTCCTACGTAAAATGCACGTTAGCACGGGGAGAATCAGGCATGTGGGGGTCAAGGCATGCCGCCACCCCCTCCTCCTCATCATCATCCTCCTCCTCTTCTTTTTTGAAATGGGATTCCTCTATGGGGAGCTTGTCACATTTTTGTTTGGCGCTTAAGATTTCTCTCCTTCCTCTTCTTCTTCTAACTATCTTTTCCCTTCTTCACCTGATGAGCAGTAAAGCGCCTCACTTGGCGATTGGGGTCATCTTCCCTTACTGGGGGCATCGACACCCTGTAGTCGATGTTTCCCTACACGCAATGTAATGACAAACATATAAGGATGAGGCGAAACTAAAAGGAAGCTCGAGAGTAGCAAGTTCAAGTGCTTACCAGGATGATGTGGCTGTCGTCAGGCAGCATCAGGATGCCATTCATGTCCTCCAGGCCGAAGGCATCGGTGACCGTCTCCCTCACCCACCTCACGACCTCCTTGGGGAGCAGCTCCTCGGTTGATATCCGAGACCCCTCGAGCTGCTCGGGCAGCGCCTTGGGTCTCATCTGATCTAGGCGCAGCAGGCGCGCCATCAGTGGGAGGACCCTCTGGCTGTGAAACACCGAGATGACAATCCTCGCGTGCAGCCCCTGCCCATACAGGGTCCTCAGCGCGTCAAGCATGGGGTTCAGCCTCGACTGGAGAGGCTTGGCCATGCCATGCAGCCAATGCTCTGGACACTCCATGATGACACATCCGGTGTAGGGAGCCAGCAGACCGTCGTCATTCTAGAGGTAGAACCACCACTCCTGCCACTTGCTGTGGTTGGAGGTCAGCCCCATTGGGATGTATAGCTCTGCCCTCTTCAAGACCAGGTTGCAGCTGCCGACACGGACAACGCTCCTCCTCCCTGGCAAAATGAACTTGGTGAAATGCTCCCCCTTGAAGAGATGGAGCCACAGCTCCCAGTGCGGCTCCATCCCCAAGTATCCCTCGCACACGACGGTGAAGATCGCCATGTTAGAGATGGTGCTGGGAGAGAAGTGGTGGAGCTCGACCCCATAGAAGTTGGTAGGGCTCGCATGAATTGGTTCGGTGGAGATCCAAATCTCATCTTGTGGAACTTGACGAAGTTCACCACGTAGCCCTCTGGTGGAATTAGCTCTAGATCTCTCCTTGGTGGCACCCTCCATTCTGGCCGATCGGCCGAGGTGATGGGGTGGAGAAGCCTGCCGTCAACCAGTTCCTCCAACTTCCACCTCATCACGACCGATGGGAGCCAGTCCTTCGGGGGAAGAAGGTCGGGTGCCATGGAGGCGGCATAGATCTGCTCGATGGACGGGCACGAAGGGAGGTACCCAATCTCTCTTTCCCTTTCTCTTTTGCAGGACAGCTGCTCTCTCTCCCTCTCTTGCGGTGGCGGCAGCGATGAAGGCAGGAAGGCAAAAGTGGGGAACAGACAGAACCCCACCTCCCCCAATTTATAGTCAGGGTAGAGAGCAATGGTCGGATTCGGTTGAGGGGTAAGTGAATCATTTGCATTTATTGCACCTACCTAACCACTCCCTCGATTCTTGGGACAGGAACACGCGTCGCCCGCTTGGCCTCTAGCTATTGCCCGGTCCACCATGACCGCGCTGCTTTGGCTCTCGCATAAAATGACATGCCCAACGGACGGGAGGAGTAATCCATGGGTGATGCCATCTATGAGAAGGAAAACGGGCCCCAGCCCCACATAAAAACCTTGAGGGAACAAAGGCTATCCCTCAATCAGGGTTCGACAGCCACCCTCGAGTACACGAGTCAGGGGTGATTGAGGGGGAGCCAATACGAGGCCCCACTCGATAACAAACTCTTGAGACCCCCCTCGGACATATCCAAGGCCAAAACAAAAAGACACTCATGGAATCCCCTCGAAGGGAGGCATCGAGCCACCGGCCCCTAACGAATGGGAACGGTATCCATGCGTCAGCTTGTTTAGCTTCAATGAGAGCGCCTCTGCGACCACCGACCGACCCCTATTGAATGGGGCATGAGCTCTCACTTGGATTTCTTGATATTAGCTCACAGAAGACACCGAGACTCGTCCATTGAGGGTAGTACAATGCTCTTGACCTCACATCCGACCAAAAGAATTCGTGGGATGACTTGCCAAAGGCTAGCAAATCCCCTAGCCATGCGAGGCCTAGGGGCTCAACTGCGCTTGGCACCCCTCGATGAAAGAGGGTTGAATACGCTCTGGGGCTCAAGCGCCCAAACTTGCCTCGATCCCGTGTCTAAGACATAGACCCAAGGACCACCCTCGCGAAGGTGTTCCCAGGAACTCCTCGAGGTAGCTGATGGGGCTATGACTCCAGTTCATGATCTTTTAGCCCAACAGGTACTCACCTCATGATCGACCACCCCGAGACCAGCCTCAACGAAAGAGGATGCCGTTTACCCAGAGATCCGACCACACGAATCACCCTCAACAAGGAACATGTGAAGCCCTTAGAAGAGTCTAACTACTCCTCTGAGGCCCCGGGGCTACCCTCGAAGGGTACGCTCGTGCGCACCCTTCAAAGAGCAACGAATGCTATGACCCTCACTTGTAAGCATCAACGTGAGTGACCAGCACTCGCGGAGAGGCTCGGGGGCTACTGTCAAGTACCTAGAAATGGGGGTACCCCAACCCTAAGTCCAGATGGGATAAATCCCAAAACGATTCAAGCCGAGACCTCCCAAAGGCCCTTCTTAATCTAAGCCAGCTACTGCTAAAAGCAGAAGGCCCAGTAACCAAAAACCGGGCCCAGGCAAGCTGGCCCATGAACGGACCAAGCCAGGCCACCATCAACCATTCGACAAGGGGCCTTGAGTAATGGGAGTTCACCCAGGCGAAGACCCCCCACTCGAATGATGGAGGTCCGTGCGGGCGGGCGACCCCCCATTGAATACTGCACCGCTCGATCACCTACCTCCTATACCGCACCCCTCCACCTGCTCCTGCCACCCCCCGTGGCTACAGTGGTGATAATGATGGGCAAGTACAGAGGTTAAGTCTAACTTTTATTGCCCATCCTCGGGGAAATGTCGTCTCGTACAGACCACTATTCCTCCATACTAAGCACTGTGCCCCGTCAGGCATCCACTCAAGACATAATTGTCAACATCCATACCAAGATTCTCGGGGCTCGTTGTTATCCACACGGTCTCGAGGACCCCTGGGTACCCCTCAACTCAAGCTCTCAATGGCCCCGATCAGCGATCCAACCACTCCTACATGTCATCTACTACAAGTGATACGCCCATTGTAGAAGCTCACGTCTTTCACCACATCACTGAAGCATACTAGCATCTTCATCAGGACCGGTCAATCATCGACTTCGTCATGACAGCTTGGGAGGGCGAATCTCATCATGAGTCACGTCACTCAGGGCTTGACTTCACTTCGGCGCATGCCTCTATAGTACTCTCGACATGATCGGCATCACCCCTCGACGTCACTGCTTACGCCAGCCCTTGCAGTTCCATTAGGGTTTCTTGTACACTCATGCCCCTCCTTGGCCTATAAAAAGGGGCACTAGGATAGCTGAAAGAAAGGAAGTGAACTTATTAAAACTCACTGAGCCTCATCCTGCCCACTGCAGGGCATAGGACTACCGCTGCTAGACTTTGGCTCTGCTCTCCATCCCCATTCACACATGCTCGCTTGTATCTCCCCTGTACAAGCACTTCGGTGCAAGATAATACAAGACATCTCCCCTTGGATGTAGGGCCTTCTCTTGCCTAAACCAGGATAAATCATGTGTTCTTCTTGCATCACCATCCAGATTATGAAGCACGTAGCATATAGTTACTTGTTGGTGATAGGCCCCCGGGGTCGTGACACTGACATCTTTGATAGTCTTCGGGCAGTCTCTTGATAACGCTTCAGCGCAACTGCCTACATTGAGTCCCTTTATGGTGGACGCAATGACAACGTCATCAAAGATGCTCGACAGCTGCGCCTTAAGCTGGATGATGCGCTTGAGGTATTTGGCCAGAGGCTCATCGTCTGGTTGGAAAAACAGTAATGGTACTAGCATTGTTTTTTATCAGTTTGAAACCCTTGGAATGTTCTAAGTAACTCTGCTTTTGCCTATTGCCATGATGAAATTGACAATGGTTTTAGGGACATGTACCAGTCTTAAGCAACATCATCCATCGCTAGAATTAGTGACTTCGCCAGGATGTATTCGTTCCCTCCGACTGCATGAATTGCTGCTTCGTAGCTTGTTAGGAACTTCATTGGGTTCGATCTGCCATTGTACCCCATAATCTTCGGTTTATAGCTGGCTGGAAATGGGTAATGTTGCAGTTCCATCGATAATGGTGAAGTGACATCTATCACCTAGAGACTATTACTTGTTAGGTTACCATGCGATGGCCATAGTTGGGATCTGTCGTTGGATTGCAATGAATTGATTTCATTCTGCAACCTAGCTTCCTCTTCCTACGCTCGCTGAACGGCTACTTCAGTGGCTGATTCTCTGTTCTTTGCCCTTAGCGCTACTGCCAACTCATCTCCTATTGTTATGATGCCTGTATTTTTTCCATGTGCTCATCCAATGCCTTGAGTAGCTTACCATGCTTGGTGTCATGTTTGTTGTTTTGATTTTGACCTTTGATGTCATTAGCATCTTGCCGTTACGATGGTTTGCTTGCACTGGCTACATTGGTATTTGGTGGAATCAGAGCGTTTCTTGTGACCACACCAATGTTGTTTGGTGATGCCTCCATCCCTGGTGCATGTTGTATGACCACTGTGCCTGCTGCTATGGCTGTCTCATCTGCTATTGTTCTGGTATCTACGATTCCCACCGCCGCGCCTGCTGCTGTTTCGGCTACTAGAGCATTAATCAGATTGGCACCTTGTTTTGAGGTTGCACCGGCATGCTTGGATGTGCCAGACTTCATCTTGCCCTTTGGTGGCATTTTGTGATCGGGCTACAACCACGGTGGGTGCTACTGTTGGTGAAAGCGAGAAACCGAGTATCCCTCTTTCGCCGAACCAACTTAAAAATACAACAACCGAATCTATATTCACAGTAGTTTGATATGACAATACATGACTTGCCTCTCTACTCATGGGGGAGGGGCTATTTATAGCGGCCGTAGACCTTTACATTTCTAAACTACCCTCCTACCTACCACACATGCCGAGCACATTCTCATGAGGTCGAGGGTAGTCTTGTCATAGTACCACGGGATGCCCCTAGCTGCTGAACCACTAACAAGACTTGGCCCACCTAGCAGGCACCTGTTGGCATACGTCATCTCTTCATGTCATCCCCTGTACCAAAAAATAAACAATACCAAAACTCCATCGCTCAGCACCAATACGCTATATCGGTTTGGTGATCCCCCTTCGCACCAGGAACAATCCCAACGGAAACCACTCTGCCCGAACCGATACCTTCATTCAGTGAGGTGATCTATTCTTGCACTAGTTGAGCACACACTACCGATATCAATCAGGATTCAGCGATATCATCCTGTTGATACCGATACAAGATATCGGCAATTTGCGCGCCGTATTCGGTGATGGAGTACCCAATTGGCAGGTGGGGGTGGCCAGGGTTTCCCTTGCCCCAACAGTAAGATCCCAGGGAAACCTAAGGACCCAATTGAAGGTGTTAAATTGAAACCTCCACTATGCTCCAACTGGGGCTATCTTCTTGATCCACCCTTCATTGCCAAGAAGGAGATCCAGGCCTACCGACCATTACCTGTGAGATTGGACCACAGATCTTCCATAATATCTTCTATTACCTTGGATTGGGTGTCAACATCATGGCCAAGGTAACTTATGATAATCTGTTAGGGGGCCTTTGCACCCCACATTTATTCGTTTGCAGATGGCGAATCAAACAATTCGGTTCCCTGAGCAACTGGCAAGGGATATACTAGTCAAGGTTCAAGATGAATACGTCCCTGCCGAATTCATCATATTGGACATGGGGTCTAACAATGAAGTCCTTGTCATCCTAGGAAGGCCATTCCTCAACACAGTTAATGCTATCATCTATGTGGGATCTGGCCAAATTCATTTCCAATTCCCAGAAAAGAAGGTAAAATATCCATTCAAAGGTTATAAAGCTAACATGCAGGTAAAGGACGAAGAACCAAAGAACAAACCTTGCTACTACCCACGCCGAAGGAACAACAAGAAAGTTGAAGTGGACAAAAAGGCCAAAGTAAAGAAGGAAGAACTCGCTGAACCATAAGGCAAAGGTAAGCTAGTGTGGCGGGAGAGAGAGGTGCAATCATGGTCCCCATCTCTGCGACCAACCAAAGCACCCAAAGAATGAACAAGACGGAGAGGTCCTGCTCTACAAACCTAAAACATGGAGCCCTTGCTGGTAAGGTAAATTAGTATTTATCCCATATTTATTTTTTGCATCTTAATTCTTACATTTTAAATTGTTACATCCTTAGTTTTTAATTCTATATTTTTCTTTCTACAAACATAGTTAGCAATAATAAATAAAACCTTGAGAATAATTGGCAATAAAGTTTTAAGCTGCTGGATCACCTAGGGTGGGGTCGACCGACCCCACCAGTGGGCCTACACCTGCTCTTTTCATTTTGGCTCAATGCATTGATCCTTGCTCTACACTGGGGTGCCCTTGGGGCTCTCAAGTGGGGGTTGGCGGACCCCCACCTTATCCCCTTTTGCAGTCTGCTATCTTCCATTTGCCATACCTAAGAATCCTATGCATGTCACTCCAGCCAAAGTCTAAAAGGAAATGGTCCCTTGCTTTATTACTTTAAGCATGAGATGCTCTTTTTCATGTTGGATGCTTTGGGGACCATACCACTGGCTCAAATTCTGCAAAGTGGTCACCTAGGCATGCTCTAGTGCTCCCGTGGTCCATGGAAATCTCCTTAGACATGTCTCCACTTTAGCCATTCATCTTTTCTCTTCCACAAAGCACTAGGCAAGGGAATCTCTGAAAAGCACATCACTTTTGGTCCATACCTAGCCTTTACTTTACCAGACACTTGATTGCACACTGTTTAAAGTGCTAGGGGCATAGGATGGGGGTCGGCCAACCCCCACTTTAGACATTTTCTGAAAAGCCTCTACAGTATGTTGCTAGATTCGCTGCTAGGATTCAAATTCAAATTTAAAAGTGCTTATGGGGGGTCGGCTGACCCCTACCTTTGGGGTCCACCACTTGCCCTTCTCCCCCTATAAATTCTTTCCTTTGTTGCAAGTTCTCTCTCTAGTTTAGTTTAGTAGTAGCCCTTAGGAAGAGCTTGGTTGTCTCATTTGTGCAGCAAGATGAAGAAAGCATTTCTCCCCGATTCACGTAGTCCATGGGAGGTGAGAGCTCTTCCAAAGGCTCTCACCACTCTGATGAAGGAGCTCATGGGAGAAGAGATGAGGAAGAGAGCTACCACCCGATGGTACTCTATGAGCCTCCACCAAGTGCAATATAGCCCGAGAGCAACCTCGAGCTAAACCAAGAAGAGCTACAAAGGTACAACATCCTTCATGGAAGCATCTTCAACCACATGGGCATCATTGACCGGTCCTCCTGGACTGCACAATTATGAGCAAAGAATTCAATGATGTCTTTATTGCAATTTTGGTTGGGGAGGTTTTTGTCAAGTTCCTAAACTCAGTATAAAACTGCTTACCCAAGAATTTTTGTGCACCTTAAAGTTAACAAATGATGGGGTAGCCTTTCGCATGTTTGGGCAAGAGTATAATTTATCTTGGAGCCTTTTAAACACCTCTTTGGGATGTGATCCTGATTGCAATCTTGATTTGGACATCACCACTCATGGGTTTAATAAAGTTGAGTTTTGGATATCAATTTCTGGATCTGATATTTGCTCTCACCCTGTAGTTTTCAAAATCCATAATCCAACCTTATGCTTCCTTCATTACTGGATTAATGTTACTCTTTTTCCTGGCTTTGGATGTAGTACTTTAAAAGATAGTGAACTTAAACAACTCTATGCCATGGTACACAAAATTAAAGTCTCTCCTGTCAAACTGCTAGTGAAATTTTGGCTTTGTTCTTTTGACTTGAAAGACTGATTTACTTCATGTCTTTCATTACTCGTATAGCCAATAGATGGGTTTAACAGAATCACATGCCTTTGTGTACATTACCTCTGCTAGGGATGTTATAGATGAGAATGTCTTTATTAATTATAATGTGCTCAAGAGAGGTCCAAGAGGTGGACTTAAAATTATATATCCTAGCCACACAGTCGAGGTCCCTCTCCCTTGTGAGAAACATCAGCTGTATAGGCTTCATACACTAACCATCAAACGGATCGAGAGGCAAGAGGCCAAAATGTTGCAGAGATGCATAGGATGACAAGAGGGATGTCACGAGCTGCTCAGATGAACCAGGCAGGCCCCTCATGCCCTGCAAACAATACAAGATGAGGAAGCACAACATTGGGCGGGATGGTTCCAATACTATCCACCACCACAGTGAGCAAGAGCCAAGCTTGCGGAAGATCCTTGTTGGCGGTCCTTAGAGCCTATTTTCTACCGTCAATATGTTACTAAAATAAATAGTAGGTAGGGATTTAAACTAACATTTCCACAAGTTCTAGTGTATACTTGACTTGCAGGTGTGACATGTGGAAATGCACAAAAACCATAAAGAAAGCAATTCTGGAATTTGTATTCAAAGAAGGCGCAACCAAAAGAAGAAGAGAAGCCTACCTTCATTAGCATTTTGGGCCCAATCATAACCACATCAGAGGTCTAGGCCCAGAGACGAACCGACCACGCAAAGGCGGTGGCCGGCAGGCCCCACCAAGGGATCAACCGCCCCCGAGACCGGCCGTCCCCCTAGCGGGCCCATCTCGGGCCTAGTTTCGATAGGCGGTTCATAGGCGGTTCCCCCACGTCAGTTTCACCTACTTCTGTATTTGTTTATGCCAAAACCATCCTAGTTAGACTATAAAAAGAGAGGGAGAGCTCCCCTCTTTAGATTAGTTTTAATTGTAGAGCAAGGCAAGAGCTAGCAAGGAGAGCTTGTCTCCTTGGAAGAAGAAGAACACCTTGGTATGAGTACAATGCAGTTCTCATCCAAGTTCTCTTATCTTGTTTATATAGCAATGCATATGAACTAGAGTATAATCTTGTTCATGTTATGAGCATGATATATGAACTAGCTATAGTTTATGTGTTATGTTCTTGACATGTTCATCGTTGTTCTACACCGTTCATCGAATTAGTATGAATAGAGGAAGAACTAGGGATGAGGTGATGGTTCGTCGTTCCTTCTCGGTTGCTCTTAACCTAGCCTGTCACTCCGAAGGGGTGGGGTCCATGGGGGTTAGGAGTTGTTTCTGAATACATGGGCGTGGTGCCCGGGTATGCGGAGATCGGCGGATATGTCGGTGCCCCATGGACAGAGGGGTAGGTGGGCAGGTGGTGATAGCCCTATCCATCCTAAGCACTCCCCCACGTTTGGGTATTGAGTAGGGGTTCGTAAAGTCTCTATCAGCTGGCAGACCAACTGCGGGGATCTCCTTGTCATCCCAGACTTAATCCAGATGGAAGACATGCTAGTTAGATGTTTACTAACAGTTCTTTGCATAGTAGTATAAGACCAATGCCTGCTCCGCTAGATTTATTCTTTTATTCTTTGTTGCTCTTTTATCTTTGAGGTTGGCTCAGATGTGTGTCCACTATCTTTGAACTATGATTTATCCCTACCTATGCTCTGTGTACCTATGCATTCAATAAGTGATCATGTTTATACCAAAGCTAGATGCATTCGCCTTGCCCTCCTTTGGGAAATTATAAATACGACACCCCTAAATACTCATGGGTTGAAATGCTATAATGATAGTTCCGTACGCTTGAGGATTTACTGTAAATTCATACTGAGCTATCATGATTGGTGTACCTAAGTACCATTACTTAAGGACTGTAATTCTTGTGCACCTCATGGCGCTAAGCTATAGTTTTGCATATCATAAGTAATGATGGTTAGGAAGGCCAATCAGGCACTTCTAACTGTTATTACCAGACTGCATTACCTTAGCTGGCGTTGTTAAGGGCCGAGAGTTACTCTTCTGATGTAATGGTGGTTAGGGATGCCAACACACTTTTCTAGTGTTGTTACTAGGGATGGGCTTTTAGTCTATCTTTTGTAGTGACGCTAAGAAATGCCAACAATCCTCTCCCCCACTAAGGTAAGTATTCTATCTTAGCATTTGCATTTTAATTATTTATCTTATTGCATATAAAAAAATGAAAAGTTTAAAAATACCAAAAATAATTATTTGTTTGTTTTTAGTAGTACCTATGCTGCATGTATGTTTTTCTCCTTATGGAATGATGAGTAGTTGCTTTCACTAGTACAGATATGACCTACCATGATGAACTGCTTTTGTCACAGTAGGTGCAAAATTCATCACTATTTTAGTTCTGTGATGAATCTATGACCAAAACACCACCGTCGTAGAACTTGCGTCACACATATGTAGTTGTGATGATCCTTGAATCATCACGGAAACCTACCTTCGATGAACAACATGTGGACGTCACGGAAGTTTTTTGTATGCGTACATTGATGGCGTAGACGGCAGTTAGGCGCCCAGAAGGCCGTTTGGCACCCATGGCGGCCGTTTGGCTGACATGGCGTGCTTAGGGTCTTCCATGTTTCAGGCTCCTAGAGGACCACGTGTCTGGACACTGGTGAACTACATGTAAATTTCTTATTGGCACAGGTTGCGTGTTACCATTAGATCATTTGTCTCTCTTTTATTGGACCAGCTGTCATTTATTTATTTGTTCATGTGTCAATTTTTTATTGGCACACATTTCGCTTCCTTGTTATCCCACTTCTTAGTGCTTCATTGGTCCATCTGTCTGGTTTTTATCTGTACATGTGGCCATCTCTCATTCTGGCACATGCCATTGTGCCTTACATCCACATTTACTTTCTTAATCCACCACATGGCTTCACGAAATTCAACCACGTGTTGGGAACTTAGAAACAGACGTGTCGTGCCATGGTAATTGCATGTGTACAGCATCGATCCATTATTAATCAACCACGTGGGCTGCCCTAGATCACCCACAGTCGACATTCATTTCATCACAGAAATAAGATGGAATCATCCGAACACCCATTCAAAAACATCACAGAAACTAATTTACATTTCACACTATGCAGCATACCGCGACAAGAGTTTCACCACAACAAACTAGCATGAGTCCACACATCAAACTGGCACATACTGATACACAGGTCTGCACATCAAACCACAAAAGTTATCAACATCAAGGCCACAGCAGTAGTAGACCTATAGTCAATTACCAGAAGAAATGGCGGCAAACAATTCCTCATGGAACTTCCTGTGCTGCTCTTGTCGCTGTCTCTTGTAATCCCCAAACTCCATCACAATCTTCTATGCCTTCATCTTCTGTTCAACTAGTTCCTCAACTAGGGTAGCAGAACTAACCTGTTCCTCATAAAGCTTTTGTCAAAGCATCCTCTTTGCCAATGTATCTATTATGGTGGACCTTGTCTGGATACCAGCATTCTTCAGAAAAGGGATGTTGCTGATGGGTGTCGGGGACTCATTCTTTTTGTGGGGGTCACAGATGACCTTGCAAACAACATTAGCACTAGTCATTGGCTCCCCCTTCAACAACACATGCGGCTTGCAGACTTTCCATAGCTACTTGTGTATGTTAAAGCATTAAACTTTAGGTAGCAAATAGTGGTATAAAGGTAGCTGATAGTGGTAGAGGACTTAAATTGAAATCCCAGGAGATTAATCCATAACAACTAATGCATAGGTATTGCACAACATATTGATGATAGGGAACCAATAGAGATTACATAAGCATAATGTTCAGGTACAGTATAGATAGTTGTATAATTGCAAATTTCAAGTAAATCAAGAGAACATACTTACAACAGCTTCTTTTGCAGCATCGCTAAGGCCTTTCTTCTTACTGGTATGGAACTCCTTGAAGAATTCTACAGCATTAACATCTGCATCAGATCCCTCCTATTGTTCATCAAATCCTTGATATTGTTGTGCGGCCTTCCTCTTGTCCTCCATCTGTTCATATTGCACATGGGTTTCAGTTCATATATATACAAAGTCCCAGTAACAATACAATGAAACCATCACTTACAAATTTGTGGAGCTTGATAACATAGCATTGAGACCCTGTAGCCTGATGGTACTTAACTTTTGCACGGTTTTGCTTATTCATCATAGATACATCCTGTAATGTTATTGGTGTTACACTGCAGCACAAGTAGACCATAGCAGGAATAAACAGGCATTCGATGACTTCATTTGCACCTTGTTCTTTGCACTAGACCAAGATTTGACAAGGTCATTCCACTGCTTATCATTCACGCACTAGATAGGAGAGCACGTCATGATCTGATCTGCAGAGACTTTATTGTAATAGAGTTTCTTCAACTTGTAGCGTTCCTACCTCACAGCACACCTAAACACATTCCAGCAAGCATCTCTCATTGGTGGGTGATGCTGGTCAAATGCGAGCATTGTTTGCAGTAGTGTTAATTCAAATTAAATTAGTTTCTTAGTTGCTCAAGGCACACTTGAATGTAAACAAGGGGTAGCAATGCATACAGATAGCTTAAGCAAAAAATTTTCAAAATGGACCTTGCCATCAGGTGCCTTGTGTAACATCCCTAGAAATCTAAATACCAAAATCACAACCAACAAAAATTTTTCTAAAATAACCTATGGTTGGTGAGTGTCATATAGGAAGACATCCAATAGTTGCACAAGTAGCACCTAATGTTAGCATGAGCATTTGCATTTTAATCCACAAGTTTGATTTGCTTCTTATTTGATTTTATGTGGTGCCTAATAAAATCAAATAACCTTTCTATATATATGTATATATATGTGTAACTAACATGTGCTATTAACTTTGGACATGGACCCCACATTCCCATGAGACCCTAGTACACCTAGCATGAGGTTGTGCCATGGTCATTAACCTCTATGCACTAACATGATCATGGCATGGTTTAGTGTTTGGGAAATAGAAAGATAAAAGGGAAAAGAAAAGGAGAAGAAATGGAAAAGAGGCAAGCAGCCCAAGCCCAGCTCGGCCTGCTGGCCTTGTACGCGCCGTGGCCCAGCTCAGCAAGGCAGCCCGGCCAGCTCCCCTGCCTCGTAGCCTAGCAAGGCCAGCCTGTTTCCTTCTCCCATGGCCCAGCCGTCGTTGCACCGCACCGGCCTGCTACCCCCATCCTGCACAGTCGGCCCAGCTAGTCAACTGGCCTAGCAAGGCGACGCCCATGCCCGCTCGGCCGCCCGATCTCGTTGTCCTACGGTCCATGAAGCTGGCCGGCCCAGCAAGGCCGTCTAATGCACCACGCGCTCGCGCCTCCCTGATGAGCCGCTGCCACATGGGCCCCGCTTGTTAGCCCCTTCCTTTTCCTTTTCTGGCCACAGGCGCGTCACGTCTGTCATTCCAGAAGTGGCCATGGCGCACCCAGCCGTCCGCCCATGCCCGTGCCCATGTGGATGCATGCCACGTGGCCAGCCGTGCAGCACCGGTGCCCTAGCGCCCTAAATACATAGCCGCGGGTGTATCCCGGCCACTCACGAGCACCGCCCCCATCTTCGCCGTCCATGCCACCTTGGCCATGGCCGCCCGACTATAAAAGGTCCCTAGCCTGAGCCTTAGTGTTTCCCATCGCCCCAGCCGCCGCGAGGTAAGTCTCCACTATGCGCCCAAGTGAAGAGAAGGCAGTGAGAGAGTGAAGAAGAAGGAGAGCCAGAGCATGCCGGTGTTGTCGCGGCCGCCGGACTTGAAGACGACGCCGCGGTCGCCTTCGGCCCCGACATGCCACAGCATCGCACGGTACACCAACGCCTACCATCACGCGCGCCAGCCTCCATGCGACCTGGCCCCTCCTCTGTGCCATCATGGAACAGGGGAGTTGGAGTGAAGGATCGTGCGTTGCTACTGAAGCCACTCGCCGTAGGAGCCCCGGTGACCCCGTACGACTACGCCAGCTGACGTCGCGTTACTTCTAGTTCCCCGCATGCACCTTACCCGAGCCCGGCCACCACCGATGCACCACGCAGGTGAGAAAGCTGCCGCTCTCGCCCTGCTCTGCCATGGCCGCCGCTAGAGCTCCGCCATGTTCCCACGCTCCGATCATCTTCTCATTTCATTAGCTCCGCCATCCTCTCCGTGCCAGTCTAGAACACCTAGATGGCAACTTCTTGGGGCCTGGTTTGACTCTAGTGAGGCCACGTGATTTTGCAGCCTCGATTGCCAGAGCACCCGGCCGCTGGAGCGCCGCCGTGGCATTCACCACTGCGCGCACCTCCGCCAAGACCACGGTAGGCCGTGCTAAGTAGCTCAAGGAGATCCTAGCTTCTCCAATCGGTAGGGAAAGGAGAAGTTGGTGGCCCAATTGAAGCATCGCCGTAAGATTTCACCGCCAACGCCAACCTCCGCTGCCGAGTGCCTCACTATCGATCGCCCGCTGGGAGCTCCCTTTTCCCCAAATTGAGCACCTAGACTCATTTGCCTTGACCTCACGAACCCGTTGCGTGACTCAAAGCTGTCTCCCATGCACCACAGCGCCCTGCAGCCGTGGCCTCGCTGTCTGCCGCCGTTGTAGCACGCAGGCAGGTGAGCCAAGGAACCGTGGCCCTGCTTGGACTCCAAAGCCGCCCTCGCATCACCACCGTGAAGCCGAAGCGCACACTAAAGCCACTTTCTTGCGTCGAGGAGCCCTATCACCACGTCGTCGTTGCTCATGCCACCGCGGCTCGCTTGCCAGCCAGCCAGCGCACCCGTGGCTCGCTGTGACTCTACAGCTGCCACCACCAAGCTCCCATGATGCCTTGGCCGTCCTCCTACCATAGCCCAAGGCACCAGCGTCATCGTGCCGCTCATCGCCGATGGCAGCGCCGCTGTGCCTGGCCGTGCGAAGGGGAAAGGGGAAAATTTCCCCTGCCCTATGTGGATCGCGTCCACAACGTGGCCACCATGGACCAACAGAGGCATGCCACGTGAGCCCTCTGCCTTTGGTGCACCATGGACCAAGTCCACGCAGTCAAAGACGTAGACCAGCCCATTAGGAGCCTAGGTCCACCACGTGGATGCCCAACTGACCGCCACGTGTCCGGGCCGGCCTGGCCTAACCCGACCCATATTCGGTCCTGCCCGAGCCCATCCAGGCCTAGTCCAGGCCCGGTCAACATTGACCATTGACTGGTCAATGGTTGACCATTGACTGGGTCCCACCTGTCATTGACCATTGACCTGGGACCCACCTGTAGGCCACTGGTTGACCTGGCCCCACATATCAGTGCTGATGTCAGCTTGATGTCAGCGTGGCGTCAACCCTGCACCCTTGCTGCTGGACCCACATGCCACGTGGACCAATCAGATCACGCCACGTGTTAGCTGTAAATTAACTGCCCCTTTCTCTGTTTTAGAAAAACAGAATAAACTTCAGAAATTCAAAACTAATTCATACGAACTTCGAAAATTATGAACCAAGTGTCCAAATTTTCATAAAAATGAGCTCTACATCATAAGCTTATATATGATTGTATTTGGAGTTATTGGATTTCATTTGGTTCTTTCTGATTGATTTAAGATCATTATGTCTCGATTTCATATACTGTGAAGGAGTTGTCTGAAGAGGAGGACTAAGGAGCGCACCAAGGACTTGAGTGACAGCTGAGGTGCCACACCCCACCCAACCTTGTAGAATCCCACTACGCATGACATAATATCTAGTTTGCTAGTGCTTTATTTATGTATATCATCTGATGATAGGTTGCATGATAGAATTGCTTGATGAGCCTTTACTTTGTCACAACCTTACTCCTGCACACCCGCTGATAGGCTAGACACATGCTTATTTACTTATGATGCTTTACTTCTACTACGCTTATATCTATGATGTGATGCGTGGTGGAGAGTATGGTATGGTATATGGTTAAGGCACGTGGTGCCACTTTACTTGGGGACAGTGCTGTGTGTGTCTTCAGTGTGTGGTGAGGGTTTGAGTCGATCAGACAGGATTCAATGATGAGCCATGAGGGCGAGTCTAGCCGGGGGGTGTGTTCTGGGCATCCCTATGAGAGGTATCTATGGCGGATACATTGTGAGGTATATGGTGATCCCGTGGGTGAGAGCCTTCGTGGAGTGAAGCCTCGGGTAGAAGGTGCTATTTTAGCACAGACTGTTTTAGTCCCTATGAAAAGATAATCCTGTCTAATCCCCCTAGGACCCGGTATCTCTTGAGAACCGAAAACTTGGGACCTACGTGCTCACCGCTTTCCCCTGAATGGGCAGGGGCGGATGTCTGACTAACTAGGATGGTGCCACTACTACTAGGTTGTTAGCAGATAGTGTCGGGAGGTATGGGCATTTGGGACCCACACCCTCCTTAAAGCCGCATAGTTACCTTGGTGGCCCGGGTAACCACGCCTCACAGTCTCAGTGTGCCGGTGGTACTTATCCGAGATGTCCCAGTACTAAGTGGTTGGGTGGCATCGCACCGGTTAGAAAGTAGCCAAAATCAGCCTAGCTGGAGCGCATCACCGACAATGGTGATCTTGTGGTTACGGGACTACATGCTCTGCAGAGTTTTGAATCTATATATAGTCCGCGGCCTCGGTATGGTCCTTCCCTTGACCTATGCTTCTCGGGAGTAGTGAGATGTTCCTTCTATTGTTCCCCTGGTGTTACCCTTTCGGCTATGAGCCGCTGAGACAGGCTCTGAGAAGGAGTTGGACCTGTTGACTGAGTGTGAGAGTTTGAGATGTGTGTGATGGTTTTGGGATGTGGTGGATATGTGGATGAGATGGGCTAAAACTTGATGAACTATATTTATAATATCGGTCACTATTTGCATAGGAAACCACAGCCATATATTAGGCCTCTTTGGATTATATCCTCTGCATCCACCAAAAACTACATAGCAAAAGCAAAGCATAGGGTGGGAGATGTGGCTAGTACAAAACTTACTAAAAATTTGGATACAGGTTTGGATGATGGCTTGTTGACGCCCCTGAATGATGAAAGGATTAGATGGTCTCATGCCTACGCTCAAGATGGTGCAAGATGATGCTTCCATGATATCCTGTCTACTTTCATAGCTGTTTTGAAATGCTAGATACTCTGATGGTTCCGCCATGTGGCGATGTAATAAATTCTGTAAACCCCTCTGTTGTATTCTTTTTTTTGATGTATGGCTTTGTAATCAACTGTTATCAGATAATTGATGATTTTACCTCCTAGGCTATCATTATATCCTTCATTCTGTGTATTTTCCTTTTGTGGAAAATTGAGGATGTTTCAGTTGGTACCAGAGCCATGCTTGACCCTAGGATGAGACCCATAGGATTAGATGATAGATTAGGAAATCTTGAACCACTTTCAGTTATATACTGACCTTGTATAACGCTCTTATGCTTGGCTAATCTCCTCTCTTACTCACCTTCTAACTTCTTTCCCAGCTCTCTACGCAGATCGAGAGCTTTGTGGAGATCCCCTTCTACGAGAAGTAGCAGCAAGACTACACCATGGTCCTGCGTGAGATGCTCTAGCACCTTGGTGTCCCCAAGTCAAACTGTCACTAGATTTGCCACCGCAAGAGAGGACCCAATGGACCAGAGGATTGCTGTGTGGTGACTATCCAGATCATCGAGTGCAAGGAGGTACCTACATAGAAGCCTTTCATCATCTGTGAGATGGATAGGACTATCACCAACATCGCACAGCTTGCTGCACCCGCCGCCCTCTGGATCATGATGAGAGACACCTAAGAACTCCTCAAGATAGGACCGTTCCGCCTGCTACCCCAAGCCCTTGATCTCTCCAGAGGTGACATAGATCATTGGGCCGAGACCGAGAGCATCTGGGGTAGAGAGCATGATCGCACGCTCAGAATCATAGGGGAACACATGGTTACCTAGGACAAGCTCATCCTAGTGCTAGAAGGTGACAAGCGCTACTACAAGCATCAGGTCACAGAGCTGGAAGCAAAGGTGAAGGCCCAAGAGGAAGAGTTGGCCAAGATAAAGAAGTGGAGCTGGTCCAACATGGCACACCTTGCTAGGTACATGAAGGGATGTGTGTATCTGCGTGATGTCATGAGGGAGACGCTGGAGAAGTGGAAGCACTCCGATGCCTATCGTATCCAGCAGTACGAGTAGGTACAAATGCAGCTGCCTGCCCACAGTCACAAGGGGCCTCTCACCGAGAAGTTCAAGGTAGGGTCCACCAGCCCAAACATGGATGCCTACCCCGTGCCCGAGTCAGAACCTACTCCAGAGTGGGAAGAAGCCCACAAGTATGTGTAGAGGATGCTCAAGACCGACGCACAGTGTAACACCCCGGCCCAGGGCTTAATAGGATTAATAGGATACTCATACTAAGAAGTTGCAACTTCTTTTCTGGAAGCTCATCACTAAAGAACTCTGAGGTTAAGCGTGCTTAGCCTAGAGCAATTTAGGGATGGGAGACTGATCGGGAAGTCTTCCCCGGTGCACACGAGCGAAGACAAAGTACGCAGAAAAGACTAGTGTTGGTCTGTGAGGGCAGTCTATGTCCTAGACAAGCAGTCGGATGTAAGCGGGCCCAGTCTCGAGGAGGCGGGATGTTACAAATGGTATCAGAGCCGACCCTTGTGGTTTCACAGACGCATGTGTCAGTTGGGCAGGCATGATATGCATGGCTAGTGTGAATCCGGAGTGGTCGCACAGCATGACACATGTGCTGGCACTGCACACACGGACATGGCTAAGAGGGGAAGTTCCTAGCCTGGGGTTGACCGATGAGGACGTCGGTCTCCTAAGGGGGTGAGTATGTAATACCCCAGCCCAGGGCTTAATAGGATTATTAGGATACTCATACCAACAAGTTACATCTTCTTTTCTGGAAGCTCATCACTAAAGAGCTCTGAGGTTAAGCGTGCTTAGCCTAGAGCGACTTAGGGACGGGTGACCGACCGAGAAGTCTTCCCAGGTGCGCACGAGTGAGGACAAAGTGCGTAGAAAAGACTAGTGTTGGTCTGTGAGGGCAGTCTATGTCCTAGATAAGTGGCCGGATGTAAGCGGGCCCGGTCTCAAGGAGGCGGGATGTTACACACAGCTCCAGGAGATGGCTGCTAGTACCTTCTCCCTCGTGCCACCAGGTTCGACTCCCGAGTAGTGATCCGCAGCTGACACAGAGTAACCTAGTTGAAGACAGCCCCGCAATGGCTAAGAAGACATGACTCACTTCTGAAGTAGAGTAGATTGTTCCCCTTTTGAAGCGCATAGTGCGGAAATTCCCACAAGTCTCTTAGTGTAGCTGCGAGAGACATCGCCATGTAGCCAACTTGACGTAATGGATGCTCGAATATTAATCATGTCTTATGGATTTTCTTTGCTTCTTTGAATGAGTGTTGGATAAATAAAATATTTTAAATTAATTAAATCAGTTTAAATTACTTAGCTATAGTTGATAGTAACTCATATCGCTTGCACCTATTCCTAAGTCTGGTGATCTTGAAGCAGGATGTCTGCCCGCCATTCAGCACATCTGAGCCACCATGCACCACTCCTAGGGCCCGCCATGGGCTATGGACACGGTGGTAGTCATAGCAACATGGGACATAAGACCCCCATTGGATTCAACCCAGAGAAGGAAGAACATCGGATCATCACTCTGCCACCCGTCAGGGCCCATGTTGAGGAGAGTTCTCCGCCACCCTCACCACTTTTGGCTAGGGTGATGGCTCAGCAGACTCACCTTCTAGGAACCTTGGGTGAGGAGTTCCAGCAGAAGTTGCCTAGTGCACTCCTATTGGAGCTTCCAACCTTTGATGGCGCCGATGGTGACCCTATCACCATCATGGATTGCCTTTATGACATGACTGAGTGGCTAGATTCAACCAGCTACACCAAGGAGGATTGGGTCAAGATCATAGCCCACCACTTTAAGGTAACACTCAAGCATGATGGATTGGATTCAACACAGCTCACCAAGACCCCGCTAACATCTCATGGGAAGAGTTCATCAAAGCCTTTTATGAGCGCCATGTTTCAGCAGAAGTGGAGGAGACTCTAGTGGAAGAGCTCTGCGGTATCAAGCAAGGATCAGGCATGATTCATGAGTATGCCACCTGCTTCCTTCGCCTGATGCAGTATGTGCACCCTACACATGTGGCCACTGAGGAGGACAAGATGTATTACTTCATTCAGGCACTAGGAGTTCCCCACCGCATTGCTATCGCAAGGACTTGCCACGTCCTTGAAGAGGCCATCAACGAGGCAATGAAGTCAGAGAAGATCCATCCCAAGATAGACACGCTCGTTCGTATAAACCATCACCTTGAAGGATCATCCCACAACCTGGTCTAACAACGACCGTGCACACATGATCTTCATACAAGCAGCTCCTTCCAGAGTCGCTCCCTTTAGGTTTATGACACATGGGAGGCTACCACACTTGCCCCTAAGACCAATGTGCCTTTCACCTACTATGGATGTGGGTAGCCTGGCCATTGAGTTTCAGGATTCCCAAGTCACAAGGTTGCCACACCCGCACCTACAAGTGGTGGACCCATCATTTGTTTTATATGTGGTCAACCAGGTCACACAGTCGTCAACTGCCCAGGGATCGACAGTGCTTCACTAGCTATGATCCCTTTAAATAGGATTCAGGGTTTAGCAAAGAAGGTTTGCAATGATGCATGAGCTGCCCGCTGGCAACTTACACACGGTTCTGCTAAAGATGTCCTCAACAACGAAGATCAGGGTGCAAGAGACACCATAACCCTCAATGGAATAACCTGTTTCAAATGTGGCCAAAAGGGTCATAAGGTAGAATTTTTCCCTATGAACGATGCCACTGCAAGTCCCATGAGCTGCAGAGAGCAGTAAGCTGCCTACTGGCATCTTGATAAGCAAGCTGCTAAGGACACCCCCGACATAGAACAAGGTATGTGCTTATAATTGGAGTTAACGCTTCAATTTTGTTTTAAATCTAGTATTGCATCTTTTATGCACTTACTACCAAGTCCGCATAAGATCTAAGCCTGCACAACAACCATATGAGGATTCCCTTAGTTCTAGTTCCTTTTTGATGCCTCCCCCCTGTAGAAGTAGGTTATATGGATCGCTACACTACGATACCCTAGTAGCTAAGCTCACCTTGCCACCCTTAATGGCATGACCAATACCATAATGGTTGGAAGAGAATCCCTTTAAAGTGAACACTTGCTAGGATATAAGGTCCATTTTGGAGAATACAATCCTCCTCTACACCAAAGGGAAAAATGAGGGAACAAGATGGAGTGCCATCAAGAACAAGTACCCCCTGCCAAGGATAGAGACCCACTAGATCAGTTGCCCAATGCTAAGTACTTCACCAAGTTTGACCTTAGATCAGGCTACCTTCAGATGATGCAATGGAAAAGACAATACCTGAGGAAACTCTTGTCACCAGATGTGAGCATCATCTAAGGATAATATTGGAGAAGATACCAGAGCATCAGCTCTAGGCCAAGTTCAGCAAGTATGGGTCTGGCTTGAATGGGTCAATTCTCCTAAGCCATGCACACGATGCTATTAGAATAGCTATTGACCTGTCCAGCACAAAGACAATGGAGGAGTGAGAGCAACTGTAGAATGCAATCGATGTATGAGGTATCTTGGAACTGGTCGGTTAGTGCCACCGATTCATTGAGGACTTCTCCCACACAGCTCGCCCCATGATCAACCTCCTGAAGAAGACCAATGAGTTTGAATGGACGCCCCAGTGAGAACAGAGTTTCCAGACCCTAAAAAGAAGCTCACCATGACGCCTATTCTTGCCTGGCCCGATAACCCCAGGACCTTGTGGTCTGTTATGATGTATCTCGCCATGGGCTTGGTTGCATTCGGAAGCAAAATGGGAAAGTCATTGCCTATGCTTCCCATCAGCTTATGGAGCATGAACAATGTTACCCTACCCATGATCTCGAGATTGTAGCTGTGATCTATGCATTGAAGATTTGGAGGCACTACTTGATTGGGAACAAGTGTGAGATCTACACCGATCATAAGCGCCTGAAATACTTTTTCACCCAGGAAGATCTGAACATGAGGCAGCGTCATTGACTAGAGTTGTTTAAGGGCTACGATGTGGAGATCCCTTACCACCCAGGATAGGCTAATGAAGTCGCTGATGCTCCTAGCCACAAGAGCCTTTGTCATGCCTTGTTCACCATAACTTTGCCCAAGGAGTTGCAAGAGGACATTGACGAGTTACAGCTTGAGGTGATACCCCATGGCCTATAGAATGAGCTTCGTGTGCACCACACCCTCATGGACAGGATTCATGAAGCCTAGCGCCATTGCCTAGGGATTAGGAAGATACATGAGCTCCTAACATAGAGCAAGTGCCCAGGAGTCAGTAAGGATGAACAAAGCACTCTTAGGTACAAGAACTACATCTGTGAGCCTTTCCACTCGCAATAAGACCCTATCAGAAGGGCATGAGCTCAATTCTCGCATTTACCCTGAGAGCACAGGGAAGTATGCAATTTTGAAAAGGGAATCCTATAGGAAGAGTATGAAGGCAGATGACGTAGGACATGCTACTGGGAGTGGCATATGCAGACATGTCATGCTGAGCACAAGAGACCTGCAGGGCTGCCAAGCCACTTGAGGTGTCTGGATGGAAATATGATGGCATGCCTATGGACTTCATCGTAGGTTAGCCTCGAACGCTGAAGGATGTGCTATATGAGCGATAATCAATCGCCTGACCCAGAATAGCTCACTCCTTAGCAATCAAGAGTGACACTAGAGATGGACCGCTAGCATATCTATTTAATAGGAATGTTCTCAAGCTACATGGAGCCCCTGGAAGCATAATATCAGATCATGGACCTCAGTGTGCGTCCAAGTTTTAGAAAATCCCCGGATGATGCTATAGGGACTCAACCGGACTACCGCACCACTTATTGCCTTCAGATCATTGGTCAGATAGAGAGGGTGAATCAGACCCTTAAGGACATGCTTCGGGCATGTGATCTCCAATATTGACAAATTGGATAAGAGTTGGTCCATGCTAGGTTCCCCTTCAACAATAGATGCCGAGCAAGTCTTCAGACATCGTCATTTGAGGGCATAAAAGGAAGGTGGTGCAGACCCCACCATGGTATGGGGATAGAAGAAGGAAGGAGATCAACATCCTTGGACCTGCCACCATCAATGAGACTAAAGAAGGAATCGCCCAAGTGCGAAAGGATCCAAGGCCTTCCCGGGAACCATGCCTGCCTTAAGGCTTCTCGCCTCGAGGAGCTCTCCGTTTCCATGCAAAGAGAAAGCTAGCACAAGGTACATGGGACCGTACCGCATCTGTACAAGGTTGACAAGCTTGCCTATAGGGTAGAGTTGCTGAGCAACACACAGAAGTACACCAGTGTTCCATATGTCACAGCAGCGCAAGCGTTTAGAGCTACTGGGACAACCAATATCCACAGATGAACTGAAGATACAGGATGCCTTAGAATACTGAGAGCACCCCGCTCGCATCTTGGACACAACCACCAAAGGAAAAGGGGGAACACCCTCCTACCAATGTGCAAAGTTCAGTGAAGCGACCACACAGAAAGAGAGACAACTTGGGAAAAGAAGTCAGTACAAAAGAAAGCCTTACCCCTACCGGTCAGAAGAGCAAGTTACACCTTTAATCTCAAGGACGAGATTCTCATAAGGGGGTAGGACTGTAACATCCCTAAAATCCAAACACCAAAATCACAACCAACAAAACTTTTTCTAAAATAACCTATGGTCGGTGAGTGTCATATAGGAAGACATCCAATAGTTGCACAAGTAGCACCTAATGTTAGCATGAGCATTTGCATTTTAATCCACAGATTTGATTTGCTTCTTATTTGATTTTATGTGATGCTCAATAAAATCAAATAACCTTTCTATATATATATATGTATATATATGTGTAACTAACGTGTGCTATTAACTTTGGACATGGACCCCACATTCCTATGAGACCCTAGTAGACCTAGCATGAGGTTGTGCCATGTCATTAACCTCTATGCACTAACATGATCATGGCATGGTTTAGTGCTTGGGAAATAGAAATAGAAAAGGGAAAACAAAAGGAGAAGAGATGGAAAAGAGGCAAGCAGCCCAAGCCAGCAATCAGGCCCCACTTGTGTCACACCCTGATTTCAGAGGAATGAAACCGGGCCCAAAATTCATGTGCGCCAGGAACAATTTACACACATGAATGACAAATTACATGGTTCAAAAGCACAGTGTTCGAATATAGTATAACGCTTAAATCATACCATTATTACATAATTGTCATCAGAGTAAGCGGAATATAAATCACATCGTCCAAAGCGAAAAAACAACTGAACGACGTAGACGTAGCGACTCCATCTCGCCACAGGAAGGTCGACGGCAGCATCACGATGCCTAGCATCCCGGATAGTTCTCAGGAAAGTCACCATCCGAGTCATCACTCGAGCATCCTTTGGTTGGGAAATAGCAAGGGTGAGTTCCATGTCGAAACTCAGCAAGTACTGACGGAAAGTAATGACATGCAAGGCTAGTACAAGGTAAAGCCGAAAGGTAGACTGCGGTAGCGTTTTAATGTAGCAATTAAGATTTTTACTTAGCAACCTATTATCTAATCAACTTGGTTGAAACACCCAACCCTTTATTAAGGTTCAAGTAATAATTAATGTGTCATTTAGCATCATAGATATAAACATATATCATTAACAACATTAAACATGAGATAGCCATCTCAAAGGAACACAGGATAGCCATCCCGATAAAACCCGAGGTAGCAACCTCAGCAACATCACCACGATTTCACGGCTTAAACCATTTGGCTAATCATGCGAGGATCCGGGCCGCTCGTGACCGTGAGCACGGACGGTATATCAATTTTAACTCTGCGCAGAGGTGTACACTTTCACTCCAGATTGTGATTACTCCTAGTGCCCGAGGTGATCAGCCTCTTAGCCCATTGCCGAGATAGGCTGGCAGAGGTCACAACAAGGTCCTTCACAGGGTCATAGGCAGTGGTAACCCAATCCGCGATGTCCCAAGCACATGAGAGACGTACTCGTAGCCGCCGCCCCGGTCTACGGATCAACCAGAACTCCCATGCTAGAACTTGTAACACCCTTCACGCCATAGCCATGCTACCCGTCGGTAAGCCACCCTCCTGCCTATGATGATCCTGCTAACACACCAAGCCAGAGCCCATTAGCCTGGAGCTGTACGGAAGTCCCAGGTTGCCGCTCCACGAAAGGTCCACCAGGGGGAGGAGATACGGATGACCTCGTCGCTACGAGCCCTCTGACATCCGTTCCCCCTTCTTTCACCGCCAACCAACGATGCGGACATGCATCAACTTCTCCAACGGCCGAAGCCAAGAGCCCACGGCTCCAACATATTTTAAGAAGCAAGTTTTATCTTCATTAGGCAGGTGAAAGGTGAGGTAGAGCACTAGCAACCTAATAACCTGTTAACTAGAACCCCCATAGGATATGTCAGGGTAAAGTGGCTAGTAAGTCCTACAGTCTGCCGATTTATGACACATGCAATACATTAATTAAAAGTGAATAGGCGCAATATGATCAAAGGTGCCTGCACTTGCCTTGGTTGATGTCCTGCTGCACGTAGTCCTCCGGGTTCTGCTGATTCTCGTTCACCCACGTCTCGTTCTCTATACGTCACAAACATCACACCGAGCAATACATGCAAGCAAACATACTTTAATTAGGGCAGTACACCAAAACATCTCAACAGAAGCAAACAATACCATAAAACTATTCTACTCGTCGAGATGATTCCAAAAAGTATAAGTTTGCTAAAATCGGAGTTAAAACGTGAAAGTTATGGCCTATACAAGGTTAGGGGCTAATCTGCAGAAAACAGGACTATAATCTAATTATTTTTGAACTGCGTAGGACTAAATTGTAAATATAGGAAACAACAAGGGCTTTTCTGCAAAAGTGCCACGGCTGTCGGCGGCCTGACCGCGTTGACGCGGTCAGCGCACACGTGGCGCTGACGTGGCACCTGTGTGGCGGCCACGTGGCTGACACCTCAGCCGGTGACGTGGCCGGGTGGACCCCCGGTCCACGGTGGGTCAGCGGCCGATCTGAGCCGCTCGGCTCAGATCCGACGGCTGGCCACTATCCGGCGGCGCGGGGTCGCCGGAGCGGCGCCGAGACGGCGGCGCGCTCGCCGGCGTTGGCCGGAAACGCGCTGTGGCGCTCGGCTGGCTGCGCGGTCTGGCCGGGAAGGCACGGCTTGGCCTTGCGAACCCGTTTCGGGGACCAAAGACGATGGCCGGCGACCGGAGCCGGTGGCCCGTGCGGGCGGCGCCATGGCCGACGGCGGCTCTCGGGTCGGGAAAGCTATGCGGGGCACGGGGAGTCAAGCCAAGGGTACCAACGGCCGGCTCACCTCACTGCGGTGTGTTTGGCAGGGTCCGTGTCGGCGGGAACGGATCGGTGACGGAGATCGACGGCGGCGGACGAAGCTCCGAGCGGCGGCAACGACCTAGGGTTTCGAGCGGCGGCGCGAGAGCTCCGGGTGGCGGCTAGGGTTTGGAGAGGTGGCGCGGAGAGGCGGTCGACCGGCTTTATACGGCCCGGTGGTCCTCGGGTCGCACGCTCGCGCGGCGCGCGGGCGGCTCGGGCTGCGCCCGACACCGAGCCGGTGTCCGTCTCCGCGGGGGAGACGACACTGTGCGGGTGGGCCCCACCCATGTGGGCCCCACCTGTCAGCGGCCGTGGGTTCGGTGACGCAGGCGCTGGCGCAAGCTGCTGGCGTCGGCGCTGACGCGCGCGGGCGACGCGCGGACACGGGCGACGCGGTGCGCGGGCGGCCTGCTGGGCCGCTCGGCCCATCAAGCGGCGCGGCGCTGCGGCTGGGCCGGCCCGGCGGACGCGGCGCGCGCGGCCTGCTGGCGCTTGAGCGGGCGCGCGCGGCACTGGGCTGCGCGGCGGCTGGCCCGGCTGAGCGGCAGCCTGCTGGCTGGCCTGGCCGGCT
The DNA here is from genome assembly GCA_023333625.1 of Bothriochloa decipiens. NCBI lineage: Eukaryota > Viridiplantae > Streptophyta > Magnoliopsida > Poales > Poaceae > Bothriochloa > Bothriochloa decipiens. Next base: position 22,728,925 of record CM041639.1, on the reverse strand, counting down.
GTGGCCGGTGCTGCAGCTTCTATGCTTGGCCATGGCTGGCCATAGCCGGCCATGGCTGGCCAAACTTGGCCAGGAGAGGCTAGGGTCGGCCAGGACCCACTAGGGACTGGCCTGGGCTAGTTAGACTAGGTTTTGCTAGAATAGTGTTAGAGGGGACGAGTTAGAGCATAAAGCAAAACCCTAAAACGCAACAGGGATGACACAAAGAGCTCAAACAAGTCAACCGAAAACTTATGCAGCAGCATGAATGCAACCATGCAGGGTTTTCTAACGTGCTACTCATTTTAAAGTAATTCATAAAACTTTGATAATTGTCCTATGAATTTAAAACATCTATGCCAAAATAAAAATCAAATTCATTTAAATTTTAAAGTTCAAAAATCTGGGTGTTATAAACCACTTGTCAGCCCCTTTCTTTTCCTTTTCTGGCAACCAGCGCATCGCGTCCGTCATTCCTAAAGTGGCCATGGCACACCCGGCCGTTCGCGCATGCCCGTGCCCTCGCGGATGTGTGCCACATGGCCCACCGCGTGCCGCCGGTGCCCTAGCGCCCCAAAAACCTAGCCGCGGTGTATCCCGGCGGTTCACGAGCACCGCCCCCATCTCCTTCCATGGCATCTTGGCCATGGCCGCCCGACTATAAAGGGCCCACAGCTAGAGCCTTAGGGTTTCCCATTGCCCCAACCACAGTGAGGTAAGTCTCCACCACGCGCCCAAGCGAAGAGAAGGAATTGAGAGAGTGAAGAAGAAAGAGAGACGGAGCACACTGGCATTGCCATGGCCGTCGGACTTGAAGACAACAGTGTAGTCGCCTTCGGCCTCGACACGCCATACCATCGCATGGTACACCGAAGCCTACCATCATGCACGCCAGCCTCCATGCGACCTCGCCCCTGCTCTGCGCCGCCATGGAACAGGGGAGCCAGAGTGAAGGACCACACGCCGCTACTGAAGCCGCTCACCGGAGGAACCTCGGCGACCCTGTATGACTACGCCAACCAACGCACGCGCCTTCCCCGGGCCCGGCCACCACTGACACGACACGCAAGTGAGACTGCTGTCGCTCTCGCCCTGCTCTGCCATGGCCATCGCTAGAGCTCCGCTGTGTTCCCACTGCTCCGATCATCTTCTCATTTCATTAGCTCCCCCATCCTCTCCGCGCTAGTCTAGAACAACAAAATGGCAACTTCTTGGGGCTTGGTTCAACTCCAGTGAGGCCACGTGATTTTGCAGCCTTGGTCGCTAGAGCACCCGGCCGCCAGAGCACTGCCGTGGCGTTCATCGCCGCACGCGCCTCTGCCAAGACCCCGGTAGCTATGCTAAGTTGCTCATGGAGATCCCAGCTTCTCCAATCGGTAGGCGAAGGAGAAGATGGTGGCCCAATCGAAGGATTGCCGTAAGATTTCGCCGCCGATGCCAGCCTCCACCGCCGAGTGCCTCGCTGTCGACCACCCACTGGGAGCTCCCTTTTTCCCAAACTGAGTGCCTAGACTCGTTCATCTTGACCTCGCGAGCCCGTTGCGTGACTCGAAGCTATCTCCCGTGCACCACAGCGCTTAGCAGCCGTGGCCTTGCCGTCTGCCGCCGCCGTCACGCGCGGGCAGGTGAGCCAAGGAACCGAAGCCCCGCTTGGACTCCACAGCCGCTGTCGTACCACCACCGCGAAGCTGAAGCGCACAGCCGAGCCACTTTCCTCGTGTCGAGGAGCCCTGTCATCGCGCCACCATCGCTTAGCGCCACCGCGGCTCACTTGCCGGCCAGCCGGAGCACCCGTGGCTTGCCGCGACCCTGCAGTCGCCGCCGCCAAGCTCCCATGATGAATTGGCCATCCTCTTGCCCTAGCCCGAGGCGCCAGTGCCGCCGCGTCGCTCGCCACCGACAGCAGCGTCATTGTGCCTTGCCGCGCGAAGGGGAAAGGGGAAAATTTCCCCTGCCCTATGTGGACCGCGTCCACAATGTGGCCACCATGGATCAACAGAGGCATGCCACATGAGCCCTCTACCTTTGGTGTCCCATGGACCATATCCACGCAGTCAAAGATGTAGACCAGCCCATTAGGAGCCCAGCTTCGCCACATCGACGCCTAGCTGACCGCCATGTGTCCGGGCCAGGGCGGCCCAACCCGGCCAATATCTGGCCCTGCCCGAGCCCATCCAGGCCTAGTCTGGGCCCAGTCAACATTGACCATTGACTAGTCAATGGTTGACCATTGACTGGGTCCCACCTGTCATTAACCATTGACCCGAGACCCACCTGTAAGCCACTGCTTGACCAGGCCCCACACATCAGTGTTGACGTCAGCATGACATCAGTGTGGCATCAGCCCGGCACCCTGGCTGCTAGACCCACATGCCACATGGATCAACCAGATTATGCCATGTGTCAGCTGTAAATTAGTTGCCTCTTTCTCTTTATCAGAAAATAGAATAAACTTCAAAAATTCATAACTAATTCATATGAACTCCGAAAATTATGAACCAAGTGTCTAAATTTTCATAAAAATGAGCTATATGTCATAGGCTTATGCATGATTGCATTTGGAGTTATTGGATTTCATTTGGTTCTTTATGATTGATCAATAGGAGTCACTCTCGTGACCATTATGTCTCGATTTTAGATCCTGCGATGGAGTTGTCCGAAGAGGACTAGGAGTGCACCAAGGACTTGAGTGATAGCTGTTCAGGTGCCACACCCCACCCAACCTCTTAGAATCCTACTACGCATGACATAATATCTAGTTTGCTAGTGCTTTATTTATGTATATCATCTGATGATAGGTTGCATGATAGAATTGCTTGATGAGTCTTTACCTTGTTGCAACCTTACTCCTGCACACTTGCTGATAGGCTAGACACATGCTTATTTACTTATGATGCTTTACTTCTACTACACTTATATCTGTGATGTGATGCATGCTGGAGAGTATGGTATGGTATACGGTTAAGGCACGTGGTGCCACTTTACTCGGAGAGAGTGTTGCGTGTGTCTTGGGTGTGTGGTGAGGGTTTGAGTTGATCAGATAGGATTCTACGATGAGCCTTGAGGGCGAGTCTTATCGGAGGGTGTGTTCTAGGTATCCCTATGAGAGGTATCTGTGGGAGATACATTGTGAGGTATATGGTGATCCCGGGGGTGAGAGCCTTCATGGAGCGAAGCCCCAGGTAGAAGTGTTGTTTTAGCACAGACTATTTAGTCCCTATGAGAAGATAATCCTGTCTGATGACCTGATATCTCTTGAGAACTAGAACCTTGGGACCTACGTGCTCACTGCTCGCCCCTGAATGGGCGGGGGACGGATGTCTGACTAACTAGGACAGTGCCACTACTACAAGGTTGTTAGCAGATAGTGTCGGGAGGTATGAGCATTTGGGACCCACACCCTCCTTAAAGCCGCATAGTTACCTTGGTGGCCCGGGTAACCACGCCTTATAGTCTCAGTGTGCCGGTGGTATTTATCCGGGATATCCCAGTACTGAGTGGTAGGGTGGCATCTCACCAGTTAGAAAGCAGCCAGAATCAACCTAGGCAGAGCGCACTGCCAACGATTGTGATCTTGTGGTTACGGGAGTACACGCTCTGCACAGTTTTGAATCTATATATAGTCCGTGGCCTCAGTATGGCCCTTCCCTCGACCTACGCTTCTCGAGAGTAGTGAGATTAGTCCTTCTATTCTCCCCCTGGTGTTATCCTTCTGACTGTGAGCCGCTGAGACAGGCTTTGAGATGGAGTTGGACCTGTCGACTGAGTGCGAGAGTGTGAGATGTGTGTGATGGTGTTCAGATGGGGTGGATATGTGGATGAGATGGGTTAAAACTTGATGAACTATATTTATAATATCGGTCACCACTTGCACAGGAAACCACAGCCATATATGAGGCCTCTTTAGATTATAACCTTTGCATCCACCAAAAACTACATAGCAAAAGCAAAGCATAGGGTGAGAGATGTGGCCGGTACAAAACGTACTAAAAGTTTGGATACAGGTTTGGATGATGGCTTGTTGACGCCCTTGAAGGATGAATGGATTAGATGGTCTCGTGCCTACGCTTAAGATGGTGCAAGATGACGCTTCCGTGATATCTCGTCTACTCTCATAGCTGTTCTGAAATGCTAGATACTATGATGGTTCTGCCATGTGGTGATGTAATAAATTATGTAAACCCCTCTATTGTATTCTTTTATTCGATGTAATAATTGATGTATGGCTTTCATAACTGTTATTGGATAATTGATGATTTGACCTCCTAGGCTATCATTATATCCTTCATTCTGTGTATTTTCCCTTCCTAGAAAATTGAGGATGTTTCACCTTGTAATGTTTGAAATGGGTGAAAATTGGTACTTGATCCACGACTACTATACAGGCTGCTGAGGCAAACTTGGTGGCTTGTAGTGCATCATGTGGCCGTCTGTTCCCCTTGGCAATAGAGATGGGCATCCTCATTCCTCCAAATGCACTAATCATTCCATCAAGCATAAGTCCCATACCTTTTTCCCATCATTTTCTCTTTCTTGGCAGCGGTCATTCTACATAGTTTTCATACATTCAGATTGTTAATAGATAGTGCCCAACTGATTGATAGACTTATGCAAGTTAATACCAACCTTGGACAATTTCATTATTGTTCTGTGGGTCTGGGGAGATAGTAGCTTGCTGATAAGGATCCTCTACGGCATGGGTATTGTCATCTAGTAGAATTTCTGTTTGTTATACATGTAGCCTGGATGTCAAATAGCTATTGCAAATCAATAGATAGAGATATGTAGGTTAATACCAACCTTCGCAACTTTCGTTGTTGTTCTATGTCTGAAGGAAGACAGCATTTTGCTCAAAGGGACCCTCTCCATCTTCAGCATGGCTACTATTATCTGGAGGTGAGAAGTTGCCCACAGGGCTATGGTCACCTCCTCCTAATCCATCAAGCACTTTATATTTACCTGACCAACTACAAACACCAGTCAACTTAGGTGCTGCTGGCATCACTCACTTCGTACAACTTTGCCTGGCACCCATATTACCAAATCCTTTTGTCCTACTGGCAGAGTCTCCTCTATGCCTTCTTGGAACCAGACAGTGAAGGTTACAAAATAAACATAAGTAGCAAGCATGTGCAGATTACATTGCCCTCAAACAAAATAGAGAATAGAACAAGCAACTTAACTGGTAGAGACTCTGGCTCAGCTTCAAAGTCTAAATCTATTGCATCTGCTTCATAGCCACCGTCAACAAACTCACATGGTTCAGGGATATATTCCAGATCTTCGCTTGACTTTTTTCATTTGTACAAGACACAGGGTTTCGGCACGTAGATACTCCAAGTTCTTGCATTTTTAGTTGAATGCTTGCGATATATGCAATCCATGCTTCTTCAAAATGATTTGGTTCATCTACATCTACATTACATAAGCATTTAATAAACTAAAGTTTAAACCAAATGTAAACAACAGAGTAGGGGTGTGCAAATACGTGTCAGCAACAATCATCCGAGGTTCAACCACTAAGTTATAAAAAAATCATAAAAAACTAATACAATACAACACCCATCATAAAAAGGGATCATGGTACCTGTTACTCTGCCTTGATTGGCTAGTGTTCATTGTTGACCCCGAGGTTTCATCGTCATCGCGAAGCTGGTGTGGCTGGCGTTGACGATGGCATGTCAGATCGAGATCCGACCAAGGTTCTGATCCGATGGATCATGACGGGTGCCAAACTAGGGGATCCGGATCTAGAGTCAAGCTGCTGCGGCGATGGCGCCTAGTGCTCAGAGTGGGGTGGGCTAGCAACGTGGTGGTGCTGCTTGAAATTTGAAAGAGGAGAGAGCGGGAAGAGAGACGGGTGCGGCTGGGAGAATGGGAGATGGGGGCGGAGAAGGCCTGTCCTTGCGCTTTTATGTTGCCACCACAATACCACAAATGCCCTTTTCTTAGGTGAACACATTTTTCGTGCGGAAGGGCAAGAGAGACATCGTGTTGGCAGGCGCGGAGCAAAAATTTTGGCGAAAAATCAAACCTACGGGCATGGAGACCTCCCCATCTGCTCTAAAGCAGAGACTGCCACATATCCTGCATTTTTTAATAAGAGGAATTAGATTTAGCCTGGGAGACCGCCCTAGTTTGCTCTTAGCAATGCCGCCACATATTACTCTGCGTTTTTTCTCAAAAAAGAAAAAACATATCACTCTACTACTACGTGCTTATTAATAGGAAATGTTCACGGCTGAATGGTTCCTAAGGCCTAATTTGGAAGGAAGGGGCAAGCACACCCAGGACTGAAAACTCTCCTTAATAAAGAACTAATACAGTGCAAGTAAATAAAATAGCACAATGTCGCAAAACAAAAGCCCTACCGATTTTTTTGAAAGATCCTGTTACCCGGATTTGATTAATAAGAAGTTACATACTGATTACTCCATAATGATTTGGACAACTATTGGGGGCTTTTGAACTACCCCACCCCTTGTTTTAGCTACTAAAGTCATGGATTCTGCGGGATTTGAGTTTGTAGTGAAAGACTGGAGAAAAAAGCCTCCAGCTCGTCCTCCTCGTTAGTGCTCCGCGGCTACATGTACTTTAGGTGACGGACAGTGGTTGGTGGCCGGTGACGACGCCAACTCTCTGGCAATCACAGCAAAAAATGCCATGCTGGGTGGTAGAAGGGATTGTCCACCCATACCGGTTGTCCATACTATACTGCACAAGTAAGAAAGTCTGACCATTGCAAATCTGACTACGTCGGACATACCTCACGTTATCCTCATGTTAAATGCACGAAAAATCATGCATTATATATCTCAGTAGCCGGATACCTATCACGCCATACATCATGACATAATGACACACTAATGTAGCTAACATATAATAACAACGTCCATCATTGAGTCCATAGATAAGAAAACAACATTGGTCCATTTAAAATGTTGTGAGAGATAGATACATCAAATGGATCCAAATGAATCCGACATTAAGGGAATGTAAGGAAGATAGACTGGTCTGTGGTCAAACTCTTTTTAATGAGATGTCTACCATACCAATGGCACTGTGATGGATGTCATGAACTTCTCTGTGATCCATGTTGTATGTGATGATTGTTCCATCCTTACCAACAAAGAAAATCAAATTCCATTCTGGGTGAACTGTAATCACTGTGTGCTTCTCTTACATAAGCTCACAGACACCAAATCACATATTAGTCATTCCAAATAGCTCCTGGGTGCTGACTGTATGCTTCAGTGTCTAACTGTTAGTATCATAGTCTTCAAGGTTCCAGATTGAAAGCTGGGTTCTAAACGGAGTGTCATCAACAAGACACACACATAAGAGAGCATGAGCTTGATGCATGGAGTGTATAGCATCATCAGGCCTATCAATTTTACTCCATTTGTTTCCCTCCATATCCACAGCAAGTATCCTAGAGTAGTTAGAGTACCCCATAATGTGTAGATAGCCACTAAGAAACACACTCTATGCACTAAAAATGTCACATCAGTTTCTTCGCCCCATTGAGATTCCTTGTAGATCCATGCTGCGGTTTTAGATGAGTAGATCTCCATACCTGCGCTCACAGCGTCTTCACTATCAACATATTCTATCACATGGAAGTGCGATGAGGCCATAGGATCGAAACACAGGCGAGCCTCACCAACAGCATGGCCAACATCCCTGGTGCTAGGTGACAGTACCTTGAACTTCTTGGTCACTGGATTGCATACAACATAGCGGTCTCCATCCGTCATGTGGCACCAGCATTGGAGGAGACCATTGTAGCAATCTGAGACGGCTACCATTTAAATGTCAAAGGGAAGGAATTTCAAGGAGGGTGGTTCCCCCGTGATGATGGTAAAGTGTCTATAGCCTTTATAAGTGTCATAGAAGAAGCCGTCCATAGTTTGGGGCAGCAGCTGATTGAACATGGGGTCCGAGATGAGTCTTTTCTAGGATTTATAGACAATTTTGTAGCAGAACAAGGAGCGGGAGAGGAGGAAGCGAAGGGTATCAACAACAATATCGTCCAGGAGGCTGGCAAGCATGCCCATCCTCCTGTTGCGGGCCTCCTCCATTTTGTCAGTGTGTATTAAGCCTCGGTGTCCAAAATAATGACATAACTAAAGACGAAAATAATAAAACAAAGATTCATTAGTAAAATCCACAATAGCCTTGTGCTACAGGAGATACCTGAACATAGAGTAGGAGATCATCCACATTTAGAGTAGTAGGTATATATATGCAATCTAGAATAATAGTTAGACCATCACAACATCAGCTAAATCAAGTCTAATTGTCATTAATAGGCATTCGTAGCAACAAGTGCACTGCAGCTTAAAAATTAGTGGATCAGATGAAACGAATAGTAAATGAGGAGGAAGGAGACCTAGGATCGGATCTATCGACTCCTCCACGGATGCCAATGCCATCGTGCTCCACCAGAAAAACCCGCCGTCTGCCTCCAAATGGACACCAGAGCCACCGCAACAAACCAAAAGAGACCACCAGAGTACACCTTCCTTTGTCACCGCAAGCCCAACGGGCAATGGAGAAATGGTTGGCGTTTAGAGGATATGTTGCATTTTTAATAACTACAAGGCGCGCATCGAGAATATATGTAGCACGGGTAACCCATTGCACGCATGGGAAGAAGGCGGCGGGATGGGGGATTTTTTCCAATTTGGAAAGAGTATGAGAAAGAAGGATGCGAAGGTGTTGGAGAATATAGACAACTACCAAAATTTTCATGAAGGTAAGAATGTTTGGACCTTGAGCATTTGACTGCATCAGATAGTACCTTGCAAAGTTTACCCTATTTTTCCTATGATGCTTGTTACTCGTTGTGAATTTACCTCCTTTTCCTATGATGCATGTTACTCGTTGTGCATTTGAACACATGGTTGCTGTTGATGTGGAGGGAAAGACATGGAGGGCTAATTTGTGTAGGTTTTGGAATGTGAGCGCTTTTGATCAATTTTCCTCTAAAATCTTGTTGGTGCTATTCCTTTTGAACTGAGCATTAACCACGTAGTCAGATTGATTCATCGTTTAGTGTTTATGGAATTACATACATGCCCTTGTTATATGTTTCCAAAATAGGTGTGATGTTCAAGTACCTCATAACCAATGTTTCGATTAGTGTTTTGATTGATCAATAGAGACAATTGTACCTTGATGTAATAATTAGGAGCGTTAAGCTTTGTTGAGGGTGGTGAAGCATCGGTCGCTCTTTCATTTTTTAGCTGGCTTTGTGGCCCCTGGTGGTTGTTTTTACCTTGTTCATTGTAAACCGTTGGTAGCGAGGAGTTCATCTCAACAAGTCTCACCTCGATCTAGTGTAGCACGGATGAGATGTAGCTATTCAGTTTTACTATGAAAGCAAGAAAATCTGACCTCTACATATTTGATCGTGAGGACAAAGTGCCAAGGGTTGTCTATTTTGAATGTCTTAGCAATTAGTCTGCTAGCGAACTGATAGCTCTGCATCAATTGCCAACCTAGTGAGTTGTCAAAAAAATTGCCAACCTGGTGCCTGGTGGAATCACATCTGTTAGCGAGGAGCCTTTTTTGCTGCATCCTAATGTAGAACCAAGGAGCCATTGGAGTTGGAATGCTATTTCGTACGTATGAAAGTCTGGCCCCTCTATATTTGACCGTGTCGGACAGCTTTCTCCATGGTTTGTCCACATTATCCTATGATGCTTATTACTATATTGTTTATACTAGTTTACACGACTAACTTACTGTACGGTCCAACACAGATGAAAGCCACTAGTACTATTAACATGTGGTTTCCAATGTTGTGACCGACTGCATTCCCTCCTGCCATCTATTATTCATCCTCGTCAAAAGCACATTCCCAAAATCATGAAAAGCACTCAAAAATAGTTAAATCAAAATTATATTGGTTTCCAATAATTTTTAGGGTACATAAGGCCATTCGAAAATAGAACAAAAGTGAACTACATGCACCCGCCATTGTACTAGTACTACTAGATCTTCTACTATGGTACTAAGTACACCTACCGATCGATGCCTCAACCCTCAAAGTCATCTGTGTCGCCTCCATCCACCTCATCGTGTCATCCTTGTCATCGTCCTCTGATGAGTGAGATGGACTCATCCGGCATGGCGAGAAGCTTGAGGATCGCCTGCAACAACGGGTTAAGACCCATAGACAAATCTTTCCCGCACCATGGGCAGGTGGACCTCAGATCGAACCAATTTATTATGCAATTACGGTGGAATGCTTGGTGGCAGCATAGCGTATGCACATCAAGACCGGCTGCATCACTAGATCTGAAATCTTCCAGGCAGCAGCTGCATTCCTAATACCCCGATGTTGCCGTTTCTGTGTAGAGCGTCAAGAGCACTGAGGACGTGATGAACTCAATTACATGGTCGACCACAAGCCCAATCTCCACTTGGGCGAAGCAGCCATCCTTGCAGGCCACGCGTGATAAGGCGATGAGTAGAGGAACTGCCAACTTCAGAAGGATTCTATCCCACTGCTGATCCCTGAGGGTCAGGTCCTACAATGGCGAGACTGACCTCAACAACGCATGAAGGACCTCAAGGACACCATCCTCGTCGATAGGGATGACCACTGCTTGATCCGCAGTGAAGATCCTATTGGCGTCGTGTCCTGGGTATGGCATCCTCACTGACTTCCAGTGACCGCTAGCTTTGAGGATCCTGGCGACCTTGCATTCCAAGGTCACATACAATGCTGCTTCACTAGCACCATACTTAGTCAAGGATCTTGTCCACATCATTGTCGACCGGATGAAGTGATGGAAAGTGGAAACCTAGGCATCAGGATTTGCTGTGGAGCTCATGGTGATGGCAACTCTATGGGGCTGGTGGCTTAGTCGGTAGCTATGATTTTAGAGTTGGAGCGATTAGAGGTAGAGGACGCTTTGAAGGGAAATCGGTGTTAGATATCTACTAGATGAACAAGGGGGTAGCAATGCATTTGTATTATCAGTGGTAGTTGTAGTAGCAGTGGTAGTAGTAGTAGTAATAATTGTCAGGAGCAGAGCCAGTCAGCTAGCTGGAGTTGGCTATACAAGGTGAGGCCAGGCTTTTGCACATCACAGGGACGGCAGGGCTGGAACAGTCTACTGATGTGATGGCACAACATTCATTATTGTCCAGGTAGTGAAATTATTAGACGACTGCACCTTCTCGGTGGAGTAAACAGTGCATTCCAACGCCACGCAGCCCCATGCTCGTAGCAGTCAAGAGGTAGCATAGCTAAAGATGGCTACTAATACATGGAGTAAGCAGTGCAATCAAACCTCAGCTTCTATTGTCATTTGGTAATTTGATTGCAAGTATGATGGTTAGAATTGATTTAGCTAAAATAGTAATGGAGGAACCACATAGCTATTCAAATTTACTGTGCACGCAAGAAAGTCTGAGGATCGTGATTCAGACTGGGCCGAACACAAATCGCCATTACTTTTGTTGAATCCCTAATGGATACAAATTTTAACGAAGACACAAGTCATCAACAGAGATCAAAGGCAGTCATGAATGTCTAGCATATTATCAATTAGAGCAAAGACAACCTGAAAGAGATCTGCAGTGAGAAGCAAACCACAGGGGCTACAAACCAGGTACAAAATGATGTGAGCCATTGTGCTCAGCAGAGTTTAATGCACCTATTACAAAATGCAGCACAAGTTCACAAAGACACGCATACAAATAAGAGTTCACATATCAAGGGTGCCCCACAGATCAAACCTAATCATGACAACTAATAATACTGATATGTCCCACAAATCAAGCGACGAGATGGGCACTCCGGATCTCGTCCACTTCAACCTTCGGTAGGATGGCATTGGTGGCCGGCTCGAATTTGACCATCAGATATGTGATGTCATAGTCCATGGAACTTGGCAAAAAACCCTGCTCCACCACTCTGAGGTTCGCCGCTGTGCCAATCTGAAGCTAGGTGGCAGCCAGCGCTGCGGCTGCACCCTGACGAATGGCTTCGGACACCACGGCTTGAAGACGGCGGGCAAGCAGGGCAAGAAGATGCTCATCTGGGGACGGTGCCAGCATGGAGGAAGCGCTGCACAATGCAAGCCAAGTTGAAGCCCATAAAGCAGGAGAGCCATCTGATTGAGAAGGGAAATGACTTTACCGAACTGATTGACGCAGCATGGCACAGAGTCATGGGCCGCTACCTCCATTAGGGGATGCCTCGCAGGACCGCTTTCTGGGCACAACCATGGATGGAGAATTCGGCTCCAGTGACAATGGTCCTTGGGACGCAATCACATCCACATCTACCTATTGAGAGTAGGCAAGATCCAAATTCTAGTGTGAAACCCTGGTGAAATGAAGATAAACAACATGTACAAATGGTATGTTGATGATACACCTTCAAAGGGAGATCTAGCGGGTCAGAGACCACGCCGACTAGACTTTCATCCGTAGGCGCAGGATTCTCGGCGTGGACAGCCTCCGGGGCCTCCCCATCGATAGTCAAGCTCGTTGGCTCCGCCATTGTCTTGGTTGGAGGCATAGTAGGGTGGAAGGAAAAAGCTTTGGGATGAAATGAGGAGCTCTAGAGAGAGAAGGCAACAAGTATAACCTTCCTCGCACACCTTGTTTATGCTCTCATAGCCTGGAGGCCATCGATTAGGTTTTCTTATTTTTTTACAAGAGTGGCCATCGAGTAGTTGACCACCCCACGATCGAGATGTTTGTGTGGGCCGTGTCTCCTCCTTGTGTCTGCATTATCCACAATCTAACTGATTGTTTATGTTTTTACTTTTTCATAAAACACCTCACATGCTGATTTAAAAAATATGACATAACTAGAGTGAAATAAGCCAGCACGAGAAACTGCAGGAGGACATCTTGTGGGTAGCTAAGATTTTAGACTGTCGGACCTTCTCTGATCCAGTAAAGTTTAAATTTCTGAATAATGTGATCCTTGATTTGAGTTCTTGTGAGTACATCAAAATAAGAGTAATTGGGTTACAAACAGATCAAAGACACTCATCACTACTACTGATACAAATGTTGTGACTGACTTGAATAGAAGAAGAGTTCTGTACTGCTAATTATTTGATGAAACAAATGTGCCCAATATCAGACTTTCTTCGGAGCCCAGTAATATATGCGTCAGGAAATCTGGACACATGAGGTGATTCAAGAAAAGGAGATTTGGCACGCGAGACATGAATGCCTAGCGTGGTAGTATAGGTCTTTTTGTGAGTTAATTCACATGAATCCAAGCAGTCATGCCAGTCAAGGAAAAGACTGAAGGCGAGTCCAGCTCAGTTGGATTATTATGATCAGACTAGCTCAGCACAAGAGTTACACGTCCGACTGATCAAATTTACCATCATAATGTTGGACTAGATTAAACTGTAGTATATGCGGCAAGTCATGGCATCCCCTTTCATATTAGACTTGTGTGTTTTGTTAGATTGAAGTGAATGCAGCAGGAAAAAAGGGCAGAAGAGGAATCATGAAAAAAGAGCTTTTGACCAACATGACATGATTCAGACTTGATTGACTGATGCGGTGGAGATAGGTCTACAGTATATTTGACCCCAATCCAAGCAACAACAACAGTCAACAGGCAGACGTACTGATTGCCATGACACTGAAAGATGACAATGCGTAGGACCATCCAGATAAGATCAGAGACATAGTGGCTGGATGTTCTAGTGTTCCCAGTCAAATGTAGTTCTGCATTAGATAGAGGTGAGGCCTGTTGATACTTATTACTTCCTCCGTCTAGAAAAGAATGCAATTTTAGCATAGTAACACATTTTAGTACCTTAAGTATGTCTAGTTATAATATAAATAATACCATTATTTGGTCAAACTTTAACAGTTTGACTCCTCAGGAAACGAAATGGGTATTATTTGTCGGGCAGAGTAGGCATGTTCGAATGGACTAGTAGACGGCTGTTGAAATTTACTACTGTGAACCTAGTAAAATCCATCCGCTGTACCTGATTGTTTGGTATTATCAGTGCTTATAGATTCAGCAGCGTTTTCTTCACATGACATATCAGCATCAGGAAAAATTAGCCAGCCAGAAATGACCAAACGAACAGTTCATTTGACTTTTTAACATGAAGTTTAACCACTCATATTATTCAAAAAATATTAGTAAACATAGTCAAATTTAGGTCATTCTCGAAGATCTTTTGTTAATAAAGCAAGTCACAACAAAAGAAATGATATTTTGAACAAATTTTTGAATATATTAGATAAGAGGACAATTCTTATGCCTGGAAGTTATGCATTATCAATGACCGGAGATCAGTGTCAGCTTTGTGTATGTCTTCTTGGAGTTGTCAACATGGTTGACCTTTTAATCTGGCTTGGTATCCAAATCGACGTAATAATAGTTATGTTTGTTGTTAGGACATGTCTTCTTGATGTTGTTAGGACATGTCTTTTTATATGTTTGTTGTAAATGTTGGCAGAGAGGCAAGAGGCGGACGCAATAAAGCCCGACCGCTGCATATTTGATCTCGTAGGATGAAATGTGAAGGGTTGTCTATTTTTTGTAGCAATCAATCTATAGCTAGAGACACCAAGACGAAGAAGCCCTCATTGAAGCTGTAATGTGGGTGGGCAGGATTTCTAACAATCGGGGCTTATCGCTCAACTTTAGTGTCTTGCTTCTAAAAATTTTTTCATTGTGGGCTCTAATTTGAGGGGAAACAACACTATATATGGTGCATGAGCAAAAAAAGATATAACTGATACATTCATGATAACAGCCATGTGAGATGGAGGAATAAGAACATAGTAAGATCAAAAAACATAAGATGGAGAAACAAGAACATAGTATGATGGAGGAACATAAGATGGAGAAACAAGAACAATGCATCACTAAGTGCAATTCGTGAATGCCAACACAGCTAGCGTTGGAGCGGCCCACAAATGCCTTGCTTCTAGGCCCATTGTCCACTGGTGCCTGCACCGCTAGAGCCACCAGTTGGGGATGAAGCAAATGGTCCAAATCTGGACTGCATCTAGCTCTCGTCGAAGTGCACTCCCGCCACAGGCAACAGGTGCATGCGGCAACAGTCAATAGGAACGGCGAGGGCTACAACCACCAACCTTTCCGCTGCCGTCAACCCCACCACTTCGCCCGCATGGTTTGAACCAGTCTCTGATTCCACCAGCCATGCCATGGAGAATGGTGGTGTGGCCGCCATGGGAGGAATGAGAACCGTCTCGGACAGCGATATCAGCCTGTGGCAACCGAGCCTCCACGCCCACGATGCTTCCTACACCGGTGTGTGTGGGGAGGACACCGCCCCTCATCGTGGCGGTACAGTAGCACTCTTCACCCAGCCGCTCCCAGCAAGAACCAAGATGCACAAGTTCTTGCATTGCGCAAACTCAGTGATCATTGTGAGCGCATCAGATTCTGGTGGACCATGCAGCACGACCAACTACACCGGCGACGGTGCCACCACCAGTGGTGGTGCTGCCAAGGGTTCAGTAGGGCCTTTCGAGGGTTGCTAATAGTCACATCATAGGAAGTTATGAACAAGGAACAGTTTGGCCTGGAGATAGATCGAGCCGTCAGTTGCTGGAGTTTATATATACTCCCTCTGTCTCACAAAGACCATCATTGATGATTTGTTATTCTATAAATAAATAACATTAATTTTGTGATTAAGAGGAACAGTCAAACATGATGTCCAAAAGTCAAAAAAGGTGGCTTATTCTTGCTCCCGGGCTCTCAACCCGATGCAGCAGAACTTGAAGACCGAGCAGTTGTGTTCCCCCAGATTCCCAATGCATGCCCGGGGGGTGATGCGGTTAATTTCATCTAGGACGGATGGTGCCAAGTTTGCAGCAAAACTAGGGTGCCATCTTGGTTGTGTTTGCAAATTCGTTCATCTGGCTCCATAGTGAATACTTGCATTGATTTGTACATGGAGAATGTGTGTACTCAAAAATATTCTACACGTAGCCGGTTCAAATTCCAAAGCTGTTTGTGTAACCTGTGAGACTATATATTTGCGTAAGTGTGTTTGTGAGATTTCATTTATGTCGTGTTGGGTGGAATGAAGGGATTGTTGGCGTAAAAATGTGACTCTTCACACCAACTAGTCTCTCGCAAGTCAGACAGACCGAAGCGTGAACATCTCTCCGATTCTCGTGACTTCCTCCAGCAGATGATCCGGTCGATCGAGTCCAAGGCGTGGCAGTCAATTTAACCCTGAAATTGACAAGGTGGAAAAAAATAGTCAAATTATGGAACCTGCTGGTGTGATTCCAGATAGTTCCTCATATATGGCTAAATAGCTGATCTGATCAGGGCATTGACTAGAGAGTTAACATCCAACATGCATTTATAAATAAGTTCGATAAATAAACGTGCATGAATTAAACAACCGATCATGGCATAGTGTGAATAACTAAGGCAAAAGAAAGCATAAGCCATTCATGATACATACTATAAAAGTAAAGAACTAGCTAAATCCGCTATTTGAATGAACATGAAGAGAGCAGAGCCATTAGCCGATTTAGTCTATTCAATACAACATGTAAAAGAAAACCTACATGCATACAATATTCTAGATTGAAACTAACAGATCTACTAAGCAAGCTCCACAAACCAGCAAGTCTAAAGCAAAAACATGTACACGATGTCATGGGTAAAGCTCCTGGTGAATTAGATAACTTTGCCGATACTGACAAGAGAACGAACTAGGTGCATAAACAGAATTAAGACAGAAAGAACAACCGTAAGACTATCTACACCCTAGAACGCGCACATGTCACAAACAAGATTGATAAAATCTAGCTAATGCAAGCACAAAACTGATCATCAGAGCAATAAGATTCAACATGATAAGCACGATGATAATCGAATCTAAATGGATATAAGCCAAGTCTATCAATCTTGATCGGGCAAAAGATGTTGTTCCAATAAATAAATAATTAAAAACTAACAACATCGGTAACTTAATGAATCTACTAGACTGCCAAATCTAACAGAGCGATAACTGGCGACGGGTAACTTAATGAATCTATTAGGATGTCAAACCTAATAGAGCCGATAACTAGCCTATGCTAACGCATAAAATAGGAGGTTGAACTGGCCCTATCAAACGATAACATAAACTGTTGACAAGTGCTAATGCAAAGATAAGAGGTTGAACCAGCCAAATCATGCATAAACACAAGCCCTTTGGCCATACTAATGGTTGATAGGAGGCCAAACCGGCCCTATCTAGTAAGAGTAAAAGCCATGACTGTACTTACAGCAAACCAGAGGTCGAACGATTGATGCTGCCTAGCTTGATGAAGAAACTCGCCGAGATCCTAGAAACTAAGGGTTTGGTGGCCGAAGCCGAAAAGATTGTATTGAATGTCGAGAGAGTTTACAAGGTCCCGGGCTTACAAATTTATACCCTGGGCTTTGACCAAGTCCTAATCTAATACAACCTGCAAATAAGGAAATAGATACGAAAACTGCCTAATCTAGATAACTTGGGCCCTACTATTCCATCCTGTAGAGTCCTACGTCATTGATGTGCCACTCTTCGTGTAATCAGGTCAGAGTCGATGTGGCCTATACGCTCCTTCGGATAGTTGATTCTGGTTAGCCAACCCATCCTGTTTTTGCCGATTCCCCAAATCTGGCTATTATCAGCATTTAGCCGATTCCGATAGCAATTCTCTGAGAAGCTCTTACTTGCGCGCTCGCCAGTCCAAATTTTGGTGCAAACAAATGCCCCCAATTTTGGGATAAATTAGTTTTATTCCAAAATTCCTGACTTCACTTCTCGATCGCCTCCCAGATGTTTGTTTCGAGCACCCTGCGGCACTGAGCTCAACCCTAACTGATAGGAGATGAGCTTTCTTCTAATGGCGACTTCAATTCCTGAGCTTTGAATGGAAACTCCAAGCCTCATCCTATCAGTAATGATAGACCCCTGTCTCTTAATCCTTTGAATTCCTGCTTTAGCTATTTCAATTTCGATTTCATAGGAGTCTCGTAATGAACTGCTCATCGCTAGCTCACCTCATCACTGAAGAATCTCACCAAATACCATTCAAAGCTTCTATTGTCAGTGCCAATTCATGGAATAATGTTTTCAGGAATTGGCCTCACATCCTGGTTGGATGGTGGGACTGGTTTCTAAGGGTTAGAGAGAAGAACGGGAAATCTTGGGTAGATGCTGAAATCCATCAATGTGTTACCCTCTCTCTTTTAGAAATGCTGAAAAATGAATCAATGCTGATAGCCATTTCATATTTCTAGTCCAACTCTGCCAACGCTTTTGTATTTGGTCATGGATGTCAATTACTCTGGCTGATATCTTCATGTTGACTAGATTAAATGTCACTGGCTTGGTCAACCCTCAAGATTTTTTGGGCAAGGGCCATAAATCTCTAGGAAAAATTTCTGATTTAAAGACCTGGCCCATCTATGTCAAACATTTTTCTAGGACCACTACTTCTATGGATGAAAAGGAACACATTGCTTTCCTGAATATGTGGCTTGAAAAATTCTTCTTCTATGGAACAACCCTTGGGCCAAAGCTTTGGCAGAGAAACTAGCTGCTGGGGATAAGATCCAGATGGGAAAATTGCTTTTGGGTACCTTCTACAGCATGATAATAGGGTATCAGCAAAACTTTTGACAAATAAGAAAGTTGGTCTAGTTCCTGGTCCCTGGTGGTTGCTCCAGCTCTGGCTGAATCTATATATGTACAAATCTGTGAGGCCTAATCTTAGAGAGCTCTCCTTCCCTGACTTTGATTACTTTAAATATTTTGAAAAGCCCAATAGAAAAGAAAAAGGATGCACAAACTATGGTGAAGCAGCTTTCTCTTATTCTATTTATTTTTCCAACAAAAATTCTTCAAACTATTTTATAGAGGCTTTCCTGAAGAACTTGCCTACCATATATTGAAGATCAGGACAACAATCTTCATTTGCTAGTGGATTTTAGATTTAATGCTGAAGACCTAGATAAGATAGCTATGGGCATTTTTAATTTCTTTATCAGGCCTTGTGCTCTCCCTGTGAATTTCAGACATGCCGAAGCAAGATCCCAAATGATCCTAACTCATCTCCTTCTTATGAATTCTATAATCCAGACTTTTTAGCTCAGCAATTTGGCCTTGGAAAACTTCCTCCCTTTCTCTTCTTTGCAACCAAACTCAAACCAAGAGAAATACTCAATAATGCTTTGGAAGCAATGAAGGTTTTCAATCTGGGATCAAGTCTCGCAACATATAACATTCATCAATGGGTAAAGGTCAAAGACACACATTTCTCATTTGATGGATGGTGGAATGAATGGAAGGTACACTTGTTTTGCGAGGCTGTTCATCCATTATGCAAAGAGTTGGATTCATCTTATGAGTCTGAAGGGGAAGTAAGTTTTCTTTACCCCCATTCATTTTGCTATGCCTTCATGAATTAACCTTTTCTTTGCATCAGGATGAATCATTGGAAGCCCCTGCTACTGATAGAAAGAACAAATCTATACGTTATTTGATCCTTTGCCAAAGGACAAGATTAGGCTCTGATGCTCCTTTATTGAAAATTTTCATGAATACTTATGCTGCCTAGCTTCAGACCAAGAAACGGCAAGCAGCAGCTGTCAAAGGCCCTTCAGGGGAGGCCAAGAAAATGAAGACTAGATAATCTAAGGTATAACCAATTCTCTCCTTTTAGATCATTGTTAAAATTGGTTGATTAACACTTTTCCCTCTTCAGACAATCTAGAATGACAACACCTCTCAATGGCAGCATCTCCACCTTCTCAGATTCAACTAGAAATTGTGGAAACAGAGGATGGGTCCCAAGGGACAATGGTAAGGCATGCCCTTCATCTAACTTCTTGTAATGGCCTATTCTGATTGAATTCTTAAAATAGGATAACAGTATTGAATCTCCTGGAATAGATCTCCTTGCTTCTCAAGCCATCAATTCTTCCAGCTAAAACCAGTCTGAGGGTAAGACCCTTTTAATCTGTCACTTTATTTGAATTTTGGCTTTCCTGACAATTTATTTTAGAATCTAAATACACAACACCTGAAAATATTGATCCTTCACCATCACCCGATCACATGGCCTATGATAAGCCGAGCCCATAAGGAACTGGTGAAGCATCATCGGCTATTCCTCATGAAAAGGTAACGTGCAAATTTTCTTTTTAAATAATTAAAACCATTCCTTTACCGATACCTAAATTGTATTGGGCCCCTTCTCCTTCATTGCCAGACTATGCTATAGATATCTCCAAATACTTTGATGAAGAAGAAGTTTCTTCTCTCCTTTTTGAGGAAGATATCTCGACTGCATCATTATTGAATCAATTGAGGGACATTCTGCTTTCTCTTCAAAGTATAACATATTTAATTCAGAACTATCAAATCATCAGTCGAGTTATTGGAGAGGTTAAGGACTTTCTTCCTTCAAATCTTCTGGGACCACTCTCTAAGATTTCTGATATTAACATTGAAGCTCAAAAGAATAAAGAAGGCTCAGGACATCATTCAGGAGTACACCACTTTTATAGAAAAGAAAGCTCTAAATGTGGAAAATGTCAAAGTTTTGAGCTCTTCTTTAGAAGATCTTCAAAAATCTGTAGAAAATATAAAGCCTGATCTTGCTACCCTTCAGGCCAGAGAAGCTAATTTTGAAAAAAAAACTTCAGGAAGTAAATGCTTCTATAAGCCAGAAAGAGTCAGCCTTAGCCCCAATCACAGACAGTGTGAAGCCGAAGAGGAAGGAGTTGGCCAAATCAGCTCAAATAGGCAGACAAATCATGAAGAACCTGAAGACCTATTCTGCATCTTTAGCTGATAATGAAGCATTGTTAGCTCGAACTGATTCTGCTAGGAAGAATGCCTTTGATGCATTAACAAACTTCTTTGAGCTATAATTTAACATTCTTGTAATAGTCCTCTAAATGTTCTGAATCCTCAAGGTCATCTGATAGTGCTAGTTTGTACTCTATATTTAGCTGATCTACAAATTCCCGATTCAAGTATTGACATATGACCTTTTTTGTTTAACCTGTTTAGCCGATCTTTTGTCCGACTCATTTCTCTGACTAACTAAATAGTACAAATAACAGGTCTTTCAAGAAAACACTTGGGCTGATTTGACCGGTCACTCGATTTCCTGCCTGTACAGTGTGGTAATTAATGGCAGGCTGCCGATTTATCTCGATACGTGCCCCCCGGGCCATAAGTTGATATATTGCAATTTGCACGCAACCTCTATTCTCTTCTGTCCCCAAACCAGCACAACCTCTTCATCTTCCAGGAAAACCCCAACATTCAAATAGTAACCATGGCAGGCCGCAACCTCGGTAAGTGCCCTATTTAGGAGGAGGAGGTGAACTCTTACTGCGTTGTTCGCTCGTGCATCAAGTAATCCATCCTTTATCAATCAATCTTCCTTGATTTTGGATTTAATCTCTTGTCCTCCAGGATGGATAGCGAGGGCCCGTCCAATGCTGCTGCCATCTTTCCAGGAGCTCTGGTTGCACCCATTGCATCGGCTGTAATCCAGATACCAGGGATTGATCCTGGTTTGGTTGGAGCTGCCCCAACGGACTCTAGTGATTCATCCATAGGATCAGGATCTTCTACGAGGTCCGCCAAGGTTTCTGTAGTACTATTCGATTGCATCTACTGGGAGTGGATGGAGATGGAGGTGCGTTATAATGAGACCTTCAAGGAGCTGTCTTGTATGTAGAGTATCCTTGATGACTTCCAGGCTACTCTCCTGATGGCTTAGTAGCAGGGCGAGATGGCCGTCAATTGACAAATCACTGCCGATGCTCGCATCGTGGGTGAGTATAATGTTTTTAGCTTTCTGATTCTTGCTATGTTTTGATGACTGACCCTCTTACTTGATCCATCAGACCTCACGAGGTGTTTCGAGAAGCTCCAGCTTGTTGGGAATGCCACCACCGCTGCTGTGCACACTCCTGGGGAGACCATCGCCCAGAGGTTGGAGACCGTCCATGCCAGGGTGCATGAAGTGGCCCATCATGGGCGCTTCTTTTGCTCTTGCTGCTGTTCAGGCCCACACAGGTTTGAATCTGTAGAATCTAGATGTCTCACCGCAGATCATGGATGCCATCGACGCCAACTCTAAGCATTTTGAGGTAGCAGCAGAAGCCATCGCCCATGTAGCTTCAACGCACTATGCCATCGGCAGGCTCCCCTAGTAGACATGTATTATGATGTAACCTTTTGCAAGAGCTTCATCTTTTGTGGGTAATCTGTATAAATGAATGAACAACTTCTGCAGTATGTCTTTTGCATCATACTTAATCAGAACTACTCCTATATTTTAATAAAACATCTGTGTTTTGTTTTATTTTTGCTCTAAAGGCGATGTATGTCACAACGGCTATTACCAACACTCTGTTGGTTTTTACACTGAAGGCGATGCTAGTGTATTGGCTATTACATTTGATATTCTATTTGAGGACCTATCATTGCATCTAGAAAATAAGCCGATTACCCCTAGACTTTTTAAACTACCTTGAATTGATAGCTTAATAATATCTGGCTGCATTATCTATTTATATTGGCTATTACAACTTCAATACTTCCCTAAAAGATACTTTTAGAGCTAACGGCTTGAGCCAGCTGTTGATCTTCATTGTTGATTGAGATGAAATCTCCATGAAACTCTTTTCTAGAAATAACACTCAAAGCTTTCTAGGTCCCAATAGACATGATCAATGGAAGAGATGTTGATGGAATCATCAACAGGCATAACCTCAATGTAATTTTCTATCCACTGAATTATATGTTGATGCATAGTTGAAGGTATGCAATAATTGGCATGAATCTAGTCCCTTCTAAGGAGCAGGCTATAAAATCCTTTTCCATCAATAACAAAGAATGTGGTGATCAATGTCTTACTGCTAATTGTCAACTTAACACTTATTGCCCCCCGAGTGTTAGACACATTCCTTCTAAAATCTCTTAGCTGCATGTTCATTTTGATCAAGTCTTCAGGAGTCTTGCCTAGCTTTCTGAATGTTGAGTAAGGCATAAGGTTGACTACAGCAACCCCATCCACAAGCATCTTGCTCATAGGTTTTCTATCAATTAGTCCTTTGACATATAAAGCCTTCAGATGGTGATAACGCATTGGCTTGTCAAACATGACTTGGGAAGTCAGAGCCAAATAAGTAGCTATTTCTTCATACTCTAACTCATCAAAGTCAGAATAAACTTATTGATCTCTTGACGCTCTGAACTCAGCAGGCAAGATACACTACATCCCAATAGGAGCCGATTTGCCTAAATTGGCTATTTGCTTGGCCTTCCAGACCTGTGCCTTCTTTACTTTTTTTAGCTTGATCTCAGTCTCCCTCAAGCGTTAAACTCTTCTCTTTTGGCTCCTAGAGAGACCACCAGGGCACCATTAGTTTGCTTTCCAAACATGCTACACTTCTTCCATGTCTTTAGCATAAGCATCACAATGATCACAAAGTCTGCATTTATTTATGCGTCGATCCTCTATGGGCTATCCAAGTCTATCATGAACAGATCGGCGGTTGGTTTGAGATTACTGATAGTCTTTATATCGGTTTGAGATTACTGATAGTCTTTATATTGATCACTGCATTCAGGATAATTCCTCCTAGTGGGTAACCACAAGCCTTCATTCCAGCAATTCCTAAACAAAGGACAATTCTAGTGTGATTTAGCTTGTTCCCTTTTGTACCTTTCTTCATCCAGCATTCTTAAGCATTCTTGCTCTTCAAACCATCTCCTATGGTCCTTCTCTTCCTACCCCTGCCACTTGTTCAAAAGAATACGAGATGTCACACGTGGTCTTCTTTCAGCCGATGCAGATGACTTAGGTTGGTCAAATCGACTATTCCGCTTCTCACCCTTCTCTTGATCTCCCAATACTCTTAATCAGTGGGTTGCAGTCTTGTGTCTACTAATCCTGACTCCTTTTCTCTAGTAGAGGTCAACACTTTGGCTTTACCTTTTGGAAGTACAACATCAGCCATTGCAGAATCAAAAGGATCCTGATCGACCTTCATCTTGCTAGCAGTATCAAAAGCTAACTTCTTGGTTTTAATGGATTTCTGGATCTTCTTTCAGAACACGTTGCACTCATTGGTGGAGTGAGTAGTGGAATTATGAGCCTTGCAATATTTCTTGCCTTTTACTTCTTCAGGACTGAGTGGCTCATGTAACACCTTGATAAGACCTTTGCTCAGCAAATAATCAAAGATCTTATCAGCCTTCGAGGTATCGAAATCAAACTTCTCTTGTGTTCTTCCATAGCACAAAGGGGATCCTTCACCGCACTGCCTTGAGATGGACGCCAGATCCACCATAGCACAAAGGGGATCCTTCGCCGCGCTATCGCCACCTCGTACTCCGCAGCCAAAAGTCCAACGGGCATATATTTTTCCACTTTCAGGGGATCTAACCCAATTATTATTGAACACGGTGGTGTAGCAGTGGGGTGTTTATGATAAGCTAGTGGTCTGTGCAGTGTCGGCTCACTGGCACATCGGTACGGACCCACCGGCGGACCATACTGGTACTCATCTTCACCTTGACCAATCGAGGTCAACGTCGCAAGATTCGCAGTTTTTTTGTCCAGACATGCTCACTGAATACAATTATGATGTTGAATAGTTTAAGTTGCTGTTATAATGCCTATGCACGTGATCTTCTATTGAACATTGTAATACCCTGGTTGTTCTTATTACAAGTTTGTTGTAAACCGTACGCTGCTAGGAGTCCATCTTAACAAGTCTCGCCTCAATCAACAGCTTCACAGGTGAGACGAAGCACTTGAATTTAACTGCAAACGCAAGAAAGTCCGACCGCTGCATATTTGATCTCGTAGGACAAAGTGTGCATGTTTGTCTGTTATGAATGTCGTAGCAATCAGTCTGCTGGGAAACCGGTAGCATTGCATCAATTGAATACCTTCCGGCTCCCACCTTGCAGCAAGGAGCCATTCTCACTGCATCCTTTTTTTTTGACAAAGTGTAAAGGTTTGTCTATTATGAATGTGGTAGCAATCAGTCTGCTAGGAAACTGATAGCATTGCATCAATTGAATACCTTCAGGCTCCCACCTTGCAACGAGGAGACATTGATGTTTAAATGCAATGCGCACATAAGAAAGTCCAACCCTGTACATTCAGCCGCGTCTAGCAGTACCCTCTATAGTTTATTGTCATTTTAGTATGATGCTTGTTACCATGTCCTTTACTAGTTTAAGTGACTACTAATTTCATATGACAGAGTATCAACATCTATGACATAAATGCAAGGGAATACATCATCATCGATACATCAAGTTCATACAAATGAAACTAATAATTTAAAACAATTAAGTACAATAAACAAGAATGACTCCCCTTTTTTACATGCTACCTTCCTCATCTGATGACACATAGGTTTCAGATGATGGATTTCTCTGCCAGATCTGCAAATTATGGCTGATGAAGACACTATAGCTGTGGTGTGTTCTATCTAGGTGACCTTTGAAACTGGGTAGCTTGAGCAGCACCAAACCCATGATGTAAGGCTGGAAGAAGAGAGGCTAGTTTAGGTCCACCCTGATGTCCACCATCTGATTAACCAACCAATCAATAATATTTAGTATTTTATGTTTCAGCATGACCATTATCGTCTTGTCGGCTGTACAAGGTAGAACATTGTGATATTCAGTATCATTTTCATCGTCGGTCATGAATGTCCGCCTCACAAGCTGCCAAATAACATTGGGTATCCTACTCAAAATTCCACCATCACCATTCTTAGTTGCATCATAGTAAAGTCTATCTTCCTCCTTAACCGATAATTAAGGAAGATCAACTATTATAGCCCCTTGCTTCATTGCTTGGTAATCCAATCAGCAAGCTCTTGCAAGATCAGAGAAAGATGCTGTTGATATTTGTTACACACATGAATGATAAGAGAAGTAATTCGCAAGTGCACGGATATCGGTGAGCACTTCACCCAGGAGATATTCCAGAGTATCATTATTTATTTATCCGCTAGGAGAAAACGTGCATCTGACTAACCCAAGTCTATACCTAACCCCTGAGCTACAGACAATATAGCGAGATATGAGCGATATAGAGAGGATTACTTCGTCAGTCTTCCTCTAACCTATGGCAAGCTTTGCGACTATTGCTCTAAGGGGGCATCTAAGGCAAAGAGGCATCTCAGAGAATGCTTAACCCCGGCACACTAAGTCTTACCAAACCTCCTAACGGGATGTGGATTATGGAGACAACAAGGGATTGTCACTACCCCCACTGCTACCACAAATCCGGCCAGATAGGGAGTATCTACAAGTGTTCCTAGCCTAAGCACCATGCTTACACTACAAACGATTACTCTATTCCCTAGCACTAGCGAATAAAGTAAACTCATAAACCAAAGAGCAATAATAATAATGAACTTACTAGTATTAGAAGTTGAATTGCCGAATGATCCTAGAACCAAGCCTTGGGTTAGGAGACTTGATCCTGCAGGTACAATTGGAGAGGAGACACCGACATTCTAGGCTTCCTCCAACTCTACCTCCACCCTACATTCTCTCAACCTCTCTTGAATGCTAAGCTCTAGGGAGGAGATCCATTCAAGGGACCTCTCTCACCTGATCCTCTCTCAGAATAACGAATTAAGGTTTCAAGGGAATGCATCTCCAGGGGTCAGGAGCCTTGCTTATATAGCCCCCTAGGATGCACCATAGCCCTCGGATCAAACAGACCTTAATCAACATCCTAGATTGGACCTCAAAGGCGGTGGGAGCAGGATCCGCGAGGTGGAGCCTGATTAGCTGAGACGCCTGGGCGCTACCCACGTGGCTTGGGTGGCCGGTCGGCCACCGAGCCAGTTTGGGCTCCCCTTTGGTCCAGAGCCTTCTCAAACCTTCCAGATTACAGAAAAGTGCACGAATCCTGATTATCTCTATGTAAACCTGACGTGTGGGCTAGTTCTTTTCAGCTGACACCTTGTAGAAATAGACATTCACCAAAACTCATGGAATTCCATTAGTATGACCCCTATATCTAGATGGTATTTGTATTTAGGTCCTTTTTCATGTTTAGTTGATGGTTAAAAATTGGAGTTAAGTACCGTCAACAAGCTCCCCCAAGCTTAACCTTTGCTCGTCCCTGAGCAAAGCTAAACTCAGTGATGGATCAGAAGTTGCTACAATGCTTTCACGCCTCATAAGTACACATGTGTTCAAACAAGAACTCTCCTCCAGATTAGAGTGAACTATTGTGACTCAAGACTTACCCATATTACCATTCACCATGGAGCTTATAACCATCACTTGGGTCTTGAGCAGTTGAAAGACAGAACGGTCAAGTCAAGCACTATGTTTCTCGCTCTTTGATCAACTATTATTCCAGAGTTTTTGCAAGATTTTTAAATAAAACTCAGAGATTCCTTGTATGACCCTTTCAAATCTCCCATTTGTGGTATTTCTAGATCCTCTCTAAGGCAAGTGTAAGGTATGCCTTCTCTCTTCTCTCAGGATATGTGGTATTTGTGGAACTTAGGCATAAAGAGATTGCCTTCTCTCTCTCACCCTATATCTAAAAGGCTTTTGTGGGGCTCATAGGTGGGGGGATAACTTAAACTACTTGCATATATTACACAGTTAAACCATGGATCCAAAGGAACTAGTCATACTATAAAGTATATGTGCATGTGAATGAGGAGAATGTAATGAGTGATAGGAATAATGGTGAAAAATAAGGAGATGATTTAAGTGGGGTGATGGATGATGGTGAATATATATTTCTACAATTGCTCCTTGGGGATAACATACCTCCCTTTATTTGGAAACTTTTAATTTCTTTGAAGAGGAGGACTTGGCTGCTATAACTTGGGACTTTTGTCCTCTTTCTTTTCTTTTAACTTTCTTTTGAGACTTTTGTCCTCTTTCTTTTCTTCTTTTTTTACTAGTGAGCAACCAATCCTCTTGATACAATAGGGAGTATGAACTAGAATAATTGGAGCTTTATTGCACAAATGAACAGATATGGCGGTGACAAATATTTTTGGGTGTTCACTCCCAATGTAGGAGTTAGAACATTTTCTGAGTGGATCTAGATAGGGAATATGTGTATGTGAATAGGTGAATGCGTACTCCTAGGGTAGGAGCAACATAGACACGTGGGGTGTAAATATGTGGGTGGTACTTCTAGGAACAGAAGTAGCACAGAGTGAATGTAGAATGATAAGCAGAAGTGGGTGCATACTTTTGAGGACAGAAGTAGCGTAGATCAATGGATGGAGAGCACATAATATCTTTAACCACATGACCAGCTCCTAAGGGTCAACACAGCTTAACTACCCTCAATGACTACAAAGTGATACATACACAAAAGAAAGGCTTTCTTATTCTAGTAGGCATGAGTATTTGGCTGTGGTAGGAATTTTGAACTCTTGTCATAAAGGAACTCATCATGTAGCAATTTAAGATTTTCACAAAATAAATTCTCCAAAACTCTAGTATCTCTAGGAGTAAGATGGACAGCAGCTCAAAACCTTCCTATATCTTATCCGTCAACTACCTAGACTTAGATCAAGCATTTGCAACCCATAGGGTTCAAGCTCAGAGCAAAACTTAAGTCTAAATAGTTGTGTCTAAAACTCAGGGGAGTTCAAGGTTGAAAACTAGGTACTTGAAAGGAACTATGGTACAACAACTATTCATCATTTCCATATAAGAGCTTATTCTGTGGGGTTCATTTTAGCAGGCAAATTCTTCACATATTCTCCTATATTTTATTTAGCAAATTTAATATCAAACATTAAGATAAATATAGATATAAATAAATAAGCTAGTGATACTTAGCTGGATACACAGGGTGTGCTCTCCCCCAAGCTGGATATTGACATAGTCTATTGGTGTTGATGACTAGCAGTGAAGGCGTACTGGTTCTCCTAGAGTGTTAAGGATGGTTGCTGTTGAGACAGCACTCTGACTGTTGAAGACAGCACTCCGACAGGGGATAGGGTCTCCTTTTTCCTGTTAGCTCTTCTTGATCCTTTAAATTCTGTAAAGCTCAAATAGATAGCAAAGCTTGTGGAACTAATTAAGAGTTAGTGATATACCTCTAAGCCTTGGATGTCTAGAACCTTCTTAATATTTTTTGTTCTTTTATATTTTATGGTTTGCAGAAAATGCACTAAGATAAAAACTTATTTTTATGCCACCACCGTGGATATCTTTGTGGGCTGTCACACCATAAAATTATTCACATGGGGCTTAGCATTTTCTAGATGCAATGCATGCCAAATTTTTATTTTCTTTTTCTAATGCAGAAATGGTAAAGTGGATGTGAGACTAATTATGCATTTAAGGGAAAGTAAATATGCCAAAAGAAAATTATGCAGTCTTGAAAGGGAAACATTGATAAATACCAAGTTACCTCTTGGCATGGTGTCTGATGATTTAGGTCCTCCGTGCAGGACCCCTTACCATGTTAATTCCTTAGGTGTTTTATCTGGTCCCAAAGGTGGAGACCATGATAGTTGCACCTCTTGAGGTGGTGTCACCCATGTTCATTACTCTTCTAGCGGGTTGGAGTCAAGTACTAGTTTTGGGAGCTAGCAGCATCTTCGCTCAGTGTGCATGTTCATAGGTCTAGGATCTTCACTTGTAGAAGCTGGGGAAGATTCCTTAACCTTGGTCAAGGTGCGTCCTGCTCATACAGACAAGGCAGAGATCAAGTGCATGGGCTCTGTTGGTGGGAAAAACCAAAAGGTTTGTTTATTATTCTCTAGCCTTAAGCACATTGAACGAGATAAATTTGATATTCATGTGTTTTGCTCAATCTTAACACGGGCGAAGGCATCAAACAATGAGCGAGAACGTGGCATTAAAATAGTTGGTAGATCAGATTACTCAACCTTAAGGAAGGATAGTCCACCTATGCATATTGTGTAATGATTTTATGATTATGGCTATCTTCCAAGGATGCGATGCACAACATTTTGGATCATTGAATTAAAGCTACAAGATCAAGAAAGTGATACTAGGAGCAAGCATAAAGAACTAAACATGTTGAGTTAATCAAGATGAAACAAGTAAGGTTGTAACTCAGGACATGTTTGGTTCTCTACTTATGTGCATGCTAGAATCAAGGAGGATATTTTGGAAGTAATGATCACTTACCTAGAGCTTTTCTTTGCTTGGCTAGTCATGTGTCTTTTTCATGAACAACTTGTCTCCTTTGTTGTACTCCTTTCTTACCTTATGCCATTATTTGTTCTCTGTCTAATTTGTGCTTGGACCTTTAGCTCTTCTTATTATTTTATCCCTACAAATCATTAGTGGACAACACATACCCGAAGGAATATACAAGTAATGGGAAGGGCATTGTTGTAACACGGCTATGGGTCACTTTCTATGCTAGAAAAGAACTTGCTTGAGCATACTTAGCACAACGCATTTATTATTCACAATTACTTCTTTTTAAATGATTGATTTTATTTTCCCATCTTATGTTTTGATTCTCAAATATAGGCATTATGTATTAACTCAAACTTATAGAAATAAAGCAATAGTGAATTCAGAGATTGCAACCAGCGTGTGGAGCGATGGGAGCATGAGATGAGGAAGAACTCAATTGGATCATTTAGAGGAGTTGACCTTTCTTTCTCATGTCTCAGCTTCTCAATCTCAGAGATGAGGGTGCAGAATGTTGCATGCTCTTCTCTTGTCAATCTTTTCTTGATTCCTGATAATTAGTGATTGATAAGAGAATGCAACTCTATGAGTGCTTTGATTGTGGGTCATGTTTTGTGGCACCCTTCTTTCTCCTTGGCTACGAGTGAGTTGTGTCTCGCTTGTACAAAATTATTGTGTCTCTCTTCATCTCTAGTGTGAGTTCATCTTAGGACTTTCCCATTTTGAATTTGAAAGTTTTTCTACAGGGGTTAGTCAAACAATATATCCAACATCTACTATAGCATATTATCGGCTCAAAAATCAACCTAGACACCATATCTAATTTGATTCAAGAAGGCATTTTAACCATGTGTAATTAAAAGCCTTTGAGAGTAAGATCACCACTCCTAAACTTGACACCATGATTTATTTAAGAGATGGATAAAACTACTCCAAACCTAAACATATACTATAGCAAACAAAGGTAGCATGATATCATGATAGAGATTTACTCAAACAGTGATGATAGAGCATAACTATTGTTTACCAAATTGAGCATGTCCTAATGGTAGGGATAACCAAAACAGTATAGCAACATGGCAAAAGATGTATATACGGAAGTATATCCCCCAAGCTTGAATTTTTGCAAAAATTAAGATTGGATGAATTTATTCAATGTTTCGTAATGTTTGGTTGGACATACCTTGCATTTGTCATTTCTTTGATCTTTTTGCTCCAAGCCTGGAAAGGTTAGTGATAAGAATACCCAAAGGAATATTTTTACAATTATAACTCTATGCTCAAATCACAAAGGTAGCATATTAAAAAGGTGACACTAAGCTTGTCCTTGGGAAACCTTCAAGATGTGATTTGGTGGAGTGGTTTCCCCTTTAACACCGATCTATGTGCACTAATCTCAAGATTCAACAAAATGAGATCTGCTATATTTATGATAAGCATATGCATCTATAACCACCCTTTCAAAAGATTTAGGAACAAGGAGCATGAGGGGGTTGAAGATCTCGTGTGGGGCAATGTTAGAGAGACTAAGTGAATCAGGAGATTTCTCTTATGAGCAAGGAATTGGTTGGGTGCTAGTGAAGTAGCTCCCTTGGTCATTGAAGTCTCCACCATTTTCAACTTCTAAGGGGGATTCATCATAAATATCTAAAAATTCCCTTGGATCATCTCTCAAGTTGATCTCATCTAAGTCCTTATCCATCCATTCAATGGCAATAACACATAGACTTTTAATGCTCTCTCACCATGGATGTTGCTCTTCTCAATCTTTGATATGGTCTTAATGATTCCTATGTGTGGGATGTCTAGATGGATTTCAAGGATCATCTGGAGGTTCAGGAGAAAGAGCATAGAATGAGTCAAAGGGATCAAGGATGGGTTTAAAGATGAGTTTGTATTCTATATCTGATGTGGGCACAGAAGGGGAGAAGATAAGAGTGGATTCTAGATGGCTTTGCTATCCTTCTATGGCATCACTTGACATGCCATCCTTGAGTCTTTGTAATTGTCCTTCAAAGGGATTAGATTTGAGAAGCTTTATAAGAGATCTCTTCTTGAGAAGATTCAAACTATAGGCGCTAAAAGATCTCTTATGAAGCGGGAAGTTTAAACTCGTCCCAAAATCTCTTTGATGGCAATTTTGGAGTACTACTGGTTTAGGATGGATAGCCAAATCATGGGATTGGAATGTTTGCAATGTGGCTATTCCTCTTCTAGTTTGGGGATGATGAAGGGTTATGAGGTTGCTACGCTAGCCAGAAAACAAAAATTTTCGACCTCATAAACCAGGATCTACTGCTAGTTACAGGTTACAAGATTACCACTAGACGCGCAGGTGCAGGGAAAGATGACTCGATGTAGTCATATGCATTGTAGTAGGCAGTGCAGTTGCATGGTTGTCCGTCACCTCAATCCCCTCGCACGGTTTGTCCCAGTGCTCCAGATGCAGCACCTCGGAGGAATCCCACACGTGCAGGAAAGAAGCGATGCGCCTTCGGACTGCTAGGTCCACGAGGAGCAGAAGGTGCTAGCATGGGGAGGGCGACAGTGGCTGCCAAAGGCGTGTGTGTATCCCTAACCGCACCCCTACCCCTTTCTTATATAGGCATCCCCAATGAGCTCACGAGTTGGAGGCCCATTAGTAACCCTAAGCCTTATCTAATTCAGGTCCAACCCGAATGAGGCTTCCAGCCCCTTAAGCATGCAACCCTATGGGTTCACGCACACATTGACATGGGTCGAGTACTCCTACTCGCCCAATAGTTGACAGCGGCCTCTAGCAAGGTGTGAAAACTCCTATGTGCATGCAAAGATCATATCAGACGAACCACTATGACCACATACAAGTTATTCCCTTTGCCACTCGATATATGGTTCAACTCATGGGTTAACACTTAACCCAAGCACGGTCATGCATTTGTTGATCCAATCAATTGAGTGATCTAGTGATATCTCTCTCGCGTAGAAAGAGGCAAATTCCATCTTGATTGTCTATCTGTCAAAGCATGCTTCCTGACCACCCGAAGACCACCTTTATAACTACCCAGTTACGGGGCAGCGTTTGATAGTCCCTAAGTAGGCCGTTTCACATCTTGAGTATAGACCACAATCTTAGGTCTAAGGACAACGTACATGACATGAATAGAGACTTTCTCATGTCGGGTTAGTCCAGCCTACATGTCTCAGATGTGCCCATATTATTAGTTTGACATCTCCATGTCCATGACTTGTGAAACATAGCCATCAACTAATACATGTGCTGGTCTAATATTCAAGTGTGTTCTCACAAGAACACCGACCAGGGATAACTTTAGAATAATCATTCAAGTAATTGAGTTAAACAAACAATTCACATAATCACCAATCAATACAAGTTATCTATAATGGATATTCAATGAACACTTTATTAATCATGGATACAATTGCAATATCAGCATCTACATGATTAGCTCTAGGGCATATTCCCAACAGTCTCCCACTTGCACTAGGGTTAATCTCTTAGATGTCTAATCCCCATAGACCTCATGTGCACCTTATGCTTAGGTTGTGGAAGAGCCTTTGTCAAAGGATCTGCTACATTTAAATCCGTATGTATTTTGCACAATTTGATCTCTTCTGGTTTCACAAACTCTCAAATGAGATGAAACTTCTAGAATACATGTTTGTTCTTCTGGTGATCCCTAGGCTGCTTAGCCTGTGCAATCGCCCCATTGTTATCACAATGTAAATTCAATGGGTTTGACGCATTCGAAAACACACCAAGCTCAATGAGGAACCTCCTCAACCAAACACCTTCCTTTGCAGCGCCAGAAGCTGCAATGTACTCTGCTTCTACTGTAGAATCAGACATCGTCTCCTACTTGGAACTTTTTAGCTAACTGCACCACCATTTATTATGAACACAAAACCTGATTGAGATAGTGAGTCATCCCCGTTGGTTTGGAAGCTAGCATCGGTGTAACCATTTACAACAAGCTCCTCCTCACCTCCATAGATTAGGAACACATCCTTAGTTCTTCATAAGTACTTTAGGATGTTCTTAACAAGCGTCCAGTGAGGTTCACTCGGATTAGCTTGGTACCTGCTCACAACACTTAGAGCATATGAGACATCTGGGTGAGTACATATCATGGCATACATGATGGAACCAACAGCCGAAGCATATGGAACCTTACTCATGTGGTTGTGCTCTTCATCTGATAAAAGGACACTGCTTGTCACTAATGCGCATACCATGTGACATAGGCAAGAACCCTTTCTTGGACTGTTCCATGTTGAACTGTTTCAACACCTTATCAATGTACGTGTCTTGGCTTAATCCTATTAGTCTTCTTGACCTATCTCTATAGATCTTAATTCCCAAGATGTATGCTGCTTCTCATAAATCCTTCATAGAAAAACTATTATTCAGTGAAGTCTTTATAGATTGCAACATAGGAATATCATTCTCAATCAATAGTATGTCATCCACATACAAGATCAGAAACACAATTGCTCCCACTTACTTTCTGGTAGACACAAGGTTCTTCTTCATTCTGACGGAAGCCAAACCCTTTGACTACCTCATCAAAATGAATATTCCAACTCCAAGATGCTTGCTTTAACCCATAAATAGATTTCTTAAGCTTGCATATCTTTCTAGCATTATTAGGATCAACAAAACCTTCGGGCTATATCATATACACGTCCTCTTCTAAATACCCATTTAGAAAGGCTATTTTAACATCCATCTACCATATCTCATAATCAAAATATGCAGCAATTGCTAGAATGATCCGATTAGATTTAAGCATCACTACCGGCGAGAACGTCTCGTCGTAGTCAATTCCTTGAACTTACCGAAAACCGTTTGCAACAAGTCGAGCTTTATAGACGTGAACATTTCCATCCATATCCTTCTTCTTGAAGATCCATTTGCTCCCTGTGGGTCTAAACCCATCAGGCAGGTCATCCAAGTTCCAAACTTGATTGTCTCCCATGGAATCTATCTCAGATCTCATGGCACTTTGCTATTTCTCAGAATCTGGATCCATCATAGCTTCTGCATAATCATATAACAATAACAAATCCCCACGCAATGCACGAAGTCTCACTGATCTTCGTGGTTGTGGCGGTGTCTCCACTGCCACGGGTGTCTCAACTTGCTCTACTACATTAGCATCACTCGTAGAGTTAGTCCCTACTGGCTCATCTTGAACTTCTTCAAGATACACCTTTTGTCCATTCTTTTCTCTTTTGAGAAACTCTTTCTATAAGAAAACACCATTTCGAGTAACAAACACTTTACCCTCTAACCAGTTATAGACATAATACCCTAAAGTTTCCTTTGGATATCCCATGAAAAAGCACTTGTCCGATTTGGGTGTTAGTTTATCTGATATAAGTCATTTAACATAAACTTCACAACCCCAAATTTTCAGGAAAGAGAAACTGGGACTCTTACCAGTCCATATCTCATATGGTGTCTTAACTACGGACTTAGATGGTACCCTATTCAATGTGAAAGCGGTTGTCTCTAGAGCGTATCCCCAAAACAATAAAGGTAGGTCCAACTTGCTCATCATAGACCGAACCATGTCCAACAAGGTCCTATTACGTTGCTCAGACATGCCATTTCTCTGAGGCATTCCAAGTGGCGTAAGCTGTGGAACAATTCCACAAATCTTAAGATGATTGCTAAACTCGTTGCTTAGATATTCGCCTCCACGATCAGATCGCAAGGCCTTGATCTTCTTGCCACGTTGATTCTAAACTTCATTCTAAAATTCTTTGAACTTTTCAAATGTTCCAGACTTATGCTTCATTAGGTAGACATATCCATATCTACTAAAGTCATCAGTAAAAGTTATGAAGTATTGAAATCTGCCTCTAACTGTCATGCTCATTGGTCCACATACATTAGTATGTACAAGTTCCAACAAGTCAGATGCCCTCTTAGGAAATCCTTTGAATGGCGCCTTGGTCATCTTGCCTAGCAAGCAAGCCTCACATGTCTCGTATGATTCAAAATCAAATGAAGTTAGAGGACCATCATCATGGAGCCTCTTCATGCGATTCTCACTTATATGACCCAAACGAAAATGCCACATATAGGTAGGACTTAACTCATTAAGCCAAGGCCGTTTAGCACTAACATTATAGACAGGTGCATCATAAAGATTTAAAATAAATAAATCCATTCACAATGGATGCAAAAGCCACAAACACATTATTCTTTGAGATCACATAACCATTGTCTTTACTCGCAAATGAATAACCATCCTTCATCAAGCATGAAGGTGACACAATGTTTCGACATAAATTAGGAACAAAATAATAATTATTCAATTCCAAAATAAATCCTGACGGCAAGGGAAGTTGCATCGTCCCTCATGTTCAATGCAGCAAATCTTGCATTATTGCCCACACAGAAATCAACTTCTCCTTTCTCTACGCTTCTACTTCTTATCATTCCCTGCATCGTATTGCAAATATGAGCAACTGATCTGGTATCAAATACCCAAGAATTGATATAAGAGTTAGCGAGGAAAATATCTATAACATGAACAACAAGAGTACAAGCAGTAGCAGTACCTTTACCGCCACCATCCTTCTCTAAGGACGCCAAGTACTCCTTGCAGCTTCTTTTCTAGTGACCTTTTCCCTTACAATAAAAGCAATCTGAATTTGCAGATGGTCCAGCCTTGGCAGCAGATGGGTTTGGCTTAGTGATCTCATCTTTAGCCCAGCCCTTCTTCTTCCTCCAAGAATTGCCCTTCCTCTTAAAACGAGGTTGGTTCTGGATCGCCAACACATGACTACTGCCGGCACCTTTCCTAATGTCGACCTCTGCTGTTTTAGCATGCCACACAGTTCATTCAAGCCCTTCTCTGCTCCATGCATATGGTAATTTGAGATGAAGTTTTCATAGCTGGCCGAAAGTGATGCAAGAATGAAATCAGTAGCCAACTCTTGGCCAATTGGGAAGCCAAGCTTCTCCAACCTCTGAGTGTAACCAACCATCTTGATTACATGTGGACCAATAGTTGCACCCTTTGATAGCTTGGTTTCTGTAAGCGCCTTAGAGACATTAAACCTTTTAGTCCGCGCATGAGTTTGGAACATATCTTCAAGCACCAAGATCATATCATTCGCTAAATGATTGTTGTCAAACTGCATCTGCAAATCAGGTTCCATACAAGCAAGCATGAGGCAACTCACTTCAAGATCCGCATCACATGCTTTCTTGTAAGCGTTTTTCTCAGCAGCAGTTGCATTTTCATCAGGCTCATCTGGTAATGGGGTGTCTAGAATTTCTTCCTTTTTCTCAGCCCTGAGAACAATTCTCAGGTTGTGGATCCAATCCACGTAATTTGTTCCATTCAACTTATCTTTCTCAAGAATTGTACGCAAAGAAAATCGTTTATTGCGAGCGGCCATCTACAACAAAAGTAAAGCAAAATACTAAGACAATGTATCCATGAATGAGAAAATTATATCAAAATAAAATCTACTCTCACTAAAATTAATATCCCTCAATTGATACTTAGTGATTCAAGACCCACAACTAACAAGTCAACTAGTGAGCTTTAGCGTCACCGCTAGAAGACATGGTAGATCGGTAAGCAACACTTTGCTAATCATATCACATATGACTCCTGTTGTTGGGCAGCATCTCTATGCTACGCTCAACCGACCCATGCTCCAAGGTCCCTAACCGTTAGGATGACCTTGTTTAAGTAACCAAACCTTCTTGCAGTAAGTATCCGATACGAACCTG
This sequence comes from Bothriochloa decipiens, assembly GCA_023333625.1. Classification (NCBI taxonomy): domain Eukaryota; kingdom Viridiplantae; phylum Streptophyta; class Magnoliopsida; order Poales; family Poaceae; genus Bothriochloa; species Bothriochloa decipiens. The sequence goes on along the minus strand of CM041639.1, from coordinate 22,690,984 downwards.
CCTAGTCGAGGAAAACCAGTGGCACCCTAATTTCATAGACCCACCACCGATTGTACAAGACTTATGACAGTGCAAGGTTTGGGGAAGCATTTAACTTAAACATTGCTGAGGGATCATTCTACTTCACTACCGCATGCAATTAGACAAAAACATAATAGCATGTGAAAGTAGAACATAGTAAGAACGGCATAACACAGACATGACTTGGTATAGCCCATTATTCCTTTGGGGATCTCCATCTCCTTCAATCTATGCATCATGGCGATCTCTATCTCCATGATTCGAGTATGCCATCCTTCAGTGATGATTCCGCCAAGACTAGCTACTACTAGCGCAAGTAAAATGAAATTACATAGTCGTGGATAGATCATCAAAGATTGGCACACAGGCCACTACATTAATTTTAACAATATGTATGTGGCTCCTGCCCATATTGTCCTCATGACATGCAAGCCATGAATTAAATACATACATGCATCACATACACATAAGCGCTATACCAGTCATCAATACCTGCAAAACAGAGTTATCCGAATCTGACGTCTAATCTTGCAATGCAGAAAACTCTATTTTCCAAGCCTTGTTTCATAATTCTAATTTCACCGATGTAAAATTTTGTTCTCTACAATTTTCATTTAGAGTTCGTCTCAATCCGAGTTACGATTCAAAAGTTACAGCTGTTTTACCAAATAGCACTTTTCTCGGCAAACCAACGCCCGGCAGTAAATTCCTTCTACCACCGCCGTGCATCATATGTGCTTGGCACATGACCTAGCATTCAATTCGATCAATTTGATTGATCTCTAACTTGCCCTGACTAGATTTACATGAATCACTTAACTCAGATGGCGGAATTCTAACCGGTACAAGTAGATCATTTCAAGACCAACACGGCAAGATGACGAACCAAGGTTAGAGACTCATCTACAGCCACGCATATCACCATATGCACAAAACCAAACCTATAACGAGGCAATAATGGCTCTGATACCACTAAAGGATTATGAGGTTGCTACGCTAGCCAGAAAACAAAAATTTTCAACCTCATAAACCAGGATCTACTGCTAGTTACAGGTTACGGGATTACCACTAGACGCACAGGTGTAGCGGAAGACGACTCAATGTAGTCGTATGCGTCACAGCAGGCAGTGCAGTTGCATAGTCATCCATCACCTCAATCCCCTCGTGCAGTTCGTCCCAGTGCTCCAGATGTAGCACCTCCGAGGAATCCCACACGTGCAGGGAAGAAGCGATGCGCCTCCGGACTGCTAGGTCCGCGAGGAGCAGAAGACACGAGCGTGGGGAGGGTGACAGTGGCTGCCAAAGGCGTGTGTGTATCCCTGACCGTGCCCCTACCCCTTGCTTATGTAGGCATCCCCAATAAGCTCATGAGTTGGAGGCCCATTAGTAACCCTAAGCCTTATCTAATTCGGGTCCAACCCGAATTAGGCTTCCAGCCCCTTAAGCGTGTGAACCTATGGGTTCACGCACACATTGACATGGGCCGAGTACTTGGGTTAGGAGACTTGATCCCGTAGGGTACAATTGGAGAGGAAACACCGACATGCCAGGCTTCCTCCAACTCTACCTCCACCCTATATTCTCTCAACCACTCTTGAATGCTAAGCTCTAGGGAGGAGATCCATTCAAGGGACCTCTCTCACCTGATCCTCTCTTAGAATAATGAATTAGGGTTTCAAGGGAATGCCTCTCCAGGGGTCAGGGGCCCAGCTTATATAGCCCCCTAGGATGCACCATAGCTGTTGGATCAAACCGACCTTAATCACTGACCTAGATTAGACCTCAAAGGCAGCGGAGCCTAATTGGCTGAGATGCCTAGGCGCCCGCCCATGTGGCTTGGGCGGCTGCCCGGCCACCGAGCCTGTTTGGGCTTCCCTTTGGTCCAGAGCCTTCTCGAACCTTCTAGATTACAGAAAAGTGCATGGATCCCGATTATCTCTATGTAAACCTGACATGTGGGCCTTTCTTGGTTCTTTTCAACTGGCACCCTACAGAAACAAACATTCACCAAAACTCATGGAATTCCATTAGTATAACCCCTATATCTAGATGATATTTGTATTTAGGTCCTTTTTCATGTTTAGTTGACGGTTAAAAATTAGAGTTAACTAGCATCAACAGATGCCTCCAAAATACTGGTGCTGGTCATCCAGATGAGCTTCTCCTCCTCTTCCCTAATTTCTAGTGTGGCACAGAACTGTCTGATTATCATGTCATTCCAGTCTTGCTTTATCCCCATCATATCCTTCAAACCCATGGCCTCAATCACAGTAACAACACTTGCCATTAGGGGAAACTTCTCTAACTGCTCCCAATTCACACACCTATGCTCTCTGTACATAGGTCTCTTATCTAAGCCTCTTCAAAATAGCTTAAACAATTTTCTTGTGTGAAAGTATTCTGATGGAGAATTACTTGGCTTCTTGTTGTACTGCTTCTCATACAAAGCAGATACGTCCCATTCAAATATCCTTTTAGGGACTTCAGCCAAGTCCATGGGATACTTTGTCTCATCAAAACTTCCACCACTGATGAAAACAAATAAGAAATTAGAAAGCAAGCTACAACACTTGATTCCATGCTTAGAAATTCATGACAAAGTAACATGGTATACAATACATAGCAAACATTTTGGATATACCATATATCAGCAATCAATTTGGAAACATCAACACATTCATAGCCATCCAAATGAATTATAGATCAATCAAATTTGGTATCAAGTATCATGGTCAAGGCAACAAATTTCAAGCAAGAAATGTTTATCTCCTACACATTTTCAAGATTACCGTTGATAAATGTGTGTTTGAGGATGGTCCCCATGAGTGAGTGATGCAGAAAAAGTTGGAGGGGTGGGGGGAGGATAACACCCCCTCCACCCGCCCACACACACACCACCACCACATTGGCAAATCCACCACTGCGTTTCTCCAAATCAAAATCTAAATCCCTAATGCAAACTCCTTAGGAACAAAGCAAATGACGAGAAGGATGAGATGCTCGCCTTCCGGCCATGACGACTTCACTGAGGGCTTCTTTGTCTCCGCGTCTTCGGCCTTGGTCGTTGTTTCTTCACAAAACCGATGATGTGGAGTGGTGTGCGGCGCTATACGATAGCGAGCAGCGCTATTGGGTTTACAGCAGCGGTGTAGCAGAGGGGTGTGTGTGCAACAGCACACAAGTGATGCGGATGCCAATGTCGCCGCTCCCCACTGGGAAAGTCCCACCGCCTGCCTCCAAATGGACACCGAAGCCAGCATAGCACACCCGGGATCTTCCGCCGCCGCCTCTAGCTTCGTCGCCCAGCCAATGCAAGTCCAATGGGGAGATATTTTCCCATTTTCAGAGGATATATATTCAATATATAGGTCACCACGTTCCACATGACTTGTCCCTTAGGAGCGGGGATAGCCCAATTATCTCAAGGCCCATATAAGGACTATCCCGGGGTACAAAAAAGAGGTATGGCCTGACTTCCCCATGACACACTAAAGAGAAACGGTCGGACTATCCTGTCTCTTGATCTTGCAACCCACCAAGTCTTGGCTCTTGGCAGTTCATGTCTAAGAATGCCAGAATGTCCAACCGCTACATAATTGATGACGTAGGACAGAGCATAATGGGTATGTGAGTTTTCACTATATTATTATTATGGTCATATAATAATTTCTAAAATTTTTGGTTCATTCTAGGTCACAAGGCCTCATCGGCACGTCGGCATGGATCCACCGGCGGACCAGACTAGTACTCATCTTCACCATGACTACTCAAGTTCACCACAGCAAGATCCATTGTATTTTGTTGTCAGACATGCTCACTGGAGACAATCATGATGTTCAACAATTTAACTTGCTGTTATAACACCTATGCAAGTGATCTTATATTGTCCTTTATAGTACCATGTTGGTTCTTATTATCAGTTTGTTGTAAATCATATGCTACCAGTAGTCCATCTAAACAACTCTCGGCTCGCTCTATAGCTTCACGGGTGATACATAGCTCTTCAGTTTCACAACGAATGACAAGAAAGTCCGACCGCTCCATATTTGATCTTGTAGGACAAATTGTGAATGCTTCTATTCTAAAAGGCCTAGCAATCAGTCTGTCGAGTGCCCACTGATGGTTATAATTTTGGTCAGTCCATAGTTGTGGCATGACAGAGTTTAATTTAGTATAAAGTTCAACCATAGATCACGCGCAAGGTATTATTACAGCAAGTTTTATTAATGAAAATGCTTTTGGGCATGTAAGAAAGTCCGACCCCTTTATGTTTGATCATGAATGACAGAGTATGATGGAGTATCATCATGTACGACATAAAATGCAGGGGTACCGACTGCACTCCCTCTTGGCATTTATGCTTTGCCTGTTCAAAAGAACATCCCCAAAATAATAAAAAACACATAAACATAGATCGAACGACATTATATTGATTTCCAGTATTTTTCTGGGTAAATGAGGTCCGTTTAAAATACAGCAAAAGTCCACTACAATTGTACCCGTCGTTGCACATGTACTGCTAAAGACCCAACTGGACCTACTAGTCGACGCCGCTGCCCACGCCATTATCTGTCTCACCCCCTCTGCCTAGTCCCAGCCTGACAATGTGGTGTCATCTGTCGAGTAGCCCTCACCACTGTCTTGATCCAGGTTCGATGAGGTGGAGTCATTCGTTGAGTAGCCCTCGCTGTCCTGATCGGTTGGATGCTTCCAATTCAAATTGCGCGAATTGTAGAGCCATGATGCCGCATACTGCTCCTACTCTAGTGAATCCAATAACAAGGGAACATATGGAAGATAGGCTAGTCTTTGATGAAAGAATTCTTCCCTTGATTTAACGAAACATCTACTATACCGAAAGAGCCTGGTAGGGATGACATGAGCTTTTCTGTGGTCCATGTCATATGCGATGATTGGTTTTCTTTCTTGCCTAGCTAAGAAAACCAAATTTCAAATTGGGTGAACTGTAATCACCTTGTGGGTCAAATCCACTTAGATATTAATGCTTTTAAAAATATTGTTAAGGATGACAGTATGCTGCAATATCCAATTATTAGTACCATAGTCTTCAAGGATCCACATTGAAAACTTGCATTGATTATGAGGACCGTCAACAAGATGTACACAAAAGTGACCCAGAGCTTCATGCAGGGCATGCTCATCACTAACAGTAGGTGTAGCAATTTCCTTCCATGTGTTTCCCTCCATATCCAGAGCAATTATCATAGATGTTCCCTCGTGCTCAACGTAGGCCACATTGTGTAGAAAACTGTTAAAAAATACACCTCATGTTTCACACATTACCAGATCAATATGCTCGCCCCATCCCGATTCCATACTAAGCCATGTATTAGTTTCAAATGAGTATATCTCTAGACCTTCAATTGTATGGTCTTCACCTACCATGAAATTAACAACATGGAAGTGCGAGGAAAGTGTCAGATCGAAACGCAATTGACCCCCACCATCTGATAAATCCAGAAGTTAAGCCATGATGAGGAGGGCTAGTCAGTAGTACCTTATACTTTCATGTCATTGGATTACAGATGACCCAGCAGGGAGGTCCTCTAGGCATATAACACCAGCATAGGATGAGGCCATTGCAGCAATCTGAGATAGATACATTATTTCTGTAGAAGGGTAAGTAGTTGAAGTAGGGAAGTACACCGGTGAAGCTGGTGAAGTGCTGCTTCATGTTCTTCCTATCAAGAAGAAACCAATCATAGCTTGGCGGGCCAGCTTGTCATGGATTTTTTGTACTTGTTGATGATGAGTTCCCAGTGTCGACAGACCAATTTGCAGTGGAATAATGAGGGGCCAGAGAGGCGGCAGAGGATATCGAGAATGAGATCATCTGGGAGGCTGGCAAATGAGTTTGTCCTCCTGCTGGGGGCCTCCTCCATTTCGTCTGTATGCAAGAGGCCTCAGCTACCTAAGTAATGATATCACCAAATGAAGAAGAAAATAATCCAACAAAGATCCATCAGTAAAGTCCACAACTTATACCAAAATGAAACTTTAAGAGCCATTAATAATTTTCATGTTACGAGCTCATAGACAAAGACAACTCAAACTAGAATAGCAATTACTGTGGCTATAACCATATTAGTTCAATACAATTTTGGCTAAATCAACTCTAACCATCAAACTTACAATACCATTACAAATTCAGCATACAACTAAACAACACAAAATAGCACTTATTGAGATCACTGAAGTAAAAAATAATGCAATAGTGATCCATCAGTGAAGTCCACAGCTCATACCAAAATGCAACTTTAACAACCATTAAAAATTTCCATGGTACAAGCTCATTTCGGCTAAATCAAGTCTAACCATCACACTTACAATACCATTACAAATTCAGCAAAATGAAGTCTAATGATCACACAATCATTACATGAGCTCAGCTTCATAGGATTTGAAGGCAGCAAGTGCAATTTCCTAGGAGGTGTACTTTTTATAAGAAGCACCAGGGAACCCACGAACTTGCTTCTGGCAGTCAGCCCAGCTGTGGAAAACCCCTCGCCTATGGCCGTGGAACACCACATAGCATGGATTCATCTCGAATCTGCAGAACCCAAAGAGGCTGGCTCAGATTAACAAGTGCAATTGCTAGTGACCATCATTGGCATGCGTAGCAACAAGTGCAGTTTAAAGATTAGTGGCACTGATTTGCTGCCTCCTAACAAATCCAATAGCCATGTGCTACAGGGTCTACTAGAACCAATACCTATCTTGCATCTATCTAAAATTAAGGAATATGGTGGTATGCATCAAAGGTGATATATCTAAGAGAAATCCCCAAGTCCTGTAGTGCATCCATGTCAAGGCAAAATAGAAATAAAGAAACAAACAGTAAAAAGGGAAGAAAGGAGACCTACGAATTGGATCTGACGGCTCTGCCACAACACACAAGCAATGCAGATGCTAATGCCACTGTGCTCCATGGGGAAAGCCCCACTGCCTGCCTCCAAATAGACACCGGAGCTACCACAACACACCGGGGGTCCTTCACTGCCGCCTCTGACTCTGCCACAAGTCTAACGGGTAGATACTTATCCACTTTCAGGGGATATAATATATATCCCATATATATAGATATAAGATATAAGAGGACATAAAATGTACTTACATTATAATATGTAAAGGCTTCAAGGGGACGAGAACACACACAGCCGCTTAGCGTAGTGGCAAAGACCTTCACGTCTTTAGTGCCAAGTCCCGGGTTCGAATCTTAGAGAACCCAATGTTTTTGGGGAATTCAACATCGGTTGGAGAAGGGTGGTCCCACATCTCTGTCAGAGAAGGATGGTCCCACATGAACAGAGAAGGGTCCCCAGTTGAGGGTCCCATCTAACTTGATGCACTGGTCCATACGTCCGATGGGAACGGTCCTAGCCGGGTCCCACATGTCAGTCGACTAAGGTTGACCCCTCATGAATAGAGATGGGTCCCCCATGGTGGGTCCCATCTAACTGACACGATGATTCGACATGTTCGGTAGAGAGCAGTCCCAGAGGGGTCCCACATGTCAGTTCATGAAGGTTGACCCCACATGAATGGAGATGGGCCCCGGGCGGGTCCCATCCAACTGACATGCTGACCCACACGTCGGATGGAGAACGGTCCCAGATGGTTCCCATATGTCAGTCAATGAAGGGTGGTGGGCTAGGTCCCATCTAACTGACATGTTGATCCCACATGTCGGATAGAAAATGGTCCTAGACGTGTCCCACATCTCAGTCGACAAAGGGTTGTGGGTTGGGTCCCATCTAATTGACACGCTAATCCCACACATTGGATGGAGAATGGTCTTAGATGGGTCCCACATGTCAGTTGTCAATGTGTGGTGGGCTGGGTCCCATCTAACTGACACGCTGATCCCACACATCGGATGGAAAACGGTCTCAGACGGGTCCCATATGTCAGTCATTGTGGGCTGGGCCCATCTAACTGACACGCTGATCCCACACGTCGGACGGAAAACTATCTTAGCTGGGTCCCACATGTTAGTTGTCGAAGGGTGGTGGCCTCAAGGTTCCCCGGGCAGGCAGGTCCCATAGGTCGGTCGTTGAAGTATGGCAGAACGGTACCCATTCGGAATGGATGAGTAACAGCGGGTCCCATAACATCAGATGGAGAAGTGTCCGGCTTAGTGATGGGCGGATCCGACGACTGACAACGGATGGAAGTATGAGGGAAGAAAGCTCTCCCGTAGGCAAACAGCGTCGGCTCCCGTAGCCAAATGGAGTAGTGCGGGTTTCAGTGACGAAAGTGTGTTGGTCACAACTCGAGGATATATGTGAAATCATCACAATCCAGCGATGAACAGTGCCATGAATGCCTCTGTGACAATTCTATCAGTGTTTCCATGACTATTCCCATGACCTTTCCAAAATACGTCATGGAAAACAAAATCGCCACGTAGTTTAATGACCAAAACGACCAAAACATCATGGAAACCACTCTTCGGTGACCATAACAAAATCATCATAAGAATTTTCATCATGGTAGTTCATATCTCTGCTAGTGTTTGTCAATGTTTCTATAGTGCCTAGTTTACAGCTTAGTGCTTCTTTAAGTATGGATTACTTAGCTTCTTGAACCATCATGAACCTAAAAACTTGTGGGTTGCAAGTGCTAGAACTAAGTCTAAGTTATTGGGAGATATGAGATAGTGAGACAACAGCTGCTATAATATTGTTCTAAGCATGATTGATTACCGAAGAATTTATTCTTAAAATAATCAAAACCTTAATTGTTCCTCGAGTGCGATGAAATTCCTACCACTGCCATATTTGTTCTACATGTTTATAAACCTTCCACATAGGCTATTTGCTTTGTGTTGAGTGTTTTCAAATCTTGTTGATCTTTGTTAAGAGACTTTTCATGCTTTTAAGATCAAGATCATACGCACACCACATATATACATGCTGCTTCTACACTGGAAGTGCGCAAAAACAAGCACTCCATTCCCACCAAATAGGTTTCTCCATCCTCTAAGTGCTAGAAAATCTCTCTAAATATTGCTTGATAGATGAGACACAAGAAAAGGGCTTGACAAAATAAGTATTCATATAGATGGACACATGAAAGTCTATGAAAAAATGCTAGCCATGTCTCAATAGAAAAATAGAGAGATATCTTATCAAATAAAGGAGCAACCTAGTCCACCATATATACCACATATTTGCACATCTTGATCTGGGGGTATGACACTTCTCTTCAAGGATCCGAGCTTTGACTTCGCAGCATATGCAAGTAAGTATGCTATCTCGTTGTTATCCCTACCTTGAGCTCCACATAAGCCTTTTTAGAAGTAGGATGAAATAAGGAAAGGCAATCTTACCTTGAACCTTGGTAAGGAATCATACACCATTTGAGTGACATGAGAGTGCCATATGAGGAACATTAAGTTTTCTTTTGAAAAACATTGCAAAACCTCTGGTATGAAACTTGCTAGGAATAAGAAAGTTAGTGCTCAAGTCAAAACTGTTTTGTCTTTCAATCAGCCAAGACAAAGGAAAATCCATAAGCCCCATGGAGATTAAGGTAACATGGGTAAGTTTTTATAGCAAATTTTTCCATTCAAAGAGAAGAACTTTGTTGTGCACATGGTACTCTTAAAATGTGAGCATAGGAATAATACCTAATCCACCGAGGCTAAGTTTGATTGTTTGCTGGGGACAAGCAAAGGTTAAGCTTGGGGGATCTTGTTGATGGCCGATATACCATGAAAATCTACACAAAAAACACCATCAACGTGCCTTGGTTCCAAGGAAGAATAGCATAACATGAGCATATTTTATCAATAATGAGTTCCACATGTACTCTTAGCTTGTGATTTTAGGAACAACAAAATTCAGCTTGGTGGGACCCAATGAGGGGGTCGGCCAACCCCCTATGAGTGTTGGCGTTTCTTAGCATCACTACTAAAGATAGATTATAAGTCTGTCCTTAATAATAATACTAGAAACGTGTGTTGACATTTCTAACCACCATTACTTCAGAAAGGTAACCCTTGGCCCTTGATGGCACCGGCCTAGGTAATGTAGTCTAGTAATAACAGTTAGAAGTGCTGGATTGGCCTTCCTAACTATCATTACTTACGATATACAATACTGTGGCATGGCACCGTGGGGTGCAACAAGGATTACAATCCTTAAGTAACGGTACTTAGGTACGCCAATCGATAGCTCAGTAAGAAATAAGAATAAATCTGCAAGCGCGCAGTACTATCATTGTAGCATTTCAACCCATGAGTATTCAAGGGTGTCGTATTTATAATTTCCGTAGGAGGGCAATATTCATCAAGCATGGTGTAAACATGATCACTTATTAAGTGCAATGGTAGACATAGAGTAAACAGGAATAATATATGATTCAAGATAGTGGACATACATCTAGGTCAACCTCAAGGATAAAAGAGAAACAAAGAATGAAAGAATACAACTAAATAGAGTAGGCAATGGTCATATATAACTATGCAAAGAATTATTAGCAAAACATCTAACTAGTATGTATAGCATCAGGACTAAGTCTGTGATGATAGAGAGATCCCCGCAGCTGGTCTGCCAGCCGATAGAGACTTTACGAACTCCTACTCAATATCTGAACATGGGGGAATGCTAGGGATGGACAGGGCTATCACCACCTGCCCACCTACCCCTCTGCCCGTGGGATACCGACATATTCGCCGATCTCCGCATACCCGAGCACCATGCCCGTGTAGTTGGAAACAACTCCTAACTCCCACGGACCCCAACCCTTCGGATTGACAGGCTAGATTAAGAGCAACCAAGAAGGTATGATGAACCATCACCTCATTCCTAGTTCTTCTATTCATACTAATTCGATGAATGATGAAGAACAAAGATGAACAAGTCAAGAACATAATACATAAACTATATGCTAGCTTATATATTATGCTCATAACACGATCATAACTATACTCTAGTTCATATGCATGATCATATAAGTATGATAAGAACTTGCTCCTGGAAGAAGACTGAATTGTATTCATACCGAGATGATCCTTTTCTTCCAAGGAGACAAGCTCTCCTTGGTAGCTTTTGCATTGCTCACAAACTTCTAGTACTACTCTAAAGATACAAGTGAGAGGTGTGAGGTGAATGACTCCAAAATGATGTGTGTAGAATGGTAGAGCACCATCTATTTATAGCTAGGATAGGATAGTTCGGGCGTCTCCAGGTTCGGAAGGAGGTGAAACCGCCTAGAGCACCGCCTCTGAAGACTGGGCCGGGAAGGGCCCAATGGGGGAACGGCTGCCCCCGGGGTCAACCGCCCCTTGGTGGGGCCATCTGGCCACCGCCTTCGAGTGGTTGGTTCCTCCCTAGGCCTGGACCTCTGCAACATCCTAGGTGTTAATAAGCATTTAAAATATTAATCATATGCATTATCAAGCATAATCATTGAGCATCATGGCATAAATGTATTTCATGTTTCAATTCTTGCATTCATATGTTATTTATAAGGTGTTTTGTGTGCTACATAAAATGTTACCAATAATGTATATGTGATGTTTTTTTTATTTCATGAAATGCCATATATGTTGATAATTATGGTTTTGGTGAGTTTATATATATGAATAAGTTAAAATTTAATTTCAAAATCCTGATTTTTAAAAACCATGATTTATCCCCTTTTCTATATTTTAAAATCTATAAGGAATTTGAAGATACTCTAGAAAGATAGTTTGTAGATATTGACAAGGGCTACAAATTTGGTATTCAAAGTTTTTCAAATTTTAATGCAATTTTGAAAGTAATTTTAAAAATACCAAAGCTAGGGTTTTAATCCCTTTTGATTTTGAATTCAAATTTCAAAATGTATGTAGAATCTGAAAATGTTTATTAAATTAAAAATGTAGCTCTTGAAAAGTTATGCAAACTTTATTTTTGGAGATTTTCAAGTTTCTAAATATTTTTGAGAGTAATTTGCAAAATTCAGAAGAAAAGTGGGACTGCTACAGTACCTCGACGGGCTCTGCCTGTTCGCCGCGTCGCTGCCATTCTCGTTTTGGCCGCGACTTCACAGTGCTTCCCGAGCGTGGCCACGTGGTCGAGCTCGCGAAGGTGTTGGCCAAACCAGTTCGTGTCCTCGCCTTCTTAAGCCACCTCGGCCGCCGTTCCTTTCTCTTTTCTCATCTCCCTCTGTTTCTCTGCTCACCATGGCCATGGCCATGGCAAGCTTCCGCATCCACCCCGCTTTCAAGCTCCCTTGCGTCCCAATGAGTGTACCGTCACCTCTGCCTTGCCCTCCTCTCCATTTGGCATGCCTCAGCTGATCTAGGAGCTGCCTACTGTGCCATGGCTGCCGTGCAGCTACCCGCCATGGCCGCGACTTGCGTGGCCACATCTCCATGGGCCACCTCCAGCCGAGCCGAGGGTACTAGCGGGTGCACACAAGCTCCATGGTGCTCCCTACTTCTTCCCCGATGCCGACGTGCCTTCGTTCGGCTGGAACAGCTAGCCCCGACAAGCTCATCTGCTCCAAAATTGCGTCTAGGACAATGTGTAGGAATTCAACAAAACTGAAGGTCCTTTCTGCGAACTCTGTGACTCAGATGAATAGTGCCCTAGGGACCTGTTTGTAGATATTTGATTAAATCTTTAAAAATTCCTATCTGGAGTTTGGTAACTCCATTATTGGTAACCCAAATTTTGTTGTGCTCCTTATGAGGTCTAGTTTTTATTAAAAATGTGAAACATACTATGTTTAGTAGTAAAATATTTAGTCTTGTTTTATGTCTTTATTTTATAATAGAGAAGAAGGAAAATCCATATCTCTTGTTGTATAGCTCCAAATGACTTAAAAATTTGATGAGGTGTTGATGACGCTATGTTTAGGTTGTAGTTTAAATTTCAAGCATGTTACATGTTGTATGATTTAGTTATGAATTTCTTTTGTTAATAATTGTTTTATCTTGTGTAATGCTTTTTAAATGGTTTATGATTAGTTAGTTAACTAATCTTGTTATGCTTTCATTCATGTATCATCATGCATCATGCCATGAGCTAAACATGCTAAAACATGCATCATTAAATATGTGTAGTTTCGAAAGTGAGTCGGATCATGTTGATCAATATTCAAAAAGATGCCATCCGGCAAGAATGTTCGAGAAGGTGCCATCGATCAATAGTGTTGAAGTCCTTATCCATGGTGTTGGTGTCATCCATCCCTGATGTTGATACCAAGTCTAACATCTGTGATCTCGATGAGAACTAACCACCGCTGCAACAAAGGCAAGCCCTGGATGCATTTAAACCCTATCCTTGTTTTATAAAGTTTTTATCACTTTAGCTATTAAATGTTGCATTAAGTAATAGGAGTTGAGTGATATCCCATCAATTGCATTACCTATCTTACTTCCATGTTCCTTATACCTGTTTATTTGGAAAAGGCGTAGTAATGCTTAGCCTTGCTTAATTAGATAGGTTTTCAAAAAATAAAAGAATGAAAAAGATGAGGTTGGTTTTATCTGTTGGAATCATGATGATAGTTAATAAATCGAGTCCAGATGGGTAACTTGCATTGGGAAAGAAGTCCCTCTGTAGTGTTTCCGTCTTTTGATGCCCGAGGTCCCGTCAGTTGGGGATCTGTGTGTATCGAGAATAGAAAATCCACATACTAGGTGTGGTATACCGTGGGGTTGCTTCCCACGTATATTGATACACTGTGGGTCAGAGGTCCCATTTGTATTGTGTGGTCTATATACTTTTGGGTTGGTGCCCACGTATATCATTTGATCTGTTATGCATGTTGGTTGGAGCCTCACGTGTATCGAGATCTAGGTCCTAGCTGGGTACAATCGATTCGAATCGTCATTGCTTCTCGGAGAAGAAGACTCGATCTCTGTTCATCATCGTAGTAACAAGTGAAATAATGATAAAGGAAAAGAATGCAGTTGTTTGTGGAGCTAGAGAAAAGCAACTTTTATTTCTGTTGGCAACCAATGTTGAGTTAAAACTTGTTCTACAAGAGATTTTCTGCAAAAATCTTTATCTCTTGCAAGCCTTACCTTGTACCTCTAGCCTGCATTCCTGAGTCTTCACCCCTCTTTTTGTTGGGTCAGTCTTGTTGAGTACTTTTGTACTCAGGGTTTGTTGAACACCTATTGTAGGTGCTAATTGGTGTTCAAACCAAGTTCATGTCGGTGTGCTCGATATGATCTGGTTGTCCTCTCCCGAGTTAGACGCTCTACCTAAGTTGTCTTTTGTAGTTCTACTCTACTTTCGTAATTGAAGTTAAGTTTGTAAAAGTTAACTTATTCATATATTTTGTAAATTTAATTGTATTATTCTTTCGCACTCTAATGTATATTTTATAACAAATGTTGTAATGTTGGAGCTACTCCTTTGTTGATCCTGGCATGAGACGTAAAACGTGGTTTAATCGAGGTTCTTTGAGGACTCCCGATAGGGCTTTCTAGGTTGTATGGAACACATGCATGGCTGTCAGAGGTCTTTGGGACAATGATAGGTGTGTGTGGGCCATATAATTTAGGAGGTTCTGCCACGACCTCTCCTGCGGTTACGATCAGGTCCAGGTATGCACCAAAGGTGGGCTTCTTCATTATTCTTGTTTGCGCATTTTCTGAATTCATCTTTTGCTTTTACGCTTTCTCCATGATGTTGTGTATTTCCACTTGTTACACCATAAAACTTGTAGAATATGAATATTAGGGGTACAAATGGAATTTGTTAGTAGTAAAGGCATATGTGCTAGAATATGATTGTCTTTCTTCTTTTTAGTCTAAGTGGGCGGTATAGAAATGATCCATAAGGACCGCCAACAAGACCCCCAAGCTTAACCCTTGCTCGCCTCGAGCAAATAGCTAAGTATGGTTGTTGATCAGGAGTTGCTACAATGCTGATATAATTTATAAGTGCCATGCCTATAACAAAGCATTCATTCGCAATTTAAATAAGTTGGCATTCTATCCACTCTTTACCTTGATTGTTGATGGGGCTTGTAGCTTCTCCAAGTTCTTGAGCGGTTGCAAGATAGAATGGTTATAACAGACTCACCAATCATTCATTATTTGATAGACCTTCTATCCGGAGGTTTTATGATTTTTTACAAAATAGAACAAGTTCCTCAAATGATTCTCCCAATCGCTCAATGTGTATGATTACCTCACCAAAGGCATTGTAGTGTTGCCTTTATATCCTACCACTAAGGCTGGGAGTGGAGTTTTGGGTAGGTATAAAGGTGGGCATACTTACATCACCTGTATTGCTGAGTTAAAGACCGGACCACAAGGAGATACAAGTCATACACCTTGATTGAGACGTGCAAGTGTGTGGGAAATGAGTATGGTGGAAACCTATCTCTAAATTTTTTGGCACTCCATGCATCATGACTCTCTTTTATTGGATGGATCAAAAACCTTTGGAGAGATATGGGCTATATAATCATCATCATTTTTTTGAATGGGTATTTGGATTTTTCTTTCCTATTTATTTTCTTATGCCCCTTGGGTTTTCTCTTTCTTTTTTTAGCATACCCCACATCTTTTTATTGACATATGAAGACTTCTGGATGGAGAGAGGTCATGATGGTGAATGCAAGGAGTGAAAATTTTGTATCAGGAATGCGCGGCTCTCGGGGTGAGGGTCGGCATTTTTATTCTCTAGAAACTGGGGGTGCAACTGTTAGGGTAAGAGTTGGTGTATTTTTGGTGGATGGAAGGGTGCATGTTGTGCGCAACTCTTAGGGTAAGAGTCGACTTTGTTTGGTGGGTGCATGTGAATCTCAATCATGGGCATATGACCATAATCTCACTAAGTCTCAGCATTTTGACTCAACTCAATGTTCTGCAAGCAGCATATGACTAAGGGTTTATAAAAGTAGATCATGTCATATGGCCTTGGAAGGTATTCATAATCATTGAGGAACTTTTGATTTTTGAATTTTCGAAAAGAAAAGTCCGAATGTCAAGTTTCTCTCAGAACAAAGTCATAGTAAAATCTATTTGTACAATCTCATATCTCGCAACAACTTAGAAAAGGATCATGCAATTGCAACCCACAAGATTTCAAGTTCTCAGACTAAGACATTTTTAGCCAACAAACTTAAATCTTGAGGAATAATAAGTTATAACTTAGGCACGAACGAATTATAGACACAACAACTATTCATCATTTCAACAGAAGAGAAACTAACATATATTAGCACACATGGGAGTGGAAATTTCTTTTTAATAAAATAAATAAAATTATAGAATTAAAATGCGAGAAATAAAGTGCAAGAATTTTAAAGATACATGTTACCTCTGTGGGGTCTCCTCCCCAAGCTAGTTCAAGGCCTTGGTCCATGGAACTATCCCATAGACCGAAGGAAAACCATCTATGCCTCATGCCGCCACCAGTTTTGCATCTTCGAGGTCCACGAAGTGCTGCTGGTACTGCTCATGCCACTAAGTGGAAGTCTAGATGTGAGCATTGAGCGTACCTTGGATTTGCCTGTTCTGCAGCTCTAGTCCTCCCATGCGTATGTTGAGGACCTCTAGTGTGACTGGCTGTGGGTGAACTGGGGGTGGCATGCCTTTTGAATTTGAAGAATGTGCACGCTCATGTTGTCTTGATCCCCCTGCCTCATGTGGGTGCTGCCACCTTGATCCTCCTACCTCGTGTGAGTGCTGCCACCCTGATCCTCTAGCCTCATGAGTGTGAGAAATGTGTCCCATACCATATCCATACACAGGGGTGAACCTGGGTGTAGACATGATAGGGGACCATTCCATCCCTGGTGTCATGGTGGGCATAGCTGCTGGTGGAGTGTGCTATGCAGGCTATACAGACTCCTCCTGTACTCCTCTCCTCCGTGATCACCTGTGAGAAATAGAACTCCTGTGTGCTTCTTCCCTCTCAATGAGGTCAAAGGTGAGAGATGGGGAATTATATAAAGCGAGATTCGGGTTAGGTAATGGAATCTCATTTATATATCCCGAAAAATAAAACACCAATTTCTTTCCCGATTCATCACGTTTCAAAATATGGGCTTGCCCCAAATAAAACTCATTGATCATGATTCGAGGAGTAGGGAGATAAACAATGGTATTAGCACCATGGGGATCAACACTAGCAGCACGACGGGTGATGAGTGAAGTGCACATGATAGGTGTGAAAGTTTTGAAAGAATTAAGCTAATGCTTAACAAGGTCATAAACAAGAGCAACTTTAATCTTTTTAAGCATGGCATAAAGAAATTTCAACTCAATGTCATAAGCATGATGTGTATCCTCTCTAGGAAGAAAGAATTAGCAATCCATTTATGCATAAGCCTCAGGGTAGGATGATGGATGTTGTTGACATTGGGTTGGAATTTCCCAACAACATTTTGTCCAGTCATCAAATGCCAAAAAGTATGATGATGATAACCTGAGAGAGAAAAACCCAAGTCAATAGAGAATCGCTCATGAAAGCCTAAGTGTGCAGCAAGAGCCTTCCAATAAAGGCTATGGTCTTTCCTAAAGCAGCAAAAAGTAATACCATAGTTGACAATTTGCAAAGTGCCCAAGACTTGGATGGTCAAAAGACGAGATCCAAGTTCATGCACATGGGCAACTTCACTCCAACCAACATTTTGAAAATGGTATTAAATTCATGGTCCATACCTATCTCCTGGAGAAGGATCGGGTCGAAGGCCGGTGTGTGCAGGAACTCATGTTCCTTGAGGAGGTTGTATGCTTGCATCTCTCGCTCGTTCTCCATGTCGATGAAGGGCGTGTCAGCCTTGTCGATGGCATAGCCTATTGGCGCCTCCTCCCCTCTTTCTTGCAGTAGGTTCTCCTCACGCGCGGGAGTGCTTTGGCTAGACTCCCCGCGAGAGCGATGGCCTCTCCGGAACATGCCAGAAACCCGACCTCCGATCTCACTCATGGAGAGTAAGCTTAGCACGAGAGCTTGAGCTTGCTTTGTGGTGGAAGTGCAAGAGGTTCTTGCAGAATTTTCTTGCACTCAAACTTTGTGGAAAATATGTGAAGAGTGGTGGAGCAAGAGAGTGATGGAGGGAGTGAAGAAATGTGAGTGTGAGAGGGGTGAGGAACTCCACCCTGGGATTCTGGTATTTATAGACTTGATCGCAGGCGGGGGGACGCTCCTTGCAACGGCTAGTAGCCGTTGGCAAAAGGGCACGCCGCCAGGCCTTTGCGCACGGGGCGGCCGCCCCTGGGACCGGCCGGTGCCTTGGTGGGGCCAGTTTTGTCCCGCCTTTTGGCAGCACCCTTCAACGGCTACCCCCATGTGGTAGCTGGTTACGAATGACTCCCATTCGAAACTTTGCTCTAGCTTTTGATTTTCCATAAATTTATTTAAAACTTTTTGGTTTTCAAAAATTATTTTAAAAATAAGATTTAGATAGAACAAAAACTAAACTTTTAGAAAATGATTTTTATAAGATTTTTGGAGAAAATTTATTTGGGATTAAAAATAGAGTTTTATAAAACTAGGAAAAGAAATACTCTTTTTAAATGCAAGAAAATAATTTTATGAAATATATATAATAATTTATTTTTATTTATTTTATATTTTTTCCAAAAGGATAAGATACAATACCTGAGTCGGGGTGCCTCCCCCAAGCTTGAATGATGGTGTGGGCCCCTTCAGGTAATTATTATAAATATATTATATTATTTATTTTTTTTAGATAACTACCGATGACCTTCGGCAAGGGCTCAACATTTATAGTCTGTTGGCAAGACTCTTCTTCCTTTATTACTCTGCAGCTGCATGAACAAACTTGGGACAAATCTCATGTTGCCCTTGGATTTTTCCAGCATTGTTTACAGAGATAGAAGCAGCTATCTGAGCTATCTGTGTTTCTATCATTTTGTTGAAACTTGCTTGATTTTTAACAAAAGAAGACAGAGTTTCAAGCTTTGCATTTATATTTTCAAACATTTTATCATTGAAGGACAACTTTTTGGTTGATCTTAGTCTGTCCTACAACGAGGTCTCTTAAGAAAGGTTGGGTTGAATTGAAATTCAAATTAAAATTATTACCTTGCGGACGGTGCTAGTTGTTTTACCTGTTATTACCTTGCTGTGGTTGACGAAACCCAATTTTGACATATGAAGCTTCTTCTTGGGTTTCGGGGCAGTTATTCCCGAGTGGCCAATGTTCCCACAGACTTCACACGTCATGTGTGAGTCCATGGCCTGGATGGTGATCATGGTAGGGTTGGTGGCACGATCATCCAGCTTCTGCATCAGCAAGTCTATTTTTGCGTCAGCAAATCCGTCTCCTTCATGGTATGTGTGCCTTTTTGTGTTTTTCTTCCTTCTCCCTAGCTCTGATTTGCCACCATCTTCTCAATGAGTGCAGTTGCATCCGCGATGGTGAGGGAGAGGAATGCACCTCCAGCTGTGGCGTCTACATGCCCCTTTGACATGGCCGTGAGGCCTTCATAGAAGTTTTGGAGCATGAGCCAATCTTCCATTCCATGATGAGGGAAGGCCCAGATGTACTCCTGAAGCCTTTCCCAAGCTTCAGGGATGGACTCAAGTGAAGATTGCTAGAAGATTGAAATCTTCCCCCTTAGAGCACTGGTCTTGCTTATGGGGAAGAACTTAGCGAGGAATGCCGCGGAACATTTGTCCCACGTGTTGACAGCTTTCTTGTTCTGATAGAACCATTGTTTTGCCTTCCTTGTGAGGGAGAAAGGAAACAAGAGGAGCCTGCTACTGTCCTATGTGATGTTCTTGATGATGATGGTGTCACACAGCTCACGGATGTGTTGCAAGTGAGCATTTGCGTCCTCACTTGGCAAGCCATAGAACTGGCTTGCCTGCACCATCGAGATAAGGCCCTTACGGATCTCAAAGTTTCCATCTCCAATATTGACAGTGCTTCTGGATTGCCGAGGAAGTTGTCCTGTAGAGCAAAACCGCTCATACACTATCCTGTTTTTATTCCAATAAAAAGAGGAAGAAAACAGCGAAGTTAGCCTGCTTAAACTATGACTACCAATGCTTATTATGCAATTGATGTTTATGCCAGCTAGATGTTTGCCCTCATCAGCAACGATGCCAGAAATGCTTGTTCACATTTCTTAGCATCACTACTAAAGATAGACTATAAGTCCATCATTAATAATAATGCTAGAAACGTGTGTTGACATTCCTAATCACCATTACTTCAGAAAGGTAACCCTTGGCCCTTAATGGTGCCAGCCTAGGTAATGCAGTCTGGTAATAATAGTTAAAAGTGCTAAGTTACCCTTCTTAACCGTCATTACTTACGATATGCAATACTGTGGCACGGCGCCGTGGGGTGCAACAAGAATTACAATCCTTAAGTAACGGTACTTAGGTACGCCAATTGATAGCTCAGTAAAAAAATAAGAATAAATCTGCAAGCGCACAGAACTATCATTGTAGCATTTCAACCCATGAGTATTCAAGGGTGTCGTATTTATAATTTCCCATAGGAGGGCAATATGCATCAAGCATGTGATCACTTATTAAGTTCAATGGTAGACATAGAATAAACTGGAATAAAACATGATTCAAGATAGTGGACACCATCTGGGTCAACCACAAGGATAAAAGAGAAACAAAGAATGAAAGAATATAACTAAACAGAGTAGGCAATGGTCATATATAACTGTACAAAGAACTATTAGCAAAACATCTAACTTGTATGTCTAGCATCAGGACTAAGTCTAGGATGATAGGGAGATCTCCACAGCAGGTCTGCCAGCCGATAGAGACTTTATGAACTCCTACACAATATCCTAACATGAGGGAATGCTAAGGATGGACAGGGCTGTCACCACCTGCCGACATACCACTCTGCCCGTGGGATACCGACATATCCGCCGATCTTCGCATACCCGAGCACCATGCCCGTGTACATGGAAACAACTCCTAACCCCCGCGGACCCTAATAATTCGGATTGATAGGCTAGGTTAAGAGCAACCAAGAAGGCACGATGAACCATCACCTCATTCCTAGTTCTTCTTCTATTCATACTAATTCGATGAACGATGAAGAACAAAGATGAACAAGTCAAGAACATAATACATAAACTATATGCTGGCTTATATATTATGCTCATAACATGATCATAACTATACTCTAGTTCATATGTATGATAATATAAGTATGATAAGAACTTGCTCATGGAAGAAGACCGAATTGTATCCATACCGAGATGATCCTTTTCTTCCAAGGAGACAAGCTCTCCTTGGTAGCTTTTGCCTTGCTCACAAACTACTAGTACTACTTTAAAGATATAAGTGAGAGGTGTGAGGTGAATGACTCTAAAATGATGTGTGTAGAATGGTGGAGCACCATCTATTTATAGCTAGGATAAGATGGTTCGGGCGTCTCTAGGTTTGGAAGGAGGTGAAACCGCCCTTGGAGAACTGCCTAGAGCACCGCCTCTAAAGACTAGGCCCAGGAGGGCCCACTGGGGGAATAGCCGCACCCGGGGTTGACCGTCCCCCTGGTGGGGCCATCTGGCCACCACCTTCGGGTGGTCGGTTCCTCCCTAGGCCTGGACCTCTCATGCGGTTACTATCAGGCCTAGGTATGCACCGAAGGTGGGCTTGTTTATTATTTTTATTTGCGTGTTTTCTAAATTTATCTTATGCTTTTACGCTTTCTCCATGATGTTGTGCATTTTCACTTGTTGCACCATAAACCTGTAGAATATGAATACTAGGGATACAAATGGAATTTGTTAGTAGTAAAGACATATGTGCTAGAATTGTTTGCACCTAAATTTGGACGGCCGAGAAATATCACTAGCAAGGAGATATTCTGAGTAAATCAAGACATCCGATGGTTGCTAGTGAGATCAAGTAAGCGAGATATATGTGCATGTGTGGTCACCAGGCTCAGAATCGCCAAATCAAACTCATAATCGACAAATGG
Organism: Bothriochloa decipiens; assembly: GCA_023333625.1. Lineage (NCBI taxonomy): Eukaryota > Viridiplantae > Streptophyta > Magnoliopsida > Poales > Poaceae > Bothriochloa > Bothriochloa decipiens. The sequence goes on along the minus strand of CM041639.1, from coordinate 22,669,054 downwards.
TGATCGGCTATTGAGTAGGCCCATTGCATGAGTGTAGTCGATCAGCATGTTTGACCATGCCTATTGCTGGAAGTTTCTTTGATACGTAGAGCTTCTAGGATGGAAGGCAAGCCAAGAGATATATGTAGACATATACGTGACTTGCTGGTGTCACGTTGGTGCATATACAAGGAAAGGAAGTCGATCACGAAAGCTGTATTAACAAGGGATGTTGGCCAGGACATTTGCTTGCCAACCCATGGTGCCCACCAACAAGGCAAAGATTCACATGCAAAGCGAGGAAGTTGTCTCGGGTTATTTGTCCAAAGCAAGCAAGCAAGGCAATATACGCATATATATGGTATGCATGCACACGACTGATTAGAGGACAAAAGAAATCTTTATTGATTCAACAATTGAAGAGGCACGCGTATACGCGTATATCAAGCAACTATGGATCGGAGTACGTGTATTGCCGGTTGAGCCGGCACAAGGACAGCAGCGCGTCGGCCAAGGAGTTTCATTAGCGAAGGATACTGCATCGAGGAAGTCAGAGTTCGTGTATCTTCTTTTTTTAGACTTTCCTTCAGAGTCAAGTTTGTACGTCTAGACGTCTTTAGCCTACGGTATAAATATAAACCTCCAGCCATTGTACAGACCCTATTATCATCAATCAATACAATCTTTCGGCTCCGGCCACCACACCCTTAGTTCTAGGATCTTGGCGAGTTTCTTCGTCAAGCTAGGTTGCATCGGGTCATCCGCCTTCTGGTTTGTTGTAAGTATCGTCATGGCTTATATTTATGTTACATAGGGCCGGTTCAACCTCCTATTTATACATTGATATGGCCAAAGGGCTTGTGTTTATGTTTGATTTGGCTGGTTCGACCTCTTATCTATGCATTAGCACTTGCTGACAGTTTATGTTATCGTTTGATAGGGCCGATTTAACCTCCTATTGTATGTGTTAGCATAGGCTAGTTATCGGCTCTAATAGGCTTGGCAACTTAGTAGATTCATCAAGTTACCCATGGCCAGTTATCGACTCTACTAGGCTTGGCAACCTAGTAGATTCTTTAAGTTATCGATTTTGTTAGTTTTTATTGTTTATTTTATTGCAACAACATGTTTGCCCGATCAAGATTGGTAGATTTGGCTTATATCTTCTTGGATTCGATTGTCATCAATGCTTATTATGTTTATTCTCTTACTTTGATGATCGGTCTCGTACTTGCATTAGCTAGACCTTATCAATCTTGTTCGTGACATGTGGCGCGTTCTAGGGTATGGGTAGTTTTACGATAGTTCATTCTGTTTTGAGGTTGTTCATGCACCTAGTTCGTTCTCATGTCGGTATCGGCAAATTAGACAATTTACCAGAGTTTCACCCATGACATTGTGTGTGTACATCTGGTTTGTTGAGCTTGCTTAGTAGATCTATGAGTTTTAATATAGATTATCACAACGCATGTTGGATCTTTTACACTTTGTATCGATTAAGCTAGATCGGCTAATGGCCTTGTGCTCTTGCTCTCGTGTATCAAAGTGGCTGATTCAGTTGAATCTTTACTGTTTATAGTACATATCATGAATGGTTTATGCTTTCTCTTGTCTTAGTTATCTGTACCATGCCATGATCGATTACTTTATTCATACATGTTTCTTTAATTGCTTATTTATAAATGCATGTTGTATGTTGATTTTCTAGTCAATGCCCTGATCAGATCGGCTATTTAGCCATACATGAAGAACTGCCTGGCATCACATCGGTAGGTTCTAGAATTTTACGTTTATCTCTCCTTGTCAATTGCAGGGTCAAATTGACTGGCACGCCTCACACTCGATCGACCGGTTAGCTGCTGGAGAAGTCGCAAGGATCGGAGAGACGCTCATGCTCCGGTCTATCTGGCTTGCGAGAGACAGTTGGCGTGAAGAGTCGCATTTTTACACCAACAAGAATATGATTGTCTTTCTTCTTTTTAGTCTAAGTTGGCGGTACAGAAATAATCCATAAGGACCGCTAAGAATGAGCTCACCTTGAGCTGAGCTTCGAGCATGATCCATGTTAAGGTCCCTGGAGTCCAATTGTCACACTCCATTTTAAATGATAAAATAGAATGTATAAAAGCCTTATATATGCCTCAGAATCAGTCGCACATACAAGTTGACAAATTACAAAAAGTATCATCACCTGTTTATTACATAACGAACCAATATTTATCACAGAGTCTTGCACATAAATAGATAAATAGCTAATATAATCTTTATTGCGGAAGCTCCCCACAGGGACATGCCAACTGGTGAACACCAAGCCTAGTACCCATTTGGGATTTTCCAAAATCGAAAGTAAAACAAGCATAAGTACACAACGGTACTCAACAAGTATAACTAAGGGTTCATGAAGCACCATAAAGCTGACATGGTTAACTGCATTTAGTTTTTAGAAGTAACATAATTGGCCATTAGCAGCATCAAGGTAGTAAAGTTCCCATAACCACATGATCATAAGATAGCTGAATGAATGAATCACGCATAAACCGTTTAATGAACATAACAAGTTCCCTCAGTTTTCTGGGCCACCCGTAACTGTGGGCACAAACAATATATTGATTTAAACTCTGCGCAAAGGTGTACACTTTCACTGTGAGTGATGTTTTATAATTGAGTGGGTTTATAACTCCCAAACCACCACAAAACATATAAAGCCACCTATAGGTTCTTCTAACCAATCAGGGACACGGAAACATTAGATGTAGGAACCCCCCTTCCAATATGGCACAATCCTTCCTGGCTATACTCATAAGGACAGAGGCTGTCCTATATCTAACTCACAGACCATTAACAAGCTAGAAAAGGGGCCTACAAGTGACTAGAGCCAGAGCCATATAGCCCTCGTAGCTGTACGAAAAGTCCCAGCTTTTGTCAAAGGATTACATTCATTCTTATGGTTATCACTTATTCATTAATTTAGCTGATAAGATCATGGTTAAAGTTTTGCACTTGCAACATACTACCCAATGCATATAACCCAAGGTTATCAAGGTAAAGGATATCAAAAGCTAGGAATTCCTTAAATAGGCATCAAAAGACACATGCAAATAAATTATTTGTGGATCATGAATAGGACAACAAGGAAGATCCTTAGCTATACTTTCCTTGATTCTCAAACTCCTGCGGGTTCTACTGATCTTCAATGTAGCATTGCTCAATAAAACCCTCACCGTATGAACTCGATATAAACAATCATCACCAAGCAAGCCATCCACATACATACAAGGCAAACAAAGAGCTATTATTAGAACAGTACACCAAACTAAGCAAATCAGAATAAAAAGTTTATAAAACTATTCTACTCACTGCTATGATCACGCAGACATCAAATTCACCGAAAACGGAAATATAACGGAGAAGATATGAATTTTTAAAGGTTTCCTAAAGACTAATAAACGCATTAAATATGAACTCGAATTTAAAGTCTACAAACTACACCAACAATGGCACCACTGCGTAGCTTACGAAATTATGAATCTAACGAAATTTGAATGAACTTAAACAGAGTTGAAATGAGCATTTTACAAGCATTTGAATGCAGTGGCAAAACTGTAAACTAGAAGTTTTATCGAAATAAAATAAATCCAGAATTCCTGATAATTCAACTCGGCCAAGGACCAATCTGTAATTAACAAAAACTGTCGGGTCTCTTTATGAAACCAACCCATGAAGGAGTATCGATGAACAAGGGCCGTTGGATCAAATTTGGACGACCCAGATTAGAGCAAGGCGGCCGACGGCAATGCCTGGCCGGGAAAGAAACCGACCGCGGTGGCGACATTAACGGCGACGAAGGACCTCGCCAATGTAGGTCAAATCGGCGATTCCGGCTACTAAAACAAGCACGGCTGGTCCTATTCGAAAGAGGAGATCACACCGCACCCACCTACGAAGAAGATGAAGGCGGGGAACAACCGCAGATAACGGGCGGCGGGCGAAGGCGGACGACGGCATCGGTTAGAGACCGATCCAGTGTGAGGAAAAGAAAGATGAAGAGCCCGGAAGACTCACGACCTCAACGCGAAGCTTGGCAAGTGCTTACGGGAACGATGAAGGCGACGGAGCAACAAATTGCTCCCGGCGGTGGCGCTAGGTCAAAGGCGGCAGCAGCTGCTGCTCGAAAGCGAGGCAAGAGCATGCGCCAGGGTTTGGAAGGGGGTCACGAACGCGGGCTCAATGATTATATAGCCTGAGCTCTTGGCACGAGTGACCGAGCATGGACCGAGGATGACCCGATCGGTAGTCTTCTTTCGGTTCGTGGCTGAGTCGAAGATGGAGGAAGGAGCGCGTGCCCCATGCGTCAGCTGAAGGAGAGGAGGGAAGGAGCTGTTGGCGCTAGGCTTTGGCCATTTTGGCCCAGAACAAAGACGGACCGCTCGGGCCAGAACAAGGAGAGAGGGGAAAGTTGGCCAGCAGGGAAATTCGCCATGCAGCCAGAAAAAAAGAAGGAAAGGAAATTCCTTTCTTTTATTTTCAAACTTTTCACAAATCATTTTAAAACAGAAATTGAACTCTTTTTCATATTCAATCAAATCCAAACACTCAGCAAAAACAATGCACCAGCATGAATGCACATACATGTATCTAGTCATGATATATATTTATTTCACTAAAACATATATTTTCCTGTATCAAATGCCCACAAAAATAGTATAAATAAATTAATTCTGCTATTTTTAAAAGCATGCAAAATTTAGGGTATTACACCAATTCAACCCTCCGATCAACCTATGTTTTCATCCAACGGTGAAAGATCATTACACATGGATTCATAGGCCCACAAGGAAGCAAGCAACATGATAAATATTTGGAAACATAGGTGGGACATGACAGGTGGGGACACCTTCTAGAAGACCCAGCCGGGCCCACCTGCCAATGAGGGGTCAGCCGACCCCCTCCTGTGGGCCCCACTAGGTCGGTTTGCTCCCACCGACCTCCTGCATGCCGCCATGCATCAAGCTTCATCATTGCCATCCATCTACATTGGTTCTAAGGTCGGTTAATCCAAGGGTGTAGAGAGGAGGAGCACACGGATCACTAATATGGCACCTCCTCTCCTTCCCCTATATAAGGAGGCTGCCACCACCCTTGGAAAGCATCACAATTCATAAGATCCATTATCCAACCTCCAAACCTCCAAGCTAGACTAGTAGTAGTTAGTGTAGAGTTGGAGTTAGAGTCGAGTTAGGCGAAGCTCGGGGTCTCCGGAGTCGTCTTCTGGAAAGTCTGGTATAGTCCTTGTATCTTTTCTCTTTTGTAAGACTTTCCTTTTATTAATATATCATTCTTGCTTTATTTACTTAGTATTTACTTAGTGCAAGTCTATTGTCTTTATAGTTTTGTTGTGTGCTTTTCTTAGTAGTATAGTTGCCTTAGTTGGATTGGTTTCCTATAACCAAATCCTTGTGTGTGTATCATTGTCCTATCTTGAATAGGAGCTCTAGCTATCTAATCATTAGATAGAGTTGTAAGAGTAAGTTTGAGCGTGGTTCTCAGACTTAATCTTATCTTTGATTGCCGCTGGTCTGCACGGATAGTTTGTGAGCGCACTACTGAGAGGTGATAGGTCTTGGGCGGCATAAGGGTTTTCTCACTATGTTCTGACTAGTTCTTAAAACACAGGGCGCCCATAAGAGTATAGCCGCTTTAGTAGGAGTTTTGTCTCCTGCGTTCTCGCCTATCTGCACCACGCAAGTAGTAAGGCACTAGTCTAGTTGAGTCATCTATCTGTTAGGATTAGGTTCAAAGAAGTAGAGTAAGATACATAGGAGTCATTTACTCACTTGTTGTCCTCCCACCTAGCTAGCTCTCTACCAGTTATCTTTAGATTAGGATCTTTTGTGATCATTTACATATCCTTCACTTTTATTTACTTACCCCCTTTTTACACTAGTGATACAAGATTGTAGTAGACACAGGGATCTCTATCCCCTTCTATTAAATATTCCTAGCTACTACTTTCCTCGAGGAAAATATAAATTACGATACCTTGGAGTACTCCCGGGTGAAGTGCTATAGCGGTATATTTTGTGCGCTTGCAGAATTATCTAGCAGACTTATAATTACCCCTCAGGCCTTTCTGGCACCATCACCATTTCTTGGTGGTTGCACCAAGAAATACCAACAATATGGTGTATCCAAAATGCTTGTTGTGTACTGTATACCATGGTACTTTGTCATGAAGTTCTAAGCATCAAATCAAGTGTTGTAGCTTGTTTTCTAATTTCTTATTTGTTTTCATCAGTGGTGGCAGTTTTGATGAGACAATGTATCCAATGGACTTGGCTCAAGTCTGTAAAAAGATATTTGATTGGGACGTATCTGCTTTGTATGAGAAGCAGTACAGCAAGCAGCTAAGTAATTCTCCATCAAAATACTTTCACACAAGCAAACAGTTTAAGCTATTTCAAGGAGACTTAGATAAGAGACCTATAAACGGAGAGCATAGGTGTGTGAATTGGGAGTAGTTGGAGAAGTTTCCCCTAATGGCATGTGTTGTTACTGTATTTGAGGCCATTGGTTTGAAGGATATGATGAGGACGAAGCAAGACTGGAATGACTTGGTAATCAGACAGTTCTATGCCACAGTTGAAATTAGGGAAGAGGAGGAGAAGCTCATCGAGATGACCAGCACCAGGATTTTGGAGGCATCTTTCTCTGATCTTGCAAGAGTCGATTACCAAGCAATGAAGCAAGGGGCTATAATAGTTCATCTTCCTTAATTGTCGATAAGGAGAAAGATAACCTTTACTATGACACAACTGAGAATGGTGATGGTGGAATTTTTAGTAGGATACCCAATGTTATTTGGCAGCTTGTGAGGCAGACATTCATGGCCAACCACGAAAACGATACTGAATATGACAATGTTCTACCTTTTATGGCTGACGAGACGATAATTGCCATGCTGAAACATAAAAGACTAAACATTATTGATTGGTTGGTTAATCAGATGGTGGACATCAGGGTGGACCCGAAAAGCCTCTGATCTTCCAGCCATACATCATGGCTTTGGTGCTACTCAAGCTACCCAATTTCAAAGGTCACCTGGATAGAACACACCACAACTATAGTGTCTTCATCAGCCATAAGTTGCAGATCTGGCAGAGAAATTCATCATATGAAATCTATGTGTCATCAGATGAGGAAGATATCTTGTAAAAAAGGGGAGTCATTCTTGTTTGTTGTACTGAATTGTTTTAAATTATTAGTTTCATTTGTATGAACTTGATGTATCGATGATCATGTATTCCCTTGCATTTATGTCGTAGATGTCAATACTCTATCATATGACATTAGTAGTCACTTAAACTAGTAAAGGACACAGTAACAAGCATCACACTAAAACAAGGATAAACTATAGAGGGTACTGCTAGACGTGGCCAAATGTACAGAGTCAGACCTTCTTATGTGCACACTGCATTTGAATATCAATGTCTCCTTCGTTCTACATGAGGATGCAGTGAGAGTGGCTGCTCGCTGCAAGGTCGGAGCCTGAAGGAATTCAATTGATGCAATGCTATCGGTTTCCCTGCAGACAGATTGCTATGATATTCATAACAGACAAACCTTCACACTTTGTCCTACGAGATCAAATATGTAGCGGTCAGACTTTCTTGCGTTCGTAGTCAAATTCAAGTGCTTGGTCTCACCTGTGAAACTGTAGATCGAGGTGAGACTTGTTGAGATGGACTCCTAGTAGCATATGGTTTACAACAAACTTGTAATAAGAATAACCAGGGTATTACAAAGATCAAAAGAAGATCACGTGCATAGGCATTATAACAGCTACTTAAACTATTCAACATCACAATTGTATCCAATGAGCATGTCCTGACAAAAAATACTATGGATCTTGCGGTGGTGACCTTGATTGGTCACGGTGAAGATGAGTACCAGTATGGTCCGCCAGTAGATCCGTGCTGACGTACCGGTGAGGTGTACATGTGCGGACCACTAGCTTGTCGAACACACCCCACTGCTACACCACCGTGTTCAATAATAATTGAGTTAAATCCCCTGAAAGTGGAAAATATCTGCTCGTTGGACTTTCAGCGGTGGAGTCAGAGGCGGTCGTGGCACAGTGAAGGATGCCCTTTGTGCTATGGTGGATCCGGCGGTCCTAGGTATTTTGAGACCTGGAATGAACAAAAAAATTTAGTACTTTGTATATGACCTACTAGTTCAATTATGTTACGGTCGGACATTTTGGCATTCGCAGACACTGCTAGGAGCTAAGACTTGGGACTTGTGGGATTAAGAAATGGGATAGTCCATGCATTTCTCTTTCGTGTAACATGGGAAAGTCTGGTCATTTCTCTTTTGTGTACCACAGGACAGTTGTTATATGACATGGACTGCAAAATAGGAGATGTAATCCCTTCCAACCTCTTTCGGTACCGTCCATGTGTGCTTAATGATGGTATCCTTAATAGAGCACAATATATTCCATATGTTCCTCTATTCTCAGATTCACTAGAGGAGGAGGATTTGGTGCCATTGGCACGCTACCCTCCAAGCCTGTGGAAATGGAATCATCCAACCGATCGGTACCAAGATAATCTGGGCTATTTGATGGAAGATGCCACCTCATCAGACTTGGGCAATGATCCAAGCGACTCGATAGAAGTCATCACCTGGTCAAACTCATACTAGGAGGAGGGTGGTGAGACACACGACGGCGGGGGTAGCGGCGTCGATCGGAAGGTGCAGTTGAGGCTTTAGCAGTAGAAGTGCAATGGTGGGAGCAATTGTAGTGTGTACTTTTGGTCTATTTTGCAATGCCCTCATGTACCCAGGATGGTTAGACTTGATTTAGCTGACATGTATATGTCTATGTTTCTCTACTCTTAATTTGGATGACCTATTACTAACATGGAATTTGTTAATTGTTGTTAACTTTTCATTATGGTACAAGCCGTTGACTTCATTGATGGATCTTTGTTGGATTATTTTCTACTTCAGTGGTCTCATTGCATAGGACGCATGCCGAGGCCTATTGCACAATTGGTCCTACGAGATCAAATATGCAACAGTCAAATTTTCTTGCTTGCTCAGTATGTATAACATGTGAGAGGTGTTCGGCTGAGTCAGATATACAATGGTCGGAGTGTGCTATAAGCCTTGTTCCTGGCTACAAGCTAGGATCCGGAAGGTGGGTGAATTTGGTTTTCTTTGCCAGCTGGCATGGAGAAACACAATCATCGCATATGACATGGACCACAGAAAAGCTCATGTCATGCCTACTAGACTCTTTCGGTATAGTACACGTAAGATTAAAGAAGACTTCGATCATAGAGCACACCATCTCCCATATGTTCCCTTGTTCTCGAATTCACTAGAGGAGTTTGTGACATTGCTGCTCTACCTATGCCTATGGAGGTGGAACCCTCCAGATGATGGTAATATGGGCAACTTGATGGACGCCCCCACCTCGTCAGACTCGGACTAGGCGGAGGGTGGCGAGACAGACAATGGCGGGGGCAGCAGCGTTGACCTGTGTGAATGTGCCTATCGTGGCAATGAATTCCACCACAAGTGCATCACAGACTGGTTGAGCAGCCATTTGTCAATAGTGCATCCTATGAGATCGAATATACATGGGCAATAGCATTTCAACAGCATGGCTTCTCGATCCGTTTTGTGTTACGATGCAACGAGATTTGCTCCTTGCTGCAAGGTGGGAGGCAGCAGGTCAGCAATTGATGCAATGTATGGATGCATACTGTCCAGCCATTTATCTTTTGTGTACTAGGGGAAAGTCTGGCCATATCTCTTTTTTGTACCACAGGACAGTCCACAAATGGGTTGTGTGATAATTGGGCCGACCCCGCTCCTGAGGGTCCTCCTTGTGTGGAACATGTTGACCTATATATTGGATATATCTCCCCAGAAAATGGGAAAATATTTGCCCATTGGACTTGCGTTGGCTGGGCAGTGGAGCTAAAGGTGGCGGCGGAGGATCCCCTGTGTGCTATGCTGGCTCTGGCATCCATTTGGAGGCAGGCAGTGGGGCTTTCCTAGTGGGGCACAGCGCTTGTGTGCGCAGAGGCGTCAGATCTAATCCACAGGTCTCCTTTCTTCCTTTCTTATTATTTGTTTCTTCATTTGGGTTTTGCCTCATCATGGATCTACTACAGCACTTGGGGATTTCGCTTAGAATTTGTATTGGTATTGTTAGTGTGATGGTTAGACTTGATTTAGCCGAAATGAGCTCGTACCATGAAAATTGTTAATGGTTGTTAAAGTTGCATTTTGGTATGAGCCATGGACTTAACTGATGGATCATTGCTGCATTATTTTCTACTTTAGAGATCTCAATACCTGCTATATTGTGTTGTTTAGCCATAAGCTTAATTTGAATGGTATTCTAGGTGTGATGGTTGGACTTGATTTAGCCAAAATTCTATTGGACTAATGGTTACAGCCACATTAACTGCTAATCTAGTTTGAGTTGTATATATATCTATGTGCTGCTAAATATGGATGAGCTCGTAACATGGAAATAGTTAATGGTTGTTAAAGTTGCATTTTGGTATAAGTTATGGACTTCACTGATGGATCTTTGTTGGATTATTTTCTTCTTCATTTAGTGATCTCATTACATAGGGAGCCGAGGCCTATTGCACACTAACGAGATGGAGCAGGCCCCCAACAAGAGGACGGTCTCATTTGCCTACCTCCCAGATGAGGTCATTCTTGAGATCCTCCGCTGCCTCCCTGGCCCCTCTCTGTTCCGCTGCAAATTGGTCTGTTGAGACTGGGAATGCCTCATCAACAAGCTTGACTGGTAGGTGCAGTTGGGTCTTTAGCAGTAGAAGTGCAACGATGGGTACAATTGAAGTGGACATTTGGTATATTTTGAAATGGCCTCATGTACCCAGAAAAATACTGGAAATCAATATAATATTGTTCAAACTATGTTTATGTGCTTTTTATTATTTTGGGAATGTTTTTTCGAAGGGGCGAAGCATACATGGCAGGAGGGAGTGTAGTCGGACATAACCATAGTTTCAAATCTTGCTTCGATGTGTTCCCTTGCATTTTATGTCATAGACATCATTACTCTTTGCTATAGAGTTAGTCACGCAAACTACTAAATGACATAGTAACAAGCATCATAGGAAAAAGAGGATAAACAATGGAGAATACATTTTGAAGCGGTCGACTTTACAGGGGTCGGAATTTCTTATGCGCAATAGCATGACTGTCGTTCGTAGTAAAACTTAACAGCTACGTCTCATCCTTGATGCACTCGATCGACATGGGTGTCTTGGCCTACAACATAGTATCTGTTGATTGGGAGGGGGTGAAGACGTGGAGGACGGATGTTATCCTCTTCTTTCCTCTCTTGTCGACATGGAGGATGGACTTTCTTATGCACAATAGCATGACTTCCTTAGGCGCAATAGCATTTCAATACCAATGCCTCCTTTGTTATGCATTAGGATGTGGCGAGGTGTATACTCACTACAAGATGCGAGCCAGAAGGTGGCAATTCATGCATTGCTATCAGTTTCATAGCAGACTAATTGGTATGACATTCAATACAGACCACCCTTCACAATTTGTCCTATGAGATCAAATACTCAATGGCCGGACATTCTTGCATCTGCAGCTACGTCTCAAACTAGATGCTCTAGATCGAGACAAAACTTGTTCAGATAACTCCTGGCAGCCAACGGTTCGCAACAAATAGGTGAAATGAACTATTGCCTTTGATAAGACTTGCTGAACCTGCTCTTTGAAATAAGTATACCGAAAATGCTTATCACAATTGCACCAGGTGTGTCAGGCGCGTCACTATGGAGGATATTGTCATGCGCATTCAAATATGCCACGGTCGGACTTTCTTATGGCCCAACAACATTTCCTTTAAAAAACTTGCTATAATAATAACTTTGCACGTGATCTATTATTCAACTTTATATTATTAAACTCATTCGTACCACTACTAAAAATTGACCAAAAGCATAACCGTCAGTGAGCACCCGCCAGAGTGATTGCGAAGAGATTCAATACAGACAATACTTCACACGTTGTCCTACAAGATCAAGTATGCAGTGGTCAGACTTTCCCATAGATCGAGGCGAGACATGTTGAGATGGACTCCTCGCTCCATACGGTTTGCAACAAAAATTTGTGGTTTAGGGTTTACAAGAACCAACGGGGGATACAAAGTAGACACAACCAGATATTAAATTCAACAAAATATCACATGTGATAATTGGGCTGTCCCCGCTCCTAAGTGTCCTCCTCATGTGGAACATGTTGACCTATAATATTGGATATATATCCCCTAAAAATGGGAAAATATCTGCCCATCGTGTATAAGCTTTGGTTGCAGTCATAGTAGGTGCAATGGAGAGGACCGAATTGCATACAAGCTTTGGTTACAGTCATAGTAGAAGAAGCTAATGGAGAAACTCCATCGACAGGGGCCGCGCCCCCAACCTCACCAGCTCCTGGATCTGAGTTCGCCGGCTATCAATCACAAAATCCACAACAATGTGCCGCGTCCTTAAAACAAAAGGAGGTTAGCAAGGTCGCATCAAACCAGCCTCGTACTGTAGACAAGGGGATACTACAAGAAAAATTGACAAAAACCACTATGTTTTGTCCGATGAGTTTAATTATGTAGCGGTCGGACTTTTGGGCATTCGTAGACATGAACTGCGATGAGACAAGACATGGGACTCACAAGATAGTCCGGTCATTTCTCTTTCGTGTGCCATGGGAAAGTCTGGCCATGTCTCTTTTCTGTACCACGAGACAGTCCTTAAATGTGCCGTGTGATAGCTGGGCCGTCCCCGGCTCCCCGCTTAGTCATCCACCAGTGTAGAACATGTTTGGACTTGTGGTACTGGTGACACATGGTTGAGCAGCAGTTGCTTATGGCTTCTAATTGAAACTTGTTACATATATTACCAGGAAAAGGTAACAAATCACTGTGACACATTGATATATATCTAATTGAAACTTGTTACATATATTACCAGGAAAAGAAAGTTGCATGCATGAGTGAGGGCTTCATTGCACTTGTTCATGCTTCTCCATCATCGGACTCACGGTCATCACTCTCTTCATTAACTTGAAAGCCATGGTTGAGCAGTAGTTGCATATGGCTTCTTCTTATCTCCTCATCATCATCTGAAGATAGATGCACAACATGATCTATGGCTTCATTCCACATCATGTTCTTCACTTTACGGCCTGGTCGGCTGGCCAGGCATTGGCTGATCCTCTTACTGTTGTTGTCGATGAAGAGTAAGCCTCCTCTACCAGCCCAAATAGGAGACTGAGTGAGGTGGAGATCAAATTCATGCTCCTTTTGTAGGATTTCACTGATCTTGTATGATACGAAGGTGTCTGTGCATGCATGCTTGATCTTCTCATTCGATAGTCTATGCCTGTCCCAGTCTTTGGCATGAAGAGAAATACTACCTTTTTCCATGTCCACACGAAGCAAGTCTTGGCCAAAAATCTTGAGGCTTCCCACTTTTCTCCACTTACCTCTAATTATGATGGGTGCCATGGCCTATAGTTCCACTGCCTTGGAGAGTTTGATGTTTTGGTGGTGCCTCAGCCGATCCATGTCATCGGCCATTCTTGCACCAATAAAAACGTGATGCTTGCCCACAAGGAATGTCTTGAGGTCATCGAGGATGGTACCGGTGATGGCCACTTGAAAGAGAAGGCACTGCTTGTCCATGCATATTTGTAAGAGGGCCATCCTATCCTCCTTCTCAAGGCATTCCTCGTCTAAACCAACGATTAGCGGCTTGTCGCGGTGGACATCTCGAAGAAAGCACTCAACCATCTGGGGCTTTGATGTGACTATAACCTAGACCTTGTTATCCCCAACCATGACGGTCTTTTCTTCATCCGAGAAGTGGGAATGGAAGTTAGTGGATCTGCTATTGTCCATGGATGATCTAGAACATGTGGGTGAGCAGGAATGGAAGCGGTAGTGAGATGAACTATCCACGAAGTGCAAGAAGGATGAACTTGTTCGGATGGAATGTTACTACTATAGCATGGAATGTGCGTACACGACAAATACTAGCGATGGAGACAAAGGTTAATATACAAGATATGAAGGAACCATCCGGATGTGTGAATGCTAATGGATCGGCGCACTGAGGAAAGAGGAGGAAGGCGATGGATCGAGAACACTAGCCAACCTAGACAGGATGTGAGCAGTCACAACACTTAATCTCCAGTCACTTCCTTCTTGTAAACTTGATATATGTCCGGTCTTACCTATGTACTATGTATAACGTGTGAGGTTTGTCCTCCTCCATGAAATATACAATGGTCGGACTTTCTTACGCATGCTGTATGTACAACTGCCTCTAGCAAATGAACCAGCTACATAGTAGTCTAGCACTATTGTGTACGTGGTTTAGTTTCTAGCCCCATGCGTTGTACTCGTGCTTTTGACATGTCAGTGTAGAGTATTTTTTGAGTACAAATTCCCCATGTACAAATCAATGCAAGTATTCACGGTGGAGCCAGATGAACAAATTTGCAAATACAACAAAGATGGCACCCTAGTTTAGCTGCAAATTAAACTTGCCACCATCCGTCCTAGATGAAATTAGCCATATTGCTGCCCCAGCGTGCGTTGGGAAATCAGAAGAACACAACTGTTAGGAGCGAGAATACAAGGAACAGGCCACCTTTTTTAACTGTTGGACACCAGGTTTGACCATTCATCTTATTCACAACATTTATGTTATTTATAGAATAATAAGCAAATCATCAATGACGGCCTTTGTGTGATAGAGGGAGTACTATATAAACTCCAACAACTGATGGCTCGATCTATCTCCAGGCCAAATTGTTTTTTGTTTATCATTTCTATAATGGACTGCCAACAACTCTCGAAAGGCCCTATTGAACCCTTGGTAGCACCGCCATTGGTGGTGGCACCATCGCCTGTGCAGTTGGTCGTGCTGCATGTTCCACCAGAATCCGAAGTGCTCGCGGTGATCACTGAGTTTGCACAACATGAGAACCTGTGCATCTTGGTTCTCGATTGGAGTGGTTGGGTGAAGAGTGCTACTGTACCACGACGGCAAGGGGTGGTGTCCTCCCCACATGCACTGGCATAAGCGGCATCGTGGATGTGGAGGCTCGGTCACCACAAGCTGATATCGAAGTCCGGGACGGTTCTCATTCCTCCCATGGCGCCCACACCGCCATTCTTTGCGGCGTGGCTGGTGGAATTGGAGACTGATATCGCTGTCCAGGACCGTTCTCATTCCTCCCATGGCGGCCACACCGCTATTCTTCACGGCGTGGCTAGTGGAATTGGACACTGGTTAAAACCATGCGGGCGAAGTGGTGGGATTGAAGGCAGCGAAAAGGCTGGTGGTTGTAGCTCTCGCCGTTCCTATTGACTGTTGCCACATGCACCAACAGCCTACGGTAGGAGTGGACTTCGACGAGAGCTAGATGCGGTCTAGATTTGGACCATTTGCTTCATCCCCAACTGGTGGCTCTAGCGGTGCAGGCACCAGCGGACAACGGGCCCAGACGCAAGGCATTCATGGGCTGCTCCAATGCTAGCTGTGCTGGCATTCGTGAACTGCACTTAGTGATGCATTGTTCTTGTTTCTCCATCTTATTTTCCTCCATCATACTATGTTCTTATTTCTCCATCTCATGTTTTTCGATCTTAGTATGTTCTTGTTCCTCCATCTCGTGTGGCGGTTATCATGAATGTATTAGTTATATCTTTTTTCTGCTCATGCACTATGTCCAGTGTTGTTTCCCCTCAAATTAGAGCCCTCCATGAATAAATTTTAAAAGTAGGACACTAAAGTTGAGCGATAAGCCCCGACTGTTAGAAATCCTGCCCACCCGCATTGCAGCTTCAATGAGGGCTTCTTCGTCTCCATGTCTCTAGCTGTAGATTGATTGCTACGATGTTCAAAATTGACAACCCTTCACATTTCATCCTATGAGATCAAATATGCAGCGGTCAGACTTTATTGCGTCCACCTCTTGAGATGAACTCCTCTCTGCCAACGGTTTACAACAAACATATAAAAGACATGTACCAACAACATCAAGAAGACATGTCCTAACAACAAACACAACTCTTATTCCATCGATTTGGTTACCAAGCCAAATTAAAAGGTCAGCCATGTTGACAACTTCCAGAAGACATATACAAAGCTGACCCTGATCTTCGGTCATAGATAATGCATAACCTCCAGGCATAAGAATTGTCCTCTCATCTGATAAATTCAAAAATTTGTTTAGAATATCATTTCTTTTGTTGTCACTTTCTTTATTAACAAAAGATCTTCGAGAATGACATAAATTTGACTACATTTACTAATATTTTTTAAATAATACGAGTGGTCAAACTTCATGTTAAAAAGTCAAATGAACTGTTCGTTTGATCATTTCTGGCTGGCTGATTCTGCCTGATGCTGATTTGTTGTGAGAGGAAAACACTGTTGAATCTATAAGCACTGATAAGACCAAACAAATAGGTACAGCGAACGGATTTTACTGAGTTTGCAATAGTAAATTTCAACAGTCGTCTACTAGTCCATTCGAACACGCCTTCTGTGGTACTTCGCCCCACAAATAATGCCCGTTCCATTTTGCAATTGTAAAGTTTGACCAAATAATGGTATTTTTTATAATATAATTAGACATACTTAAGGTACTAAAACGTGTTACTATGCTAAACTTGCATTCTTTTTTGGAGGAGGAAGTAATAAGTATGAACAAGCCTCGCCTCTATCTATTGCAGAACTGCATTTGACTAGGAACTCCAGAACATCCGGCCATTGTGTCTCTAATCTTATCCGGATGGTCCTACGCGTTGTCATCTTTCAGCATCGTGGCAATCATTATGTCTACCCGTCGACTGTTGTTGTTGCTTGGATTGGGGTGAAATATACTGTAGACCTATCACAATCGCATTAGTCAATCAAGTCTGAAGCATGTCATGTTGATCAAAAGCCCTTTTTTCATGATTCCTCTTATGCCCCATTTTCCTGCCGCATTCACTTCGATCTAACCAAACGCACAAGGTCTAATATGAAAGGGGCTGCCCTGGCTTGCCGCATACTATAGTTCAATCTAGTCCAACATTCGTGATGGTAAATTTGACCGACCGAACGTGTAACTGTCGTGCTAAGCTAGTCTAATCATAGTAAATCCAACTGAGCTGGACTCACCTTCAGTCTTCCCCTTGACTTGCGTGATTGCTTGGATTCGACTGAATTAACTCACAAAAATACCTATCACCACCACACCAAGCATTCATGTCTCGTGTGCCAAATCTCCTTTTCTCTAATCACCTCATGTGTCCAAATTTCCTAACGCATATATTACGAGTCTCAGAAGAAAGTCTGACATTGGGCACATTTGTTCTCATCGGACAATTAGCAGTACAGAACTCTTCTTATTTTTGATCGGTCACAACATTTGTATCAGTAGTAGTCATGTGTGGCTTCGATCTGTTTGTAACCCAACTATTCTTATTTTTATGTACTTCTAAGAACTCGAATCAAGGATTACTTTTATTCAAAAATTTAAACTTTACTGGATCACAGAAGGTCCAGCAGTCTCAAATCTTAGCTACTCAGGAGACGTCCTCCTGCAGTTTCTTGCACTGGTTTATTTCACTCTAGTTATGTCATATTTTTTAAATCAGCATGTGAGGTGTTTTATGAAAAAGTAAAAGCAAAAAAAATCAGTTAGATTCTGGACAGTGGAGACACAAGGAGGAGTCACGACCCACACAAAAGTCTCGATCGTGGGGTGGTCAACTACTTGATGGCCTCTCTTGTAAAAAAAGAAAAATAAAAAATCTAACTGATGGCCTCCAAGATATAAGAGCATAAACAAGGGGCGCGAGGAAGGTTATACTTGCTACCTTCTCTCTCAGAGCTCCTCATTCCATCCCAAAGCTTTTTCCTTCCACCTACTGTGCCTCCGACCAAGACAATGGCTGAGCCAACAAGCTTGACTGTCGATGGGGAGGCCCCGAAGGCTGTTGTAACAGAACCGTCCAATTTATATAAGCTTAAGTCTAAATTAACCTGCTGAGACAGCTTAAGTTTCACCTAAGCCCATATAAACCTGGTAGTCCATGAAATCATGAAGGATTTCAAACCAATTTATAACCAAGGTCATACATAGTTCAACAATCACAGTCCACATGTTACATAAAGTTCGCACATAGCTCAGTTACATCAGAGTTTACAAAATATTATTACAACACCTTTTTGAATAAAATATAGCAGAAGCAAATTGCTTTGAAACACCCACACTCACATTTTATTTAAATACGGTGCTAGCTCATAGTCAAAATCCAACAAAAGCATCTGAGATAAGATATAATGAATGACCATGCCCATGGTCTACTTATCTCCCATAGCAGGATAGAAACCCATCTTACAACCACAACAAGATAGATGAATACCTGCAACAAGTGGGAATAAAACCCTGAGTACGAGAATGTACTCAGCTAGACTTACCCGTCATAAACCAAAAATAAATTGACTCCAAGGAGTATGCAAGGCTTTATAAGTTGGGTAGCTAGCTCATATATTTGTAGAAAAATCTTGAGCTTATTAAGAACAACTATTATAACCTTCTAGCTTTGCATTTTAATGTCATTAACCTGATCATGCTATATTAGCACCTGAACTAAACAAGCATGGTGTAATTATCGAGCAAGAATAGTAACTATTTCTGGTTGAGCAGCTTTCAGCATCAACATCATAACCATCTCATCTCTTTGTTCAAGTTCTTACTACCATGCCGCTACTCAAGTCAAGTGTTCACTGTCCAGAAACTATGGTGATTCGAATCGATTACTAACCAGCTACGATTTATTCCCCACACAAACCCAGGCGACCTGTTCCTTGGTTGCCTTAGGTCACCGATTGACAATTCGAGTAAAGTCGCGGGTTCAATAGGAACCATTGTACCCAGGGGCCGCCCGGCTGCCAGCAGGGCACACCATACTATATTCAGGCCTTACCACTGCGCCCCGGTGGCCCCCTATTGATGCTCCTTAATGCCAATTTTTAACCATCAACTATTGCCAGATATAACATGAAATGAAACATAAAACATAGTTGTAGGGTTTGAACTAATGAGTTCCACGAGTTTTGGTGTTCTCCATTATTTTGCAGGAATATTAATTTTTCACTATATAAAAGTATCTCAAATGATGAATTGCACGCGCGAGCGGAGGAGAGCGGCTCAGTCCAGGCGGGTCTGACAGGCGACGTGGCACACCAGGAGAGGCCCATGGGCCGGTTTTGCTGGTCTGCTCGCCCGTGGGTAGCTAGGCCACCCAAGCCGGCCGGTCCACTTGGCCATAACTCTCCAGAACCTTCTAGAAACGCTGACAGCAAGCTAGTTCGAATGGTTCGGGTCTGGTTCAACCACCTAGAGGTGGTTCTTATCTGGTTTCTTCTGTAGGAAGCTTGGGGACAACAGCAGAAGGTTCCTCATGAGTCCCAATGCCCATAGAAGGTCGGTTTCATCCTCTGGTGCACAAAACTCGGCGTATAGATCCAACGGAGAGTTTAAACATGATGCGGATCGATGATGTGTTAGTTCCTTGGCCCCTACTCCACCTTGGGCTACATAAGCTCCTTGGCCCCTACTCCACCTCGGGCTACATAAGCAGGCTAGGGGCACCCCCCTCTCTATCTCCTTCTTCATTGTCTAAATACACATCAAAATCTAAGGTTTCAATTAGAAGTAGAGGTCCCTCTAGTTGAGTCACTTCTAGTTGTAATTCTAGATCTAGTTCTAGTTATAGTTGTCTAGTTCATCTAGTTGTAATCTAGAGAGGAGAGGAGAGAGCTGAGAAGGAGATGAACTTGTCGAATCTTCATCAACGTTGTACTTTTGCAACATTTGGTTTGTCTTCAAGTAATCTCCATGTTCTTCATTTATTATTTTCTGAGCTTTATATTTGATTTAAGTTCTTGATTTATTATATTTACTGGATCTCCGCTCGTATTGAGTGCTCTAGTTACTAGGTAATTAGAGTAGTAAATGCTAGATTAGACATGGTGTCTAGGCTAGGGTTTGCCTGAGATTGCACCTAATCCTCCAGATAGTTGTGGTAGCGCCAGGGTGACAGCTCTGTTAGGCCTTTGTATTCCACCACGTTAGGGTTGGTGTTTCATAGAGCTTTTCGGCAGCCTTCCTCCGATTACTTTATCCCCAATCTCTTTTGAGAATCAGAATGGTACTGTTGCTTCAAAGTAAGTAAAGTAGAGTAAGCCTTTGATTAGATAAACCTACTTAGGAAAACCATAAAATCCCTCTCTACCCATATTTACCCTTTCCTTGGATGTTCTTGATTCTCTAGTACACTTCACGTTCCCTGTGGAAATTGATACTCTAGAATACTCCTGGGTAAAAGCTACATCGGTATCTGTGTGCTTGCAGATCTTTTCTGTGTGCGTTTAAAATACCCAACAAGCTTTCTGGCACCGTTGCCGGGGAACGGTAGCTGTGCTAGTTTCGAGCCAAGTTCATCTGTTTATCCTTTTTCCTTTGCCACGTTTTTCTTACCACCATCATTATACCATATGGATTTCATGCCTATTTATAAATTCTTTGCTCCAAAGGGTGACTTGTTGGAGCCTCCACCATCATCAGAATCCATTTTTATAGATGGATATGTGCTTCACCCTGCTTTCATAGCCATGGTTTAGGAGCAATCCTTCTCTGGGTTAGCAAATGAAGATCCATACACCCACCTCAGAGAATTTGAGCAGTTGTGTTCTTGCCTAACTAGTGCTGGCATGACAATAGACCCTTAATTGGAGATTATTTTTGTTCTCCCTATTGGGAAGAGCAAAAAAGTGGTATGCTCATTCCGTAGGAGGCACAAATGGAAATTGGGATGAAATTCGGGACAAATTTTTTCTTGCTTTCTTCTCTTTTTTGAATTGCTGATCTTACTATAGAAGTTCTTACATTCAAACAAAAAGAGAAGGAAACTCTAGGAGTAGCTTGGGCTAGATTTACAAGCCTTATCAGTTTCCGTTCAAACCTTTCCTTACCTGACTATGTCCTACATTATCACTTTTATCGTGGTCTTAATAAGGAAGTTGCTCTACATCTCAACCTCACTTTAGGAGGTTCATTCTCACATAAAATCGTTAGTGAAGGGAAAGCCATCCTTGAGAGAATTTTTGAAAACACCCCTTACACTAGCGTTTTTGATGAGTTTCCTGAAGAGAAAGAAATTGAGCCTAGACATCCAGTTTCATGAGAGCCCTTCAAGTGAATATAATTCAAATCCTCTCTAGAAGGGACCTCATATAAAATGTCCTTATTCCCAATGGGAAGGATTCAAGGATGGTATGTATAGTGATGCCATAGGAGGTGAGTCAAGCAATTTTGGAGTTTATTCCATATTCTCCCCTTCTATGCCTGCATTAGATAACTTACCTGAACCATCTTTCAATCCATCCTTGATCTCAAAAATCTCCCTTATGTTCGTCCTTCCCAATCTCATGCCAATTGGACAACCAAACCATAGGAGCATGAAGATCATGAGGATGACAAAGAGAGGTTACAACAATGGCTAGAGTGTGTAGAATGGATGGACAAGGAGGAATCCTTATTGGAGTCCACCCTTAGCTTAAATTCAAATGGTGAGTTTTTAACTCCCTTTGAAGACAAGACTCTTCTAATTCTAGAGGAAATTCTAGATGAGACCAATCCAAGTGACTTTTTGAATATTCATGCTGAATCAATCTTGGAGATTGAAGATGACATCAAGGAGCATGGAAATTATTCCATAATCATTCCTTTAAAACCATGCTCGTATGAGACATCTCTCAATTCAATTGGTCTCTCCAACCTCTCCACGTTTGAGATCTCCAATCCCCTCACTCTTTCTGTTTACAGAAACTTCAAAAGGGTGGTTGTCGAAGCATATGTTTATCATAAGTATTGCAGATCTCGTTGTGTTGAATCTTGAGATAGGTGTTCTTAAGTTGGTGTTGGAGGGGAAACCACCTCACCAATTTACATCTTTAAGGTTTCCCAAGGACAAGCTTAGTGTCCTAAAACAAGCACTTTGCTGATCCTAACAGAGTGTTCACCATTCTGATACGCTACCCTTGTGTAATGAGCATAGAGATATAATTATAAAATTATTCCTTTGGGTATTCTTGCCACTAACCTTTCCAAGATTAAAGTAAAAAGATCTAAGGAATAACATACACAAGGTATGTCTAACCATCATGCAACCTTGAATTAAAATGCACGTAAAATCAATTTTTGCAAAATTCAAGCTTGGGAGAATAACTTCCTAAAAAAACATCCCCTGCCATGTTGCTATCCTGGTTGTCCCTACCATTAAGATATGTTCAATTTGCTAGTCATGTTCTCTTCCATCACCAGCTAAGTAAATCTCTGTAATGCTTTCATGCTACCATTATTTACTATAGTATGCATAGGCTTTGAATTCTTTTCATAGACCTTTTGAATTAGGCAAGGTGCTTAGTTTAAACTATTTTCCTGACTTAAGTTAGACAAGGTGTATAGTTTATTTCTTGAACCAAAAGGTGTGTTGATCTAACTTCTAAAGGCTTTTAAATTAAGCATGGTGCTTAGGTTGAAATGCCTTCATTTTTCAAATTAGATGTGGTGTCTAGGTTGATTTTTGAGCTGATAGTATGCTATAGTGGATATTGGATACTTTGTTAAACTAACCCCTGCCAAAAACTTCCAAAAATCAAACTGGGAAATTCTGAGATGAACTCACATGGAGAGAAAAGGAATACACAAACTTCAACAACCACGCACAAGGAAAACACAGCTCACGGAGAGATCCATGGAATAGGAAGATGAGTGCCACAAAACAAGATCTATAATCAAGACACTCACTCCATGGAAGAAGGTAACAAATCTCCACCAAGCCCCTTCAAGACAAAGATCATCACAAAGAAATCCTCAAGACAATGAAGGGAGCATAAGGACTGTCAAAGAATGTCAAGATCAGGAGAAAAAGATGGTGAGAAGTCCTATTCAAAGGACTTAAAACATTGAACCCTCACCGGCAGGTAAAATCGGTAGTTATCCATATTCATCTTTTCTGCATAATGTGGCAGAACCTCCTAAATCCTATGGCCCACACGCATGATTATTGTCTAAACAGACTCTAAATAACCATGAATGTGTTCCATAAAACTTAAAAGGTCTGTCAGGTAAATCCCAAATCATCCACGATTCTCCAAGCAGGATCAATCATTACAAAGAGACATTGCAGTATTACAATAGTTTTATACAAATAATATACATCGAAGTAAAGTAGCGGAAGGATTGCAATAACATAAGTTTACAAACCAGTTACAAACCATAAGTTGGATTATTACAAACTATATAGCAGTGGAATAACAATATAACTTAGTACATCAACCTTGATTATATGCTCTGCCCAAGAGCGAGATATCTTATTCGTCGTCACTTTCCTCGATGACTGTCATGCAGCAGGATGCGAAGCATTCCTGCCCATGAGGCTCACCTGCAACAAGGGTTCAACAAACCCTAAGTACAAAAGTACTCAACAATACTGACCTGATGAAAAAGAGGGGTGAAGACTTAGGAAATGCAGGCTAGAGGGACAAGGTAAGGCTTGCAGGAGATAAGAAATTTTGCAGAAATGCTTGAAAGAAAGAAAAGCTGTCTTGCTCAAGACCAAAATTGCCAACCAACTTCCTTCTTAAACCTTAATCATTATTCAAGTTGTTACTACGATGATGAACACCGATCGAGTCTTCTTTTCTGAGAAGCAACGGCGATTCGAATCCATTTTCATATACCCAGCTAGGACCTAGGTCACTGATATACAGGAGACTCTAACTCCTAAGCATATCAGATGAACCGATCTACCGGGATAAAAACCACAGCCATATATCACCACATGATACACGTGAGCACTTCAACCCAGTGTACCGATATACATGGGAACCTAAACCCACAGTATAACACACTATGACATATGTGGGGAATCTGGCCCACTATAAGTCACTCCATGACATACGTGGGGACTCTGGCCCACTGTATGACACTTCATGCATGTGGATTTCTAGTTTCTCGATATCACCAGTTCACCATCGACACGGGACCTAGGGCATCAATAGACGGAAACACTACAGAGGGACTCCTTTCCCAATGCAAGTTAGCCGTCTGAACTCGATTTATTAACTAAAAGCATGATTCCCACAGCCAAAACCAATCTCATCTTTTTTATTCTTTTACCTCTGAACACTTGATTAATTAAGCAGGGCTAAGCATTACTACGCATCTTCTAGAACAGGTAACAAGGAATATGGAAGTAAGACAGGTAATGCAGTTGGTGGGTTTTCACTCAACTCCTATTACTTAATGCAACATATCATAACTGAAGCGATAAAACTTTTATAAAATAGAATAGGGTTTGCATGCATCCGAGGCTTGCCTTGGTATTCGGGGTAGATGGTCTCGGGCTTTGGATCAATTCCAATCTCCTGAGTCTGCTCTTCCTTCGGATCTGGGGCGACAACGTTAGACTCTCCGTAATCGGAAACTATACGATACAATGATATGCTTCAACATGATTGAATAGCAAACATGATGCTCGATGGATGCACAACCAGATTAAAGGTTCGAGTACAACTTTTCTTCACGATAAAGTTGCAAGCCAACTAAAACTTACTTACTAAGTTCATTAGGGTTAACTTCATTATTTAAGAAAGTTATTAAACACATGAAATAACGTTAATTAAACCCTAATGACATGGTCCAGGTAAGCGCAAACAATTAATTAAAGTGCTAAAGGTCATTAGGGTTAATGATCCAAGGTCATCAATCAATCCCCAAGTGAAACAATTCCTATAATGATTAACTTAGTTAAACGGGATTAATTAATTATTTAAAAGCATAAAATAAGGGCATAAAAATTAAAGTTTTCTAATTAAGCTCAAAATTTTATTTTGACAAGCTCTTGGTCTAATTAGATGGCAAAACAAATTTCAAAATTAAAAGCCAATTATTTTATTTATTAAAAGTCATTGAAGGTCCATATTTAAATTAAAAGAGCTAATTTTAATTTATTCAAAAATTACTCAAATTTGACATTTCATATTTTTTCTAGGTAGATGACATCATAAAGGGCTTAGACAAAACTTTTTAGAATTTTTGGAGCTATACATGAATTATTATGAATTTCTAAAGAAAATAGCATTTAAAACATTTTTCGAATAAAGAAAAAGAAAATCCTTTTTCTCTCTCCGCGTTGACCCGACAGTGACGGCGCTTTACCGGCGGCTATCTCGCCGGCGGCAAGGTCTCCGGCCACGGGGTTGGCACTTACATGATCACCTCGACACGGCGAGCAAACTGAGCTAGCTAATGTAGCGGCGGAGCGACGGCGACACCCACGCCAGCGGCCATAGCGGCACGGCGGAGCTCGGGCGCGGCGGTAACGTTCACCGGAGCAATTTCCAGCGACGGCGAGTGCACGGGCAGGTGCAGGACATCGATGCGAAGACGTTGGGCCAGAAAATGAAACCGTTTCTAGCCTCTAACTCAAACGGCTACGCGCGCGGCGACGCGGACAGAACCATGCCGGCGGCGAGCCACGGCGGCCGGACTCTACGGTGCAAGAGAGGTGAAATTGAGGGCAGGGAGGGACGCAGGAGCTCACCACGGGTCTAGCGTGCATGTTAATGAAAGCTCAGAGTGGCCGAGGCGGGCTGTAGACGGCGACGCTGATGGCGGCGGTGCTCCGGTGGCAAGGACGGCATCACGGTGTGTTCTGTGTACCAGAGAGCGAACCACGGTGCACATGAGGAGCAGGATAGCATGGAAGAGCATGATGAGAGGGTTAAAGGAAAAATATTTTCCACCTTGGCGGCGGTGGACGGCGAGGAAGCTCGCGGCGGCTCGACGAGTGGTCGCGAGGAAGACGACGTCGTGCGGGCAGCTCAGACAGCAAGAGCGGGCAAGGTAAAGGCGGAGCTTATGGCAAGAGCAATTGAGCAACGGTGGAGTGGCGGCGGTCAATTTTTCCAGCAGGGACAAGCTCGACGGCGGTGGCGGCAGAGAAGAAAAGAGGAAGACGACGGTCGGCTACGCCTATTTATAGGACACGGGCGAAGCATGGACGGGCGACACAGCGATGGCGAAGTTTCGGGTGTCGGGGGCGAGTTGGCGGCCGCAGTACACCGGTATGGGCGACGGTGGACGGCGGCGCGGCTTGAGAAGCCAGCGATGGCGGCCGACGATAGGTCTCGGTGCTATTCAAGAAAATTATAGAATTGCCACTCATTTGAAATTACAAATTACTCCAAAATTTATATAAGAACATGAAAATCTCCAAAAATATCATTTTCTTAACTTTTCAAGAGCTACACTTTTCATTTAATTGGCATCCTCAAATTATATCTGGATTTTGAAATATGAATTCAAATTCAAAAGGGGAATAAAACCCTAAAAACAAACATTTGAAATTACTTTTGATTTTTCAATAAAACTTGAAAATCTACAAAACTATGAAATTCTCAACTTGTTAAACCAAACATTTTTCAAATACAAAGTTTTCCTAAATTATGCATAATTTTTGAATTATGGTTTTAAAATCAGAAGGGGACAAATACTGGAAAACTATATTTTCAAATTTATTTGAAATTCTTTTTGGAAACTTGAAAAACTTTGAATACCAACTTTGTAGCTCTTGTCAAGATCTATAAACTATCTTTTTAGAGTATCCCCAAATTCCTTATGGATTTTGAATTACAGAAAAGAGGATAAAAGTAGGTTTTGAAATAAAGGTTTTTTTAAAACCGAATTCAAACTCGATTTGGCTTGTAATTTAATTGGTTGCTTATTAGTGATCACAAACATCATCCAGGGACATTTTTAGGTCAATGACCCAATGACACCCTTGGTTAACCAAGTTGACTTTTGAAAAACATTCTATAGCTTTCCAATTTGAATTTAAATTTGAATTACAAGACTTGGGAATAAGCTTTGAAATCCAAATTCAACTTCAAATATGGAAATCATTTTTAGGGTTGGACTTAGATTTATACACTATGCTTGACACTAGTGTAAACATGGTTTACACCTCAAGTACATAGAATATAAACCAAACATTTGGGATGACATTCGAAAGTAAGGTTTTATTATTTCATGTGACAAAACATTTCAGGAGTACAATCAACCTATGAAATATAAACTTGTTTTAGTTGATGCATATCAAGGTTAACCTAAACATGAATGCTTTGCAGTGCATATGATGACATGGCAGGTTTTAGTTAATATAACACTAGAGGTGTTACAACCTTTCCCTCTTAAAGAAATCTCGTCCTGAGATTTAAAGATGTAGGTAAAGTAATGGAAAAGGAAATGTGTCAGAAAAACACACTTCAACTAAGTGCATAAGAGAAAAGGGTCTTTACAACTCACACTAATGAAGTTACAACTCATAGAGGGAATTATAACTTAGATAGAAGCATAGAATTCTGGGAAGTTCTCCAACAGGTAATCTTCTGATTCCTAAGTAGCTTCTTCTTCTTAATGTTGATCCCATTGTATCTTGTACCACTTGATTGTCCTACTTCGAGTAACATGGTCTTTCTGATCCAAAACTCAAATTGAATACTCAGAGTAAGTTAGGTCAGGTTCAAGTTCAATTCCTTCCACATCAACAACCTTATCCGGCACTCGAAGACACCTCTTAAGTTGGGACACATGGAACACATTGTGTACAGCCGACAATTGTTCAGGCAGTTGCAGATGATATGATACCTTTCCAATTTGTGCCAAGATCGAAAATGGTCCAATGTAACGAGGTGCTAACTTGCCTTTAACTCCAAATTGAGTAACTCCCTTCATGGGTGACACCTTTAGATACACATAACACATAATATCCTTTATTGAACCACAATGGTTGACGCCTTTTATCGGCACAACTCTTTTGACGAGACTGTGCCACTTTCAAGTTTTGTTGTATCTGTTTAACCCTTTCTTCCGTTTCTTTCACCAGATCAACTCCGAAGAATCTTCTTTCTCTAGGTTTAGACCAACTTAACGGAGTTCTACATCTGCGACCATATAGCGCTTCAAATGGTGCCATTTTGATACTTTCTTGATAACTATTGTTATAAGAAAACTCTGCTAAAGGCAAACACTCATCCCATTTTTCTAGAAAATTAAAAAACATGCTCTCAATATATCTTCAAGTATTTGGTTCACTCTTTTGGTCTGACCTTCTGTTTGTGGATGGTAAGTTGTACTGTGTAGAAGATCAGTACCTAATGAATTATGCAATTGTTTCCAAAATTTGTTGATAAACTGCGTGCCTCGGTCCGACACAATAGTCTTCGATACACCATGAAGATTAATAATACGCTCAAAATACAATTTGGCATATTGCGAGGCTAAATTTGTACTTTGAACTGGAAGGAAATGTGTGGACTTTGTGAGTCGATCCACTATGACCCAAATGGAATCGAAACCTCTTGCTGTCCTAGGTAGACCCATTATAAAGTCCATACTAATATCTTCCCACTTCCAAGCTGGAATAGGCAATGGTTGAAGTTCTCCTGTTGTCTTCAAGTATACAGCTTTAACTTTTTGACAGGTATCACACTAAGCCACATAATTAGCAATTTCAATCTTCATCTTAGTCCACCAAAATTTCTGTTTCAAATCATGATACATTTTATTACTTCCTAGATGAATAGAAAATTTTGAATTATGTGCTTCATCAAGGATCCTTTATGTAACTCAGGAACTTTTGGTATGACCAGCCGATCCTTATACCATAAGACATCTGCTTCATCAATTGTGAAACAAGAAACCTCCTCTTTTCTAACTTTCTTTTTGATATGTTTAATTCCCTTATTACTTCTCTGAGCAGCAATAATTTGATCTTTGAGTGTTGATTCAACTATAATGTTGGACAAACTACCATGTTGCACCATTATTATGCCCAACTTTTCTATCTCATGACATAAAGAAATGTCTAGAGGTTTTACTGTCAAGCAATGGCAATGACTCTTTCGACTAAGAGCATCAGCAACTACATTTGCTTTACCAGGATGGTAATATATTTCCAAATCATAATCATTGATTAGTTCTAACCACCTCCTCTATCTCATATTCAACTCATCTTGAGTAAAAATGTATTTCAAACTCTTGTGATCACTATAGATATTACATTTATTACCCCACAAATAATGTCGCCATATCTTCAATGCATGGACAATAGCTGCTAATTCCAAATCATGTGTTGGATAATGTTCCTCATGTTTCTTCAACTGTCGAGAAGCATAAGCAACAACTCTCCCTTCTTGCATCAATACACAGCCAATACCAATACCAGAAGCATCACAATAAACATCAAAAAGTTTCTCAATATTTGGTTGTGCTAATATTGGAGCAGTGATCATTAACTCCTTCAATTTCTAAAATGCCTTTTTACATTCAGGTGACCAAACAAACTTGACATCATTCATTAACAACTCAGTTATGGGCTTGGATATCTTTGAGAAATCTAGTATGAAACGACGGTAATAACCAGCCATTCCCAGAAAACTTCGTACTTGATGCACAGTCTTTGGTGTTTCCCAGTCAAGTATATCTTGTACCTTGCTGGGGTCAACAGCAACACCTTTGTCTGATAAAACATGTCCAAGAAATTTCACTTCTTTCAGCCAAAACTCACACTTGCTAAACTTAGCATATAATTGATGTTCTCTTAGACGCTGCAGAACAATTCTGAGGTGTTCAGCATGTTCTTCTTCACTCTTAGAATATATTAAAATATCATCAATGAAGACTACCATGAACTTATCAAGTTCTAGCATGAACACTAAGTTCATCAAGTACATGAAATAAGCTGGTGCATTGGTAAGTCCAAAAGACATAACCAAATACTCATATAGACCATATCGAGTGGTAAAGGCAATCTTTGGAATGTCTTTCGGGCGACTTTTAATTTGATGATACCCGGATCGAAGATCAATCTTGGAAAACACCTTTGCCTCCGCTAATTGATCAAAAAGCAGATCAATGCGGGGTAGAGGGTACTTATTCTTGATTGTTACCTCATTCAAGGGACGATAATCCACACATAGCCTCGAACTTTTATCTTTCTTTTTACAAAGAGGGCAGGACATCCCCAAGGTGATGAACTAGGTTGAATAAAACCTTTATCTCATAACTCTTGCAATTGAGCATTGAGTTCTGCTAACTCAGGTCACCATCCGATAAGCTCTTCTGGATATTGGAGCAGTACCAGGTTTCAAATCAATTCTAAACTCCACCTTTCTATCAGGAGGTAAACCCGGTAACTCATCAGGAAACACATCCGGAAACTCACAGACCACGGGTATATCTTCGATCTCTTTCACAGAAGTGGCACATACCTTTTCAACAGTCCTCTTAAGAGTTGGAAGCTGGATAAGAAGTTGAGATTTGCAATTAGGTATGTTCACTTTCATAGTTCTATTCAGGATGTCTATCACAACATCATGTCGTTTCATCCAATTCATACCTAGGATCACATCTATATCTTGATCCTTTAATATTATCATATCAGTGGGAAAAATATACCCACCCAAACTTACTGGCACATCGTGTACCATTTCTTTAGTACACATACGTCCCCCAGGCGATTGTATAAAGAATTGTTCTTTTGTCCCCATTGTTGGTACTTCATGTGTCTTAACAAATGTACCATTGATAAATGTATGAGATGCACCAGAATCTAAAAGCAGAATTATAGGATGATCAGCAATAGGGAACGTACCTATCATGACAGGTTCTCCTTCTAGAATTTCTCCAACTTGAGTGTAAAACACCTTACCAACCTTCTTCTCTTTCTTATTATTCGGCACCTTCTGATTTCCTGGCTTATTCTGATTCTATGGTTGCTGTTGTGGTGCAAAAGCCCTGGGAACATAGGAATTGTATTGCCTCGGATGCAGGCAGTTCCTTGAGTAATGGCCAGGCTTACCACAATTATAGCATGGGAAGATTGGTGGCTGGAAATTGGGGTTACGAATACTAGGGGCATTCGGCTGTTGTGGATAAGGAAGAACAGCAGCAGGATGAACAAACATCTGTTGCTGGGTTTGGTGTTGTGGTGGACGGTAAGAAGGATGAAAATGGTTTTGGGTTGATAAATTATTTTCTGGCGCTTTTGATTGCCACCAGAAAATCCTGACATCCCAGTTTTCTTCTTCTTAGCTTCCATGTGTTAATGTTTCTTTTCTTCATAAGGTATAGCAATATTTACTGTCTCATGGAAGGTAGGATTTGGGTTCCCAATCATCATTCTCTGAATCTTGCTATTCAGACCTCTAAGGAAACACTCCTTCTTCTTACGATCAGTACTAATATGGTCAGACGCATATTGGGACAAGTGATTGAATTTGCCAAAGTACTGCATTACTGACATATCACCTTGTCGCAAAGAAAGAAACTCTTCAAGCTTGATGACCATAATTCCCTCAGGGATAAAATGTGCGCGAAAAGCTTCACGAAACTCAGCCCAAGTAGTACGATGACCTTCAGGCTGAGCAGCAACAAAATTTACCCACCAGACTCCTGCAGTACCTCTCAACTGTTGGGCTGCAAACATGGGCTTCTGGTATTCGGTGCACTCAATTAATCCAAACTTTTGCTCCATAGTACGGAGCCAATCATCTGCCTCCATGGGTTCATCCACTTTGGTGAAGACAGGAGGACGTGTGTCGGTAAAATCCACATAGGTGGTCTCATTCCTATTATTCCGGCCACGATTCCCCTGATGTATATTTTGATTCTAATTCTGGGTCATCATGGTGGTTGCATTGACTAAGGCCGCAACTGCATTGGCTAGGGTTGGCGGAACTGGTGGAGGATTTGGGACATCACCTCCATCATGAGATGGACCGGCAGCATCATGGGATCGAGTGTTAGCAGGCATCTGTTGATAAGCAAACTATACTTTACTCACAAAACCTTATTGGATTTCATAAGCAGATATTAGAGAGTTGCTACACACTTATAATACATTATTTTTGTTACAACCGTCTGCACTCCGGCAAGACTTCCCACACCTACTAGGCTTTAGAAAGCAGGGAAAAGATATATTACACATCTCACTTTCCAAACTCTTTACTCCTCCTCCTCACTCTCTTCCACTGGGATTAACTCCTCCTCTTCGGGATCCTCTTCCTCTTCAGACTCTTCCTCCACTATCTCTGGATCTTCTTCTTCGATAAGATCCTCTTCATTTTCATTTGCTACACCCATCTGGTTTTCTTCTTCCTCACCGATGACATCATCATCAACGGATTCTATTTCTTCAGGGTCTTCCTCTTCCTCATCTTGACCCATCACAAGACCAAGATCATCTTGAGCTGCCTGTCATTGATATTCAGGATCCAACAGGTTATTCAGCCTTACACACTCATCATCAGCTTCCTCAGCATACTCCTCTAGCTCTTCCACGTAATCCTCAAGTTCTTGCACACGACCGTTCGCTGTATCTTCTCGTGCCCAAGCATCATTCCTTTGATGTTTCATATACCTCCAAGATCGTCTTAACTGAGTAATCTCAGCAGCCTCTTCAATCCTATCGGCTTCAGCCCTTTCCAACTCGGCTCTAAGTCTTGCTATTTCAGCTTGCGGATCTGGATGTGGATTGTTACTGCTTTCGCTAATCGCATATCTAGGGGCTAGTTGATGTCGAGGTACCCCCTTTGGTGCAGTACTCTTACGAGGAGTTTGCTTGGTAAGGGCCATCCTGAAGAAAGGTAGGTCATAAAGAATGAGGATAGATAGGGAGAAATATGAAGGTTAGCATGAAAAGGAGTGATACTACTTAACCCAAACCACTTTAAGGGGAAGATAATTAAATAAGTTAATTAAACATAATGCATGAACGAACTTACGATCTAAGCATATAAGGTTTTTAAGCAATACATGGATATAAATAACTTTTATAACATAGGGCAATATAGTATGCTATTCCACCACCACACTTTTAAATAAGAATAAGGGTCGATAGAAAGAATTATAGGTAAGAAATAAGCAATTTAGACCCAAAATAGTTAAGTTAAAATTATTTGACTCAAAACTGTTGAAGTTTCCACAAAAGAATATTACAATAACTTTTTTTAATAACGATCCGGCTTTGATACCAGCTGTGGCAGAACCTCCTAAATTCTATGGCCCACACGCATGATCATTGTCTAAACAGACTCCAAATAACCATGAATGTGTTCCATAAAACTTAAAAGGTCTGTCGGGTAAATCCCGAATAATCCATGATTCTCCGAGCAGGATCAATCATTACAAAGAGACATTGTAGTATTACAACAGTTTTATACAAATAATATATATCAGAGTGAAATAGCAGAAGGATTGTAATAACATAAGTTTATAAACCAGTTACAAACCATAAGTTGGATTATTATAAACCATATAGCAGTGGAATAACAATATAACTTAGTACGTCAACCTTGATTATATGCTCTGCCCAAGAGTGAGATATCTTATTCGTCGTCACTTTCCTTGACGACTATCATGCAGCAGGATGCGAAGCATTCCTGCCCATGAGGCTCACCTGCAACAAGGGTTCAACAAACCTTGAGTACAAAAGTACTCAACAAGACTAACCCGATGAAAAAGAGGGGTGAAGACTCAGGAAATGTAGGCTGGAGGGACAAGGTAAGGCTTGCAGGAGATAAGAAATTTTGCAGAAAATCTTGAAAGAAAGAAAAAGCTGTCTCGCTCAAGATCAAAATTACCAATCAACTTCCTTCTTAAACCTTAATCATTATTTAAGTTATTACTACGATGATGAACACCGATCGAGTCTTCTTCTTCGAGAAGCAACGGCGATTCGAATCCATTTTCATATACCCAGCTGGGACCTAGGTCACTGATATACAGGAGACTCTAACTCCTAAGCATATCAGATGAACCGATATACCGAGATAACAACCGCAGCATATATCACCAATGATACACGTGAGCATTTTGACCCAGTGTACCGATATACATGGGAACCAAAACCAACAGTATAACACACTATGACATATGTGGGGACTCTGGCCCACTATAAGTCACTCCATGACATACGTGGGGACTCTGGCCCACTGTATCATACTTCATGCATGTGGATTTCTAGTTTCTTGATATCACCAGTTCACCATCGACACGGGACCTAGGGCATCAACAGACGAAAACACTACAGAGGGACTCCTTTTCCAATGCAAGTTAGCTGTCCGGACTCGATTTATTAACTAAAAGCATGATTCCCACAGCTAAAACCAATCTCATCTTTTTTATTCTTTTACCTCTGAACACTTAATTAATTAAGTAGGGCTAAGCATTACTACACATCTTCTAGAATAGATAACAAGGAATATGGAAGTAAGACAGGTAATGCAGTTGGTGGGTTTTTACTCAACTCCTATTACTTAACGCAACATATCATAACTGAAACGATAAAACTTTTATAAAATAAAATAGGGTTTGAATGCATCCGGGGCTTGCCTTGGTATTCGGGGTAGATGGTCTCGGGCTCTAGATCAATTCCAATCTCCTGAGTCTACTCTTCCTTCGGATCTGGGGCGACAACGTTAAACTCTCCGTTATCGGAAACTATACGATACAATGATGTGCTTCAACATGATTGAATAGTCAACATGATGCTCGATGGATGCACAACCAAATTAAAGGTTCGAGTACAACTTTTCTTCACGATAAAGTTGCAAGCCAACTAAAACTTACTTACTAAGTTCATTAGGGTTAAATTCATTATTTAAGAAAGTTATTAAACACATGAAATAACGTTAATTAAACCCTAATGACATGGTCCAGGTAAGCGCAAACAATTAATTAAAGTGCCAAAGGTCATTAGGATTAATGACCCAAGGTCATCAATCAATCGCAAAGTCAAACAATTCCTATAATGATTAACTTAATTAAACGGGATTAATTAATTATTTAAAAGCATAAAATAAAGGCATAAAAATTAAATTTGTCTAATTAACCTCAAAATTTTATTTTGAAAAGCTCTTGGTCTAATTAGATGGTAAAACAAATTTCAAAATTAAAAGCCAATTATTTTATTTATTAAAAATCATTGAAAGTCCATTTTTCAATTAAAAGAGCTAATTTTAACTTATTCAAAAATTACTCAAGTTTGACATCATAAAGGGCTTACACAAAAACTTTCAGAATTTTTGGAGCTATAAATGAATTATTATGAATTTCTAAAGAAAATAGCATTTAAAATATTTTCTGGAAAAAGAAAAAGAAAATCCTTTTTCTCTCCTCGCGTTGACCCGACGGCGACGGCGCTTGACCGGCGGCTATCTCGCCGGTGGCGAGCTCTCCGGCCATGGGGTTGGCACTTACATGATCACCTCGACACGGCGAGCAAACTGAGCTAGCTAACGTGGCGGCGGAGCGACGACGACACCCACGCCGGCGGCCATAGCGACACGACGGAGCTCAGGCGCGGCGATAATGTTCACAGGAGCAATTTCCGGTGACGGCGAGTGCATGGGCAGGTGCAAGACATTGATGCGAAGACGTTGGGCCAGAAAATGAAACCGTTTCTGGCCTCTAGCTCAAATGGCTACGCGCGCGACGGCGCGGACAGAACCATGCCGACGGCGAACCACGGCGGTCGGACTCTACGGCGCAAGAGAAGTGAAATTGAGGGCAGGGAGAGATACAGGAGCTCACCATGGGTCTAGCGCGCATGTTAATGAAAGCTCGGAGTGGCTGAGGCGGGCTGTAGACGGCGGCGCTGATGGCGGCGGCGGCGCTCCGGTGGCAAGGACGGCGTCACGGTGTGTCCTATGTACCAGTGAGCGAACCACGGTGCGCATGAGGAGTAGGATAGCACGGAGAGCATGATGAGAGGGTTAAAGGAAAAATGTTTTCCACCTTGGCGGCGGTGGACGACGAGGAAGCTTGCGGCGGCTCGACGACCGGTCGCGAGGAAGACGACGTCGTGCGGGCAGCTCAGACGGCGAGAGCGGGCACGAACTGGCTCAAAGGAAGCGCAAGGTAAAGGCGAAGCTTATGGCAAGAGCAATTGAGCAACGGTGGAGCAGCGGCGGTGAAATTTGCCGGCGGGGACGAGCTCGACGGCGGTGGCGGCAGAGAAGA
Source organism: Bothriochloa decipiens (assembly GCA_023333625.1). Taxonomy (NCBI): domain Eukaryota; kingdom Viridiplantae; phylum Streptophyta; class Magnoliopsida; order Poales; family Poaceae; genus Bothriochloa; species Bothriochloa decipiens. The sequence continues at coordinate 22,632,838 of CM041639.1, read as the reverse complement.
AAAGAGAAAGACGATGGTCGGCTACGCCTATTTATAGGATAGGGGCGAAGCATGGACGGGCGACACGGCGACGGTGAAGTTTCGGGTGTCGGGGGCGAGTTGGCGGTCGTGGTACGCCGGTATGGGCGACGGTGAACGGCGGCGCGGCTTGAGAAGCCGGCGATGGCGGCCGACGATAGGTCTCGGTGCTGTTCAAGAAAATTACAGAATTGCCACTCGTTTGAAATTACAAATTACTCCAAAATTTATATAAGAACTTGAAAATCTCCAAAAATATCATTTTCTAAACTTTTCAAGAGCTACACTTTTCATTTAACTGGCATCCTCAAATTCTATCTGGATTTTGAAATATGAATTCGAATTCAAAAGGGGAATAAAACCCTAAAAACAAACATTTGAAATTACTTTTGATTTTTCAATAAAACTTGAAAATCTACAAAACAATGAAATGCTCAACTTGTCAAACCAAACATTTTTAAAATACAAAGTTTTCCTAAATTATGCATAATTTTTGAATTATGGTTTTAAAATCAGAAGGGGACAAATGTTGGAAAACTGTATTTTCAAATTTATTTGAAATTCTTTTTGGAAACTTGAAAACTTTGAATACCAACTTTGTAGCTGTTGTCAAGATCTACAAACTATCTTTTTAGAGTATCCCCAAATTCCTTATGGATTTTGAATTATAGAAAAGGGGATAAAACTAGGTTTTGAAATAAAGGTTTTTTTTGAAACCGAATTCAAACTCGATTTGGCTTCTAATTTAATTGGTTGATTATTAGTGATCACAAACATCATCCAGGGATATTTTTAGGTCAATGACCGAATGACACCCTTGGTTGACCAAGTTGAATTTTGAAAAACATTTTATAGCTTTCCAATTTGAATTTAAATTTGAATTTAAATTTGAATTACAAGACTTGGGAATGAGCTTTGAAATCCAAATTGAACTTCAAATATGGAAATCATTTTTAGGGTTGGACTTAGATTTATACACTATGCTTGACACTAGTGTAAACACGGTTTACACCTCAAGTACATAGAATATAAACCAAGCATTTGGGATGACATTCGAAAGTAAGGTTTTATTATTTCATGTGACAAAACATTTTAGGAGCACAATCAACCTATGAAATGTAAACTTGTTTTAGTTGATGCATATCAAGGTTAACCTAAACATGAGTGCTTTGCAGTGCATATGATGACATGGCAGGTTTTAGTTAATATAACACCAGAGGTGTTACACATAATCATTTTCCTTTAGCATATTTACTTTTCTGCATTAGTATTGCATTATAAAAAGAAAATAAAAATATTTATTTGTTGCATCATAAATCTTAAAGCCCCATGTGGATAATTTTGTGGAGTGTAAGAACCCATTGGAGTATTCACTGTGGTGGCACAAAATTAAAATAAATATGTATTCATTTTGTTAGACCTTTCTTTTGTGTCATAAAAAATATCCTACTAAAACTCTGCTTAGAAAAATTTCAAAAGCTTTGACAACTATGGCTTGAGTGGCCAACTACTAACGCTTAATTAGTTCCACAAGTTTTGTTGTCTTTTTGAGTTTCATAGGATTTGAAGGACCAAGAAGAGTTGACAAGCAAGTGGATGTTCTATCCACCGTTTGAGAACTGTTTCATCAGTTATTAACATCAATCGATACTCCTGTAGAGGAAATACATTTCCACTGCCAGTCTGCTACTTTGCAAGATTGCACGACTACGTCAACATTCAGCTTGGGGGAGAGCACCCCCATGTATCTAGGTAAGTATCCTTATCCTCTTAAGTTTTATTTTCTATAATTGAAAAGAAAAAATAGTGAGCACATGAAGGTTCACAATTACATAATTAAAGTCGAGTTTCATTCTATTTTATATTTTCATGTGTGCTAGTTAGAGTGTGTTTAAAAATTTGCTTTTCTGTTTAAATAAAAAGAACCTGGTCTAATCTCTGGTTTGGAAATGATGAAAAGTTGCTCTACCATAATTCCTTTCAACTATCTAGTTTTCAGCCTTGCATTCTTTCGAGTTTTGAAAATGATTGTTTTGGCCTAAGATTTAAGTCTAGGTGATTGACGGATATGATATGAGAAGGTCTGAGCTACTGTTTGTCTTGTTCCTAGTGACACTAGAGTTCTAAAGATTTATCTTTGAAAAACCTAAAAATACCACATGATGAGTTCCTGTATGATGAGAGCTTAAATTCCTACCACAGCCATATATGCATGCTTGTTAGAATAGAAAAAACTTTCATATTTATCTACTGCTTGTGTGCATTGAGTTTGGTCCAGCTGTATCGACCCTTAGGAACTTTTCATGCGATTAAAATCAAGATTTCACACACACCATGCACCCCTTGCTACTTCTACCCTGGAAGTACGCACCACCATATTCACCTATTTAGATCCACCCAAAAATGTTTTACTCCTATACTGGGAGTGAACACCAAAAATATTTCCCATAGGTATTACTTGTTTGCTAGCCAAATTCCTCAAAATAAATGCTCCAAGTTTTTATCCTTTTCTCTCAAAAGTTCCTTTGCAATATATTTAGGGCTATTCAAAAAAAGAAAGTGAAAAAATATATAGAAAAAATAGAAAAGAAAAAATGTATATATATAGAGAAAAAATATAGAAAGCCCCAGTGTTTCTGTTCTTCAAAGTTCCAAGTTGAGAAGTTACCCTTTTGTAAAAGAGCATTGTAGAATTAGGTTTTCACCCCTTCTAACTTCCACAAATATTATCCACCATATATCATTTGTTCATTTTGAAACCACACATGCAAATCTTGATTTGATTGTATGACGAGTTCCTCTGGATCCATGGTTGGATTAGGCAACATATGTATTGCAAGTATGTATGAGCTATTTCTTTCCCACCTATGAACTCCACATATATTATTAGTGGGAGAGATCAGGCAGAATGTTACTTTGCCTTATTCTAAAAATACCACATATTCTAAATGAAGGAAAAACACCATTTTGTCTTGGTGAGGATCCACAAATACCACATATGAGAGACTTGAGAGAGTCATATAAAGGAATCTCTGAGTTTTATTTTGAAAACTTACAAAACTCCAGAATGAAGGTTGATCGAAAACTCGAGCTATAGTGCTTGACTTGATCGCTGTCTTTCAATTGCTCAAGACCCAACTGAAGGCTATAAGCTCCATGGTTGAAGGTAATATGGGTAAGTTTGAAAGTCAGAGTAGTTTAATCTAATCCGAAGGAGAATTCTTGTTTGAAGCATGTGTACTTTTGAGGCGTGAAAGCATTGTAGCAACTCTTGATCCATTGTTGAGATTAGCTTTGCTTAGGGACGAGCAAAGGTTAAGCTTGGGGGAACTTGTTGACGCTCCTTCATGCCAATTTTTGACCATCAACTATTACCAGATATAACATGAAATGAACCATAAAACATAGTTGTAGGGTTTGAACTAATGAGTTTCATGAGTTTTGGTGTTCTCCATTGTTTTGTAGGAATATTAATATTTCACTATACAATCTCAAATGATGAATTGAAGTATACCATTGTGAAGGTCTCATCGCGCTAATCAAAACAGATATATTACTTGCTATATTTGGAGTCCAGACATAAAAGATATTAAAGAGAGAAGAAAATCAACATGGAATAATTAAAAAGACACCGCTAACACGCGGGGCCCATGGCGGCAGGCGCTGTAGTCCGACAGGCAGACAGGCAGGCCAGCCAGCGGACTCCATGCACAGCGACTGCCTCCCCAATGCCGAACAGGCGACGGCGGTCTCTAGCCATGTGGTGACATGTGGCGGGGCTGTCTGCCCACGCGCACGCACGCGCAACCACGCACAACGCGCAAGCGAAGGCGGGCGGGTCCGGTATGCAATATGGAGTACCAGGAGAGGCCCATGGGCTGGTTTTGCTGGTCTAATTGCCCGTGGGCAGCTAGGCCGCCCAAGCTGGCTGGTCCACTTGGCTAGAACTATCCAAAACCTTCCAGAAACGCTGACAGCAGGCTGGTTTGACTGGTTCGGGTCCGGTTCAACCACTTAGAGGCTGGTTCTTGTCCGGTTTCTTCTGCAGGAAGCTTGGGGACAACTCCAAAAGGTTCTTTACGAATCCCAATGTCCGTAGAAGGTCGGTTTCATCCTATGGTGTGCAAAACTCGGCGTATGGATCCAATGGAGAGTTGTAAACATGACGCGAATCAATGACGTGGCAGTTCCTTGGCCCCTACTCCACCTCGGGCTATATAAGCAGGCCAGGGGCGCCCCCTCTCTCCATCTCCTTCTTCATTGTATACATACACATCAAAATCTAGGGTTTCAATTAGAAGTAGAGGTCTCTCTAGTTGAGTCGCTTCTAGTTCTAGTTCTAGATCTAGTTTTAGTTCTAGTTGTCTAGTTCATCTAGTTGTAATCTAGAGAGGAGAGGAGAGACCTGAGAAGGAGCCGAACTTGTCGGATCTTCTTCAACGTTGTACTTCTTTAGCATCTGGTTCGTGTTCATAGGTTCTTCATTTATTATTTTTTGAGTTTTATATTAGATTTAAGTTCTTGCTTTATTATATTTACTGGATCTTCGCTCGTATTGAGTGCTCTAGTTATCCTAGGTAATTAGAGTAGTAAACGCTAGATTAGACATGGTGTCTAGGCTAGGGTTTGCCTGAGATTGCACCAAATCCTCTGGATATTGTGGTAGCCCCAGGGGTGACAACTCTATTAGGCCTTTGTATTCCATCACGTTAGGGTTGGTGTTTCATAGAGCTTTTTGGTAGCCTTCCTCCGATTACTTTATCCCCAATCTTTTTCAAGAATTAGAACGGTACTATTGCTTCGAAGTAAGTAAAGTAGAGTAAGCCTTTGATTAGATAAACCTACTTAGGAAAACCATAAAAACCCTCTCTACCCATATTTACCTGTTTCCTTGGATGTTCTTGATTCTCTAGTACACTTCATGTTTCTCGTGGAAATCGATACTCTGGAATATTCCCCGATGAAAGCTACATCGGTATCTGTGCGCTTGCGGATCTTTTCTATGTGTGTTAAAATACCCAACACCCCCATCATCTCCAATATGATGTGCTCAGCTGGTCAATTCCTGGCTCAAGTAGCCTTATGACTTCGCGGTCGGATCTACCCACCCTTCCGGCTAAATGTGGGGCATGCGTTCAATATGACTTGAGGACGTACAACGAACGTTGCCCTAGTTCGACACAAATAGAATAAAACAACACAGAACCTCCAGTTCTACCCATAGCACCAATCCTGCCCGGTCTCAATTTATTATCTCCACATGGTTATTCCAGTATAACAATGTAGCCAACCATCTCTGAGTCACTGCCTATAACTCGCGGATGACAGGAAATCACCCGACTTCTACCGATCTAATTTAAGCAGGGCTAAGCAGATAATTTGATTCTTGAACTTAATAGGGTATAAGGTATATATCGAGGTAGGCAAGGAATATAAGTAATGCATCAACGGTTTCACGCAACACCTATAAACTTAATGCATCAAACAAGTAAAGGACGCAAGTAAGATATTTGCAAACCATAGGGAGAAATGCTCCGGGGCTTGCCTTCCTCAAAAGCGAGTGGCTGGATCTTTGAGCATTCATACAATTCCACGTTTTGCTCCAAGTTCCTGATCACCTCTTGTGTGGGAACTTCCAATGAGACTTGTCCTTGTGGCTTCTTGACTTCACGACAAGTGTTCTCGCATGCGATCCTATATGTTGCATATGTGTATATGAATACAAGGAATGCACATGGAATTGATATGGAATATGATGATGATCATGAATGCTTGCACATTACTTCTACAAGGTAGTCAGCATAATCCAAGAACATATACTATAAGCACATGTCATTTACTGCATTCTCTTATCTAAACTATTCAAGATGCACAAATAACATGTCATGAATATGTAAGACCAGCGAATAACTACTCTCAACACATTCATAGCAGCAACCCATGGTGATATATTAATCAAAATCAATCATACATACAACCTTAAACAACTATGCATACAAATTATATATATAGATACAACTATGAGCTTGCACACTTATTGAATTATAAAGTATCAATATATTCTAGACATCAACTAAACTTACTCAAAAGCACTAACAGATTATATGCCTTGCAAGAACATATAGAAGCATTATAGCTAGCATGACATGATAGAGAAAAGCATGAATTAAGCATACATAAACTTTAGAACATAACTGCATCACACATTTCAACTATACCAAAAATTCTATAAAAATTACAAAAACTTAAACATTCCTAATATAGCCTACCATAAGAATTTCTGGATAAAACAGTAAGTATTTTAGTCTACACAAAAATGACAGGACAACATATTTAAATAGACATAAAATACTTTGTATAGAGAAAAGTGTGAAACACAGATCCTAGAATATAGTTAGCTATTTATTAGCATAAGAAGAGCCCACAAAAATTATCATGCATAAATTCCTCATATATTATTTATTAATAATTTCTAAGCATATAAGAGAAATGAGCACAATAAAGAAACAGAACAATATTTATACAATACATGGTAAACAAACATTGTTCATAGATCAAACATGACATAACAAGATTAACAAAATTAGAATCACATTTTTCTAACCATCCTAGAATTACTTATGCATTTCTAGAGATAAAAGCATTTATTAGGAATAAATAAATATATGCAGAAAAGTATCACAAATAATGCATCCCACATTTTTCTCATGTAGATCTCATCACAAAAAAAATACTAAAACTTGAACCATGCCATTTGGACAAACAATGAATGAGATATGAAAATAACAAGATCCACAAGATCTTTTGGAAATCATTATTGAAATAAACCAAAATTCATAAATGACAAGCACTTTGCATGGGACCCTGAGGTTTTTAGAAATCAATCTAGCCTAGATCTGTAAACCTTTCTCTCTGTCACCTTTGCAGATCAACCCTTGTCATTCATTGAATTCACAAGGTCCTTCATGCGAGTATGGAGCAGAGGAGGCGCTGCATGTCGCTATTCCCGGCCGGTGAAGGTCGCTGGGGTGAAGGAGTGGCGCCGGAGTGACTGGCGGTCAACACACACCCACTGGTGCCACCAGTGTCAATGGAGACGGCTCGAGGTGGCCTGGCCACGTGAGCCCGGGGCTTGCTGGCGGAGAGGCACGGCGGCCGCAGCCTTCGGGCGGCGTTCATCTCAAGCGAGCAGCTAGGCGGCTACGCAGGCACAAGACGGACCAAGGTCAAAGGGGTGCGACGTAGGAGGGCATTGTTGGCGCTCCTTAGTAACTAATTTATGACATCATTTTAATACTAAAACAAATAGACGTAGGGTTTTTTATCTAAATCTTTCCACGAGTTTTGTTGTATATGTGACTTGCAGGTCCAACACGTGGAAATGCACGAAAAGTACAAGAAAACGCATTTTAGAAAATACATTCAAAAAAGGCGCAAACCAAGGACAAGATGGGAGCCCACCTCAAAAACAAAACTGGCCCCATTCATAACCGTAGGGAAGGTCCAGGCCCAGGGACAAACCGACCACCTGAAGGTGGTGGCCAGCGGGCCCAGCCAGGGGACCAGCCGCTTTTGGGACCGGCCGCCCCCTGGTGGGGCCTCCGAGGCCCAGCCTTCTCAGGCGGTTCATAGGTCGATCAGTCCAAGGCGGTTTTACCTCCTTCCAATTGAGGAGACACCCGAACCGTCCTATGGAGCTATAAATTGGTGCACCCACTCCCTCCATCAACATAACTTAATACAATAGAGAAGAAGAAGGAGTGGTGCCACATTTTTCCATTAGTTTAATCTCTAGCTAGACTAGTCTAGGGTTTGTGAGAGAGAGGCAAGAGTTGGAGAAGTAGAAGCAGTGTCAAAGTAGTTCTACCCTAGGGTGGACGAAGTGCTAGACCTGTCGGCTCTCACTCCAACTTGAACCTCTACAACCATCTTGCTACTTGAAGTAAGAGGTTTGTGCTACATTCTAGTTTTGATTCATTAGGTGAGTTACTTTCATAAAGCTACTTGTTTGTGGGATCATCACTCGTCCTTTAGCTAGGTGCTCTAGTAAGAGGACTCTTGATAGAGATAGAAGTTCCTGGCCACCCCTAGAGTAGTAGTCACCTTTGTAGACATGGTGTCTAAGTCGGGGTCTACCTTCGTATGTTGCGCGCGCCCAAGGGCAGAGGGGTAGGTGGCAGGTGGTGATAGCCCTGTCCACTCGTACCAGCATTCCCCCACATTCAGCCATGGAATAGCGTTGATACTGGTATCGCTTGGCAGACCAAGTTCATCAGTGGGCCTGAAGCAAACGAGTAGTGGGCAGGTTAACTTCACTTAGTGTTTTCTGCCTTAGTATATCCTCTCAACCCAAGTTATCCCTCCTATCTTTTGTAGGGCCAACTAGCTAAGAGTCTACTAACATAAGCCGTTCCTTTGGGAAAATACGATACCCTGAACACTTTTGGGTGAAGTGCTACGATGGTACTTTTGTGTGCTTGTAGACTTTTCTACTGACACTAAGAAGCGCCAACAGGCATTTCTGGCGCCGTTGCCGAGGAACGGTTGTCACTTCTAGTCTTCGAACCTAGTTGCCGATGTATCCTTTATTTTCACTTTTCTTTTCTTTTACTTCTTTTATTCCAATGGAGCAACCCACCATTTTCAAACTTTCTGCTCCCAAGGGCGAGTTCGTTGAACCTCCACAATCCATGAAGCCAATCATAGCTTTGAGTTATGAACTCCGCCTGGCTTTTATAGCTATGGTTTGGGAACAAACCTTCTTGGGGTTAGATTACGAAAACCCATATCACCACCTAAGGGAGTTTGAGTAGCTCTGTGCTTGCCTGACAATTGCAGGCATGTCACATGAAACATTGCAGTGGAAATTATTTTCTTTCTTGCTTAATGAGAGAGAAAACAATGGTACACCCTCAACATAGGGAAGGTAGCTGGTGATTGGGAAGAATTGCAAAACAAGTTTTATGTAGCATTCTTCCCTATATCCCGAATCGCTACCTAGCGTCAAGAGATTCTCAACTTGCAACAACGTGAGAAGGAACCCATAGATGCAGCTTGGGAAAGATTTATGATTCTTACGAAGTCTGGCCCAGACTTGTCTATTCCCAACCATGTGCTCTTGCAGCACTTTTGGCTAGGGCGTAGCAAGGAATCTGCCCTACACCTCGACACAGCCGTCGGAGGATCATTCACGCACAAAACCACAGCCAAAGGAGAAGGTCTTCTAGATCACATTCTAGAGGACACTCCTCTGTTAGATCCCCTTCGTGTAGAGCCAGAATTGTGTCACGAGGAAGTCTCTTCGGCTGAGGCTGAATTAATGTTACCTATAGAGACACCCTCGCCCGAACCAGAAGATCCGAAGGAAGGTCTCCAACCTTCAGATCTTCCATGCTTCGATGATGATTTCTTCGATGATTATGGGAATGTCTTGAAGTATGCATGCAAAAGAAGCACCCATGTCCCTGTCACTCCAAAACGTTGCTTTGACTCCTTAAAAGAGTACGTTAGGGAGTTGACAGCCATAATGAGTGATGAATGGATGAATGAGAGGGAGTCTTCATCTAAAGTAATTCAGATTCGCTACCCTTCATGACCCATCCATTGCAAAATCCAGGATGATTGGGCGAAGATGTTGTACAACCCCACAGTAGGAGCAAATCTGATGTCCACGACCTTTGCACGCACTCATCTGAGTAACAAGCATTTTACTCCTACAATACTATCCCTGAGGAATAGCTCACGTACCTATCTGCTAGGACAAGGGTTGGTTCACAACGTCAATATTTAGCATGAAGGCGTCGTCTTAACTTTAGATTTTTCACATCTTTGACGATGTAGACTTTAGTGTGCTGATCGGGCATCCCTTGGAGAAATTTTTCTCTAATGCAACCAGCACAGGGGAATTGAACATTAAGCTGGGGAGGAATACTTACTCCATACCATTCACTCGAGCTAAAAACTCGATGGCAGAACCTCTCCTCTGTCCTATCCTTCCCGAGGAGGTCATGTCGATTTCACCTTTTGAACCTCCTGAGTCATCCTTAGAAAAAGATGCTAACTTCTTTATAGAAGAAGAGGACGACGTAGGAGAAACCTATGACCTTCCTAAAGAGGAAGTGCCGACTCCACCTCCCGTTGAGCTAAAAACCCTACCTGAAGGATTACGTTATGTCTTTCTAAATGGCAACAAAAGCACTCCAGTCATCATTAGCGACAAGATTTCAGATGAGGAGACAACTAGACTCATTGCCATTTTAGAAAAACATAGATCGGTCCTAATGCTCTGTACCCATTGCATTCCTATTGACCTTGCAAGCACACCTTCACATGAACCGTAGTGTAGGATCAATAATGTGATGAGGGAAGTCATGAAGAAGGAAGTCCTCAAACTTCTTCATGTCAGGATCATTTATCCCATGCCACACAGTGACTGGGTTAGTCCCATTCAAGTGGTTCCCAAGAAAGGAGGAATGACGATAGTTGAGAATGCCAAGAATGAGCTTATCCTACAACATACCATCACGGGATGGAGAATGTGTATTGATTACAGAAAACTCAATGCGGCAACATAGAAGGATCATTTCCCACTACCCTTCATTGATGAGATGTTGGAGCAGTTGATGAAACATTCTTTCTTTTGCTTCCTTGATGGGTATTCTAGTTATCACCAAATTCCCATCCATCCCAATGATCAAAGCAAAACAACCTTCACATGCCCGTATGGAATGTATGCTTATAGAAGGATGTCGTTTGGGCTGTGTAATGCGCCCGCTTCATTCCAACGATGCATGATGTCTATTTTCTTAGAAATGATTGAGGAGATCATGGAAATTTTCATGGACGACTTTTTAGTCTATGGAAAAACTTTTGATCATTGCCTCGAGAATTTGGCCAAAGGTTTGTAGAGATGCCAAGAAAAAGACCTGTACTTAACTGGGAAAAGTGCCATTTCATGGTCCGTGAAGGCATTGTTCTTGGACACTTAGTGTCTGAAAGGGGAACAGAGGTAGACAAAGCAAAGATAGAGGTTATCAAGCAACTACCTCCCCGTGTGAATGTCAAAGGGGTCCGTAGCTTTCTAGGCCACGCTGGGTTCTACAGGCGATTCATCAAGGATTTTTTATAAATCGCTAGACCCCTGACTAGACTATTAGCAAAAGACGCACCTTTTTAGTTCATAGATGAGTGTTTAAAGGCTTTTGAAACCATCAAGAAAGCACTCATATCTGTGCCCATCATCCAACCTCCGGATTGGACGCTACCTTTCGAGATCATGTGTGATGCTAGTGACTATGTTGTTGGTGCAGTCCTCTGCCAAACCAAAGATAAGAAGCATCATGCGATTGCATACACTAGCAAGACTCTAACAGGGCCATAGCTTAACTATGCCATGACTGAGAAAGAGCTTATCGCTGTAGTCTTCGCTATCGATAAATTTAGATCTTACTTGGTGGGAGCAAAGATAATTGTTTATACTGATCATGCTGCTCTAAAATATCTACTCACCAAGAAAGATGCTAAACCTAATTTGATCCACAGGATCTTGTTGTTACAAGAGTTTGAACTTGAATTAGAAGATAAAAAAGGAGTAGAAAATACTGTTGCCGACCCTCTTTTGCGTATGCAGGTCACTAACATGCAGGAATAGGAGATCAATGACTTCTTATGTGACAACATGCTCCTCATGGTCACCGACACAAACCCATGGTATGCAAATATTGTGAATTATATGGTTTCAGGGTATGTACCTCCAGCGAATCCGAGAAGAAGCTAGAATATGAAATCGACGTCACCTGTGGGATGAACCCTACCTGTACCAGGTTTGTGCTGATAGACTATTGAGGAGATGCGTGCCATCTACCGAGGGTGCACAAATCTTTGAAAAGTGTCATGCAGCACCATACAAGGGCCATTATGGAGTCTTCCGCACACAATCCAAAATCTGGCAATGTGGATTCTACTAGCCAACAATGTATAACAACACCAAAGAACTCATCGGAAGGTGTCGACAATGTCAGCTGCAAGGCAACATCAGCTCCTGCAACGCCATACCCCTTCATTTTAACCTCCAAATTGAAGTCTTTGATGTCTGGGACATTGACTTCATGGGACCATTCCAGAAGTCAGGAGACTATGAGCACATCCTCGTGGCAGTCGACTACATGTCAAAATGGGTCGAAGCGCTACCTTGCTGAGCAGCAAATGCAAAGCATGCAAGGAAGATATTCCATGAAGTCATCTTCCCTAACTTTGGAACACCAAGGATGGTGATAAGTGATGGGGGCTCACACTTCATAGATAAGGCTTTCAGAACATTCCTACGAGAGCTAGGAACCAAGCACAATATAGCTACTTATCATCCCCAAACCAGTGGACAAGCCAAGACTTCGAACAAGCAAATTAAGAACATCCTTCAGAAAATAGTGAATGAGATGGGAAAAGGATGGAAAGATAAACAACCTGATGCACTCTGGGCATACAGGACAACTTACAAGACCCCCATCGCGATGTCACCCTATCAGCTGGTCTATGAAAAAAGTTGCCATTTGCCTGTTGAGCTTGAACATAGAGCTCACTGGGCAATAAAAATTTAGAATATGGATCTCAAGACAGCTGGTAAAAATAGGTAGAAACAAGTTGTGGAAGAATGGAGAGAAAAGGCCTATCATAGCGCCAAACTCTACAAACAAAGAATAAAGAGATGGCATGATCAAAGAATCCAGCATAAAGAATTCAAATGAGGCGATAAAGTTCTGCTCTTTAATTCGGGAGTCAAATTGTTCGGAAAGGCAAGCTCAGAAGTAAATGGGACAGATCGTACACCATCATCAATGTATCATCACATGGAGCAATCATGACAGAAGACAATGATGGTAACATCCATAAGGTAAATGACCAGCGTCTTAAGGTATTCCTTGAACCCGAACCTAACTTCATTGATGGAATAAATTTATTTAAAGAGTTTATTAGAAATTTATAAAAATATTTATTTATTGTGTTTATGTTTTCTTGTTGTTTTTATAAAAAAATAAATATATGTTTGTATACTATTAGAGTTGCATTTATGCTATGTCTGAAATGCCCCTATGCTCTTTCCTTTCAAATACATGAATCTTTTTGATCATAGGTATATTTCCTCATAAATGCATGATAGTATAATCTTGAGCATTTTTGTATAAATATCACTCATATCACACACTATCCCACACACCATCACATTGATCCACTGCACATCAAACTTGATCGTAACCAAGATAGGGATCTACACAGTCAGCAACGCGCCTGGACAAAAACTAGAGGCTGGCAGGTGGACCCAGGGGACCTGCCACCACCAGGACCAGCCGCCCCCTAGCTGGCCTGATCGATGCCAATCTTTTTCGTACCTCCCTTTGATCACCCCAGCATCACACCCTTGATTACCATCAGTTTGTTTCCTTAATGTAGGCCATGGTAGAACCTATATAAACCCCATAGGCCTCTCCTCTCTTCACACCAAACCATTCTCTTCTCCCTCTTGCAAAGGTTGCTAAGCTCTCCCACAAGTTCAACCATGTCTAGCTATGCTCTTTTGCTAGTCCAAGCTCCTGGCTCCATAGCCAACCTAGACATAGCTCCCTACCAAGAGAGTTCCTTTGTGAGAGAGGAAGCTCGTGCCATAGTGGAGAAGCAGCTAGCCTTTCTACCACCCCCTAGCAATGACTTCAGCAATATGTCAAGCTTGAAGTCCATGGCATGCTCCTGTGCACCCGAAGGTGGCGCCAAGAGGAAGACCACTACTGCCCATCCAACTACTGGCGCTCTAGGCCTCAAGAGGAAGGCCCCTATTAGTAGCGGCCTTAGCAAACATGCTGTCGTGATGCCCTCTTCCTCCAGTGTACCATCCCTATCGTCTCCTGACAAGGATAGTCATGCTTACATCATTAGGGGAGTACGCAAACCAGATGGAGGGTATGCTAAGGGTCTCTTTCGCAAGGGTGACGCACCGGCTAGCAAGCCCACACCCTCCTCAGGCGCAAAGCGCAAGTTTGTAAGGAAGGTTATTAGGGGGCAGCCTAAGGGTTTCTTTAGCGATAGTGAGGATGAGAAGCCTCCCAAGGGGCCAACCATTGCATCACTCAGCGCTAGCAACAAGAGCACGCGCTTAAATATTGAGAAGGCGCAAAACCGCATAGCCGGGGCTCATCTCAGCATGAAAGGGCTTAGGGATGAGTTAGATGAGATGCGCCAAGGCTATGGAGATCAGCTACGTAGGATCTCTAAGGCAGCCGGAGTTGAGCACGTTCTCTAGAACACTCCTGCCACACGAATAAATAGGCACATATTCACTTTTCACCATCTTTTGTTTTCCAATCATTTCCCTTACAATGAAATGTGCCTGTTTGAAATTATCAATGAAATCAATTTTTATCTTTATATATTGTGCACTTGTTTTCTCCATATATTTTGTGACTAATCAAGAAAGGAAAAAAACAAGTGTGGGGAGGACTCTCCAATTCAACTGCACAAAAACAAAAATCAAAAGTCGGTTTGTGCAATCTTTCTCCCCTCTCCTACTAAAAAGTTTTTAAGATAAAATTTAAAATGATGTTTCCTTCATACTCCATCAAATATGTATTCCTACGTTCAAAATGTTTGCATGCTTTTTATTCCCTGCTAATACTCCTATAGATTTATGAACACTATTTAGGGACCCCATTTAATCTAAGTGATTGACGGATGAGATATAGTAGGATGACATGATACTTACTCGTTCTTGCAAAGTACATGGGATTTATTTTATAAAAAAATTCAATAGCATGTTCCTTGAATGATTAGCAAATATCTACCAAGGCCATATATGATTCCATATGATAAAACCTTTCACATATGCCGCTTACTTTGTGTTGAGTTGGGTCAAATTTTGCGACCGCTATTGAAGAGATGTTTCATGCTCCCAAGATCAGAATTCACTTGCACCCATCAAATAAAGCCAATTCTCACCCTGAGAATTGCGCAAAACATGCATCCATCCAACAAAAAGATGCCAACTCTTACACTGGGAGTTGCGCAGTTTTCTCCACCAAATAAAAATACCGGTTTTTATCCTAAGAACCGCGCATTCCCTTTGCAAAGTGTTACTCTATTCATCCACCATCATGATATCTCCTCATTCAAAAGCTTTTCATATACCTATAAAAAGATATGGGGCTATGCTAAAAAAAGAGAGACAAACTATGCCAAGGGGCATAAGAAAATAAACGGGAAAGAAGATTCCAAAGACCCTTTCAAAAAAGAGGATGATGATCATATAGCCCATATCTTTCCACGTCTCTTCAAAAGAGAATCATGATGCATGGAGTATCAAAAAGATTTAGAATTAGGTTTCCACCTTCATATTTTTTTCACACACATGCACATTCTGATCTAGGAGTATGACGCACTTTCTCTGGTATGGTCTGGGTTTTGACTTGACAACATATGCAGGGTAAGCATGCATCATCATTCTCATTCCTACCTAAAACTCCAGATAAGCCTTTTTAGAGGTAGGATGATCATGTGAAGGCATTACCTTTTCATGCCTTGGTGAGGAACCACTTACATACATGAGCGATTTGAGAGAATCATTCAAGGAACACAAGCTATCTTTATGTTTTCAAAAAATCTTGCAAAAACCCAAGTTTCTGCGCAGGGACAGAGTAAGAGGATTGGAATCCGGGCTGCTCCATTTTTTTAATTACCCAAGATGACTTGGTAGACACTTTGAAGTTCATAAATCCAGGTTAAGCTTGGAATAACATGTATGCAGATCTCTTTGAATAAGGAAGATGAACCCATTTGTTCCAAAGCACTTTACTCGATGATGAGCAAAGGACCAAGTGTGGGAGAGTTGTTGGTGCTCCTTAGTAACTAATTTACAACATCATTTTATTACTAAAACAAATAGAGGTAGGGGTTTTTATCTAAATCTTTCTACGAGTTTTGTTGTATATGTGACTTGCAGGTCCCACATGTGGAAATGCACGAAAAGTACAAGAAAAACGTATTTTAGAAAACACATTCAAAAAAGGCACAAACCAAGGACAAGAAGGAAGCCCACCTCAAACACAAAACTGGGCCCATTCGTAACCGCATGAAGGTCCAGGCCCAGGGACAAACTGACCACCCGAAGGCGATAGCCAGCAGGCCCAGCCAGGGGATCAGCCGCCCCCGGGACCGGCCGCCCCCTTTTGGGGCCTCCCGGGCCCAGCCTTCTCAGGCGGTTGGTAGGTCAGTCAGTCCAAGGCGATTTTACCACCTTCCAATTGTGGAGACACCCAGACCGTCCTATGGAGCTATAAATTGCTGGACCCACTCCCTCCATCAACATAACTTAGTACAATAGAAAATAAGGAGTGGTGCCACATTTTTCCATTAGTTTAGCATCTAGCTAGACTAGTCTAGGGTTTGTGAGACAGAGGAAAGAGTTAGAGAAGTAGAAGTGGGGTCGAAGCAGTTCTACCCTAGGGTGGATGAAGTGCCACACCTATCGGCACACCTATCGGCTCTCGCTCCAACTTGAACCTCTACAACTATATTGCTACTTGAAGTAAGAGGTTTGTGCTACATTCTGGTTTTGATTCATTAAGTGAGTTACTTTCATAAAGCTACTTGTTTGTGGGATCATCGCTCGTCTTTGGGCGGTTGCTCTAGTAAGAGGACTCCTAATAGAGACGGAAGTTCCTGGCCACCGCTAGAGTAGTAGTCACCTTCATAGACGTGGTGTCTAAGTCGGGGTCTACCTTCATATGTCGCACGCACCCATGGGCAGAGGGGTAGGTGGCAGGTGGTGATAGCCTTGTCCACTCGTACAAGCATTCCCCCATGTTCGGCCACGAAATAGCGCTGATACTGGTATTGCTTGGTAGACCAAGTGCACAAGTAGGCCTGAAGCAAATGAGTAGTGGGAAGGTTAACTTCACTTAGTGTTTTCTTCCTTAGTGTATCCTATCCACCCAAGTTATCCCTCCTATCTTTTCTAGGGCCAACTAGCTAAGAGTCTACTAACATAAGCCGTTCTTTTGGGAAAATACGATACCCTGAACACTTCAGGGTGAAGTGCTACGATGGTACTTCCGTGCGCTTGTGGACTTTTCTGTTGACGCTAAGAAGCACCAACAGCCATGCCTATGATCCCCGACCGCATGCATGGCTCGCTGTCAACGAACATGACGACAGCGAGCCATCGATTCGCCCAAACCTAAACCTAATCTGCCAAATTGATGTTGCAAAATCGATCTACATGACCTGGCAACCACGATGTGCATGATAGGTGGAGAAAAAAGGGACAACGTGGTGCTGGTCATTGTGGACCACAAGCATCGGCCAAGGCGGCCATGGCCGGCGGGGAAGAAGAAGGCAAAACTGGCCACCACCTTGAAAATTTTGAGCGGAGGTAGGGTCATGAGGCTGCAGTGGAGGATGGCAAAGAGGATGGCGATTTGATTTGGGAGTGGGGCGGTGCAACAACAGTGAGCAGCGAGCTCCTCGGTGGTAATGGCTGCCTCATGCACGCTGTGCGAGGAAGAAGTAAGAGGAGAAGGGAGCGAGCCAGAGGGAGTGGAGGAGTAAATGTGGAGCTGGGGAAGTGGGTGGAGCGCCAGACCGCCTTAAGACACGGTCAGGATGCGCAGCGATGGGCAGCAGCATCAAAGACTGCTTGCCACGTGGCAAGAGAGGCCAGAGTGGGTCGGCCATGATATTTTGGAACTGCGATTTCACTGACGGCCAAGTTGAAGCCATTACAGAAATGCTATATTCATTTCCCAAAATGTTTTCATTCTTGCTTTATATCTCTCAAACTAAGCCAAACTAGACCAAGCTTATATAGAATGAAACATAGCCCATGAAGAGTAGAACATTTCATCTTCAATGACCAAGGCCAGATTATTCCTAGATTTTGAAATACAGAATTCTAAATGAAAATACCTCATAAAATCACTTTAATTGGAAAATAGCCCCGAAATCTACCTTTTTCAACCTTTTTGAACATTTTCCATTCATTTTCATGAAAAGTGATAATTAAAACTTTTGTTCCATACAAAATTCTCTACAAACATTGTTAAGGGTGCACACACATGCAAACATTCTAACTATCCATTCAAAGTAGGTCAAACCAAATCACTTCAAGGTCAATTCTAGTCAAACCAACTATGCAAGCTTAATTAGCCAAAGTCATTAATATAAACCTAGGTTCATATACCCTAAACATGTCTAAGTGATTTAAGTGACCAAACATCAGGCACTTGTACTACTTATCACACTCCTATGCAAAATCCGGAATAATTGAACAAATCAAGCATCATACATAAAATGACATTTAACCTTTTTATTAATGCCATGCATAATGATGTTTATGCTAATGAATGTAAGTGCTTCTGCATGCTTAACACCAGGGGTGTTACAACCGTCCACGCCGACAATCTTGCCCCTATGGACGGAAGTCTGGTCGGCATGGTCTCTGACCCGCTAGATCTCCCTTTGAAGGTGTATCATCAAAGTGCTGCTTGTACATGTTGTTTATCTTCATTTCACCAGAGTATGCTAGAAAAGCTCACACTAGTATTTGGATCTTGCCTACTCTCAATAGGTGGATGTGGACGTGATTGCGTCCCAAGGACCATTGCCATTGGACCTAGATTCTCCATCCGCGGTTGCGCCTGGAAAGCGGTCCCGCGAGGCATCCCCCGATGGAGGCAGCCGCCCACGACTCCGTGCCATGCTGTGCCAGTCAGTTCGGTAAAACTCATTTCCCTTCTCAATCAGATGGCTCTCCTAATTTATGGGCTTGAAGTTGGCTTGCATTGTGCAGCACTTCCTCCATGGTGGCACCATCCCTAGATGAGCGCTTCCCTGCCCTGCTTGCCTACTCTCTTCGAGCCATGGTGTCCGAAGCCATTCATCAAGGTGCAACCACAGCGCTGGCTGCCGCCTAGCTTTAGATTGGCATAGCGGCAAACCTCATTGTGGTGGAGCAGGGTTTTACAACGAGTTCCATGGACGATGACATCGCATATCTGTTGGTCAAATTTGAGCCAGCCGCCAACGCCGTCCTACTGAAGGTTGAAGTGGACGAGATCCTATGTGCAAATCTTGAACCTTGATTTGTGGGACATATCAGTATTATTAGCTATCATGATTAGGTTTGACCTACGGGGCATCCTTGATATGTGAACTCTTATTTACATGCGTATCTTTGTGAACTTGTGCTACACTTTGTAATAGGTGCATTAAACTCTGTTGAGCACGGTGGCTCACGTAATTTTGTACCTGGTTTGTAGCACCTATTGTTTAATTCTCGTTGCAGATCTCTTTCAGGTTGTCTCTGCTCTAATTGATAATATGCTAGACATTCATGAGTGCCTTTGATCTCTGTTGATGACTCATGTCTTCATTAAAATTTGTATCCATTACGAATTCATTGAAAGTAATGGCGATTTCTGTTCGGCCCGGTCTGAATCATGATCCTCGAACTTTCTTGCATGCATAGTAAATTTGAATAGCTATGTGGTTCCTCCATTACTATTTTAGCTAAATCAATTCTAACTATCATACTTGCAATCAAATTACCAAACGACAATAGGAGCTGAGGTTTTTTTGCACTGCTTACTCCATGTATTAGTAGCCATCTTTAGCTATGCTGCCTCTCGGCTGCTACGAGCATGGGACTGCGTGGCATTGAAATGCACTGTTTACTTCACTGAGAAGGTCTGGCCATCTAATAATTTCACTCCTCAGACAATGATGAACGTCGTGCAGTCATGTCAGTTTACTGTTCTAGCCCTGCCGTCCCTGTGATGGGCAAAAGCCTGGCCTCACCTTGTATAGCCAACTCCAGCTAGCTGACTGGCTCTACTCCTGACAATTATTACTACTACTACTACCGCTGCTACTACAACTACCACTGATAATTGTTGGCATTTCTTAGCATCACTACTAAAGATAGACTAAAAGCCCATCCCTAATAACAACACTAGAAACGTGTGTTGATATCCCTAACCATCATTACTTTAGGAAGGTAACTCTCGGCCCTTAACGGCGTCGGCTAAGGTAATGTACTCTGGTAATAACAGTTAGAAGTGCCTGATTAGCCTTCCTAACCATCATTACTTATGATATGCAAAATTGAAGCACGGCGCCTTAGGGTGCATAAGAATTATAGTCCAACCAATCATGATAGCTCAGTATGAATAAATCCACAAGCGCACGGAACCATCATTGCAGCATTTCAACCCATGAGTATTTAGGGGTGTCATATTTATAATTTCCCATAGGAGGGTAGGACGAATGCATCCAGCTTTGGTATAAACATGATCACTTATTGAGGGCATAGGTAGACATAGCATAGACAGGGGTAAATCATAGTTCAAGGATAGTGGACACACATGTGAGCCAATCTCAAGGATAAAAGAGAAATAAAGAATAAAAGAATACATCTAACTGAGTAGGCATTGGTCATATACAGCTACGCAAAGAACTATTAGTAAACATGTAACTAGCATGTCTAGCATTAGGACTAAGTCTGGGATGATAGGGAGATCCTCACAGCCGGTCTGCCAGCCGATAGATACATTATGAACTCCTAGTAAATACCCGAACGAGGGGGAGTGCTTGGGATGGACAGGGCTGCACCACCTACCCACCAACCCCTCTGCTCGTGGGGTACCCACATATCCGCCGATCTCCGCATACCCAGGCACCACGCCTGTGTAATTAGAAACAACTCCTTGATGGGATATGAGGGTGCTATGCTAGCCAGAAAACAAAACTTTTCTGCCTCATAAACCAGGATCTACAGCTAGTTATAGGTCATGGGATTACCACTAGACGCGCGGATGCAGCGGAAGATGACTCGATGTACTCGTACACGTCATAGCAGGCAGCGCAGTTGCATGGTCGTCCGTCACGTCAATCCCCTCGCGAGGTTCATCCTAGTGCTCCAGATGCAGCACCTCTGAGGTATCCCACATGTACAAGTAAGAAGCGATGCGCCTCCAGACTGCTAGGTCTGCAAGGAACAGAAGGCGCGAGCGTGGGGAAGGCAACGGCGGCTGTCCAAAGCACGTAACCCTCACCGCGTGCCCTACCCCTTGCTTATATAGGCGTCCCCAATGAGCTCATGATTTGGAGGCCCATTAGTAACCCTAAGCCTTGTCTAATTCGGGTCCAACCAGAATTAGGCTTCCAGCCCCTTAAGCGTGGGACCCTATGGGTTCAGGCACACATTGACATGGGCCGAGTACTCCTACTCGCCCAATAGTTGATAGCGGCCTCTAGCAAGGCGTGACAACTCCTACATGCATGCAAAGATCATATCAGACGAACCACTACGACCATATACAAGTTATTCCCTTTGTCACTCGATATATGGTTCAACTCGTGGGTTAACACTTAACCCAAGCACGGCCATGCATTTGTTGATCCAATCACTTGAGTGATCCAG
The DNA here is from genome assembly GCA_023333625.1 of Bothriochloa decipiens. Taxonomy (NCBI): domain Eukaryota; kingdom Viridiplantae; phylum Streptophyta; class Magnoliopsida; order Poales; family Poaceae; genus Bothriochloa; species Bothriochloa decipiens. The sequence continues at coordinate 22,611,360 of CM041639.1, read as the reverse complement.
TGATACCTCTCTCGAGTAGAGAGGGGAAATTCCATCTTGATTGTCTATGTCTCATAGCATGCTTCCCGACCACCCGAAGACCAACTTTATAACTACCGAGTTACGGAGTAGCGTTTGACAGTCCCTAAGTAGGTCGTTTCACATCTTGAGTACATACCACAATCTCAGGTCTAAGGACATAATGTATATGATGTGAATAGAGACTTTCTCATGTCGGGTTAGTCTAGCCTACATGTCTCACATGTGCCCACATTATTAGTTTGACATCTCCATGTACATGACTTCTGAAACATAGCCATCAACTAATACGTGTGCTGGTCTAATATTCAAGTGTGTTCTCACAAGAACACCGACGAGGGACAACTTTAGAATAACCATTCAAGTAGTTGAGTTCCACAAACAATTCACATAATTGCCAATCAATACAAGTTGTCTATAATGGATATTCAATGAACACTTTATTAATCATGGATACAATCGGAATATCATCATCTCATGATTAGCTCTAGGGCATATTCCCAACACTCCTAAACCCCTAGGACCCCACCCCTTCGGAGTGACAGGCTAGGTTAAGAGCAACCGAGAAGCCATGATGAACCATCACCTTATCCCTAGTTCTTCCTCTATTCATACTAAGTCAATGAATGATGAAGAACAACGATGAACATGTTATCGGTTACCTGGAAAAGGGGTACCCTAAGCCCTCGTTTAACTGGGTGGATCCCCCAAGTCAGCAACGCAAGCCCTCCAATGACATCCCTCATTACCGCTTGAAAATCCACAAACTAAAGCATGCTAGACCGGCCCATGAATAGGCATCGATAGCCCAAAGCCACAACCTGCTCGACGGACCACTGCACGGACCGAGACTATACTCTCGAGGGTGCAACTTGGGCGAACCCTCGAGGACAAAACTCCGCCCGGGCGAACGGGCAGGCCTCGAGGATGGAACTTCGCCCGTGCAAATGGGCCGCCCTCGAACATGGTAAAACCCTCGGCTACCTACTCCCAGTACGGATCCAGCGCATTCAATGCACTTTACCTGCTCCCGCCTAACCGCATGGCCATAGTTACTGAAACAGCTACGGGTATGGCAGTCAAATCCTAGTTTATCGCCCATACCCTAGAATCCCGTGGATTGTACCTCACTACCGTGCCATACCGAGCACTGTGCCCCGTCCGGCACCCCCTCGAGACACATATTCCCTGCATATCCCAAGATTTAGCCTTATCCAAAGGGCCTTGACCCCCTCGACTCAACCTGACGCCTCGACCGTCACCCCTCGACACCATCAAGCATCCTCGAGCGGGACTTCAACAACTCCGATCAACACTTCAACAACTCCTGACGTGACGGTTGCAGGACCTCCCATGCCGACGTACACCTCTACAGTGACACCGACATGGTCGGCATCGGCGTCATACGTCACTGACCATGTTAGCACTAAAAATATGTACTCCTGTGCATCTCCTTCACCTATAAAAGGAGGCCCCAGGGCTTGGGACAGGGGGGCCGAGATCCAGGAGCTTCATACACTAAGGCTTTAGATCACAGAACTACACCATGAGACAGTGTGAAGTAGAGAGCTAAGCGCCCGAGACGCTCAAGCTCTAGCTCATGGTTCTCACGCCCGCTTGTATTCACCCCTGTACTAGCGCTTCCGTGCAGGATAACACGAACTATCTGCCCCCGCTGGACGTAGGGCCTTCTTTGCCCAAACTAGGATAAATCGCCGTGTCCTTCTTGCATCACCCACCGGATTAAGGGAGTATGCAATTACGAATTTACTCATTGGTGTTGACTCCCGGGGTCGAAACAGCAACAGTTGGCGCACCAGGTAGGGGTCCTGTGTGTTACCAATGATTTCCCGCCATTCTTTTTGGATGGGCGACTCTGTTTCACCACTTCCTCACACTACGGTGATCTGGTTTGGGAGCCTGGAGTTCATCTCCCTTGGACAGGGCTATGGCATGACCCTGCTCTCGATCAGTAACCCAAGTGGAGGTCGCAATTGCCCCACGATCAGGAGGGGCCACTCGTCGGTCTCGCCACCATGATGCCACAACCAGAAGGAGGCACGATCGGCGCCATCATCACCATCAACCTGAGTCGAGCTTGGTGCCGCTGCATTCCCCTCGCTCCAGACCGGTGATGAGGAGCCCCTTGTTGAGGGATTATCTGACCTGAGTTCAGGAGTAGTGGACGGACCGGCAAGGCTCCACGACAACCTCAACTTCACCTTCACAATGCACTCATTGAGGGAGCCCGGCAGAGCTCCCCCGATGCGTACAACCCCCACTACATCGAGCCTACTTTCGCACGAGCTGTTCGAGCATCATCGATGGTTCCCATTCGGCCTCAACAATGCCACAAAGGCGTTCTCGACCTTGACCTGCGCCAACATGAGCACGACAGGGGACCGCCCAGGCACCCTCCTTCGAGCAATGACAGACGTGGGGACGGTCATGCCGGCCTCCGTGGACTTGGGCTTCGCAAGAGCACCCGACCCCCGGAGGTACACCGTCGGCGCACTCCGACAGCAGCTGCAGGAGGAGGCATGGGGACAATTCCCCGTCTGCTACTGCGGTGACCCTAACTCTGGCTCTGACCATTGGGACCCTACCCACGAGTGTCTCCACATCGACGATGATGTTGCCTCCAATGAGGACACTGTCGATCCGATGACCGATGCGGCTACCGCTGCGGCAGGAGGGGCTCCCCCCAGAGCAGAGGCTCAACAACCAGTCGCACCCCGAGAGGCGTGCCCCCGTCCTAATGAGCAGGACACACAGCTGGCACAAATTTAGGAATTGCAGGCTAAACTCGCCGATGACCAGGAACGACTGCGCTAGCTCGAGCGAACCCTCCAGGAGGAGCGACCACCACCTGGCAAAAGAGCCTGAGCCAGGGCCCGAGAGGTCAACCGGTAGATCAACAAGGGCAAGGCACCCAAACATCCCATCAATCATTACCCTCGAGCAAGCCAGAACGTTGTCACGGTGGCTATGCTTCTTTGCAATATGCCCACGTCATCCAACTCGCAAGCTCGATGGGTACAACACGAGATCGAGGGTCTCCTCCAAGTTGCTGCTGTTCAGGAAGCTGAGAGCTCAGCCTTGGGCATCGAGGGGCAGCTCCTGAACCCAGGACAAGCCATCCTAGCCTGAAAGGGAGGGCTCGGTCGATCAAGAGGCAGCCCCCGAGCGAAGAAGACACCAGCCCGAGATTGTATCATCGATAACTGCACCCCGCGTGACACGTGCCTCGATATCATTGAGAACCGCAAGCGCAAACACAGGGACGCCGAGGATCGAGGGTACATCACCCATCGTGGGGGATGTTATGACAGCGATGAAGACGGACGGGTCCCGAAGCCACCGGGTCCCCGAGTTTTCAGTAGGACGATCCACAACGCCCGACTGCCCGACAAGTTTTGACCCCACACGAGCGTCGTCATGTACAACGATGAAACCAAACCCGAGCTCTGGCTAGCCGATTTTCAACTGGCATGTCAGGCAGGCGGGGCATGTGATGATCGTGCGATCATACGTCACCTTCCCTTGTTCCTATCTGACACCACGTGTAGGTGGCTTGAGGAGCTTCCCCCTGACCAGATTTATGTCTGGGTCCACCTGGTCCGGATCTTCGAGGGGAACTTCAAGGGCACCTATGTGCGTCCTGGAAACTGTGCGTCCTGGAAACTCCTAGGAACTGCACAACTGCAAGCAGAAACCAGGGGAGTCTCTGCATGACATCGCTTGGCGTTTCTCCAAGCTCTGAACCAAACTCCCCCATATCTCTGATCTCGATGTAATTCTAGCATTTATTGGGGGTATGACCTGCAAGGACCTAGTTCGTGAGTTGGGGCGCAACCGCCCCAACACCATTGATGAGCTCATGGACGTGGTCGCCAACTATGCGGCTGGCGAGGAGGCGGTCGGAGCCTTCTTCGACGACAAAAAAAGACAAGAGAAAGGCACCGGCAGTCGATGCCAGGGCCTCAAACAAAGGTTCGAAGAAGAACAACAAGAAGAAGAAGAATCAACAAGGCAAGCGTGAGGTTGCAGACGACGATCTCGTCACAGAAGCCGAACGCAAAAAACCTCGAGCTCCCCCCGAAGGGGCCATCTTCAACACGATGCTCGAGGAGCCCTGCCCTTATCACAAGGACAAGGCGAAACACAAACTCAAGGACTGCCGCATGCTTTGAAAGCACTTCGAGCAACTGGGCGTCAAGAAGGGTGACGATAAGAAAGACCAGCGTGGCAATGAGGGAGACAACGGGGAAGACGGAAAATTACCTAAAGCCTATGACTGCTACGTGATCTACGGAGGCCCCTTGACCCAGCTTACGCCTCGACAGCGCAAGACGGAGTATCAAGACATCTTCTCTGTCTGAGTCGTGACACTCCACTACCTTGACTGGTCCGATGCGCCCATCACGTTCGACCACGACGACTACCCAGATCGTGTCCCCAACCCCGGGGCCTATCCGCTCGTCGTTGACCTAATCATCGTCAACACCCGCCTCTCGAAGGTCCTCATGGATAGCAGCAGCAGCCTGAACATCATCTACCTTGAGACCCTTGACCTCGTGGGGGTCAAGAGGTGCCAACTCCAACCTAGTGCTGGGGCTTCCATGGTGTTGTACCAGGGAAGAAGGCTCTTCCCATCGGCCGCATTGACCTTCCCGTCTGCTTTGGCACCCCTGCCAACTTTAGGAAAGAAACCCTCACCTTCGAGGTGGTAGGGTTTCACGAAACCTATCACGCCATCATCAGCCGACCGGGCTACGCGTAATTCATGGCGATCCCAAACTACACCTACCTCAAGCTCAAGATGTCAGGACCCAAAGGCGTCATCACCATCGGCTCCTCCTACGAGCACGTGTACAACTACAATGTCGAATGCGTCAAGTACAGAGAGGCCATCGAGTAAAACGCAATGACAGCCTCGACCCTCGAGCGCCTCACCGACGAGGTGCCCGAACCTAAATGTCACGACGACAGCTTCGAGCCAGCGCAAGACACCAGGAAAATCCCCCTCGACCTGAGCTGCTCCGATGAGAAGGTGCTGATGATCGGTGCCAACCTCGGGAGCAAATAGGAAGCAGTGCTCGTCGACTTTCTCCATGCAAATGCCGATATGTTTGCGTGGAGTCCTTTGGACATGCCGGGCATACCGAGAAAAGTCGCCGAGCACACTTAGAGATCCGAGCTGGGTCTAGATCGGTGAAGCAACGCCTGCGCTGCTTCGACAAGGAGAAGCGCAGGATCATCAGCGAGGAGGTACACAGGCTTTTGGCGGCTAGATTCATCAAGGAGGTTCATCACCCAGAATGGTTAGCTAATCTCGTGTTAGTTAAGAAAAAGAATGGAAAAATGCGAATGTGTATTGACTATACTAGTTTAAACAAATCATGTCCCAAAGTTCCATTTCCTTTACCACGCATTAATCAAATTGTTGACTCTACCACGGGATGTGAAACCCTCTCATTCCTTGATGCTTATTTTAGCTACCACCAAATCAAGATGAAAGAGTCCGACCAGCTCGTGACTTCCTTCATCACACCTTTTGGCATGTACTGCTACATCACCATGCCCTTTGGCCTTCGAAACACCGGGGCGACGTATCAACGATGCATGCTCCATGTCTTCGGCGAACACATAGGCAACTCGGTCGAGGCCTATGTCGATGACATCGTGGTCAAATCAAAGAATGTCTACAACCTCATCCATGACCCCGAAATCGCATTCGGATGCCTTCGAGCCAAGAACATAAAACTCAACCGTGAGAAATGTGTCTTTGGAGTGCCTCGGGGCATGCTCCTCGGATACGTCGTCTCCCAGCGCGGGATCGAGGCCAACCCCGAGAAGGTCGCAGCCATCACGCGAATGGGTCCGATTCGAGATCTCAATGGAGTATAGAAGGTCACGGGCTGCCTCGTGGCTCTCAGCCGTTTCATCTCATGATTGGGGGAAAAGGCCCTGCCCCTGTACCGCCTCTTGAAAAAATTAAAACACTTCATATGGACCGCGGAGGCCGAGGAGGCCCTCGACAAACTCAAGAGCATGCTGACTTCTGCCCTGATCCTCATCCTCCTTGATCAGCGACGTCGACTGAACCGCCCGAGCCCCTCCTCCTCTACATCGCTGCGACCACTCAGGTGGTAAGCGCGGCCATAGTGGTCGAGAGGCAAGAGGAAGGGCACGCCTTGCCCGTCCAGTGGCCGGTCTACTTCGTCAGTGAAGTGCTTTCGGAAACCAAGATCCACTACCCGCAGGTGCAAAAGCTGCTCTATGCCATCGTCCTTATGCATCGCAAGCTTTAGCATTACTTCCTCAGCCACCCGGTTACCGTGGTGTCTTCTTTCCCCTTGGGGAGATCATCCAAAATTGGGAGGCTGCTGGAAGAATTGCTAAGTGGTCAGTCGAGCTTATGGGTGAGACCATCACCTACGCACCACGGAAGGCCATCAAATCTCAAGCGCTGGTAGATTTCATCGCTGAGTGGACCGACACCCAGTTGTCGCCAGTTCAAATCCAAGCCGAGCTGTGGATGATGTACTTCGACGGGTCACTCATGAAGACAGGGCAGGCGCAGGCTTGCTCTTCATCTGACCCCTCAGAGTCCACATGCGCTACGTCATTCGCATCCACTTTGCTGCTTCCAATAACATCGTGGAGTACGAGGCTCTTATCAACGGGTTGCGTATTGCCCTCGAACTCGGGGTCTGACACCTAGACGTTCCAGGTGACTCGCAACTCATCATCGACCAAGTGATGAAGGTCTTGAGCTGCCACGACGCCAAGATGGAAGCCTACTGCAAAGAAGTGCACAAACTGGAAGACAAGTTCCATGGCCTCGAGCTCAATCATAGTGTTTAACGCTACAACGAAGCTGCGGATGAGCTCACAAAGATCGCATCAACTCAAGGTATTATCCCTCCGGACATATTCTTGAGAGACCTCTTCGAGCCCTCCATTGACTTGGGCTCGAGGGATGGCACCGCACCCTCAACACTCGAACCCCTTGCCTCGACCGAGGCCCCCTCAACCGGGGCCGAGGTCATGGAGATCGAGGGGACACCTCCTCCATTGAGCCCACCTCCGGATTGGCGAGTCCCTTTCCTCGACTGCCTCATTCGAGGGGAACTCCCGAAAGACCAGACCGAGGCTCGTCGGATCGCACGATGGGCCAAGTCCTACATCATCTATGGTGTTGGCAAAATACTATACAGCGAAGCCCATTAGGTATCCTTCAGCACTCCATCACTATCGAAGAAGGCAGGAGGCTCCTCGAGGACATACACTCGGGGGCTTGCGGCCACCATGTAGCACCGAGAACCCTCATTGGCAATGCCTTTCGACAGGGTTTCTACTGGCCAACCGCCATTTCTGACGCCATCAACATTGTCTGCTCATGCAAGGGGTGTCAATTCTACGCCAAGCAGACTCACCTCCCAGCTCACGCCCTACAGATGATCCCCGTCACCTGGTCGTTCGCAGTCTGGGGGCTCGACATCGTAGGGCCTCTCAAGAGGACAACCAAGGGATACACGCACCTACTCATTGCTGTCGACAAGTTTACCAAGTGGATCGAGGCCCGGCCTATCGCCAACATCCGCTCCGAGCGGGCGGTCCAGTTCTTCACCGACATCATCCATCGCTTCGGGGTCCCGAACGTCATCATCACTGACAACAGCACATAGTTCACTGGCAAGAAGTTCTTGGATTTCTGTGATCGCCATCACATCCATGTGAACTGGTCTGCTGTTGCTCATCCTCAAACTAACGGCCAGGTCGAGCGCGCCAATGGCATGATTTTGCAGGGCCTCAAGCTGAGAATCTTCAACCGCTTTAACAAGCATGGAAAGAAATGGGCCGCGGAGCTGCCTTCGGTCCTATGGAGCTTAAGGACAACACCTAGTCGAGCCACGGGGTTCACACCATTCTTCTTGGTCTATGGGTCCGAGGCCATCCTCCCCACTGATCTCGAGTATGTTTCCCCTTGACTAAAGACCTATAATGAGCAAACCAACAAAGAAGCCCTCACAAACACCGTCGACCAGCTCAAGGAGGCTCAAGACATGGCGCCGATTTACTCTGTGAGGTATCAACAGAACGTGCTACCATGACAAACACGTGCGCTCGAGGGACTTCCAAGTTGGGGACCTCGTCCTACATAGATGACAGACCAACAAGGGGTGTCACAAGCTGACTCCACCATGGGAAGGTCCATTCACCATAGCTGAGGTGCTAAAGCCCAGAATGTACAAGCTGGCAAACAAAAAGGGTGAAACCTTCACCAACGCATGGAACATCGAATAGCTATGTCATTTCTACCCCTAGGGCACTGATGCCCTTGTACATTCTCGCATGTTTCGTACATTTTCGCACAACAAATATAATAAGTACTTTTGATTATAAGTTCAAACTCATTATTGTACATGCAAGAGGTAGCCTTGACCCTGTCTCGCCAGAGTCAAGCCTCCCTCGGGGGCTAACAGGGGGAACCCCCCTAAGTTCCTAAAAATATGAACGATTTTTCAAAATATCGAGCATCTCCTTTTGCTTCGTAACTAAGTAGAAAACGCCTCGAACTCCCTCAAGGTCGATGAGGGCTATCGAGCAGGGAGCTCTCCTACGCCCCAGGGCTATGGTACCTCAACTCACTCCCCCTCGAGGGATACGAGCATGCGTAGTAAAAAAGCAAAGGTCATATGATCGAAGCTCGAGCGTCTCTTCTTTCCTTTGCTTCGACGCGCTTCACGACTAAGAAGAAAATGCCTCAAATTCCCTAAGGGTCGAGGGCTATCAAGCCGAGAGCTCTCCTATGCCTCTGGGCTATGGTACCTCCACTCGCTTCCCCCTCAAGGGTTACGAGCACGCATCAAACACTTAATCAAAAAAGCAAAATCTAGGCGAAAGAAAATAGAGAAGGCTCGAACTTGAAATATCCAAATGCATTACGATAGATGCATAGATGTCTTAAAGGCCCTCAAGGCCACACTAAATACAAGTTACAAAAACTAACTTATTTACACAGGCACTTTCCCCAAGTTTTGCCCTACATGCCCACTCCGCCGTCACCGTCGCCGCCCTCCTCAACGGTGTACCCTTCATCTTCGGAGGGGAGGACTTCATCCTCGAACAGCTTCGCCAGCGCTTCCCCCAGCCTCTCAGCTTCCTGGATCAGCCCCCAGCACCGCTCCTCGTTCTTGGCATCAGTCTTTGAGATGTCAAGGATGAAGCCTTGGGCAACGATGTCCATGTCGAAAACAAAGCCGGAGGAAACCACCGCCAGCGCGTGCTTCATGCCAGTGTGGAGCACCTCCCGCACGTGATCCTGAAGGGTGGCGTCGAGGTGGTAGAGCTGGTCAAGGAGTGTGGCTCCTGGGACATCTTCTTCAGCCACCTCGACGGGCTTGACCTCACAGGAGGTACAGAGCCTATTGATGGCAACCCAGAACCTACCAAGAAGCGCCCCCTCCGCCACAAGGCTCTCCTGTAGTGCCTTGGCGGTGGCTTGAGTGGAGAGCAGCTCGGACTCAAGGCCTAAAAGACAAAACAAGATTTAAACAAGTCACACAGAAAGAAAATGGTCAAAGCCCACCAAGGAACTCACTGGCACAGCAGGTCTGGAGGGCGCTGCGGTCCTCCAGCATGGCATCGTGCTCCCCCCGAGCCTCGTCTCTCTCTCGCTGGGCCTCCTTGAGAGCCCAAGTGAAGTTGATCTTCTCGCACTGGAGGGTCTCGAGGACACCACCAACCAAGATGATGGCTTGCTCCTTCTCTCAAAGGGCAGCCTTCATCGCCTCGTGCTTGGCATCCAGGCTATCGGCTTGACCCTTCTGCTCCTTGACCAAGGCGGAGAGGGTGTCGCGTGCCGTGGAGACCTGAGCCAGACTGGCCTCAAGCGAGTGGATACACTCCACGGAGCCTCGGGCCTCCTGTGCAAGCAGCTTGACGTGCTCTTGAGCATGAGCGCCATCGCTCTTGGCCTCCTCCGCTTCACCCCTGGCCGCGTCGACCTCCTCCTTGACCCACCGGAGCTCCTCCTTGACTCGGGCAGCTTCACCTCGAGCTGCCTCGGCGTCCTCCTTTCGCCTGGGCGGCCTCCTCCTTGGCCCTGGCGGCCTCCTCTCTAGTCTGTTTCACCTCCTCCTCAACCTCGGCCACCCTGCTCTGTGTAGAATGGCCAGCCTTGAGTTGGCAAAGCACTTCCTCCTGGCTGTTATGCGTTTCATGAAGGAAGTATGACTTGGAGTGGGAACGCCTCCGCAAGTCCTGGAAACAGGAAATCGATGGTTAAGGCGATCCATACGGGAAAATCCAAAAATCGTATGAGATCCAAATAGGAACTTACTATGAGACTCTGGTCGAGATCCCCAACGAGCTCGACACCCAGCTTGAGGAAGTGCTGCAGCCACGCCCGGGACTGCTCCATGCCCTCCTAGCGCTCGACCTCCGCTGGGTCATCCATATCGATCCTGGGAGCGCTGGAGTCGCCGAGCTCTTGGAGCAAGACATGCTCCTAGCCCCAATGAGAGAAGAGCATCTTGACCTTGGTTTACGCCAAGGACTCGATCTCCTCTACCACATCGTGTGGGGCGCCGTGGTGCTTTGCTAACTCGGCCGAGGTGGGGAACTCCGACACGGCATCGGTGCCTCCCAGCCCGGGGTCGGACGTTGACCTCCTCCTCAACGGGCCAGGATTCCCCAATGCGATGGTAGCCGTTGTCTCCTCTGACCGCTTCGCCTGCAGACCAAAAATCACTGGCTCCTCCGACAGCATGGCTGACGGCTGCGGTGGCTGGCTCAACATTGGCTCAGGCGCCTCCTAAGGTGGCAGAGGGGATGAGGCCGTCACTTCCTCCAATGCCACGTCCTATGGTGCCGGCAGATCCACCATCGACACGTCTGCTGGCAGGCTCAATGCCGAGGTCTCCTCCTTGAGCTGCGTCAAGGGTTTGAGTGCCACTTTTTGTAGCAGCTCATCGAGGGTGATCATGGACACCCACTATTTTGGGAGTCCCCAGGTCTCCTCCCCCTCCGACGGCTTGGGCGGCTGCTGCGCTGATAGGTCCGGTAGCATCATGTCGTCCGGCAGCGTCTGCTGCTCCTGATGGTGCTAGGGCTATTCCCCGGTCACCTCCTCCTCCTGCCGCTCTTGCAGCTCCTTGTCCTCCTACTGTGCCCATGCCAGCTCCTGCTTCTGCTGAGCCTCCAACTCGCGTAGCCCTGTCGGCCACGGCTTCCGCTCCCCCATCGAAGGGGAGGGTTGATGGCCTCCTCACTCTCGAGGTTGATGGGGGCTATCTCCCTTCCGAGCTCGTGGACCTCGAGGGCTCCCGCCTCGGGCATGGAAGAAGAGACCTCAGGCTAGCCCAGGTCAGGGGCTCCCGACGCTGGGGCTCCGCTCTCTGGCGTCGGGCCAAGCTCTGGGACCACGGACGTCGACATGAGGGAGGCACTCCCCTCCTGCATCTTCCTCGGCTCGGAGTCACCGCCCATCATGGCCCCCGAGTCACTCGACCCTGCAGTAAGAGCAGAACCCGTCAGCCTACCGAGAGCCATAGCCCCGAGGGCTAAGGACAGCCACCTCGCCTCCCACGGTGCCAAGGGCCTCGATGTCGCACTTGTGGCCGAGGCCCCCATCCTCGTGGCCGCATCCATCCTGAGCCGCTTAGCCGACGCAAGGGTCGCCTCCTCAATGCGGCGCTTTGGCCTAGATGAAAAGCAGGATAGTAGAGAACTTAATGAACCGCAGAATGGGGAAGCAGCGAGAAGAGACTTAAATCAACAACACTTACCCAAAGGGGATAGAGGCCTTTCGGGTCCCCCTCGAGCCGCCAGCAGACCTCAAGGCCCCACCCAAGGCCAAGCTCTTCCCAGGGCTGGGGCTGCTAGGGTCTGTCGGTGAGAACATCATGCCTCCCTACTCCGACGAGGCCTCCTGGGCACGACCCTGCTCCACCTGCGCTGATGACCGGGATCGGGTCTCCCGAGTTGAAGTGGGAGGGGTCCCGCCATGATCACGACGGGAGGAGGACGAACCCCCAAGTCAAGGGAGTGGTCGACCTTTCCCCTCACTGGCGCTCTGAAGTCGTAGTCGCCGGCTGAGGGGCGCGCTGCTCCGATGCACCTTCCTGCACCGGAAGATGGTCAGTACGGGAGGGACCAGATAGAAGGGGCTCGAGATGTCCCACCACCCCTTCAACATCATCATCGTCATCATCATCATCATCCTCGTCTCCCTCATCCTCAAAGGGAGACTCCTCCTCCAGGAGCCCGTCGCGCCTTTGCTGCGCACGGCACTTCTCACGCTTTTCGTGCTCCCAAAGCTTCTTGTCCTTTTCCTTCCTCTCCTCATCCTTGCGCCTCTTTTCTTGCTGGGCATTGAAGCGTCTCACCTGATGATCGGGAGCATCCTCCCTCAACAGGGGCCTCGATCTCCGATAGTCGATTCTCCCCTGCACGAAAACATTCGGTCACGAGGACAAGAGTAAGGAAAAAAGGGGATGAAACATAAACGCAAAAGGCATGGGTCAAGGCACTCACCAGGTCGAGGCACCCCTCCTCCAGTGGCATGGGGAGGTGGTTGATGTCCTTTGCCCTGAATGAACCCGCATCCATCCCTTTCACCTGCGCGACGATCTTCGCGGTGGGTATCACCTCACTGGACATCCGGCACCTCTCGAGAACTTCCGGCGCCACCGCAGGGAGCATCTCGTCCAACCGCAGTGGGCGCTCCATCAAGGGGAGCACCCGTCGACTATGGAAGGCCAAGACCACCACGCCCGCTGTCAGGCCCGCCTCTCAAAGTGTCCTCATCGTGGCGGCGAGGGGTCAAGATCGACCTTGGAGATCCCCCGTCACACCGTGTGGCTAGTTGAATGGCCGCTCGATGATGAGCCGCCCGGTGTACGGTGGGAAGTAGCTCCGTCATTGTGGAGGTAGAACCATTGCTCCTCCCACCGAGAGTGGTTGGACATCAACCCAGTGGGGATGTACTCGCGCGGCACCTCCGACTTGCCTGTCTTCAACACAAAGTTGAGGCAACCCGCTCTGACAATCCGCCTCACGCCTGACCCCAACAGAGAGGTGAACCACTCCCCCTTGTGGAGATGGAGCCATAGCTCCCAATGGGGCGCCATCCCCAAGTAGCCCTCATAGACGGTCGGGAAGATGGCGGTGTTGGAGATGGTATTGGGGGATAAGTGTTGGAGCTCAACGCCATAAAAGTACTTGAGGGCGTTCCATAAAGGTAGCCACCGCATGAACTCGCTCGGGGGCGCTCCAAGCCCATGCCGATGGTATTTGAGGAAGCTCACCACATAGCCCTCCGGCGGGTTTGGCTCGGGGTTGCTCTTGGGCAACACGATCCACTCCGGCAGAGTTGAATCGGTGACGAGGTGGAGGAGTCCTTCCCTCACCAACTCATTCAGCCTCTGTCGCGTCACGATCGACGGGCACCAGGGTTCAGCAGGCTGGAAGATGGGGGCCATGGTAGCAGTAGCGACATGGATCTGTTTGATGGGTGCGGTGATGGTGGCAACGACACGGATCTCCTCGGTGGATGGGTGACCGGGAAGGTTCCCAATCATGATTTCTTTCTCTAGGTTCCTACCCTCGCGTGCAGGAAAGCAGGGACTCGGGAGCACTAGCGGTGGTGAAGGCAATGTGGCAAAGGTAGGGGCGAACAGCGCCTGTCCCCTCTGGTCTTATACCCAGGAAGAGCAACAAGTGGAATACAACAGAAGAAAAAGGTAACTCCCTGCAGTTAATGCGTTTACATAACCGTTTCCCCTCAATTCTCGGCCAGATACATGTGTCACACCTCAGGCAATTAGCCGTTGCCCGGGCCCGCCACGATCTCCACCACCGCACCATTTAACCTTCCTCCTCAAAAGACGCATCCGATGGTAAGAAAACAAATGTTACTTATCGGTGGATTCCTCCAGGAGAAGGTAAAGAGGCTCCGGCCCCACAATAAGCCTCGAGGGAGCGATGGCTGGCCCTTGACCATGGTTCGATAGCCGCCCTCGAGCACCCAAGTCAGGGGTATCCAAGGGGGAGCCAACACGAGGCCCCGCTCGAGAACGAACCCTCGAGACCCCTTTGGACACATCCAAGGTGAAATGCTAGGACTTTTATGGAATCCCCCCGAAGGGAGGCATCGAGCCGCCGAGACCTATTGAATGGAATCGGTATCCGTAGGTCCATTGCGTTTTGCTTTAATGAGACCGCCTCCGGGCCTCCTGCCGACCTCTATCAAACGAGGATCGGGCTCTCACTTGGATTTTCCCATTATCAGCTCACTGAGAACTTCGAGGCTCGCCCTATCGAGGGTAGTCCGATGCTTCTCACCTCATGTCCGATCGAAAGGATTCGTGAGATGAACGCCGAGGCCGGCAACGCCCCAGCCGTACGAGGCTCGAGAGCTCGACCATGCCCAGCACCCCTCGATGAAAGAGGGTTGGAAATCCCTCGAAGAGGTAAACAAGCTCCAGCTCCACAACAAGCCTCGAGGGAGCGAAGGCTGACCCTCGACCAGGGTTCGACAGCCGCCCTCGAGCACCTGAGTCAGGGATGACCAAGGGGGAGCCAACATGAGGCCCCGCTCGAGAATGAATTCTCAAGACCCCTTTGGACATATCCAAGGTGAAATGCTATAGACATTTATGGAATCCCCCCAAAGGGAGGCATCAAGCCGCCGAGACCTATCAAATGGAATCGGTATCTATAGGTCCATGCATTTTGCTTTAATGAGACAGCCTCCGGGCCTCCTGCCAACCTCTATCGAATGAGGATCGGGCTCTCACTTGGATTCTCCCATTACCAGCTCACTGAGAACTTTGAGGCTCACCCTATTGAGGGTAGTCTGACGCTTCTCGCGGCACATCCGATTGAAAGGACTCGTGAGATGAATGCCGAGGCCGAGAATGCCCCAGCCGCACAAGGCTCAGAGGCTCAACCGTGCCTAGCACCCCTCGATGAAAGAGGGCCAAAAATCCCCCTGGGGGCTTGATGTTCCTATGTACCCCTCGGCAAAGCGCCATGACTCCAGTTCAGGTCTGCACCCGATTGGATGAGCACCCCTCGACCGAAGACAAATAAAGCCCTCAAAAGAGTCATCTGACTCCTCCGAGGCCTCGGGGGCTACCCCCATGTGGAACGCTCGTGCACCCCCATAGAAAAATCCGAGCCACACTTCGCTCTCTGTTCCTGACCCCATGCTCGAGTGCCAGCACTCGCGCAGAGGCTCGGGGGTTACTATCGGTTACCTGGGAAAGGGGTACCCTAAGCCCTCGTTTAACTGGGTGGATCCCCGAAGTCAGCAATGCAAGCCCTCCAACGACATTCCTCATTAACGCTTGGAAATCCACAAACTAAAACACGCTGGATCAGCCCACAAACGAGCATCGACAACCCAAAGCCACAACCTGCTCGACGGACCACCGCACGGACCGAGACTGTACTCTCGAGGGTGCGACTCGGGCGACCCCTCGAGGACAGAACTCCGCCAGGGTGAATAGGCTGGCCTTGAGGATGGAACTTCACCTGTGTGAATGGGCAGCCCTCGAGTGTGGTAAAACCCTCACCTACCTACTCCCAGTATGGATCCAGGTGCATTCAATGCATTTTACCTGCTCCAGCCAAACCGTATGGCCATAGTTACTGAAACAGCTGCGGGTATGGCAGTCAAATCCTGCTTTTACCGCCCATACCCTGGAATCCCGCGGATCATACCTCACTGCCATGCCATACCGAGCACTGTGCCCCGTCCAGCACCCCCTCAAGATGCATATTCCCCGCATATCCTGAGATTCGGCCTTATCCGAAGGGCATCGACCCCCTCGACTCGACCTGAGGCCTCGACCGTCACCCCTCGACACCGTCACACATCCTCAAGTGGGACTTCAACAACTCTGGTCAACACTTCAACAACTCCCAACGTGACGGTTGCAGGACCTCCCATGCCGACATACACATCTACAGGGACACCGACATGGTCAGCATCGGCGTCATACGTCACCGACCATGTTAGCACTAAAATATGTACTCCTGTGCATCTCCTTCACCTATAAAAGGAGGCGCCAGGGCTTGGGACAGGGGGGCTGACATTCGGGAGCTTCATATGCTAAGGCTTTAGATCACAGAACTACAACGTGAGACAGTGTGAAGTAGAGAGCTAAGCACCCGAGACGCTCAAGCTCTAGCTCACGCTTCTCATGCCCGCTTGTATTCAACCCTGTACTAGCGCTTTGGTGCAAGATAACACATACTATCTCCCCCCGCTGGACATAGGGCCTTCTTTGCCTGAACCAGGATAAATCACCATGTCCTTCTTGCATCACCCATTGGATTAAGGGAGCACGCAATTACGAATTTACTCATTGGTGGTTACCCCCGGGGTCAAAACACCGGCACGTGTCAAGAACATAACACATAAACTATATGCTAGTCCATATATCATGATCCTAACATGAACAAGACTATACTCTAGTTCATATGCATTGCTATATAAATAAGATAAGAACTTGAACTTAGAAGATAACTGTATTGTATTCATGCCGAGGTGTTCTTCTTATTCCAAGGAGACAAGCTCTCCTTGGTAGCTCTTGCCTTGCTCTACTACTACTAAAACTAATCTAAAGAATACAAGTGAGAGGTGAGGTTAGTAGCTCCAAATGATGATGTGTGTGTTGGAGGGGAGCTCTTCCTCTCTTTTATAGTCCAACTATGAAGTTTGGGCACCAACAAATATGGAAGTAGGTGGAACCACCTTGAGGAAACTGTCCTACGCATCGCCTGATAAGACTGGGCCCGAGAGGCCCCACTAGGGGACCAGCCACCCCTGGGACAGGCCGCCCCTGGTGGGTCCGTTTGGCCACCACCTTCACGTGGTCGGTTCATCTCTGGGCCTGGACTTCTCCTGTGGTTACAAATGGGCCGAGAATGCTAATGAAGGTGGGTTTCTCTTCTTCTTTGCGCCTTTTCTGAATACGAATTGTAGAATGCGCTTTCTTTATGGTTTTTGTGCATTTCCACATGTCACACCTGCAAGTCAAGTACACACCAAAACTTGTGGAAATGTTAGTTTAAATCCCTACCTACTATTTATTTTAGTAACATATTAGTGGTAGAAAATAGGCTCTGAGGACCGCCAACAACTCCCCCACACTTAGTCCTTTGCTCGTCCTCGAGTAAAGGTTTGAAGGACTAAGCGGGTTTATCTCCTTGATTTGAAATCTACATACAAGTTATTCCAAGCTTTACCTAAACCTATGAACTTCCAAGTGTCTACCAAGTCATCTTGGGTAATTGAAAAATGGAATAGCCTGGATTCAAATCTTCTTACTTGTATCCCTACTCAAAAACTTGGGTTTTATAAGTTTTGAAAACAAAAAGATAGCACTTGTTCTTTGAATGATTCTCTCAAGTCACTTATTTGTATGTGGTTCCTCACCAAGGCATATATAGGGATTGCCTTCACTTGATCACCCTACCTCTAAGGCACACTTACCTTGCATGTATTGTCAAGTCAAACCCTAGACCGCACTGGAGGGAAGCGTCATACTCTTAGATCAGAATGTGCAAGTGTGTGAAGACAATATGGTGGGTATGAATGTGTCTAACCTAATTCTACTATGCTCTAGAAAATCACATCTCTCTCTTTATTAGGACTTAGGAAAAACTTTTATGAGGGCATGGGCTATCCTTATTCTCTCTTCTTTCTCTTTTTCTTTCTTTTTTGTTATTCTTTTCTTCCACCTTTTCTTTTCTCCCATTTTTTTGTATCTATTTTTTTATGACCCCTTTTTTTCTTTTTTCTTCTCCACTTTTTTATTTTCATTTCTTCTCCTTTTGAATGACAGCCTCATGCCTCTATTTACAACAAAAACTTCAAGGGAGATGTGAACAAGGATTCAGAGCATTTATTTGGATGGAACCTAGCAAGCATATTTTTGGTCCACTCCTAGTGTAGGAGTAGAACATTTTGGGTGGATCAAAGTGGAAGGTATATTTTGTGCCTACTCCTAGGGTAGGAGTATTGCAATTATTTGGTGGATGGATAAATGAGTGTTATGCGCAACTCTTAGTGTAAGAGTTGGCAACTTTATTTGTGGGTGCATGAATTCTGATCTTGAGAGCATGAAACTTCTTTCAACAGGGGTCACAAAACTTGACCAAACTCAACACAAAGTAAGAGGCATATGTGGAAGGTTTTTGTCATAAAGATCATATATGGCCTTGGTAGGTATTTGCATATCATTCAAAGAACATGCTATATTAATTTTGTTTTTGTTTGCACCAAAATTTAGACTAATGGATGCACGAAGGAAGCTTCTTGTAGAAGATACCGCAAAAATCAACTAAATATTGGTAACAGCCGGATATTAGAAAATCAGCTAAATCAGGGAAAATCAGATAATCAGAATTGGCTATTTGAAGAAGCACGCGAGCCACATCGATTCCAATCCGGCAAGATGAAGGACGGCGCATTGATTGCACGCGGCTCTATAGGACGGAATTGTTGGGCCCAAGTTATCTAGATTAGGCAGTTTTCGAGTTGTTTTCCTTATTTGCATGTCGTATTAGGTTAGGACTTAGTCAAAGCCCAGGGTATAAATATGTAAGCCCTGGCACCTTGTATACCCTCTCGACATTCAATACAATCTTTTCAGCTCCGGCCACCAAATCCTTAGTTTTTAGGATCTCGGCGACTTTCTTCATCAAGCTAGGCTGCATCGATTGTTCGATCTCTGGTTTGCTGCAAGTACCGTCATGGCTTTTACTCTTGCTAGATAGGGCCGGTTCGACCTCCTATTGACCATTAGTATGGTCACAGGGCATGTGTTTATGCATGATTTGGCTGGTTCGACCTCTTATCTTTGCATTAGCACTTGTCAATAGTTTGTGTTATCATTTGATAGGGCGGGTTCGACCTCCTATTGTATGTGTTAGCAATAGGCTAATTATCGACTCTATTAGCTTTGGCATCCTAATAGATTCATTAAGTTACCCATGGCCAGTTATCGGCTCTGCTACATTTGGCAGTCTAGTAGATTCATTAAGTTACCAATGTTGTTAGTTTTTAATTATTTATTTATTGCGACAACATCTTTTGCCCGATCAAGATTGATAGATTTGGCTCATATCCATTAAGATTCGATTGTCATCAATACTTATCATGTTTAATCTTATTGCTTTGATGATCGGTCTCATGCTTGCATTAGCTAAAATTTATCAATCTTGTTCATGACATGTGCGCGTTCTAGGGTGTAGATAGTTTTACGGTAGTTCTTTCTATCTTAATGTTGTTTATGCACCTAGTTCGTTCTCATGTTGGTATCGGCAAACTTAGCCAATTCACCCGGAGCTTTACCCATGACATCATGTACAATGTTTTTTTGCTTTAAACTAGCTGGTTTATTGAGCTTGCTTAGTAGATCTGTTAGTTTTAATCTAGAATATTGTATGCATGTTGGTTTTCTTTTGCATGTTGTATTGAATAGACTAAATTGGCTAATGGCTCTGCTCTCTTCATGTCCATTCAAATAGCCAATTTAGCTAGTTCTTTATTTTTATATTTCGTATCATGAATGGCTTATGCTTTCTTTCGTGTTAGTTATTTACACCATGCCATGATCGGTTGTTTAATTCATGCATGTTTATTTACCAAACTTATTTATAAATTCATGTTGGATGTTGACTCTCTAGTCAATGCCCTGATCAGATCAGCTATTTAGCCATATATAATGACCTATCTGGAATCACACCGGCATATTCCATAACTTGACTATCTCTTGCACCATATCTATTTTAGGGTCAAATTGGCTAGCAGGCCTTGGACTCGATCGACTGGATCATCTGCTGCAGGAAGTCATGGGGATTAAAGAGACGTTCATGCTCCGGTCTATTTGACCTGCGAGAGGCAGTTGACATGAAGAGTCACATTTTTAAGCCAACTCTCTTTTTCACACGCATGGTGGGACACACAATCATCAACAATGGCCAAGAATTCAGCTGATCTCGATGTCAGCAAAATCCTGGATGTCACCATGGATGAGCTCAATGAAGAACAGAAGAAAGTGATTGAAAAGGCTCTTGAACAACTAGAGCAGAAGTGCTTGACTTGCTTCGGTAGAGTGCGTGGTGGCAAAGTGGTCCTGAAGCAATCAATGCCCAGAATCTTGATGGCAGGAGAAACTATGGAATGTGATGAAGCTGACAGACAATTTTTGATAGAACAGCTAGTCAATGAAGCTATTACAAATCATCAAGCATACTTTCTTCATACATTTGGTGACATTATGAAAGATATTTTTGCCAGATTTCCTTTTGATCAAGTTGGACCTGCCTAATCCTTTTGATGCGCAGAATGATTCTAAGATCAATATGGCGTCAACTTCCAATGGAGGTGTAAAAGGTAGTGTTGTTCCCAATGCACAATAGCCGAAGGGTGGCCCTCCACCTAATTTTGGTACAACTCTAAATGTACCACCTTTGGCTCAAAAAATAGCTCCCTCAGTTGATAGGTTCAGAAGAAGCATCAATTATCATGTGAATCAAGCTTTGGAGGAGAAGATGCTCAAGCCCCAGAAGATGATGATGAGCCACCAGCAGGTTTTGCCAATGTGTCAAGCTATAATCATGGGGAATGCCTACATGTCCGAAGATTGGAGGATCTGTTGATCCTAATGACCAGCTAGTCAAGAAGCTTGCTGAAGTGATGGGAAAGGAGTTTGGCATGAAGAGGAGTCACTCTAGATCATATAGCATGCCATATCCTAAATAGTTCAACCGTCTAGAGCTCCCACATAATTACAAAATTTCAGAGTTCTCTAAGTTCACTAGAGAGGATAACACCAGCACAACAGAGCACATAAGCAAGTATCTAGCTCAGTTAGGTGATGCTACAATTGAAAAAATCCACAAAGTCAGATTCTTTGCTTTGTCACTGTCAGGACCAGCTTTCACTTGGTACTCATCTTTGCCCAAAAATTCTATCCATACTTGGGATGAGTTGGAAAGCAAGTTCCACGCCTATTTCTTCAATGGGACTGTTGAGAAAGATATTGGTGATTTGACCAACATCAAGATGAAGAGCAATGAATCAGGTCTTGACTTCATCCAGAGGTTCAGGCAAACAAAGAGCTTGTGCTTTTCATTGAACCTGTATGATAGCCAGTTGGTGAAATTGGCTATCCAAGGAATGCAACCATACTTGAAGGAGAAGCTTGTTGCATTGAACTTTGACAATCTTGGAGCATTAGCACAAAGCATGGCTGTAGTTTCTGAGTATGCACAACCACCACGCCAACAGAACTGTTTCCAGAAGGCGGCTAATGTAGCTGGGTATTATAAAGCTTTAACTCAGTATGGCTCAGATGATGAAGTAGAAGCAGAGGACGTCGATCTTATTGAGTGGAATCTTGGCAAGAAGTGTGTTATTGGCCATCCTTGGGGAAGAACACAAGAGAAGTTTGATTTTGATACCTCGAAGGCTGATAAGATCTTTGATTATTTGCTAAGGAAAGGTCTTATCAAGGTGTTACATGAGCCACTCAGTCCTGAAGAAGTTAAAGGCAAGAAATATTACAAGGCTCATAATTCTACTACTCTTCGGGAAGCAGATCCAAAAAGCCATTGAAACCAAGAAGTTAGCTTTTGATACTGCTAGCAAGATGAAGGTCGATTAGGATTCTTTTGATTCTGCAATGGCTGATGTTGTACTTCCAAAAGGCAAAGCCAAAGTGCTTACCACTGCTAGAGCAAAGGAGTCAGGATTAGTAGACAGAAGACTGCAACTCACTGATGAAGAGTATCAGGAGATCAACAGAGGGCGTGAGAAGCAGAATAGCCAATTTGACCAACCTGAGTTGTCTACATCGACTGAAGGAAGACCACGTGTGACATCTCGTATTCTTTTAAACAAGTGGTAGAGGCAGAAAGAGAATGACCGTAGGAGACGGTTTGAAGAGCAAGAACACATAAGAATGCTTGAAGAAGAAAGGTACGAAAGGGAACAAGCTGAATCACACCGGAATTGTCCTTTCTTTAGGCATTGCTAGAATAAAGGCTATCGAATCTCAAACCAACCGCCAGTCTGTTCATGGTAGACTTGGATAGCCCATAGAGGATCAGCGCATAAATAAATGCAGACTTCATGATAAAGACATGGAAGACATGGAAGAAGTGTAACATGTTTGGCAAGCAAACCAATGGTGCCCTGGTGGTCTCTCTAGGAGTCAAAAGATAAGAGTTCAATGCTTGAGGGAGACTAAGATCAAACTGAGAAAAGCAAAGAAGGCACAGGTCTGGAAGGCCAAGCAAACAACCAATTCAGGTAAATCGGCTCCTATTGGGATGCAGTGTATTTTGCCTACTGAATTCAGAGGGTCAAGAGATCAAGATGTTTATTGTGACTTTGATGAATTAGAGTATGAAGAAATAGCTATTTATTTGGCTCTTACTTCCCAAGCCGTGTTTGACAAGCCAATGCGTTATCACCGTCTCAAGGCTTTATGTCAAGGGATGTGTGAATGGTAAGCCTATGCGGAGGATGCTTGTGGATGGAGGTGCCACAGTCAACCTCATGCCTATTTCACCATTTAAAAGGTTGGGCAAGAAATATGAAGATCTAATCAAGATGAATATACAGTTGAGAGACTTTGTAGACAAGATCTCTGATGGCCGGGGGGCGATCAACGTGAAGCTAACAATTAGCATTAATACAATGATTACTACCGTTTTCATTATCGATGGAGAGGGGTTTATAGTTTACTTCTTGGAAGAGATAGGATACATGCCAATTGTTGTGTTCCTTCAACTATGCACCAACATGTGCTACAATGGGTAAATAATAGAGTTGAAATTGTCCCTGCTGATGATTTAGTGAGTCTTTCTTCCATCAATCATGATCATTGGGACCTTGAAGATATTGAGTGCCTGTCTAGCAAAGAGTTTCACGGAGACTTCATCACTATCAACGGTGAAAGTCAACAACCGATCCAAGCAGTCGGCCCTGAAAAAATTATTTATTGGATAATCCAATTGATGGTACTGAAGGGAAGCTGGGACATGGTTTTACATCAGCTGATATTTTGGAAGAGGTATATATTGGATCTGGCGATAGACCAAGGCCGACATATGTGAGTTCCAAGCTTGACCCTGAATATAAAAGTAGGTTAGTCAGTCTGGTAAAAGAATATAAAGATTGTTTTGCTTGGGAATACTATGAAATGCGTGACTTGGATAAATCAATTGTGCAGCATCGCTTGCCAATCAAAGATGGGTATCAATCTTTCAAGCAGCATCCAAGGAAATTCAAACCTCAAATATTTGATGATGTGAAAAAGGATATTGAAAGGTTACTTGAAGCCAAGTGCATCAGGCCATGTAGATATGCAGAATGGATCTCCAATATTGTCCCTGTCTACAAGAAGAACGGCAAACTGAGTGTGCATCAACTTCAGGGATTTAAATAAAGCCACTCCAATGGATGGATATCCGATGCCGATAGCCGATATGCTTATTGATGCGGCTGCTAGACATAAGGTAATTAGCTTCATAGATGGTAATGCTGGTTATAATCAAATATTTATGGCAGATGAAGACATTTCCAAAATAGCATTCAGATGCCTAGGAGCAATCGGCTTATTTGAATGGGTAGTCATGACCTTTGGTATGAAAAATGCTGGTGCAACTTATCAAAGAGCTATGAAATACATATATCATAAGTTGATTGACAAAATAGTTGAAATATATATTGATGTTGTGGTTGTCAAGTCAGGTGAATATGAGCAGCATTTGGCTGATCTAAAGGAAACCTTGGAGTGCACAAGGAAGAATAGTTTAAAGATGAATCCACTCAAATGTGCTTTTGGGGTCTCTACTGGACAATTCTTAGGATTTATGGTCCATGAGAGAGGAATTGAAGTAGGGAAGAAAAGTATGGATGCAATCGATGAAGCTGTTCCTCCGACTAACAAACAGGAACTGTTGTCTTTACTTGGAAATATTAATTTTATCAGAAGATTCATTGCTAACCTGTCAAGCAAAGCTTTACCGTTTTCTCCTTTACTGAAGCTAAAAGGTGATGCAAAATTTAAATGGGGTGAAGCACAACAAAAGGCATTTGAGGAAATCAAAGAATACATGAAATTACCTCCAGTATTGATTCCTCCTCAATTTGACAAACCTTTCAAGTTGTACTTGGCAGCCGAAGAACCGTTGATTGGTTCGGCCTTAATTCAAGAGTTTGAAGGAAAATAAAGAGTTGTCTACTATTTGAGTAGGAAGCTGCTGGACCTTGAAACAAGATATACTCCAATAGAGAAGCTCTGTTGATGTTTATATTTCTCCTGCACCAAGTTAAGAAGATATTTGTTGTCACCTGAATGTGTTGTGGTATCCAAGATTGATGTCATTAAACACATGTTGTTAATGCCTATTCTAAATGGCAGAATCGGCAAGTGGATGTTATCCTTGTCAAAGTTTGATTTAAGATATGAACCAGCTAAAGCAGACAAGGGATAGGTAATGGCTAATTTTGCCACTCAACACCACAAATTGGACGTCAGATTTGTAGAAGTGGCATCCTGGATTTTATTCTTCGATGGTACAACTTGCAAGCAAGGTGGTGGTATTGGCATTGTTATTATTTCCCCTCAGGGGGAAACATTTGGGTTTGCTTATCAGATTGCACCTACTACAACAAACAATCAGGCTCATTATGAAGCAATTCTGAAAGGACGTCAACTTCTGCAAGAAGTAAAAGCTGAGTCAGTTGAGGTATTTGGTGATTCCCAATTAGTGATCAATCAATTGCTCGGCCTATATGAATGCAAAGATGAAATTTTGAAGAAATATTATGATCAATGCAAAGGGATTCTCTAGAAATTCATTATTGTAACATTGCAATATATACCTAGAGCACAAAATCAGGAAGCAAATAGATTAGCTCAAAGTACTTCAGGATATAAATTGATTCTAGAAATATCAGTTAATGATACATCTGATGATTGGAGGGTTGAAATCATTGATTACTTGAAGAATCCATCATAGAAAGTCTCTAAGAAGCTTAGATACAAAGCAATCAAGTTTGTTCTACTTGGACATCAATTATATTATAGAACAATTGATGGTGTGCTTATGAGATGTATCAGTCAAGAAGAAGCTAAGTTTGTGATGAATCAAGTTCATGAAGGGATTTGTGGAGCACATCAATCTGCATACAAGAAGAAGTGGGTAATTAGAAGAAATGGGTATTTTTGGCCTACTATGTTGGAAGATTGTTTTAAGTATTACCGAGGTTGTCAAGAGTGCCAAAGATTTGACAACATTCAAAGAACACCAGCTTCTATAATGAATCCCATCATGAAACCATGTCCATTTAGAGGATGGGGCATAGATTTGATTAGACAGATTTATCCACCTTTGAGTAAAGGGCACAAGTTTATACTGGTGGCTATAGATTACTTTACTAAGTGGGTTAAAGTTGTTCCTCTAAAGTTAGTTACTTCCAAAAACATGGTGGATTTTGTCAGGGAACACATCATTTATCGATTCAGAATCCTAGAGACCATTACAACTGATCAAGGCACCATGTTTACATCAGAAGAATTCAAGAAATTTGCTGAAGAGATGGGTATTAAGTTAGTTAATTATTCTCCTTATTATGCTCAAGCCAATGGGCAAGTTTAAGCTTCCAATCAGATCCTTATCAAGTTAATCAAGAAGAAGATAAAAGAGCAGCCTAGAAGATGGTACCTAACTTTGAGTGAAACACAGTGTTCACCTTATGAATTGGTGTATGGCCATCATGCAGTAATGCCATGGAAAATTTAGTTTGGTTCAAGAAGGGTTGAACTACAAAAAGGATTAGCAGCCGGTGATTACGATAAACTTATGATTGATAACCTGGAGGATTTACATTGTCATCGGCTAAAAGCACTAGAAACAATTGAGGCCAACAAATTGAAAATTGCCAGACATTACAACAAGAAAGTCAAGCTAAAAGAGTTTGAAAAAGATGAACTTGTTTGGAAACTCAGATTACCAATTGGAGTGAAAGATAACAAGTTTGGCAAATGGTCTCCAAATTGGGAAGGACCATATTTCATTGATCAAGTTGTCCCAGGCAATGCTTATATTCTGAAGGATTTTAAGGGAGAAGTATTCAAGAAGGCTATAAATGGTAAATTCCTCAAGAAGTATTATCCCAGCGTGATAGCAGATGAAGATTTGATTGCCAGAGGTTGATTTAAAATATGAGATGTGATGAAACAGCCGATGTGATCATCGCCTTTAGCGCAAAATAACCAATGAAAATATTGGTCATAACTGATGCGATATGCATCGCCTTTGGAGCAAAAAAATACCAAAGCAAATATCCAGGAGAGGCGATTATAAATAAATCTCAAGCATCGATATGATCAAGAAGAGGAATTTATTGATGATTAAAATTTACAAGTAGTCAGGGACAAAAGACTGCATCCTAGTACAATCTACTGATTCTGATTACATGCCTTCCTTATTAGGACAGTGTAATTGACTACATCGGCAATATTCTTCCTCGCCTCCTCCATGATGTCAGCAGTGGCCTCCATTTTCTCCTCAAGATCTTCTTCAAAGTCATTAAAGTCATGGAATTCAGTGCCTCAGCTAAGTCAGACTGCATTGAAGGCGAGGGCTGCACCATGCCCTATGGCTGCATGAGAGATCTCAGAGATGCATCGGTTGATGTTCTCCACTTGCTCAATAGCTGTTGCACCAGTAGCATTCACAGTATCAACAAGTTGAGCTACGACAATTTCAAGAGCCTTATGCCTTGCCAATAGATCTGCAAGATTGAAATAGAAGCTTGAAGCATTAGACAAAGGATTGAAGAATCATGGAGAAAAATGAAAGATCTATACTTACCAGCGGCTTGGCTCCTAGTGGCATCCTGCTCCTGGATAATCTTGGCAATCTCTTCCTCTTTATCTGCCAGATCAATTTGGAGGTCTAGGACCTCACCTTGGAGTTTGATGTTTGAGCTCCCTTGCAAGTCAAGTCGCTTCTGAGCTTCAGCTAGGTCTCGAGCCAAAGGACGCTCATTTCCCGTGGAAGATTGAGGGGTGTCATCACTGTCGGCCCTGCAAGAATTGGGTGATTAGAGATTGAACTAATTTCAAGAAAATTTTAAATCAATTTACCTCTTTGGAAAAATCCACCGTGAAGTCACCCCCATTCTATCGGATCTCCACTCCCCACAGAAGATTGTGATCCTCTTGGAAAGACCCGGCAGGAAGTCACCTCCTCCTCCATTGGGCATTTGCCATGGCCCACCATCGAGGAGTTTTTCTATAAAGGTTGAAAAGGTTTTTTGGCTACAATAGGGTCGCTTGAGGATTGTGTGAAGGTTGGAATAGAGTAGGGAATTGATTTATAGTCTGGACGAATGGGCACGCGTCAAGATATGAATTGGCAAAAAAATACCATTGATGACTGATGCAATGCAAGGGTAATCAAGCGGCCGATTAAATCAATCCTGAGCGTGCTTCCAAGAAGGCCAACCAGTTTGAAGCAGACCAGGAAGGTGAATCGGCTGATTGTTAAGGAGAATCGCTAATTAATCTTGAGGAACCTTGAGATCAGTTGAAAGCAAGACAAGAATTTTGGAATAAAATCAATTTTATCCCAAAATTGGGGGCATGTGTTTGCACCAAAATTTAGACTAATAGATGCAAGAAAGAAGCTTCTTGTAGAAGATACTGCCAGAATTAGCTAAATATTGGTAACAACCGGATATTAGAAAATCGGCTAAATCAGGGAGAATCAGAAAATCAGAATCGGCTATCTAAAGAAGCATGCGAGCCACATCAACTTTGATCCGGCAAGATGAAGGATGGCGTATTTACTGCACGGGGCTCTATAGGATGGAATAGTAGGGCCCAAGTTATCTAGATTAGGCAGTTTTCCAGTTGTTTTCCTTATTTGCAAGTCATATTAGGTTAGGACTTAGTCAAAGCCCAGGGTATAAATATGTAAGCCCCAGCACCTTGTAAACCCTCTTGACATTCAATACAATCTTTTTGGCTCCGGCCACCAAACCCTTAGTTTCTAGGATCTCGACGAGTTTCTTCATCAAGCTAGGCTGCATCGATTGTTTGACCTCTGGTTTGCTGCAAGTACCATCATGGCTTTTACTCTTGCTAGATAGAGCCAGATTGACCTCCTATCGATCATTAGTATGGCCAAGGGGCTTGTGTTTATGCATGATTTGGCTGGTTCGACCTCTTATCTTTGCATTAGCACTTGTTAATAGTTTATGTTATTGTTTGATAGGGCTAGTTCAACCTCCTATTGTATGCGTTAGCATAGACTAGTTATCGGCTCTATTAGGTTTGGCATCCTAATAGATACATTCTAGTTATCAGCTCTACTAGATTTGGCAGTCTAGTAGATTTATTAAGTTACCGATGTTGTTAGTTTTTAATTGTTTATTTATTACAACAACATCTTTTGCCCGATCAAGATGGATAGATTTCGCTCATATCCGTTTAGGTTGGATTATCATCAATGCTTATTATGTTTAATCTTATTGCTTTGATGATTGGTCTCGTGCTTGCATTAGCTGGATTTTATCAATCTTGTTCGTGACATGTGCGTGTTCTAGGGTGTAGATAGTCTTACGGTAGTTCTTTCTATCTTAATGTTGTTTATGCACCTAGTTTGTTCTCATGTCGGTATCGGCAAAGTTAGCCGATTCACCAGGAGCTTTACCCATGACATCGTGTATAATGTTTTTTCCTTTAGACTAGCTGGTTTATTGAGCTTTCTTAGTAGATCTATTAGTTTTAATCTAAAATATTGTAGGCATGTCGGTTTTCTTTTACTTGTTGTATTGAATGGACTAAATCGGCTAATGGCTCTGCTCTCTTCATGTCCATTCAAATAGCCAATTGAGCTAGTTCTTTACTTTTATAGTATGTATCATGAATGGCTTATGCTTCCTTTCGCGTTAGTTATTTACACCATGCCATGATCGGTTGTTTAATTCATGCACATTTATTTATCGAACTTATTTATAAATGCATGTTGGATGTTGACTCTCTAGTCAATGCCCTGATCAGATCGAGTATTTAGCCATATATTAGGAACTGTATGGAATCACATCAGCAGGTTCCATAACTTGACTATTCTTTTCCACCTTGTCAATTTCAGGGTCAAATTGACTGGAACGCCTTGGACTCGATCGACTGGATCATCTGCTGGAGGAAGTCACCGGGATCGGAGAGACGTTGACGCTCTAGTCTGTCTGACTTGCGAGAGGAAGTTGGCGTGAAGAGTCACATTTTTATGCCAACAGTTTTATAAAAATAAACTCTAGGTTCTTTGCAAGAAAAGAGCAAGCGTCATGTCATCCTACTATATCTCATTCGTCAATTACTTTAATCATAGGATACGTGTTCACAAGTAGCAGAAATATTGACAAGGAATAAAGAGTATGCAAACTTTAATCACAAGATAGCATGGAGATGGAGCAATAGAAGTTTTGTCTTTTCAAAAGTGCTCAATGTTAAATTTCAAAACTTTGAAAAGAGCAAGGGCGGAGTTGCACAAACCATCATTGAAGATGAAGTATTAATGGACGTTGTTTGTCTCGTCCTTCTATTCGATGAGTTGCTTGATGTTTGTGCAATGTGTTGGGGAGATCTCGAGTTTGTTTTGAGTTATGCTTAAGGGATCTCCCTCACACTTATTTTTGTACCTGCTTTTATTATAACAAAGAAAACAAAACAAAGAGGGACTACAATAGGCAAGAGTTTTATTGACTAGAAGATCAAGAAAACAAAAAATTATTATCTAGATTTTTATTTAGTTATTTCTTATTTTATTCAAAACTTGTTCAACCAACTTTTATTACAGCTCAAGCAAGGCTGAGAAAAAAAGGATGCAATGAAAACAAAGCCAAGACTTATCTCCATATTAGATTACTGCCATTGTTTATGAAAACAACTCAAGGTTCATTAATGAAATTTCAACACCATGCCAAAACTTGATTAAAGAAGGCTATTTCAACCTAGGCACCATGCTTAATTTGAAAACAGCCTATGGATGTTACTCGCGAGAATACACCCAAACAAGAGCATATGACATAAACATGGAAGGATGAATTTGAATGATCATACGGAGACAAGTATGAGTGAAGGGGTTGGTGAACATTTATTACCTTTTTCATACCTGAGTGTTCTTACCAGCAGCATATGTGGATTTCTTTGAAAATGCTGCACCGGTGGCTTGGTTGTACAGGCTTCAACTCAGGTGAACCATTAGGCCGGATCATACACAAAACTAGTGTATATGGACCGGGCCTTATTGGTAGCAAAGGTGTAAAGGAGGAAACTCCTTCTCTCTCTCATTTTTTTATTTTTTATATATTTTTTAATATCTCTCATGTCTTTCTCTTTTTTTAAAAGATAACTACCGATGACCTTCAGGAAGGGCTCAACATTTATAGTCTGTTGGCAAGAATTTCCCCTCTTCATTGCTGTACAGCTGCATGAACAAACTTAGGAGAATTCTCGAGTTGCCCTGGGATTTTTCCCTTATTGTTGACAGGAATAGAAGCAGCAATTTGAGCAAATTGGGTTTCTATCATTTTATTGAAACTCAGTTGATGTTTAACAAAAGAAGACAGAGTTTCAAGTTTAGCATTCATAGATTCACACATTTTATCATTGAAGGAAAGTCTTTTAGGAAAATATGCATTAAACTTAGTTTTCTCTAAAACAAAGTTTCTCAAGGAAGGTTGATTGAGATTCAAATTGAAATTTGAATTGAGATTGTTACCTTGAGAGTGGTTCTGGATGTTCCACCTATTATTACCTTGTTGTTGATGTTGGCGAAACCCATTGTTGACATAGAGTGTTTCTTTCTGGGTTTCAGAATAGTTGTTCCCTGAATGGCCAACATTTCCATAGACTTCACACGTCATGTGTGAGCCTATGGCTTGGATGGTGCCTGTGGTGGGCTTGGTGGCACGGTCATCCAACCTCTTTATTAGAAGTTCTATTTTTGCGGCAAGCTAGTCTATCTCCCTCACGGAATACATACCTTCTTGTGTTTCTCTTCATTCTCCCCAGCTTTGGTTTGCCACCATCTTTTTGATGAGTGTAGTGGCATTCTCGATTGTGAGAGAGAGGAATTATCGGTGTTTCGACCCCGGGGGTCAACACCAATGAGTAAATTCATAATCGCGTGCTCCCTTAATCCGATGGGTGATGCAAGAAGGACATAGCGATTTATCCTGGTTCGTGCAAAGAGGGCCTACGTCCAGCGGGGGGAGGATAGTTCGTGTTATCTTTCACCGAAGCGCTAGTACAGGGGTGAATACAAGCGGGTGTGGGAAGTGTGGGTTTGAGCTCGAGCATTTCGGGCGCTTAGCCCTCTACACTGTCTCACGGTGTTGTTCTATGATCTAAACCTTAGTGTATGAAGCTCTCAGATCTCTCCTCTAGCTAAAGTCCTGGCTCCTCCTTTTATAGATGAAGGAGGGGCACAGGAGTACATGTTTTTGGGGCTCATGTGGTTGCTGACGTATGACATTGATGCCGATCATGTCGGTGCCGCTGCAGAGGCGTACATTGGTATGGGAAGCCCTGCAGCCGTCGCGTCGGTAGTTGTTGAAGTGTTGACTGAAGTTATTGAAGTCCCGCTCGAGGGTTGGCGTGACGGTGTCGAGGGGCGACGGTCGAGGCCTTGGGTCAAGGCTCATCAGATAAGGTCAAATCTTGGGATATGCAGGGAATATGTGTCTTGAGCGGGTGCTGGACGGGGCAAAGTGCTTGGTATGGCACGACAGTGAGGTACAATCCGCGGGATTCTAGGGTATGGGCGGTAAAAGCAGGATTTGACCGCCATACCCATAGCTGTTTTGGTAATTGTGGCCATACGGTTAGGCGGGAGCAGGTAAAATGCATTGAATGTGCCTGGATCCGTACTGGGAGTAGGTAGCCGAGGGTTTTACCATGCTTGAGAGCTGCCCATTCGCATGGGTGAAGTTCTGTCCTCAAGGCTGACCCGTTCGCCTGGGCAGATTTCCGTCCTTGAGGGGTCGCCCGAGTCGCACCCTCAAGAGTACAGTCTCGGTCTGTGCGGTGGTCCGTCGAGCAGGTTGTGGCTTTGGGCTGTCGACGCCCGTTCATGGGCCGGTCCAGCATGCTTTAGTTTGTGGATTTCCAAGCGGTAATGAGGGATGTCGTTGGAGGGCTTGCGTTGCTGACTTTGGGGATCCGCCCAGTTAAACGAGGGCTTAGGGTACCCCTTTCCCAGATAACCGACAGTAGCCCCCGAGTCTCTACGCGAGTGCTGGCACTTGGGCAGGGGGTCAAGAACCGGGAGTAAAGTGTGGCTCAAATTTTTCTATGGGGGGCGTGCGAGCATTCCCCACGGGGGTAGCCCCCGAGGCCTCGGAGGAGTCGAAGGACTCCTTCGAGGGCTTTATTTGTCTTTTGTCGGGGGGTGCTCGTCCAATCGGGTGCAGACCTAAACTGGAGTCATGGCGCTTTGCCGAGGGGTACATAGGAACGTCGAGCCCCTGGGGGATTTTTGACCCTCTTTCATTGAGGGGTACTGGGCACGGTCGAGCCTCCGAGCCTTGTGCGGCTGGGGCATTGCCGGCCTCGGCGTTCATCGCACGTCCTTTTGATCAGACGTGAGGCGAGAAGCGTCGAACTACCCTCGCTAGGGAGAGCCTTGAAGTTCTCAGTGAGCTAGTAATGGGAGAATCTAAGTGAGAGCCCGATCCTCGTTCGATAGAGGTCGGCAGGAGGCCCGGAGGTGGTCTCATTAAAGTATAACGCATGGACCTATGGATACCGATTCCATTCGATAGGTCTCGGTGGCTCGATGCCTCCCTTCGGGGGATTCCATAAAAGTCTGTAGCATTTCACCTTGGATATGTCCAAAGGGGCCTCGAGAATTCATTATCGAGCGGGGCCTCGTGTTAGCTCTCCCTTGGACATCCCTGACACGGGTGCTCGAGGGCGGCTATCGAACCCTGGTCGAGGGCTAGCCTTCGCTCCCTCGAGGCTTGTTGTGGGGCCAGAGCCTATTTACCTTCTCCTAGAGGAATCCGCCAATAAGTAACGTTTGTTTTTCTTACCATCGGACGCGTCTTTTGAGGAGGAAGGTTAAATGGTGTGGTGGTGGAGATCATGGCAGACCCAGGCAACGGCTAATTGCCTGAGGCATGACACATGTATCCGGCCGAGAATCGAGTGGGAACGGTTAGGTAAACGCATTAACTATGGGGAGTTACCTTTTTCTTCCACCGGATTCTACCCGTTGCTCTTCCTGGGTATAAGACCAGAGGGGATAGGCGTTGTTCACCCCTACCTTTGCCACATTATCTTCACCACCACTAGTGCTCTCGAGTCCCTACTTTCTTGCGCGCGAGGGTAGGAACTTAGAGCAAGAAATCGTGATTGGGAACCTTCCTGGTAGCCCATCCGCCGAGGAGATCCATGTCATCGCCGTCGTCGCCGCACCCATCAAACAGATCTGTGCCACTACTGCTGCCATGGCCCCCATCTTCTAGCCTGCTGAACCCTGGCGGCCATCGATCGTGATGCAACAGAGGCTGAATGAGTTGGTGAGGGAAGGACTCCTCCGCCCCATCACCGATTTGACTCGGTCGGAGTGGATCGCGTCACCGAAGAGCCACCCCAAGCCAAACCCGCCGGAGGGCTACGTGTTGAGCTTCCTCAAGTACCACCGGCACGGGCTTGGAGCACCCCTGAGCGAGTTCATACGGGGGCTGACAAACTTTTACAGCATTGAGCTCCAACACTTCTCCCCCAATGCCATCTCCAACACCGCCATCTTTGCGGCCATCTGCGAGGGCTACTTGGGGATGGCACCCCATTGGGAGCTGTGGCTCCATCTCTACAAGGGGGACTCGTTCACCTCTCCGGTGGGGTCAGGCGTGAGGCGGATTGTTAGAGCAGGCTGCCTCAACTTTGTGTTGAAGACAGGCAAGTCGGAGGTGCTGCGTGAGTACATCCCCACTGGGTTGATGTCTAACCACTCTCGGTGGGACGAGCAATGGTTCTACCTCTGGAGGCTACTTCCCACCGTACACCGGGCGGCTCATCACCAAGCGGCCATTCAACTGGCCGCACAGTGTGACGGGGATCTCCAACATCGACTTTGACCCCTCATCACCGTGATGAGGACACTTCGAGAGGTGGGCCTGATGGCGGGCGTGGTGGTCTCGGCCTTCCACAGTCGATGGGTGCTCCCCTTGATGGAACGCCCACTGCGGTTGGACGAGATGCTCCCCGTGGTGGCGCCCAAAGTGCTCGAGAGGTGCCAGATGTCCAGCGAGGAGATACCCGCCATGGAGATCATTGCACGGGTGAAAGAGATGGTTGTGGGTTCGTTTAGGGCAGAGGACATCAACTGCCTCCCCATGCTACCGGAGGAGGGGTGCCTTGACCTGGTGAGTGCCTCGACCCATGCCTTTTGCGTTTACGTTTCGTCCCCTTTTTTCCTTACTCTTGTCCTCGTGACCGAATGTTTTCATGCAGGGGAGAATCAACTACCAGAGATCGAGGCCCCCATTGAGGGAGGATGCTCCCAATCATCTGGTGAGATGCTTCGACGCCCAGCAAGAAAAGAGGCCCAAGGATGAGGAGAGGAAGGTAAAGGACAAGAAGCTTCGGGAGCGCAAAAAGAGCGAGAAGCGCCATGCGCAGCAGAGGCGTGATGGGCTCCCAGAGGAGGAGTCTCCGTTCGAGGATGAGGGAGACGAGGATGATGATGATGACGATGATGACGTTGAAGGGGTGGTGGGACGTCTCGAGCCCCTTCTGTCTGGTCCCTCCTATACTGATCGTCTTCCGGTGCAGGAAGGTGCGTTGGAGTAGGGCGCCCCTCACCCGGTGACTACGGCCTCGGAGCGCCAGCGAGGGGAAAGGTTGACCACTCCCTTGACTTGGGGGTTCGTCCTCCTCCCGTCGTGCTCATGGCGGGACTCCGCCCACTTCGACCCGGGAGACCCGATCCCGGTCATCAGCGCGGGCGGAGCAGGGTCACGCCCAGGAGGCCTCGTCGGAGCAGGGAGGCACGGCGACCTCACCGATAGCCCCTAGCAGCCCCAGCCCTGGGAAGAGCTCGGCCTCGGGTGGGGCCTCGAGGTCTGCTGGTGGCTCGAGGGGGACCCGAAAGGCCTCTATCCCCTTTGGGTAAGTGTTGTCAATTTAAGTCTCTTCTCGCTGCTTCCCCATTCTGTAGTTCATTAAGTTCTCTACTATCTTGCTTTTTGTCCAGGCCAAAGCACCACATCAAGGAGGTGACCCTTGCACCGGCTAAGCGGCTCAGGGTGGATGCGGCCACGAGGATGGGGGCCTCGGCCACAGGTGCGACGTCGAGGCCCTTGGCACCGTGGGAGGCAAGGTGGCTGTCCTTAGCCCTCGGGGCTATGGCTCGTGGTAGGCTGACGGGTTCTGCTCTTGCTGCAGGGTCGAGCGACTCGGGGGCCGTGACAGGCGGAGACTCCGAGCTGAGGAAGACATAGGAGGGGGAGCACCTCCCTCATGTCAATGTCCATGGTCCCCAAGCTCGGCCCGGTGCCAGAGAGCAGAACCTCAGCGTTGGGAGCCTCTGACCTGGGCCAGCCCGAGGTCTCTGCTTCCATGCCTAAGGCGGGAGCCCCCGAGGGCCACGAGCCAGGATTGGAGGTAGCCCCCATCGACCTCGAGGGTGAGGAGAGCCGTCACCCCTCCCCCTTCGACGAGGGAGCAGAAGTTATGGCCGACAGGGCTACGCGAGTTGGGGGCTCAGCGGAAGCATGAGCTGCCATGGGCATAGCAGAAGGAGCCGCAAGAGTGGTAGGAGGAGGAGGTGACTGGGGAACAGCCCCAGCACCATCAGGAGCAGCAGACACCACCGGGGGACGTGACGCTATCGGACCTATCGGCGCAGCAGTCGCCTAACCCGTCGGAGGGGGAGGAGGCCTCGGGACTCCCAAAATAGTGGATGTCCGTGATCACCCTCAATGAGCCGCTAGAAGAAGCGGCGCTGAAACCCTCGACGCAGCTCGAGGAGGAGACCTCGATACCGAGCCCACTGGCAGATGTGTCGATGGTGGATCTGCCGGTGCCACAGGACATGGCGTTGGAGGAAGCGACGGCCTCATCCCCTCTGCTGCCTCAGGAGGCGCCTAAGCTAGCGTTGAGCTAGCCACCACAGCCATCAGCCGCACCATCGGAGGAGCCAGCGATTTCTAGTCCACAGGCGAAGCGGTCGGAGGAGACGGTGGGTGCCATTGCGTTGGGGACTACTGGCGCATTGAGGAGGAGGTCGACGTCCGACCCCAAGCTGGGAGGCACCAGCGCCGCGTCGGAGTTCCGCACCTTGGCCGAGTTAGCGAAGCACCATGGTGCCCCACGTGACATGGCGGAGGAGATCAAGTCCTTGGCATGAACCAAGGTCAAGATGCTCTTCTCTCATTGGGGCAAGGAGCGTGTCTTGCTCCAAGAGCTCAGTGACTCCAGCACTCCCAGGATCGAGATGGATGACGCGGCGAAGGTCGAGCGCTGGGAGGGTGTGGAGCAGTCCTAGGCATGGCTACAGCACTTCCTTAAGCTGGGTGTCAAGCTTGTTGGGGATCTCGACCAGAGTCCCACGGTAAGTCCCTGTTTGGATCACATACGATTTTTGGCTTTTTCCTATGGATCGCCTTAACCCTTGATTTCCTATTTTTGAGACTTGCGGAGGCATTCCCACTCCAAGTCATACTTCCTCCATGAAACACGTAACAGCTGGGAGTAAGTGCTTCACCAACTCAAGGCCGGCCGTTCTGCGCAGAGCAGGGTGGTCGAGGTCGAGGAGGAGGTGAAGCGGGCTAGAGAGGAGGCCGCCAGGGCCAAGGAGGAGGCTGCCTAGGCGAAGGAGGACGCCGAGGCAGCTTGAGGCGAAGCCGCCGGTTCAAGGAGGAGCTCCGGCGGGTCAAGGAGGAGGTCGACACGGCCAGGGGCGAAGCGGAGGAGGCCAAGAGTGATGGTGCTCGTGCTCAAGAGGACGTCAAGCTTCTCACGGAGGAGGTCCAAGGCTCTGTGAAGCGTATCCGCTCGCTCGAGGCCAGTCTGGCTCAGGTCTCCATGGCACGCGACACCCTCTCCGCCTTAGTCGAGGAGCAGAAGGGTCGATCTGATAGCTTGGACACCAAGCTCGAGGCGATGAAGGCTACCCTTCAAGAGAAGGAGCAAGCCATCATCTTGGCTGGTGGCACCCTTGAGACCCTCCGGTGCGAGAAGATTGACTTGACTCAGGCTTTCAAGGAGGCCCAGCGGGAGTGAGACGAGGCTCAGGAGGAGCGCGACGCCATGCTGGAGGACCGCAGCGCCCTCCAGACCCGCTGTGCCAGTGAGTTCCTTGGTGGGCTTTGACTTTTTTCTTTTCGTGTGACTTGTTTAACTCTTATTTTGTCTTTCAGGCCTTGAGTCCGAGCTGCTCTCCACTTAGGCCATCGCCAAGGTGCTATAGAAGGGCCTCATGGCGGAGGGGGCGCTTCTCGACAGGTTTTGGGTTGCCATCAACAGGCTCTGTACCTTCTAGGAGGTCGAGCCTGTCGAGGTGGCAGAAGAAGATGTCTCGGGGGCCACACTCGTCGACCAGCTCTACCACCTTGATGCCACCCTTCGGGATCACGTGCGGGAGGCGCTCCACACTGGTGTGAAGCACGCACTGGTGGTGGTTTCCTCCGGCTTCGTCTTCGACATGGACGTCGTTGCCCAAGGCTTCGTCCCCGACATCTCGAAGACCGATGCCAAGAACGAGGAGCGATGCCAGGGGCTGATCCGGGATGCTAAGAGGCCAGGGGAAGCGCTAGCGAAGCTGTTCAAGGATGAAGTCCTCCCCCCGAAGATGAAGGGTACACCATCGAGGAGGGCAGCGATGGAGACGGTGGAGCGGGCCTGTAGGGCAAAACTGGGCGAAGGTACCCATGTAAATAAGTTAGTTTTTGTAACTTATATTTAGTATGGCCTCTGGGGCCTTTAAACCATCTATGCATCTATCGTAATGCATTTGGATATTTCAAGTTCGAGCCTTCTCTGTGCTCTTTCATCTAGATTTTGCTTTTTTGACTAAGTGTTCGACGTGTGCTCGTATCCCTTGAGGGGGAGTGAGTAAAGGTACTATAGCCTAGAGGCATAGGAGAGCTCTCGGATCGACAGCCCTCGACCCTTAGGGAATTCGAGGCGTTTTCTTCTTAGTCGCGAAGCGCGTCGAAGCGAAGGAAAGAAGGGACGCTCGAGCTTCGATCATCTGACCTTTGCTTTTCGACTAAGTGTTCGACGCATGCTCGTATCCCTTAAGGGGGGAGTGAGTGGAGGTACCATAGCCCTGGGGCATTGGAGAGCTCCTGGCTCAACAACCCTCATCAACCTCGAGGGAGTTCGAGGTGTTTTCTACTTAGTTACGAAGCAAAAGGAGATGCTCGATTTTTTTGAAAAATCGTTCGTATTTTTAGGAACTTAGGGGTTCCCCCGTTAGCCCCCAAGGGAGGCTCGATTCTGGCGAGACAGGGTCGAGGCTACCTCTTGCATGTATAATAATGAGTTTGAACTTATAATTGAAAGTACTTCTTATATTTGTCATGTGAAAATGTACGAAACATACGAGAATGTACAAGGGCATCGGTGCCCTAGGGGTAGAAATGACGTAGCTGTTCGATGTTCCTTGCGTTGGTGAAGGTTTCGCCCTTGTTGTTTGCCAACTTGTATGTTCCGGGCTACCACACCTCAGCTATGGTGTATGGACCTTCCCATGGTGGAGTCAGCTTGTGACGCCCCTTGTTGGTCTGTCGTCGACGTAGGACGAGGTCTCCAACTTGGAAGTCCCTCAAGCGCACGTGTTTGTCGTGGTAGCGTCGAAGTTTCTGCTGATACCTCACGGAGTGAATCAGCACCATGTCTCGAGCCTCCTCGAGCTGGTCGATGGCGTTTGTGAGGGCTTCTTCAATGGTTTGCTCATTACAGGTCTTTAGTCGAGGGGAACCATACTCGAGATTAGTGGGGAGGACGGCCTCGGACCCATAGACCAAGAAGAATGGTGTGGACCCTGTGGCTCGACTAGGTGTTGTCCTTAAGCTCCACAGGACCAAAGGCAGCTCCATGGCCCATTTCTTTTCGTGCTTGTTAAGGTTGTTGAAGATACTCGGCTTGAGGCCCTGCAAAATCATGCCATTGGCGCGCTTGACCTGGCTGTTAGTTCAAGGATGAGCGACTACGGACTAGTTCACACGGATGTGATGGTGATCGTAGAAATCCAAGAACTTCTTGCCAGTGAACTGTGTGCCATTGTCAATGATGATGATGTTCGGGACCCCGAAGTGATGGATGATGTCAGTGAAGAACTCAACCCCCCGCTCGGAGCGGATGTTGCCGATAGGCCGGGCCTCGATCCACTTGGTAAACTTGTTGATAGCAACGAGTAGGTGCATGTACCCCTTGGTTGTCCTCTTGAGAGGCCCCATGATGTCGAGCCCCCAGACCGTGAATGGCAGGTGACAGGGATCATCCGTAAGGCGTCAGCTGGGAGGTGTGTCTGCTTGGCGTAGAATTGACACCCCTTGCACGAGCGGACAATGTTGATGGCGTCGAAAACAGCGGTTGGCTAGTAGAAACCCTATCGGAAGGCGTTGCCAACGAGGGTTCTCGGTGCTGCGTGGTGGCCGCAAGCCCCTGAGTGTATGTCCTCGAGGAGCCTCCTGCCTTCTTCGATAGTGATGCAGTGCTGAAGGATACCCAATAGGCTTCGCCTGTAGAGTTCCTTGGCAACACTGTAGATGACGTAGGACTTGGCCCGTTGCACGATTCAACGAGCCTCGATCTGGTCTTTTGGGGGTTCCCCTCAAATGAGGCAGTCGAGGAAAGGAACTTGCCAATCCAGAGGTGGGCTTGATGGAGGAGGTGTCCCCTCGATCTCCATGACCTCGGCCCCGATCGAGGGGGCCTTGGTCGAGGCAAGGGGTTCGAGTGTCGAGGGTGCGGTGCCATCCCTCGAGCCCAAGTCAACGAAGGGCTCAAAGGGGTCTCTCGAGAATACATCCAAAGGGACAGTACCTCGAGTTGATGCGATCTTTGCGAGCTCATCCTCAACTTCGTTGTAGCATCGAGCAATATGATTGAGCTTGAGGCTATGGAACTTGTCTTCTAGTTTGCGCACTTCTTTGCAGTAGGCTTCCATCTTGGTGTCATGGCAGCTCGAGGCCTTCATCACTTGGTCGATGATGAGTTGTGAGTCACCTCGAACATCTAGGCATCGGACCCCGAGTTCAAGGGCAATACGCAACCCGTTGACAAGAGCCTCGTACTCCACAATGTTATTGGAAGCGGCAAAGTGGATGCGAATGATGTAGCGCATGTGGACTCCGAGGGGTGAGATGAAGAGCAAGCCTGCGCCTGCTCCTGTCTTCATGAGCGATCCGTCGAAGTACATCATCCACAGCTTGGCTTGGATTTGAACTGGCGGCAACTGGGTGTCGGTCCACTCAGCGATGAAATCTACCAGCGCCTGAGATTTGATGGCCTTCCGTGGTGCGTAGGTGATGGTCTCACCCATAAGCTCAACTGACCACTTAGCAATTCTTCCAGTAGCCTCCCAGTTTTGGATGATCTCCCCCAAGGGGAAAGAAGACACCATGGTAATCGGGTGGTTGAGGAAGTAATGCTGAAGCTTGTGACGCGTAAGGACGATGGCGTAGAGCAGCTTTTGCACTTGTGGGTAGCGGATCTTGGTTTCTGAAAGCACTTCACTGATGAAGTAGACCGGCCTTCCTCTTGCCACTAGACGGGCAAGGCATGCCCTTCCTCTTGCCTCTTGACCACTATGGCCGTGCTTACCACCTGAGTGGTCGCGGTGACGTAGAGGAGGGGGGCTAGGGTGGTTCAGTTGACGTCGCTGATCAAGGAGGGAAGAGGATTGGGGCAGAAGTCAACATGCTCTTGAGTTTGTCGAGGGCCTCCTTGGCCTCTGCGGTCCATACAAAGCATTTAGATTTTTTCAAGAGGTGGTACAAGGGTAGGGCCTTTTCCCCCAATCGTGAGATGAAATGGCTGAGAGCCGTGAGGTAGCCCATGACCTTCTGTACGCCCTTGAAATCTCGAATTAGGCCTATTCACGTGATGGCTGTGACCTTCTCGGGGTTGGCCTCGATCCCATGCTGGGAGACAACGTATCCGAGGAGCATGCCCCAAGGCACTCCAAAGACACATTTCTCAGGGTTGAGTTTTATATTCTTGGCTCGAAGGCATCCAAACGTGATTTCGAGGTCATGGATGAGGTTGTCGACTTTCTTGGATTTGACCATGATGTCATTGACATAGGCCTCGACCGCGTTGCCTATGTGTTCGCCAAAGACATATAGAATGCATCGTTGATATGTCGCCCAGGCGTTTTGAAGGCCGAAGGGCATGGTGATGTAGCAGTACATGCCGAATGGTGTGATGAAGGAAGTCGCAAGCTGGTCGGACTCTTTCATCTTGATTTGGTGGTAGCCGGAATAAGCATCAAGGAATAAGAGGGTTTCACATCCCGCAGTAGAGTCAACAATTTGATCAATGCGTGGTAAAGGAAATGGAACTTTGGGACATGCCTTGTTTAAACTAGTACAGTCAACACACATTCATATTTTTCCATTCTTTTTCTTAACTAACATGGGATTAGCTAACCATTCAGGGTGATGAACCTCCTTGATGAATCTAACTGCCAAAAGCCTGTGTACCTCCTCACCGATGATCCTGCGTTTCTCCTCGTCGAAGCGGCGCAGGCGTTGCTTCACCGGTCTAGACCTGGCTCAGATCTCCAAGGCATGCTCGGTGACTTCCCTCGGTTTGCCCAGCATGTCCGAAGGGCTCCACACAAACATATCAGTGTTCACACGGAGAAAGTTGATGAGCACTGCTTCCTATTTGCTCCCGAGGTTGGCACCGATTGTCAGCACCTTCTCATAGGAGCAACTCGGGTCGAGGGGGATTTTCCTGGTGTCTTGCGCTGGCTCGAAGCTGCTGTCGTGACGCTTAGGTTCGGGCACCTCGTCGGCGAGGTGCTCGAGGGTCGAGGCTATCGTCACATTTTGCTCCATGGTCTCTCCGTACTCGACGCATTCGACGTCGCAGTCATACGCGTGCTCATAGGAGGAGCCGATGGTGATGATGCCTCTGGGTCCTGGCATCTTGAGCTCGAGGTAGGTGTAGTTTGGGATCGCCATGAATTGCGCGTAGCCTGGTCGGCCGATGATGGTGTGATAAGTTCCGTGAAACCTGACCACCTCAAAGGTGAGGGTCTCTTTCCTGAAGTTGGCGGGGGTGCCAAACCAGACGAGAAGGTCAATGCGGCCGATGGGAAGAGCCTTCTTCCCTGGTATGATGCCATGGAATCCTCGATGCTGGGTTGGAGTTGGCAACTCTTGACCCCCATGAGGTCGAGGGTCTCAAGGTAGATGATGTTCAGGCTGTTGTCGCCGTCCATGATGACCTTCAAGAGGCGGGTGTTGATGATGATTGGGTCGACGACGAGCGGATAGGCCCCGGGGTTGGGGACACAATCTGGGTGGTTGTCGCGGTCGAACGTGATGGGCGCATTAGACCAGTCGAGGTAGTGGGGGTCACGACTCAGATGGAGAAGACTTCTCGACACTCCCTCTTGTGCTGTCGAGGCATGAGCTGGGTCAAGGGGCCTCCGTAGATCACGTAGCAATCGTAGACTTGGGGAATTTTTCATCTTCCCCGTTGTCTCCCTCATTGCTGCACTGGTCTTTCTTGTCATCACCCTTCTTAACGCCCAGTTGCTCAAAGTGCTTTCGAAACATGCAGCCGTCCTTGAGTTTGTGTTTTGCCCCGTCCTTGTGATAAGGGCAGGGCTCCTCGAGCATCTTGTTGAACATGGCCCCTTCGGGGGACCTCAAGGTTTTTTGCATTCGGCTGCTATGACAAGATTGTCGTCTGCAACCTCACGCTTGCCTTGCTGATTCTTCTTCTTCTTCTTCTTATTCTTCTTCAAACCTTTGTTCGAGCACCCGGTATCAACTGCAAGTGCCTTTCTCTTGTCTTTTTTGTCATCGAAGAAGGCTCTGATCGCCTCGTCGCCAGCCGCGTAGTTGGTGACCACATCAATGAGCTCGTCAATGGTGTTGGGGCGGTTGCGCCCCAACTCACGAACTAGGTCCTTGCTGGTCATACACGCAACAAATGCTAGAATTACGTCGAGATCAGAGATGTGGGGGAGTTCCAGTCAGAGCTTGGAGAAACACTGAGCAAAGTCACGCAGAGACTCCCCTGGTTTCTGCTTGTAGTTGCGCAGTTCCTAGGAGTTTCCAGGACGCACGTAGGTTCCCTTGAAGTTCCCCTCAAAGATTTGGACCAGGTCAACCTAGTGATGAATCTGGTCAGGGGGAAACTCCTCGAGCCACCTACGCGCGGTGTTGGATAGGAACAAGGGAAGGTGATGTATGATCACACGGTCATCACGTGCCCCGCCTGCCTGACAAGCCAGTCAAAAATCGGCTAGCCAGAGCTCGGGTTTGGTTTTGCCGTGGTACTTAACGACGCTCGTGGGGGTCGAAACTTGTCGGGCAGCCGGGCATTATGGATCGTCCTGCTGAAAACTCAGGGACAGAGGTGGCTCTAGGGCCCATCGGTCTTCATCGCTGTCGTAACGTCCCCCACAATTGGCGCTGTACCCTCGATCCTCGGCGTCCCTGTGTTTGCGCTTCCGGTTCTCGATGATATCAAGGCGCGCGTCATGCGGGGCATGGGTCTCGATGATACAAACTCGGGCTGGTGTCTTCTTCACTCGGGGGGCCGCCTCTTGATCA
Source organism: Bothriochloa decipiens (assembly GCA_023333625.1). NCBI lineage: Eukaryota > Viridiplantae > Streptophyta > Magnoliopsida > Poales > Poaceae > Bothriochloa > Bothriochloa decipiens. Next base: position 22,567,475 of record CM041639.1, on the reverse strand, counting down.
ACCGGGCCCTCCTGTTCGGGCTGAGAGGGCTCGTCCTCTGGTTCAGGAGCTGCCCCTCGACGCCTCGAGGCTGAGCTCTTAGCTTGTTGAACAGCAGCAACTTAGAGGAGACCCTCGATCTCGTGTTGTACCCGGTGAGCTTGCGAGTTAGGTGGCACGGGCATATTACGAAGAAGCATAGCCACCGCGACAATGCTCTGGCTTGCTCGAGGGTAACAGTTGATGGGATGTTCAGGTGCCCCGCCCTCGTTGATCTGTCGGTTGACATCTCAGGCCCTGGCTCGGGCTCTTCCACCGGGTGGTGGTCGCTCCTGCTCGAGGGTTCACTCGAGCTGGCGCAGTCATTCCTGGTCGTCAGTGAGTTTAGCCTACAACTCCCGAATTTGTGCCAGTTCTGCGTCCTGCTCATCAAGATAGGGGCACGCCTCTTGGGGTGTGACTGGTTGTCGAACCTCTGCTCTGGGGGAAGCCCCTCCCATCGCAGCGACAACCCTGCATTGCAAAGGTGAAGTTGAGGTTATTGTGGAGCCCTGCCGGTCTGTCCTCTGCTCCTGAACTCAGGTCAGATAATCCCCCAACAAGGGGTTCCTCATCACCAATCAGGAGCGAGGGGAATGCAGCGGGCACCAATCTTGACTCAAGTTGATGGCAATGACGGTGCTGATCGTGCCTCCTGGTTGCGGTCGCATGGTGGCGAGACCGGCGAGTGCCCCTTCCTGAGCGTGGGGGCACACTACGATCTCCGCTTGGGTCACTGATCGAGAGCAGGGCATGTCATAGCCCTGTTCAAGGGACATGAACTCCAGGCTCCCGAACCAGATCACCGTAGCACAAGGAAGTGGTGAAATAGAGTCGCCCATCTGGAAAGAATGGCAGGAAATCATTGGTAACATGCAGGACCCCTACCTGCCACGCCAACTGTTGGTGTTTTTACCCCGAGGGTCAACACCAATGAGTAAATTCATAATTGTGTGCTCCCTTAATCCGGTGGGTGATGCAAGATGGACACAGCGATTTATCTTGGTTCGAGCAAAGAAGGCCCTACATCCAGCGGGGGAGGATAGTTTGTGTTATCTTGCACCAAAGCGCTAGTACAGGGGTGAATACAAGCGGGTGTGAGAAGTGTGGGCTTGAGCTCGAGCATTTCGGGCGCTTAGCTCTCTACACTGTCGCACAGTGTTGTTCTGTGATCTAAGCCTTAGCATATGAAGCTCTCGGATCTCTCCTCTAGCTAAAGTCCTAGCTCCTCCTTTTATAGATGAAGGAGGGGCATAGGAGTACATGTTTTTGGGGCTCACATGGTTGGTGACGTATAACGTCGATGCCGATCATGTCAGTGCCACTGAAGAGGCGTACGTTAGTATGGGAAGCCCTACGGTCATCGTGTCAATAGTTGTTGAAGTGTTGACCAAAGTTGTTGAAGTCCCGCTCGAGGGTCGGCGTGACGGTGTTGAGGGGTGATGGTCGAGGCCTTGGGTCGAGGCTCATCGGATAAGGTCGAATCTCGGGATATGCAGGGAATATGCGTCTCGAGGGGTGCCGGATGGGGCATAGTGCTCGGTATGGCATGGCAGTGAGGTACGATCTATGGGATTCTAGGGTATGGGCGGTAAAAGCAGGATTTGATGGCCATACCCGTAGCTGTTTCGGTAACTGTGGCCATACGGTTAGGCGGGAGTAGGTAAAATGCATTGAATGCGCCTGGATCTATACTGGGAGTAGGCAGCTGAGGGTTCTACCATGCTCAAGGGCTACCCATTCGCACGAGCAAAGTTCCATCCTCGAGGCCAGCCCGTTCGCCCGTGCAGAGTTCCATCATCGAGGGGTCACCCGAGTCGCACCCTTGAGAGTACAGTCTCGGTCCGTGCGGTGGTCCGTCAAGCAAGTTGTGGTTTTGGGCTGTTGACGCCCATTCATGGGCCGGTCCAGCATGCTTGAGCATGTGGATTTCCGAGCGGTAATGAGGGATGTCATTGGAGGGCTTGCGTTGCTAACTTCGGGGATCCACCCAGTTAAACGAGGGCTTAGGGTGCCCCTTTCCTAGGTAACCGACAGGAATGCCCCTCCAGCTGTGGCATCAATGTGCCCCTTTGACATGGCCGTCAGGCCCTCATAGAAGTTCTAGAGGACAAGCCAATCTCCCATTCCGTGGTGGAGACAGGCTCAGACATAGTCCTGTAGCATTTCCCATGCTTAGGGATGGACTCGAGTGATGTTTGCTGGAAGTTGGATATCTTCCCCCTTAGAGCACTGGTTCTGATCATGGGGAAGAACTTGGTGAGGAATGACGTGGAACATTTATCCCACATGTTGACAGCTTCCTTGCTCTGGTGGAACCACTGTTTTGCCTTCCCCGCAAGGGAGAAAGGAAATAGGCAGAGCTTGATGCTAGTTGGTGCGACATCTTTGATGATGATGGTGTCGCACAACTCAAGGAAGTGTTGAAGATGAGCATTTACATCCTCATTTGGCAAGCCACAGAATTGGCTTGCCTGCACCATCTTGATTAGGCCAGTATAGAGCTCAAAGTTTCCATTCTAGATATTGACAGCGGGCCCAACGGGCACGTTGGCAACAGTAGGGGTGGAGTAGTCAGGAGTGACTTGGTCATGGTGATAGTAGCGGATGATGCGAGAGTGAATGGTTCTTCTGCCAGTGGAGTAGAAGAAGAAGAAGCCGTACAAGACCTGTTCTTCCTTAGGAGTGCCTCAGAATCATCGACGAAGTTGTTCGACAGGTCAAAACCACTCATACATTATCTTGTTTTCTTTCCAATAAAAATAGGAAGAAAACAAATGAAGTTAGCCTGCCTAAATTATGGCTACCATTGCTTATTCTGTAATCAATGTTTATGCTAAGCTAGATGTTTTTATTTCTTTTGCCCTCCCTGGCAACAGTGCTAGAAATGCTTGTTGGCATTTCTTAGTGTCACTACTAAGATAGACTAAAAGCCCATCCCTAGTAATAATACTATAAATGTGTGTTGACATCCCTAACCATCATTACTTCAGGAAGGTAACACTCGGCCGTTAACGGCGCCAGCCGAGGTAATGCAGTCTGGTAATAACAGTTAGAAGTGCCTGATTGGCCTTCCTAACCGTCATTACTTACGATATGCAAAACTAAAGCATGGTGTAACAACCCTAAAAATCTAAACACCAAAAATGACAACCAACAATTCTTTCTAAAGTATACCAATGTTTGGTGAGTGTCATGTAGGAAAAAATCCAATAATTGCACAAGTAGCACCAAAGATAGTTGGAGCATTTGCATTGTAACTACAAAGTGTGATTTGCATCTTATTGATTTTATGTGATGACAATAAAATCAATAACCTTTATATCACATGTGAGCATGTATATGTATAAGTATCGCATGCGCTAACATGTGAATATATATGCTGCTAACCTTGGACATGGCTTCCAACAACTCCATGAGACCCTAGTGGACCTACCATGGTTACACCATGGTCAGTAATTTGCTCACATGGGATCTTAAGCTTTTTAGTTGCTTGGTTAAGAAATAGATTTAAGAAATAGAAAATGGAAAGGAGGTAATCAGCCCAGGCAACAATACAGCCCAGCCGGCCAGCCGCTCCCCTTCCCTCGCGCTGGCCCAACCGACCGGCACAGCCCAGCACCACGGCCCAGTCGGCTAGTGCACTAGCCTAGCCAGCGAGCCACCAGGCCGGCCTTCCCTGCCCGCGAAGCCACGGCCCAAGTGGCCAAGTCGGCCCAACAAGCCACGACCGCCCACACCGGCCATGCCCGCACGCCACAGCGCCACGCGCCCATGCTCACTGATAGGCGGGACCCGCCTGTCAGCTTCCTCTTCTGGATGCCCGCGCGTCCCATCCGTCGTCCCAAAAATGGGAGCGGCGCACCTCCGGCCTTCGCTTGTGCCCATGACCTGGTGGAGCTTGGGATGCCGTCCGTCATGCTCGGCAAAGCTACCAAACCCTAACCCTAGCTGCGCGCACGCCTGACCGCCCGATCGGCACCTTCTATCCTCGTCGTCCGCCCTCCCTGCCATGGTCGTTGGCCGGCTATAAATTGGAGGAGCGCCGCCCTTAGGGTTTCCCCCTATGCCAGCCACCATCCTTGCTGGCCACTGCTCACTTGCCCTAGCTAAGAGGAGAATAGGTAGGAAAAGAAGAAGGCGAAGGAGAGGAGCGCCGGCGCCCGGAGCAGCGAAGCCGCAGTAGCTCACCGCGCCGCCCTACTCAGAACCGCCAAAAGAAGAACCCAGAGTGCAGCATGACCGCCATGACACCCCAACACTACGGCCCTGCTTCTTCGTCCTCAAGCCATATCGGGGCAGAGCTCCACCGCCACCGGTTGTCCATGTGCGGGAGGGACCCCGGAGGCTAGTACGTCTACACCACCACCACAGCTCAGCTTCACCTTCACCGCATGTACCTTCTCCGACCCTAAGCTAGTGCTGCCACTACCTCAAAGCCATCAGCACCATAGCATGCTGGTGAGCCTGCCCTCGCCCGCGCCATGGCCGCCGCTAGAGCATCATCGCCATTCCTGCTCTCCTCTTCCTCTTTCTCGTCATCAACTTGACCAAGTTGTTCGTAGTTAGCTAGAACACCTATAGGCCAAGGTCTCGGAGCATGGAAATGGCCATAGTGGGGCCATGCAATTTGGCAGCCCTGGCTGCCATGAGCTCATGGCCGTCGGAGTGCCACCGTGGCGATTGTTCGCCGCGCGCCCCCGCCGAGCCTCGGTTAGTCATGCCTTTGCATCCTTGAACTCCGAGCTGCTCAAATCAGTAGGAGGTGAAGAAGAGGAGGCTCCATGCAGCATCAATTTGCGACTCCACCACCAACTACGACTATCGTCGTCGCCGCATCTCCACTGCCGTTCGAAAGGGCTCTGCTCAAATTAACGAGTTTGCCCTGTCTGCATTAGGTGTTCCACGCGCATGCGCACGCTAGCGCTGTGTCTCATGCACCAAAGCGCCCTACCGCCATAGTGCTGCCACCTCACGCTGCCATGCATGCCTTTGCCTTGGCTCCACAGAGCCGCAGCGCACCCCCAGGCCGCTCCCCGCGCACTCCAGCGCCTCGTCGTCATGGCCTTGCCACAATCGTCGCCGTCGCTGGCCGATTAGAGGGCCCCCTATTTGATTGATGCACCATGCTAGGTTCACAGCACCCACACAAGTTCGTTGCCCTAGTCAGAGCTGCTCTCCATGTGCTGTACCGCCCTGTAGCTGCAGCCGTGCCGCTCGTTGCTGCCGTTGAGCGCACGCGGGCAAGCTCCCGCACCAGCAGCACACCGCGACCCTGCAGTTGCCTCTACCACACTCCCATGATGCCTTGGCTATCCCCCTGCTCTAGCCCAAGGCGCCAGCGCTATCGCGCCACTCACTGCCGGCATTAGTGTTCATTAAGGCCTTCTATGAGCGCCATGTGCCAGTAGAAGCAAAAGAGGCTCTAGCAGAAGAGTTTTGAGGCAACAAGCAGGGAAAAGATACAGTCCATAGGTATGCTACCCACTTCTTTCGCCTGATGCGATATGTGCACCCTGAAAGTGTGGCCACCGAGAAGGACAAGGTGTATTACTTCACCTGGGAATTGAAGGTTCCCCACCACCTTGCTATCGCAAGGAGGACTTGCCACACTCATGAGGTCAGAGAAGACCCATCCAGAGATAGGAATGCTCATACGTAGGAAGCACCACCTTGAGGAATCATATCACAACCCGGTCCAGCAACAACCGTGTATGCATGATCTCCCTACAAGCAGCACCTTCAAGAGCCACCCTCTTCAACATCCTGACACATGGAAGGTTACTGCAACCACACCTATAATAGAGGTTCCCTTCTTCTGCTATGGATGTGGCCATCCTGGTCACAAGATCCATGTCTGTCCAAGAGAGGAGCTGTCGTACCCACATCTACAAGTGGCGCTCCTCTCGTTTGCCTTGGAGGCAGACAACCAAGCCACAGAGTTATTGACTGTGCTGGAGTCGACATTGCATCACTGGCCATGATTCCTTTCAAGAGGATCCAGCGTTCAGCAAAGAAGGTTCGCAATGATGCGTGAGCTGCCCGCTGGCAACTTATGCATAGTTCTCCTGAAGACGTACCTAATAATGAAGATTAGAGTGCAAGAGTCACCACAACCCTCGACGGGGTAACCTGTTTCATATGTGGCCGAAAGGGCCATAAGGCTGTTAACTGTCCAGAAAGCAAGCTCATCACACCTGCATCTGCAAGTGACATGGCTACCGCTTATTACGGATGTGACCAGCAGGGCCACAGAGTTGCCAACTACCCATAGATCGACCATGCCTCAACAGCTATGAATCCCTACAGGGAAGAGGCCACCACAAGTGCCATGAACCACCGTGCTCGAACAGCCGCCCGCTGGCGTCTCACCACGCAAGCTGCTAAGGACATCCCCAACTTAGAACAAGGTGTGTGCAAGTAATTGGAGCTAACACTTTGATTTTTGTTTTGATCTGGTATTGTACCTTTTTATGCACTTACTACCAAGTCTGCATAGAATTTACACATGTACACCACCATATGAGGATTTCCTCAGTTCTAGTCCTTTTTGATGCCTCCACCTCTGGAGAAGTAGGTTATAAGGATCGCTACACTAGGATACCATAGTAGCTAAGCTCACCTTGCTACCCTTGAAAACATGAGCAATACCTTATTAGTTGGAGAAGATCTCCACAAGAAACAGAAGAAGCAACACAAGCCCAATGGCTGTGCTATTGGAGGCTCTGGGGAAGTCAGAGGAGAGAGCAATCATCTTGGGGTGGGCTTACTACTTATATGCTTTTAGCAGTTATACTCTCCACACTTGGCATGAGCCTTGCAATGTGACGTGGACATTCCTCATGCTACGGTTCCCTCTGGTTCATTCCCGGGTTGGGTTAGGGGAAGATCCGAGCGATTGCCTTCGTGGATCCAAACATGCTCACAAGGCGCACAATAAGAATGAGACCAATAGAGACTTCATAAGAGACCATTTGAGCTGCAGATCGTAATGCTCCTAGAAAGGCATATTTTGAATATAGAGGACATTCCCAACAATCCACGAGAATATCATACCCAACTATGAACGATACGAGCACATCCTCTGTCACCCCCACAGCGCTTATGGCTCTGGGTGAATGCAACCCTTTGCACCAAGAGGGAATGAGGAAACAAGGTGTCGTGCCACCAAGAACAAGTACCCCCGCCAAGGATAGAGACCTGCTAGATCGGTGGCATAGTGCTAAGTACTTCACCAAGATTGACCTTAGATCAAGCTACCTCTACATGAAGCAACGAAGAAGACAATACCTAAGGAAGTTCCTATCACCAGATGTGAGTAGCATCTAAGGATAATATTGGAGAAGATACAGAAGCATCAGCTCTACACCAAGTTCAGCAAGTATGAGTTTGGCTTGAATAGGTAAATTCTCCTAGGCCATGCACTCAACGCTATTAGAATAAACTATTGACCTGTCCAACATGAAGACAATGAAGAAGTGGGAGCAACCGCAAAATGTGATCACTGTGAGGGGTTTCGTGTAATCGGTCGGTCACCACCATCGATTCATTGAAAACTTCTCTAAGATAGCTCGCCCTAGGATCAACCTTCCAAAGAAGGCCAAAGAGTCTAAATGGACGCACTGGAGGACAAACAAGTTTTATCAACCCTAAAGAGGATATATAAGCTCACGAAGCATAACAAGTGCCTAGGGTTAAGTTAGGATAAGCAAAGCACCTTTTGACTCAAGGATAAAATCTTTGTGCTATCTGACTCTGTCATGCACAATGAGACCCCGTCAGAAGGGCATGACCTCTAGTATCACGCCACCCTAGGAGCGCCAAGAAGTATGCGGTCTTGAAAAGGGAAAATCCTGATGGAAGAATATGGAAGCAGACAACGTAGGATATGCTACAAGGAGTAGCATATGTAGACACATCAAAGCAGAGCACAAGAGCTCCAAACCACTGGAGGTGTCTAAATGGAATCAGGATAGCTTGGTTATGGACTTCATCATGGGTTATCTTAGAACCCCGAAGGGCCAGCTATATGAGCGATAATCGATCACCTGTCCCAAGTAGCTCACTTATGGCAATCAAGAATAGCACCAGAGATGGACCGCTAGCATATCTATTTAATAGGAATGTTTTCAAGCTACATGGAACCCCTAGAAGCATAACATCTGATCAAGGACCTCAGTATACATCCAAGAATTGAAGAGCTCAATCGGACCACCGCATCGCCGCGGTCAAATAGAAAAGGAAAAGTCAGATCCTTGAGGACATGATCTTAAATATGGACAATGAGGAAGAAAAGTTTGGTCAATGAGGAATCCTCACACAGCATTAGACACCACGTCAGTCTCCTAATGTCACCGCTCAAGGCCCTGTATGGAGGACTACTCAGGAACCACCCCTGATTTATGAACAGGAGATGGAAAGAAATGACCTTTGGACCTGCCACCAACAGCGAGGCCAAAGGAGAAATCACCCAGGTGCGAAAGGATCTAGGGCATTCACTGAGACCATCAGAAGGGTTGTCCTGACACTGACATAAGGACCTTGAGTTTGAAGTCGAGAACCCCGTCTACCTTAAGGTCTCCATCGCTTCATGAAACCCTAGTTTCCCAAAAAAAATGAGAAAGCTAACTCCAAGATATGAGGAACCATACAAGGCTAGCACTAGAATTTGGCAAATTGCCTGCAGGATAGAGTTGCCTAGACAACTCATAGAAGAGCAACCTGTGTTCCTCTATTACAGCAACACAAGTGTTGGAACTACTAGAATAAACAATACCCTATGAGGCACATGATCTTCAGCACGTCATGGAAGTACACCATCCGTCTCCTGGAAAGGGACCAAAAGAAAAACAGAAGCACCTGTCTACCACCGTGCAAGTTCGATGGAGAGACTCCACGAGAAGAGAAGCAACTGAGAAGAAGAATTCAGAACTAAAGGAAGCTTTACCCCCTAATTGTTTGAGAGGAGGTTATACCTTTAATCTCGAGGATGAGATTCTCAGAAGGGGGTAGGACTGTAACAACCCTAAAAATCCAAACACCAAAAATCACAACCAACAAATTTTTTTCTAAAGTATACCGATGCTTGGTAGGAAAATATCCAATAATTGCACAAATAGCACCAAAGATAGATGGGGCATTTGCATTGTAACTACAAAGTGTGATTTGCTTCTTATTGATTTTATGTGATGACAATAAAATCAATAACCTTTATGTCACATGTGAGCATGTATATGTATAAGTATCGCATGCGCTAACATGTGAATATATATGCTGCTAACCTTGGACATGGCTTCCAATAACTCTATGAGACCCTAGTGGACCTACCATGGTTACACCATGGTCACTAACTTGCTAACATGGGATCTTAAGCTTGTTTAGTTGCTTGGTTAAGAAATAGATTTAAGAAATAGAAAATAAAAAGGAGGAAATCAGCCCAGGAAGCAATACAGCACAGCCGGCCTGCTGCTCTCCTTCCCCTGCGCTGGCCCAACCGGCCAGCATATCCTATCAGCCACAGCCTAGCCAGCCAGCGCACCGGCCCAGCCAGCGAGCCACCAGGCCGGCCTTCCCCGCCCGCGATGTCGCGGCCCAAGTGGCCGAGTCGGCCCAACAGGCCGCGATCGCCTGCGTCGGCCATGCCCGTACGCCACAGCGCTGTGCGCCCGCACTCACCAATAGGTGGGCCCTACCTGTCAGCTTCCACTTCTGGACGCCCGCGCGTCCCATCCGTCGTCCCAAAAATGGGAGCGGTGCACCTCCACCATTTGCTTGCTCCCATGACCTGAAGGAGCTCGGGATGCCATCCGTCCCGCTCGGCCAAGCTATGCAAACCCTAACCCTAGCCGTGTGCATGCCTGACCACCCAATCGGCACCTTCTATCCTTACCGTCCGTCCTCCCTGCCATGGCCATCGGCTGGCTATAAATTGGAGGAGCGCCGCCCTTTGGTTTCCCCCTGTGCCAGCCACCATCCTTACTGGCCACCACTCACTTGCCCTAGCTGAGAAAGAGGAGAATAGGTAGGAGAAGAAGCAGGCGGAGGAGAGGAGTGCCAGCGCCTGGAGCAGGGGAGCCGGAGCAGCTCACCGTGCCGCCCTACTCAGAACCGCCAGAAGAAGAACCCAGAGCGTAGCACGACCGCAACAACACTGGGCGTTGCTACCCTACTTCTTCATCCTCAAGCTAGATTGGGGCAGAGCTCTGCTGCCACCGGCCATCCGTGTGTCGGAGGGACCTCGAAGGCTAGTACGTCTACACCACCACCGCAGCTCAGCTTCGCCTTCACCGCGTGCACCTTTTCCGACCCCAAGCTGGTGCTGCCGCTGCCTCGAAGCCGTTAGCACCACCGTGTGTAGGTCAGCACGCCCTCGCCCACACCATGGCCGCCGCTAGAGCATCATCACTGTTCCCACTCTCCTCTTCCTCTTTCTCGTCATCAACTCGACCGGGGTGTTCACCGTTAGCTAGAATGCATATAGGGCAAAGTCCCGAAGCATGGCAATGGCCACAGTGGGGCCACGCAATTTGGAAGCCCTAGCCACCATCAGCTCATGGCTGCCAGAGGGCCGCCGTGGCAATTCTGTGTCGCACGCCCCCGCTGAGCCTCGGTTAGTCACGCCTTAGCATCCTTGAACTCCGAGCTGCTCAAATTGGTAGGAGGTGAAGAAGAGGAAGCTCCACGCAGTGTCAATTTGGGACTCCGCCGCCGATGATGACTATCACCGCCACCGCGTCTCCACTGTCGTTCGAAAGGGCTCTGCTCAAATTGATGAGTTTGCCCTGTCTGTGTTAGGTACGCGATGCGCATGCGCACGCTAGCACCGTTTCTCATGCACCAAAGCGCCCTACCACCACAGCACCATCGCCTCGTGCCGCCACGGTGTGAGTGCTGGGTAGCTTAGCCCCGCAAGAATGCGGATATCCCATGGATGCCTTCGCCTTAGCTCCACAGAGCCGTAGCGCACCCCCGGGCCGCTCCCCGCGCACTCCAGCGCCTCGCTGTCATGGCCTTGCCGCCGCTATCGCCGTTGTTGGCCGATTAGATGCCCCCTATCCAATTGATGCACGTGCTAGGTTCGCGGCACCCCCATGAGTTTGTTGTGCTGGTCAGAGCTGCTCTCCTCACGCTGTACCACCCTGCAACCACAGCCGCGCCGCTCGCCACCGTCGTTGAGCACACGCCGGCAAGCTCCTGCACCAGCAGCACGCCACGACCCTACAGACGCCTCAGCCATGCTCCAGTGATGCCTTGGCCATCCCCATGCCCTAGCCCGAGGCGCCAGCGTCATCACGCCACTCACCGCCGGCATCAGCACCGCCGTGCCTGTCATGCGCGGGAGGAAGAGAGATGGGACAAATCCCCCTCCCGTGTGGACCGCGTCCATGGGTCCACATGGCGCCATGCAGGACCAACCAGCACCAGCCACGTAGACCGCTAGCCTTTGGTTCACCATAGACTAGGCTCACGAAGACAAAAGCCATAGACCATGGCCCACTTGACCATGACTCGCCACGTAGGTACACTCACGAGCCAACACGTGTCCGGGCCGAGCCGCCCCACCCGGCCCAGATCCAGCCATGCCCAAGCCCGCTGAGGCCTAGTTGAGGCCTAGTCTTGGTCAACATTGACCGTGGGTCCCACCGGTTAGTGACCAGGACTGTGGGCCCCCCATGTCAGCGACTGCCCAGCCGGACCCACCTACCACTACTGATGTCAGCATGACATCAACACACACGCCAGCACTGCGCCACATCAGCTGGACCCACGTGCCACGTGGATCAACCAGATCACACCACGTGTTAGCCTCTGGTTTATCCAGTCCTTTTTCATTTCAGAAAATGATTTAAACTTCAAAAATTCATAACTTCTTCATACGATCTTCGAAAAATATGAACCAAGTGTCCAAATTTTCATAAAAATGAGCTCTACGTCATAGGATTATGTATGATTGGATTACACTTGCTTCTTTGTGATTGATCTATAGGGGTCGCTCTCGCTGCCATTATGTCTTGATTTAAGGTCCTACGAAGGAGTTGACCGAGGAGAAGGACTAGGAGCATGCCAAGGACTTGACGGAGGACTTGAGTGATAGCTATTCAGGTGCCACATCGCACCCAACCTTGTAGATCCTACTACGCATGCAACATAATAGAATGCTAGTGCTCTACTTTATGCAATAACGCTAAGATATGCTATGATAAGGATTGAATGATAGAATACTTGTATGCCTTTCCTTGTCATAACCTTCACCCTGCTCACCCACTTATAGGATAGACACACTATGCAATGCTTGTTACATGCTACTTATATTCCACTTGCATTATATTTGGAGATATGATGCGGATGGTGGATTTGGGTGGATTCGGCTCGGGATGCCGGATTTGGTGTTTGTATGGGTGTCTCTGGGAAATATAACGTGGGAGGGTTGTCTGGTGATGGTTGAGTCAACTGGACAGGATCTATGACGAGCTTTTGGAGCGAGTCTTGCCGAGGGGTGAGACCTGGGCACCCCTGTGATATGAGTACTTGTGGCGGGTACATGGTGACTTGAGGAGATCCCGGGGTCGAGAGCCTTCATGGAATGAGGCTCCCGGAGCGAGATGCCATTGAGGCAGAGGGCACTGATGGCCCTATTTTGAGGAGATATCCTGTTTGGTTCCCTCTAGAACCTGTTGTGTCTTGAGGACCGAAACCACGGACCCCTTCGTGCACACTACTCGCCCCAGATGAACCGGGGACGGATGATTTCAGCTACCTAGGGCGGTGCCACTACAACTTGGAGTATGCAGTGTAGGAAGGTACGGATGGAACCCCACACCCTTCCGAGACGTTCATGTGCCCTCTTTCGAGCATCGGCCCCTCAGAGAGCAGGAACATGACTTCACATTCTCAGCCACTCTAGGCAGGACTTGGGGTGTCCCAGGGTTGAGAGGTAGGGTGGAAACACCATAGTTAGATGGTCATTTTGCTATCAGCCTAGGCGTTCGCGAGCGCTAATGATGGTTATCTTGTGGATGGTCAGCATTAGCCGGTTGCAGGTGTACACACTCTGCAGAGTTGATTTGAATCTATATATAGTTCGCAGCCTCGGTATGGCTATCACGTGACCCACGCTTCTCTTGGGGAGTAAGATGAGTCCCTTCTACCTCCCCTGAGTGATGTTGTTGTTGTTACCCTACAGCCTGATGGCCGATTAGGCATGGATGAGAGGGAGTTGTCCATTGCCGCCACGTGTGAGCGTGGTTGTTGAGTGGGCTGAGAGGTTGATGGTTGGTGGTATGGTGTTGTGGGATGGGAATGAATTAAAACTTGATGAACAATTACTATATAATATTGATGATACTTGCATAGGAAACTATAGCCAAATAATATGTCTCTTGATTATATCCATTTGCATCCACCTACCACAAAGCATAAGCAAAGCATAGGGTGGGAGCCGGTGGCCAGTATAAATCATACTGATACTTATTTGGCTGGTGAGCCCGACTACACCTACGGCGATGAGGGTCTCGAGGATTAGATGGTCTCGTGCCTACACTCAAGATGGTGCAAGATGTTGCTTCTGCAATATCCCTCTACTTACGTAGCTGTTCTGGATGCTAGACACTCCAATGATTCCGCCATGTGGTGATGTAACATTTATGTAAACCCCTCTATTTTATTCTTTTATTCGATGTACGGCTTCGTAATCAACTGTTATCGAATAATTGATGATTTGACCTCCTAGGCTATCATTATATCCTTCATTCTGTGTATTTTCCCTTTGTAGAAAATTAAGGATGTTTTAGTTAGTATCATAGCCATGCTTGACCCTAGGATGAGACCCATAGGATTGGATGATAGAATAGGAAGATCTTGAAATACTTTCGGTTATACACCGACCTTGCATAGCGCTTTTATGCTTGGCTCACCTCCTCTCTCACTTACCTTCTAATTTTCTTTCTCGGTTCTGAATGCAGATGGCACCTCATGGGCATTGGATCAACATAACTGGCTTTGGAGGATTTGCCAAGATGCTTTGTGAGGTGCTCTAGGAGCTTGGTGTTCGCACTGAGTACATTTAGTACTTTTGTTGAGCCGAGCTATCACCCAATGATCTCTAGGGACACTTCATTATACACCTCAGAGTCCCTGCATGCAGGACCGTACAAGAACTACAAGGCTTCATTGAGACAAGCATGGGTATGTCAGTCAAAATAGGAGTTCAGACAGTCTCTCGCATGGCACTTGGCCACGTGCAGTCAAAACAGGAGTTCAGACAGTCTCTCGCATGGCACTTGGCCGCGTGATGCATGACGCCGATGAAAAACTCAAGAACGGTCCATACCGGCTGCTACCCCAAGCTTGGGACCTCACTAGGGATATTCGAGGGTAGATAATCGTTGCTGAACAGGTTGCCTTCAACCAAAGGAACCCCTGCCTTTGAGCCTCAGGAACATACATCCTCCACCAAGACAGATACATCATGGAGTTGGAGGAAGAGAGGCACGGCTACCGCGATGTGCTACGCCATGCCGAGGAGCGATCCATGGCCAGAGAATGGGAGAGTGCCCACCAGATGGAGACCATCCTCATGCACCTTCACTTCTACCAACAACATGAGGCCGCCCACAAGAACCAAGAAGATGAGATGAAGAGGGAAATAGCAGAGCTAAAAGAAGAGCTCCGCAAGAGCAAGAAGTATGAGCCAATCAACAAAAGGCTTAAGAAGCGCTGCAATGCCATGGAAAAAGAGTTGAGAGGACTAAAAAGGTTGATGAACCAGGACAAGGAAGTTACCCTAGCTAAGCCCAATTCACCTAAGTGCTTCCATGCAGAGCTGCACCAGATGAACGATGATCCATTCGCTTCATTCCATGGCCCAGTTTAGCTTCCTAAGCCATGAACCTCCAAGAAGATGAAGTACCAAGCAGATAGAGAGCCCTGCAATGGCCAAGAAGTTATGACTCACTTCTAAAGTAGAGTAGATTGTCCCCTTTTGAAGCCTACCTGTGCATAGTGCAAAAACTCTCACGAGTCTTCTAGTGTAGCTACTAGGGACATCGCCATGTAACCAACTTGGTGTAATGAATGATCGGATCTTATCGCTTCTTATGGATTTTTATGCTTCTTTGAATGAGTGCTGGATAGATGAAAATGTTTTAAATCATTTAAATCTACTTAATTGTTGAGCTAAGCTATTAATAGCACATTGCTCGCACATGTTCCCTAAGTCTGGTGATCTGGAAGTAGGATGTCTGCCCATTGTTCAGCTCATCTGAGCCACCATGCACCACTCCCAAAGCGCCATGGGCCATGGAGGCGGTGGTAGTCATAGCAACATGGGACACAGGACCCCCATTGGGTCCGACCTAGAGAAGGAAGAACATCGGATCGTCACTCTGCCACCCGTCAGGACCCATGTTGAGGAGAGTTCTCCACCACCCCCTCCACCCTTGGCTAGGGTGTTGGCTCAGCAGACTCGCCTTCTGGGAACCTTGGGTGAGGAGATCTAGCAAAAGTTCACTAGTGCACTCCTGTTGGAGCTTCCTACCTTTGACGGCTCCAATGATGACCCTATCACTGCCATAGATTGGCTGCATGACATGACTGAGAGGCTGAAATCAACAATCTGCACCAAGGAGAATCAGGTCAAGATCATAGCCCACCACTTTAGGGGTAACACCCAAACATGGTGGAATGGATTCAGTACTGCTCACCAAGATCTCAACAACATCTCATGGGAAGAGTTCATTAAGGCCTTCTTTGAGCTCCATGTGCCAGTAGAAGCAGATGAGACTCTGGCAAAAGAGTTTTGAGGCAACAAGCAGGGAAAAGATACAGTCCACAGGTATGCTACCTGCTTCTTTTGCCTGATGCGATATGTGCACCATGAAAGTGTGGCCACCGAGAAGGACAAGGTCTATTACTTCACCCGGGGATTGAAGGTTCCCCACCACCTTGCTATCACAAGGAGGACTTGCCACACCCTTAAGGAAGCCATCAATGAGGCAATGAGGTCAGAGAAGACCCATCCAGAGACAGGAATGCTAGTCCATAGGAAGCGCCACATTGAGGAATCATATCACAACCCGGTCCAGCAACAACTGTGTATGCATGATCTCCCTACAAGCAACACCTTCAAGAGCCACCCCCTTCAGCATCCTAACACATGGAAGGCACCCACATCTACACGTGGCGCTCCTCTCATTTGCCTTGGAGGTGGATAACCAGGCCACAGAGATATCGACTGTGCTGGAGTCGACATTGCATCACTCGCCATGATTCCTTTTAAGAGGATCCAGGGTTTAGCAAAGAAGGTTCGCAATGATGCACGAGCTTACTACTGGCAACTTACGCACAGTTCTACTAAAGACGTCCCTAATCATGAAGATCAGAGTGTAGGAGTCACCACAACCCTCGATGGGGTAACCTGTTTTAGATGTGGCTGAAAGGGCCATAAGGCTGTTAACTGTCCAGAAGTAAGCTCATCACACCCGCATCTGCAAGTGACATGGCTACCGCTTGTTACGGATGTGACCAGCAAGGCCACAGAGTTGCCAACTACCCACAGATCGACCATGCCTCACCAGCTATGTATCCCTATAGGGAAGAGGCCACCATAAGTGCTATGAACCACCGTGCTCGAAGAGCCGCCCCCTAGCGTCTTGCCAAGCAAGCTGCCAAGGACATCCCTGACTTAGAACAAGGTGCGTGCATGTAATTGGAGCTAACGCTTCAATTTTTGTTTTGATCTGGTATTGCATCTTTTTATGCACTTACTACCAAGTCTGCATAGGATTTACACATGTACACCACCATATGAGGATTCCCTCAGTTCTAGTCCTTTTTGATGCCTCCACCTCTGGAGAAGTAGGTTATAAGGGTCGCTACACTAGGATACCATAGTAGCTAAGCTCACCTTGCTACCCTTGAAAACATGAGCAATACCTTATTAGTTGGAGAAGATCTCTACAAGCAACACAAGAAGCAACGCAAGCCCAACTGGGTGAATGCAACCCTTTGCGCCAAGAGGGAATGAGGAAACAAGGTGTCGTGCCACCAAGAACAAGTACCCCCACCAAGGATAGAGACCTACAAGATCAGCGGCATAGTGCTAAGTACTTCACCAAGATTGACCTTAGATCAGGCTCCCTCCACATGAAGCAACAAAGAAGACAATATTTGAGGAAACTCCTATCGCCAGATGTCAGTAGCATCTAAGGATAATATTGGAGAAGATACAGAAGCATCAGCCAAGTTTAGCAAGTATGAGTTTGTCTTGAATAGGTCAATTCTCCTAGGCCATGCACTCAACACTATCAGAATAAACTGTTGACCTGTCCAACATGAAGACAATGAAGAAGTGGGAGCAACTGCAAAATGCAACCACTGTGAGGGGTTTCGTGTAATCGGCCGATCACCACCACCGATTCAATGAAAACTTCTCTAAGATAGCTCACCCTAGGATCAACCTTCCAAAGAAGACCAAAGAGTCTGAATGGACGCACCAGAGGACAAACAAGTTTTATCAACCCTGAAGAGGATATATAAGCTCATGAAGCACAACAAGTGCCCAGGGTTAAGTCAGGATAAGCAAAGTACCTTTTGACTCAAGGACAAAATCTTTGTGCTATCTGACTCTATCATGCACAATGAGACCCCGTCAGAAGGGCATAACCTCAAGTATCACGCCACCCTGGGAGCGCCAGGAAGTATGCAGTCTGGAAAAGGGAAAATTCGGGTGGAAGAATATGGAAGCAGACAATGTAGGATATGCTACAAGGAGTAGCATATGCAGACACATCAAAGCAGAGCACAAGAGCTCCAAACCACTAGAGGTGTCTAAATGGAATTAGGATAGCTTGGTTATGGACTTCATCATGGGTTATCCTAGAACACCGAAGGGCCAGCTATATGAGCAATAATCGATCGCCTGACCGAAGTAGCTCACTTGTGGCAATCAAGAATAGCACCAGAGGTGGACCGCTAGCATATCTGTTTAATAGGAACGTTCTCAAGCTACATGGAACCCCTGGAAGCATAACATCTGATCAAGGACCTTGGTATACATCTAAGAATTAAAGATCTCAATCGGACCACCGCATCGCCGCAGTCAAATAGAAAAGGAAAAGTCAGATCCTTGAGGACATGCTCTTAAATATGGACAATGAGGAAGAAAAGTTTGGTCCATGAGGAATCCTCACATAGCATTAGACACCACGTCAGTCTCCTAATGTCACCGCTCAAGGCCTTGTATGGAGGACTACTCAGGAACAACCCCTGGTATATGAACAGAAGAAGGAAAGAAATGACCTTTGGACCTGCCACCAACAGTGAGGCCAAAGGAGAAATGACCTAGGTGCGAAAGGATCTAGGGCATTCACTGAGACCGTCAGAAGGGTTGTCCTGACGCCAACATAAGGACCTTGAGTTTGAAGTCGAGAACCCATCTACCTTAAGGTCTCCACCGCTTCATGAAACCCTAGTTTCCCAAAACAAAAAAAAATGAGAAAGTTAACTCCAGGATATGAGGAACCATACAAGGCCAGCACTAGAGTTTTGGCAAATTTCCTGCTGGATAGAGTTGCCCAGACAACTAGTAGAAGAGCAACCCATGTTCCTCTATCATAGCAACATAAGTGTTGGAACTACTAGAATAAATAATACCCTATGAGGCACATGATCTTCAGCATGTCATGGAAGCACACCATCTGTCCCTTGGAAAGGGACCTAAAGAATAACAGAAACACCAGTCTACCACCGTGCAAGTATGATGGAGAGACTCCACGAGAAGAGAAGCAACTCAGAAGAAGTTAGAACTAAAGGAAGCTCTACCCCCCTACTTGTTTCAGAGGAGGTTATACCTTTCATCTCGAGGACGAGATTCTCATAAGGGTGTAGGACTGTAACAACCCTAAAAATCCAAACACCAAAAATCACAACCAACAAATTTTTTTCTAAAGTATACCGATGTTTGGTGAGTGTCATATAGGAAAAATCCAATAATTGCACAAGTAGCACCAAAGATAGTTGGAGCATTTGCATTGTAACTACAAAGTGTGATTTGCTTCTTATTGATTTTATATGATGACAATAAAATCAATAACCTTTATATCACATGTGAGCATGTATATTTATAAGTATCGCATGCGCTAACATGTGAATATATAGCTAACCTGGGACATGGCTTCCAACAACACCATGAGACCCTAGTGGACCTACCATGGTTACACCATGGTCACTAACTTGCTAACATGGGATCTTAAGCTTGTTTAGTTGCTTGGTTAAGAAATAGATTTAAGAAATAAAAATAGAAAGGAGGTAATCAGCCCAGGAAGCAATATAGCCCAGCCGGCCTGCTGCTCCCCTTCCCCCGCACTGGCCCAACTGGCCAGCATAGCCTAGCAGCCATGGCCCAGCTGGCCAGCACACCGGCCTAGCCAACGAGCCACTAGGCCGTCCTTCCCCGCCCACGAAGCCACGGCCCAAGTGGCCGAGTCGGCCCAATAGGTCGCGACCGCCTACGCCGGCCACACTCACATGCCACAGCGCTGCGCGCCCGCGCTCACCAATAGGCGGGCCCTGCCTGTCAGCTCCCTCTTCTGGACCCCCATGCGTCCCATTCGTCATCCCAAAAATGGGAGCGGCGCACCTCCACCGTTCACCTGTGCCCATGACCTAGAGGAGCTTGGGATGCCGTCCATCCTGCTCGGCCGAGCTATGCAAAACCTAATCCTATCCGGGCACACGCCCGACCGCCCGATCGGCACCTTCTATCCTCGCCGTCCGCCCGCCTTGCCATGGCCGTCGGCTGGCTATAAATTGGAGGAGCACCACCCTTAGGGTTTGCACCTGTGCCAGCCGCCATCCTTGCTGGCCACCGCTCACTTGCCCTAGCTGAGAAAGAGGAGAATAGGTAGGAGAAGAAGAAGGCGGAGGAGAGGAGCGCCGGCGCCTGGAGCAGAGAAGCCGGAGCAGCTCGCCGCGCCACCCTACTCAGAACCGCCGGAAGAAGAACCCAGAGCACAGCACAATCGCCATAATGCCTTGGCACTACTGCCTTGCTTCTTCGTCCTCAAGCCAGATCGGGGCAGAGCTCCGTCGCCACCAGCCATCCGTGCGCCGAAGGGACCCCGAAGGCCAGTAAGCCTACACCGCCACCGCAGCTCAGCTTCTCCTTCACCGTGCGCACCTTCTCCAACCCCAAGCTGGTGCTGCCACTGCCTCAAATCCGTTAGCACCACCGCATGCAGGTGAGCACGCCCTCACCCGCGCTATGGCCGCCGCTAGAGCATCATCACCGTTCCCGCTCTCCTCTTCCACTTTCTCGTCATCAACTCGACCGAGGTGTTCGCCGTTAGCTAGAACACCTATAGGGCAAGGTCCCGGAGCTCGGCAATGGCCACAGTAGGGCCACGCAATTTGGCAGCCCTGGCCGCCGTGAGCTCATGGCCGCCATGATTCCTTGTCGTGCGCCCCCGCTGAGCCTCGGTTAGTCGCGCCTTAGCACCCTTGAACTCCGAGCTGCTCAAATCGGTAGGAGGTGAAGAATAGGAGGCTCCACGCAGCGTCAATTTGGGACTGTGTTGCTGACGACGACTATTGCCGCCGCCGTGTCTCCATTACCGTTCAAAAGGGCTCTGCTCAAATTGACGAGTTTGCCGTGTCCGCATTAGGTCCACGACATGCATGCGCACGCTAGCGCATTTCTCGTGCACCAAAGCGCCCTACAGCCACAGTGCTGCCACCTTGTACTGCCACGGTGTGAGAGCCATCAGCTTAGCCCTGCAAGAATGCTGGTACCCCATGGATGCCTTTGCCTTGGCTCCACGGAGCCGTAGCGCACCCCTGGGCTACTCCACGCGCACTCCAACGCCTTGTAGTCATGGCCTTGCCGTCGCCGTCGCCGCCATCGTTGTCATCGGCCGATTAGAGGCCCCCTGTCTAATTGATGCATCGTGCTAGGTTCGCGGCACCCCAATGAGTTTGCTGTGCTAGTCAGAGCTGCTCACCGCGCGCTGTACCTCCCTACAGCCGCAGCCGCGCCGCTCGACGCCGCCGTCGAGCGCACGCCGACAAGCACCCGCACAAGCAGCACGCCGTGACCCTACAGCCGCCTCAGCCATGCTCCTGTGATGCCTTGGCCATCCCCCTGCCCTAGTCTGAGCCACCAGCACCATCGCGCCGCTCATCGCCGGCATCAGCGCCGCCGTGCCTGTCATGCGCGAGAGGAAGAGAAAGGGGACAAATCCCCTCCGTGTGGACCGCATCCATGGGCCCACAAGGCGCCACGCAGGACCAACCAGCACCAGCCACGTAGGCCGCCTGCCTTTGGTTCACCATAGAACAGGTTCACGAAGATAAAAGCCATAGACCACGGCCCACTGGACCCTGACCCACCACGCAAGTACACTCACGAGCTGACATGTGTCCGAGCCAAGCCGCCCAACCGGGCCCTGCCCAGGCCCACCGAGGCCCAGCTAAGGCCCAGTCTTGGTTGACCATTGACCGGTCCATGTTGATCGTTCACCGTGGGTCCCACCTGTCAGTGACCAGGACTATGGGCCCCACATGTCAGCGACTGCACCAGCCGACCCACCTGCCACTGTTGACGTCAGCATGACATCAGCACACACGCCAGCACTGCGCCACATCAGCTGGACCCACGTGCCATGTGGATCAAATAGATCATGCCACGTGTCAGCCTCTGGTTTGTCCAGTCCTTTTTCTTTTCAAAAAATGATTTAAACTTCAAAAATTCATAACTTCTTCATACGATCTCCAAAAATATGAACCAAGTGTGTAAATTTTCATAAAAATGAGCTCTACGTCATAGGCTTATGTATGATTGCATTTGGAGTTATTGGATTTCATTTGCTTCTTTGTGATTGATCTATAGGGGTCGCTCCCGCAACCATTATGTCTCGATTTTAGGTCCTACGAAGGAGTTGACTGAGGAGAAGGACTAGGAGCGCGCCAAGGACTTGACGAAGGACTTGAGTGATAGCTATTCAGGTATCACGTCCCACCCAACCTCGTAGATCCTACTATGCATGCAACATAATAGAATGCTAGTGCTCTACTTTATGCAATAACGCTAAGATATGCTATGATAAGGATTGCATGATAGATTACTTGTATGCCTTTCCTTGTCATAACCTTTACCCTGCTCACCCGCTTATAGGATAGACACACTATGCAATGCTTGTTACATGCTACTTATATTCCACTTGCATTATATTTGGAGATATGATGCGGATGGTGGACTTGGGTGGATTCAGCTCGGGATGCTGGATTTGGTGTTTGTATGGGTGTCTCTGGGTAATATAACATGGGAGGGTTGTCTGGTGAGGATTGAGTTGACTGGACAGGATCTACGATGAGCTTTTGAAGTGAGTCTTGCTGAGGGGGTGTGACCTAGGCACCCCTGTGACCTGAGTACTTGTGGCAGGTACATGGTGACTTGAGGAGATCTCGGGGTCGAGAGCCTTCATGGAGAAAGGCCCCTAGACCAAGATGCTGTTGAGGCAGAGGGCATTGATGGCCCTACTTTGAGGAGGTATCCTGTCTGGTTCCCCCTAGGACATGTTGTCCCTTGAGGACCGGAAACACAGACCCCTTCATACGCACCACTCGCCCCAGATGAACCAGGGACGGATGATTTTAGCTACCTAGGGTGGTGCCACTACTACTCAGAGTATGCAGTGTAGGAAGGTACGGGTGGAACCCCACACCCTTCTAAGATGTTCATGTGTCCTCTTCTGAGGATCGGCCCCTCGGAGAGCAGGAACATGACTTCACATTCTCAGCCACTCCAGCCAGGACTTGGGGTGTCCCAGGGTTGAGAGGTAGGGTGGAACCACCATAGTTAGATGGTCATTTTGCTATCAGCCTAGGCGTTCGTGAGCACTAATGATGGTTATCTTGTGGATTGTCGGCACTAGCCGGTTACAGGTGTACACACTCTTCAGAGTTGATTCGAATCTATATATAGTCCGTAGCCTCGGTATGGCTATCCCGTGACCCACGCTTCTCTTGGATAGTGAGATGAGTCCCTTGTACCTCCCCCTGAGTGATGTTGTTGTTGTTACCCTACGGCCTGATGGCCAATTAGGCATGGATGAGAGGGAGTTGTCCATTGCCGCCATGTCTGAGCGTGGTTGTTGAGTGGGCTGAGAGGATGATGGTTGGTGGTATGGTGTTGTCGGATGGGTATGAATTAAAACTTTATGAACAATTATTATATAAAATTGATGATACTTGCACAGGAAACTATAGCCAAATAATAGGTCTCTTGATTATATCCATTTGCATCCACCTACCACAAAGCATAAGCAAATCATAGGGTGGGAGCTGGTGGCCAGTACAAATTATACTAAAACTTATTTGGCAGGTGAGCCCGACTACGCCTACGGTGACGAGGGGCTCGAGGATTAGATGGTCTCGTGCCTACGCTCAAGATGGTGCAAGACATTGCTTCTGTGATATCCCTCTACTTACGTAGCTGTTCTGGATGCTAGACACTCTGATGATTCCGCCATGTGGCGATGTAACATTTATGTAAACCCCTCTATTGTATTCTTTTATTTGATGTACGGTTTCATAATCAACTGTTATCGGATAATTGATGATTTGACCTCCTGGACTATCATTATATCCTTCATTCTGTGTATTTTCCCTTCACAAAAGATTAAGGATGTTTCACACGGCGCCTTGGGGTGCACAAGAATTATAGTCCTTAGGTAATGGTAATTAGGTATGCCAATCATGATAGCTCAGTATGAATAAATCTGCAAGCGCATGAAACTATCATTGAAGCATTTCAAACCATGAGTATTCAGGGGTGTCGTATTTATAATTTCCCATAGGAGGCCAGGACGAATGCATCTAGCTTTGGTATAAACATGATCACTTATTGAGTGCATAGGTAGACAAAGCATAGATAGGGGTAAATCATAGTTCAAGGATAGTGGACACACATGTGAGCCAACCTCAAGGATAAAAGAGAAATAAAGAATAAAATAATACATCTAACTGAGCAGGCATTGGTCATATGCAGCTATGCAAAGAACTATTAGTAAACATGTAACTAGGAAGTCTAGTATTAGGAGTAAGTCTGGGATGATAGGGAGATCCCCGCAACTGGTCTGCCAGCCGATAGAGACTTTACGAATTCCTACTGAATACCCAAATGTGGAGGAGTGCTTGGGATGGATAGGGCTGTCACCACCTGCCCACCTACCCCTCTGCCCACGGGGTACCCACATATCTGCCGATCTCTGCATACCCAAGCACCACGCCTATGTAATTGGAAACAACTCCCAACCCCCTAGGACCCCACCCCTTTGGAGTGACAGGCTACGTTAAGAGCAACCGAGAAGGCACGATGAATAGTCACCTTATCCCTAGTTCTTCCTCTATTCATACTAAGTTGATGAATGATGAAGAACAATGATGAACATGTCAAGAACATAACACATAAACTATATGCTAGTTCATATATCATGATCATAACATGAACAAGACTATACTCTAGTTCATATGCATTGCTATATAAATAAGATAAGAACTTGAACTTGGAAGAGAACTGCATTGTATTCATACTGAGGTGTTGTTCTTCTTCCAAGGAGAAAAGCCCTGCTTGCTAGCTCTTGCCTTGCTCTACTACTACTAAAACTAATCTAAAGAATACAAGTGAGAGGTGAGGTTAGTGACTCCAAATGATGATGTGTGTTGGAGGGGAGCTCTCCGTCTCTTTTATAGTCCAACTAGGACAGTTCAGGCGCCAACAAATATGGAAGCAAGTGGAACCACCTTGAGGGAACCGTCCTACGCACGGCCTGAGAAGACTAGGCCCGAGAGGCCCCACTAGGGGATCGACCGCCCCCCTGGTGGGTCCGTTTGGCCACCGCCTTCGCGTGGTCAGTTCGTCTCTGGGCCTGTACTTCTCCTATGGTTACGAATGCGCTCAGAATGCTAATGAAGGTGGGCTTCTCTTCTTCTTTGCCCCTTTCCTGAATACAAATTCTGGAAAGTGCTTTCTTTATGGTTTTTGTGCATTTCCACATGTCACAACTGCAAGTCAATTACACACCAAAACTTGTGAAAATGTTAGTTTAAAGCCCTACCTACTATTTATTTTAGTAACATATTGTTGGTAGAAAATAGGCTCTAAGGACTGCCAACAATAATCCAAATGCATTGCTACCCCCTTGTTCATCTAGTAGATATCTAACATCGGGTTCCATTCGAAGCGTCCTCTACCTCTAATTGCTCCAACTCCAAAATCATAGCTACAGACTAAGCCACCAGCCCCATAGAGTTGCCATCACCATGAGCTCCACTACAAATCCTGATGCCTAGGTTTCCACTTTGTGTCACTTTGTCTGGTCAACAACGATGTGGACAAAATCCTTGACTATATATGGTGCTAGTGAAGCAGCGTTGTCTGTGACCTTGGAATGCAAGGTTACTAGGATCCTCAAAGCTGGCGGTCGCTGGGAGTCGGTGAGGATGACGTACCCAGGACACGATGCCAATAGGACCTTCACCACGAATCAAGCTGTGGTCATCCCTATCGATAAGGATGGTGTCTGTGAGGTCCTTCGTGCGTTTTTGAGGTCAGTCCTACCATTGCAGGATCTGACCCTCAGGGATCGACAGTGAGATAGAATCCTTCCTGAGTCGGTGGTTCCTCTGCTCACCGCCGTGTCACACATGGCCTGCAAGGATGGCTGCTTCACCCAAGAAAAGATTGGGCTTGCGGTCGACCAAGTAATCGAGTTCATTGCATCCTCAACATTCTTGATGCTCTGCATGGAAGTGGCAGCACCAGGGTGTTGGGAATGCAGCTACTGCCTGGAGGATTTTAGATCTAGTGCTGCAGCCAAGCATTCCACTGCAATTGAATAATAAACTGGCTTGATCTGAAGTCCACCTGCCCGTGGTGCAAGAAAGATTTGTCTATGGGTCTTAATCCATTGTTGCAGGCGATCCTCAAGCTCCTCGCCATGCCGGATGAGTCCGTCTCGCTTATCGGAGGACGACGACAAGGATGACATGACAAGGTGGATGGTGGCGACACAGATGACTTTGAGGTTTGAGGCATCAATTGGTAGGTGTACTTAGTACCGTAGTAGAAGATCTAGTAGTACTAGTACAATGGCGGGTGCATGTAGTTCACTTCTGTTCTATTTTTGAATGGCCTAAAGTACTCTGAAAATTATTAGAAACCAATATAATTTCCGTTTAACTATTTTTGCGTGGTTTTCATATTTTGGGAACGTGCTTTTGACAGGGACGAATAATAGATGGTAGGAGGGAATGCAGTCGGTCACAACATTGGAAACCACGTATTAATAGTACTAGTGGCTTTCATCTGTGTTGGACCATACAGTAAGTTAGTCACGTAAACTAGTATAAATGACACAGTAACAAGCATCACAGGATAACAAGGACAAACCATGGATAGAGAGGGCCTGGACTTTCATACGCTTGAAATAGCGTTTCAACTCCAATGGCTCCTTAGTTTTGCGTTAGCATGCATTGAGAAAGGCTCCTCGCTGCCAGATGGGATCTACCAGGCACCAGGTTGGTGATTGATGCAGAGCTATCTGTTCACCAGCAGACTAATTGCTAAGACATTCAAAATAGACAACCCTTGGCACTTCGTCCTCACGATCAAATATGTAGAGGTTAGATTTTCTTGCTTTCGTAGTAAAACTAAACAGCTACGTCTCATCTGTATTGCACTAAATCGAGGCAATACTTGTTGAGATGAACTCCTTGCTGCCAATGGTTTACAACAAACAAGGTAAAAAGAACCACCAGGGGCCACAAAACCAGCTAAAAAATGACCAAGCGACCGATGCTACACCACCCTTAACAAAGCTTAACCCTC
Source organism: Bothriochloa decipiens (assembly GCA_023333625.1). Lineage (NCBI taxonomy): Eukaryota > Viridiplantae > Streptophyta > Magnoliopsida > Poales > Poaceae > Bothriochloa > Bothriochloa decipiens. Next base: position 22,540,573 of record CM041639.1, on the reverse strand, counting down.
CTAATTATTACATCAAGGTACAATTGTCTCCATTGAACAATCAAAACACTAATTGAAACAATGGTTATGAGGTACTTGAAAATCACACCTATTTCAGAAACATATAACAAGGGCATGTATGCAATTCCATAAACACTAAACGATGACATCATCTGACCATGTGGTTAATGCTCAGTTCAAAAGGAACAGGACCAACAAGATTTTGGAGGAAAATCAATCAAAAGCGCTCAGATTCCAAAACCTACACAAATTAGCCCTCTGTTGACACTCCTTAAACCACTTAAGCTTAGTAGTTATCCTCGGCATGGTGCAGGAGTGTGGCATTAATAAATGCAAATGCTCCTCTAGAAATAAATATGAAATCTGCAAGCGATAAAATAATACCGATGTAGCATTTTAACCAGGAGTAAACCAAGTATCGTTATTTATATTTTTACCCATGGGAAGGAGTAGCTAAGGATAATGAGCACTGAGTATCACTGCATGTGGTAATGGAGAGTATAACCATGTCTTTGTCTATCTCTCATACAGGGTAAGTGTAACACAAAATAATATATATATAATGAATGAATGGTAAATGATAAATGATAAATGATCAGCACATAGCCACATAATAAATGATAAGCATCTCAATAGAATACTCTAAGTCTATAACACTAGCATGGAATTAGGACAAACTACAAGAATAAATCCTAAGTTATTCTAACTATAAAGTCAAAGCATATGATGATTAGTGCAATTACACTTGGCAATCATGGCAAGAAAAGGTTATACTAAAGCATAGTGAGTATTATAAAGGAAGATGAAGAACATAGCAATCACTTCCCTATAATAGTTGTGCTCTACCTGTCCTATACTTGGGAGGAGGACTACAAAGGACTCAGCAGGACTGTCACCCCCATGATCTACCTCATGGTTTAGAATATAGGGTGTAATCACAGGAAAATACGGTATAGGCACCATGCCTACACAATATTTACCACTCACCCATGATATCAATGAGCAAGCTCTATACGATCCCACACTTGAATATAGTTCTAATCCAACTATGCCAAGCATATAATCAAAGTAAGCTAAGAACATCATAATTGAGAATAAAAGCAAATAGAGCAAAGTCATATCCAATATGATAGAATAGATCAAAGTCATATTCATAGAATGATGAACACTATGAATAAAGCAAGAACGAATATAAAAGTAGGAGAGAATTACCAAGAACTCCCTTGATAGATCTGAAAACCATGCGAAGCTTGACTCCTTCTAGTTCTAATCCTATGTAACTATGGGGCTTGATCAGGGCTTCTCCCTTGATGAATGAAGTTGAGAATGAATTAGGGAATGAATCAGGGTTTCTCCTAGGGCTAAAGGCCATGTTTATATAGCCTCCTAGAATGCATCACTGCCCTTAGATCAAACTGACCTTCATGCACGATGAAGATCAATCCTCAAAGGTAGTTGGGGAAGGATCCACGAGGTTCGACCTGATTGGTCCATGTTGGGGAACAACTTTGACACACAAACGCCCATCTCAAACTTTGGGGTTGTGAACAAACTTTTTGCCATGAATATTTGGGACAAGATATTATTCAGCGAAGATGATGTGAACACTTCATTACAGCTATTTTGAACTTCGCGTGTATGTTTCCACATGTTTTAGGTTATCTGGCGGAGATGACTTCGCTAGACTGTGGGCGTCTAGTGAAGTTGATGTGGCAGCTTCGCATAAAGGATCAATAAGGCGGACTACAAAGTTGAAAATATGATCAAGACCAAAGTTGCTGGGAGAATCAAGAAGAAGGAGAAGTGTGTCTCACCACTTCACCGATGAACTTTTTAGTCAAATGTATAGGAAACATTTTGATCAGTTTTGTAAGTTTTCATGGGTAGCGAAGCCAGGGGGTCTATAAATACCCCCTGGGGTGTAAGTTTTTGGGCAGAATGAAATACAATTGCAATCCACATATTGTTTTCACCTCATAGTTCACTTCTGTGATTCTATCACCCAACATCTAGCACCGTCCGTTTATGTGATCGAAGACACTCACGACCACCAAAATGGGAAGACCCAGTAAAAGGACAGCTCTGGCTGACAACAATGCCGTACAAGACCCAATTATAGAACATGCAACAGAAACTAAAACCAGACATGTTCAAGAAGAAGAAACTCAGAACAAAGAAAGAAGACTCAAGGAGCTCAAAGATCAACTCGCTGCCAAGAAAAAATAACTAGAAGAAGCAAGAGCCAAGACAAGGGAAAAGTCCTTGAAGCAAAGAATTGCAAAAGCAGAAGCCGAAATAAGAAAGCTCAACGAAGAGATAGAAAATGAAAGCGAAGTCACGATCCAAGACCCAAACTCAGCAAGCAAAAACACCAATAGCAAAGAGAACCAAAGTTAAATAGCAACAATTGACACAGAGTCGCCTCTGTCAATCGACATTCAGCTAACGAAGTGGCCAGCAGGATTCAAATTCAACATCATCCCAACTTACAATGGCATGTCCGACCCAAGATAATTTCTCATGAGCTTCGAAGCAGCAGTTGCATCAAGCGGGGGAGATGCGAACACCTTAGCGAAGTCACTCATCATGGCAGTAAGAGGACCAGCAAGCATTAGTACTCTTCGCTAAAGCCAAGGTCAATCGAATCTTAGGAACAACTTCGCACAACACTGCTCTTAGATTTTCAAGGCTTACAAAGAGTCGAGCTCATAAGCGATGATCTTTTCAACATCAAGCAGAAATCAAAGGAACCACTAAGCCAGTATTACAAAAGATTTGTACAAGCAAAAGCTCAAATACCAAATATACCAGATGAAGTTGTCATCATTGCAGCAATCAAAGGACTACGAGCAGGCCAACTTTCTTCATACTTCAAAAGGGAAAGACCAACCATAGTGGAAAAGTTATGTGAAGAAATGAGAAAGTACTATGAGTCCCACGAAGATTACAGAAAAAAAATAGAAGAAGAAAATGGAGAAAGAAACATGTCAAGATCAAATAACAATTTCCAACACTCAAGAATGACAAATGCTGAGCGAAGACCATTCTAGAGGATAAATCACATCAACAACACGAGCGAAGCCACCAGTCAAGGTCCAAGCTCAAGCAATCAAAGAAATTTTTAAAACATGGAAAACTTCCAGCAAAGGGCAAACTACAACAATCAAGGTAGAAATTTCAAAAGAAAGATATTGAGGCCTGAGGAAATGTATTGCATCATACATGGCAAAGGGGCTGGCCACACGTCCAAAATGTGCCCAAGAGTAAAGAAAAGCATTGAAGAAATGCAAGAAGAAAATAGGGCAACTTTGCAGTTAAAAGTTGTCAATCATCTAGCTCCCCAAGGGACAAATTACATGCCAATAACTTATCCTCAGCACATGTTGCCACCACCTTTGCCAATCTACAATTGCCAACCACTAGCAATGTGCCCGCAAAACCAATGGGGCTAAAGTCGATAGCAAAGTTTTCATCATGAAAATTTAGTGGCAAACAACAGTCACCAAATTCAACACACCAACAATACACCTGAAGCATCAACAAACAATGGGAATGCAATCATTCCGAGCAAAGGCAGAATTATGACAATCTTTAGAGGAAACAACATGTAGCTTGACACAAGAAACGAAAGAAGAAACTATTTTAGAAGAGTAAACTTAATCGTAGTTGAAGGCCCATTCAAGAAAACAAGATGGTCCCACCTACCAATCATATTTTTAGAACAAGATCTCAAATTGAAAGATTACCCTCACATGGATGCAATGGTAATCGAAGCAAACATTGAAGGATGGGCGGTCTCAAAGATTCTAGTAGATGGTGGTAGCTCTGTCGACATCATATTCACATCAACTATAGATGCAATGAAAATTGATAGGAAAACTTCAGGGAGAGCCGAACATCCATTAGTTGGCTTTGGCGGAAAGAAAATAAACTCCATCGGCAGAATTGTCTTGCCAGTTTCATTTGGAATAGTGAACAACGCAAGAACAGAGCAAATAGCATTCGATGTAGTTGAAATGCACAGCCAGTACAATGCAATCTTCGAAAGAGGGAGTTTAAATGCCTTCAAAGCAATAGTAAGCTACCCATACCTATGCATGAAAATGCCAGCAATCAATGGCATCATAACTGTCTTCGGCGATCAAACAGAGGCAAGAAACATAGAAAGAGATGCAAGCCCAGCTTTCAAAAATATCCATGTCATACAAGAAGAAGAGGACGACCTGGAAACTAAAAATGCAAAGACTCAAGAAAAGACGAAGCCCTGCAAAGACACAAAGAAAGTACCACTCAACCCGGTGGTGCCAGAAAGACAAGTTATCATCAGCACAAACTTAACAAAAGAAGAAGAAGAAAAAATAATCCAAGTCCTGTGAAGTAACAAGGACATCTTTGCCTGGTCCGTGCAAGACCTCGGAGGAGTAAGCAGAGATATATAGAACACAAGTTAAACATTGATCCAAACTTCAGGTTGAAAAAGCAAAAACTTAGAAAGTTGTTAGAAGATAGAACAAAAGCTGCAAAAGTCAAAGTCCAAAGATTGCTAGATGCAAAAGTCATAAGAGAAGTTCAATTCACAACTTGGCTTGAAAACATAGTCATGGTGCAGAAGAAAAATAAAAGGTGGACAATGTGTATAGACTTCACAGATCTCAACAAAGCATGCCCAAAAGACAACTTTCCACTACCAAGAATAGACACTTTGGTAGATCAGGCAGCAGGAAGTGAAATGCTTAGTTTCTTCGATTGCTATTCAGGCTACCATCAAATCTGGATGAAAAAAGAAGATGAAGAGTCCACAAGTTTCATTACACCATTTGGAACTTATAGTTTCCAAAGAATGGCCGAGGGGCTCCGCAATGCAAGAATAACTTTCATCAGAATGACATCCACAGTCCTCAAAGATCAAATATCAAGAAACTTGCTTGCGTATGTCGATGATTTGGTAGTCAAGAGCAAAAAAAGAGAAGATCATGTCAAAGACTTACAAGAAACCTTCTCAAACCTCAGACAAGCAAATCTAAAGTTGAACCCAGAAAATGCACAATTGGAGTTCAAACAGGCAAAATTCTAGGATGCATCGTATCTGCAAAAGGCATTGATCCGAACCGAGAGAAGGTGAAGGCAATACTGAATATGCATGTGGCAAGAAACATCAAGGACATTCAGAAATTAACAAGAAGATTAGCTTCACTAAACAGATTCATATCTAAATCAGCTGAGCGAAGCTTACTAATATTTCAAGCACTAAAGGGGAAAAAGGAAAAATTCAACTGGGGTCAAGCATAGCAAGAAGCCTTCGAAGAAATAAAGAAGCATCTGTCCAACCCCACAACTTTGGCAACCCGACTTACTGTTATATGTATCAGCAAATGAAAGAACAGTTCATGCGGTTTTGATACAAGAAGAAGAAAATGAGCACTCAACAAGGCAAATTCCAGTATACTTCGCATCCGAAGCCCTGTTAGGATCAAAAATTTTCTACTCAGAAATAGAGAAAATTGCATACACAGTACTTATGGCATTAAGAAAGTTAAAACATTACTTCCAAGCACACAAAATAAGAGTACCAATAAATCAACCCCTCAAAGAAGTATTACAAGGCTGTAAGTCCTCTGGAAGATTAGGAAAATGGGCAACAGAATTGTCTCAATACTTCATCAAATTTGAGAAGAGAACAGCTATCAAATCTCAAGTACTGGCCGACTTCGTAGCAGATTAGACACCATCAAAATACAATCAAGAAAAAATGGAGCAGCTAGAATGGATAATCTATTGTGATGGTGCTTGGGGCTTCCCTGGCACCGGAGCAGCAACAATCATAACTTCACCTTCCGGAGTCAAGCTTAAATATGCGGCAAGACTAGACTTTCAGTGTACAAATAATATTGCAGAATATGATATAGTACTATTGGGACTTCCAAAGGCAAGGGAAATGGGAATTCAAAAGTTAATAATCAAAACAAACTCTCAAGTTGTGGCTGGGCACATAGAGAAAAACTACAATGCAAGAGAACCATAGCTAACAAAATACCTCCAACTATTAAGAGATCAAGAAAAATACTTTGCCGGATTCACAGTGAAGAGTATCTCAATAAATGATAACACAGATGCAGACAAAATTACAAAAGTCGCTGCCCAAAAGTTGGAGTTACCACCAGAAGTATTCTTCCAAACTATTACCGAAGCCACTCCTAAAGTGTATCTCAAGAGAAGATGGAAAAAACCTCCTGAAAGAAATACATGAGGGAATCTATGGATGCCACGCTGGGGCTAGATCAATAGTTGGAAAAGCTTTCAGGCAAGGGTTTTTCTGGCCAACCGCTCAAAGTGACAGCAAAGAAATAATTCAGACCTATCACAATTGCCAAATGGCAAAGAGCAAAGTCAATGCACCAGGAACAAACTTATAGCCAATTGAACCAACTTGGCCACTCGCAAGATGGGGCATCTACATAATTGGAAAATTACCCCAGTTAAGTTGAACAAACTTAGTAGTAGTTGAATATTTCACCAAGTGGATTGAGGCAAAACCAATCACAAACATGTCTTCTCATACAATGAAAAAAGTCCTATGGCAAAACATCATATGCAGATTCAGAGTTCCAAGACACATCATAGTAGATAATGGAACCCAATTTGATAGCAAAGATTTCAGAGAATACTGCCACTCAATGGGAATCAAACTCTGTTTCGCATCTGTAAGGCACCCACAATCCAACGGAGCAGTAGAGAGAGCAAATGGGATAATTTGCACAGGAATATCAAAGTGCTTAATAGATCTAAAAAATGGAAAATGGGTAGATGAATTGCCAAGAGTTATCTGGTCTCACAACACATCGAAACCAAGGCCAACAGATTTTGCTCCATTCAAGTTACTATACAGAGATGAAGCAATGACCCCCGAAGAAATAAAGTTTAAGGGACCAAGAACAAACATACAAATGATCACAGAAGAAGATCAAACAACAAGCAAAGATTTACTCGAAAAAGAAATAAATGAAGCACTTGAGAATATCAAGAAGTACCAATTTGAAACAAAGAAGTGGTACAACAAAAAGTCAAGCCAAGAGAGTTAGTACCAGGAGATTTTGTCCTCAAAAGAAAAAGAAATGAAGACACACTGGGAAAATTCTAACAAAAGTGGGAAGGGCCTTTCAACATCATAAGAACAAACAAAGAAGGTGCATATCATCTAGCAAATATGAAAGGTGAAGAACTCAATCACACTTGGAATATAGAAGCACTTCACAAATATTACCCATAGCCAAACTAGAAGAGTAGTTTTCTTTTCTGCAAAGTAGAAGTAGAAGTTTCATTCCAAGCAAATTTACAATTCAAAATGTAATCGAGCTCCACTCTTTTTCCACTCAGGGGAAACCTTCGCAGGGTGAGTGGTTCTTAACGAGGTAGTCTCTTTGTAAATCTCATGAAGTATAAATGAGAAAGTAGTTTCCCCAAAAGAAATGTCTTTACATAACCCAATCAAAAAATAAAATACCGAAGAGCATATCCAAAGTATACTCTCACATTGGCATAAACCTCGCAAAAATGTAAGTTAGCATCAATGTTTTATTAAATCTAAAAAATGCTAACTTATCCAATTTAAACAAGTCCTGTTCAAATTTTTTGACTTAATTTTACTAAGGTGAAATTGTTTCTGGCTTCTAAATGAAGCATACACGTCCACTTCGAACGAAAAAGAAGGGATGGCGTTTCAAAATTTGCTAAGGCAAATTTTTTGAATTAATTTCACTAAGGTGAAATTGCTTCTGGCTTCTAAATGAAGCGTACGCGTCCACTTCGAACGAAAAAGAAGGGACGGCATTTCAAAATTTGCTAAGGCAAATTTTTTGACTTAGTTTTACTAAGGTGAAATTGTTTCTGGCTTATAAACAAAGCGTACACGTCCACTTCGAATGAAAAAGAAGGGACAGCATTTCAAACTTTGCTAAGGTAAATTTTTTGACTTAATTTTACTAAGGTGAAATTGGTTTTGGCTTCTAAACGAAGCATACGCGTCCACTTCGAATGAAAAAGAAGGGATGACGTTTCAAAATTTGCTAAGGCAAATTTTTTGACTTATTTTCACTAAGGTGAAAATGCTTCTGGCTTCTAAGCAAAGCGTACACGAAAACTTCGAACGAAAAAGAAGGGACGGCATTTCAAAATTTGCTAAGGCAAATTTTTTGACTTATTTTCACTAAGATGAAAATGCTTCTGGCTTCTAAGCGAAGCGTACGCATCCACTTCGAACGAAAAAGAAGGGATGGCATTTTAAAATTTGCTAAGGGAAATTTTTTGACTTAACTTCACTAAGGTGAAAATGTTGCATGATTCTAAGCAAAGCGTACGTGTCCGCTTCAAATGAAAAAGAAGGGATGGCATTTCAAAAATCCGCTAAGACAAATTTTTCGATAAAATTTCACCAAGATGAAAATACTTTTGAACTTCTAAGCGAAGTGAAACATTTTTGAACTTCTAAGTGAAGTGTAACATTTTTGAACTTCTAAGCGAAGTATACAAGTGACCAAAAGAACAACACTTTAAAACATGGCTAAAACAAAATTTCTCAGTTATATAAGCAAATCGCTCTCAATGATTGTTTAGTATTTATTCTTACAAGCAAAGCCGAACATACGAACTTCGTAATACAACAAGAAGTTTACATCACAACTTATTACAAACAAAATATGTACAAATTAGCCATGTTGAGAACTAACTACGTAAGAAGCACCACCAAGAATGTCGCTAACAACCTCGTTAATAATTTTTTCTGCTTCAAGGCGCAAATGAACCTCGCAAACATCCGCCGGCGAAGTACTTGATCCCGACAACTATAAGAAACAAAGTCAGCAACCACTTTTCAACCATGAAGCAAAGAAAAACGCATGCGTTAAACTTTACCTGAGCAAAATCCGTGAAATCAAACACCCAGCAGTTGGGAGGCCTGATACTACGGTATCATTTATTCACGTCGATAAAATTTTTTGTAAGATAGAGTTCCCAAAAAAAATTTGAGTTCAAAATAATAAAAGCAAAACTTACGAGTGAGAAAATCATCAACATCACAACCATCATACTTTGCATGAAAATCATAGAACTCGGTAGCCTCAAAAACGAAGTCATCTTTACACATTAACAGCGGAGTAATATCTTCGACATCCTGCACAGGCTCAGCATGAGGAACCTGCACAGGATGGACTAATAGTCAAACAACTTCCAAGCATGTATTTTACAAAGATGATAACTTAAAAACCAATATATCTTAAAACTCCCTCATCTCACAAAAGAAAAGACAACTAGAGCCTAAGGATGGCCGCCACTAACATTGCTCGATCGAGCACCACTTTGACCCCTAGCTCTGGCCTCCCTCTTCGCAATCTCCTCGGCCTCCTTCTGAGCAGCTTCTGTCTCCTTTGCAATTTGCTAAACAAAAAGCAAAATCAGATAAAAACAATAGCAATAGCACAAAATAAGAAAAATACAAAACATACCTTCTGCAACTTTTCCTCGATTTATCAAAACAATGAGTCCGACCACCAGACCTCCAATACTGATCAAGATACTTGTTGCACAATACTTGTGTGGCCTTTGTCACATTAGCCAAGTCACCCACAGAAGGAAACTAGTAATTGTCATCACAAAGTTGTGCAAACAAGGGATCTTGACTTTGTCTCATCAAGTGAAACAAAGCACGGGCAGAGTAGAAAACCCCAATATCAACTGTGGTCTCCATGACTTGGGACAAATCTTCATATTGGTGGCCAAGCCAACTAAAGAAACTATCATGGTCACCAAGATCCCAACATTTTTCCATAGGTCTAGCTCTAAACTTAACATAGCACTCAAAGCAGAGCTCCCAGATACGACTGCAGTTATCAAAGAAAGATTTATCTTGCTCCGTAATTTTTCTCTCCATACGTCTCATGCCCTCCTTTAACCTTTCATTGTCAGCAACAATTTTCTTCATATCATCTTCCTTTTTCTCAACATTGGCAAGAGCACTAATCAACCTAGTCTGCAAATTATTATGGGCATCCACAGCATCAGCCCTCTCCTTCTCTTTCTCAGCAAGTTGCTTCTTCAAGGAATCAATTTCAACCTGATAATTGCGTTCGCGAAGAGCAAAATTCTTATATTTTTCTTCCAAGCCCGTCCGCAAACCTCTCATCAAGAGAGAACCTTTGTACATCAATGATAAACTATCATCAGCAACTTCGAGTAATGGTTTCTTTGATATTTCAAGTTCCATATCAGGGACAGTAAAAGCCTCATCTATACATTTTGACAACTGAACCTTAGAAGTGCGAGGCATCATCCAAAGTTTATCAGCCTCAATACCTATGAACTTGAAACAATCAAGACCCAAACTTTTCTCCTGGCAAAACTCCAAAGAACATTTCAGAGCATCACAAATCTTTCCATCACCACCAATAGGAACAACAGGAGTGGCAGGATCTTGCTGAACACTTTTTAACTTGCTCAAGTCAACATTCTTCCGAGGAGAAGACGGTGCATGAGGAAAAATAGTTTCTGCAAGAATATAAAAACTGAAGGTTAGCAAAAAAGACAACACAGGTCAAACAAATCAAATACAAAGATGCAGTACTCACCAGTAGAGTCATGTTCACCCAATTTACAATCAATATTTTGGCTAGTTTCAACATGAATAGTAGACCTCGACAAGCACGCCAAACGTTCATCATTACTTTCATCATCAAAAACATCGCCATCACTTTCATCAAAATCAAGAGTATAAACCCTAGAACCACCAACTTTCTTAGGCACATTGGGAACACCAACTTCGCCAATGTCAACCATAGCTGGAGCCTCAGCCGAAGCAGTTTTCTCAGCATCGACATTTTCTTCATGAGACCTAACAACAGTGGCCTCAGCATCAGGCATTGGCGAAGTAGGATCAATAGTTCTGCGGGTATCATCAACAAGAGTTTCTTTCTCAAAAGTCTCTTTTTCAACAATCAAACTATCAACATTTTCAACATCAACAGAACTTCTAGCAGGCAAACTCTGACCTTGCAAATCCTGCAAGTCATCACCCAACAGAGTAAGTAAAGAAGGAGTTAACCCATCAGAAGAAAAAGCCATAGTAATTTTCCTCACCTCATCCTTAGCATGATGAGACAAGGAAACTCTGGCATTTTCATCACTCTTCATAGCATCAACATCATCTTTTGCAGAACCACCTAAACTAGAAACCAAATTTCCCTCCATATCCAGGCTCCGTTCTGACACAGCGTCAAGTTCTTCAACATCAAGTAAGACAGAAGGACTTTGATTCTTTTTCAGCTTCTTGGCAACAGCTTTGCTAGGACCAGCCTTGCGTTTAGTGCCTTTAGCCTGAGCAGCAGTATCCTTCTCCTTTTTCTGGCCTTGTTTCTTCTCACAATGATAAGTAGGAGGAGGCCTTTCACCATACTCAATTTGTGTAACCTCAAAAACTCTGTTCAAACATTTATATTCACTCCCAAGAATTTTATCAATGTTGTTCTTCTCACTTAACACATATTTTTCAAGCAAATCCTCAGCTCAGCTCTCAATAGATTTCACAAAATCTTCATCACAAGAAAAAGTCCTTGGACAATGAAAGTCATTATCCGAGAACTTGTAGTTCACCCCTTGGACTTTTTTAGAATGAAAGCTTTGAGAAGACCAACCTTTCTTCAGCGGCCAAATTCTAGCAGCAGCATATTCCTCAATAGATCTCTAGCACACTGTAGCGAAGCTGTGCACTTGTACGCCTTTATAGCAGTCTTCGAAATCATGGAAGTAGGAAAAAATGGAGACAATTTAAACTTCTCAATCCCCATTCTAGCAACCATCAGATACCTCTTCACCATTTTCTTTGTCACAGGATCCCTTTCTTCAACCATGGGCACCTTATGGTAGAACCAATATCTTGACCAATCTCTAACACCCCACTTGTTCCTCGTTGCTGGAGAGATTTGAATAGTGTTGTGAGCAGTCTTAAAACTTGAATAAGCAAAATATTTGGTGATCGCTCGCCCTTCAAGCATAAACTCCTTGAACTAAGTATGCATCTCAAAAAGTTCGCAAAAAGTAGCAATGTCCGCATTAGCCTCCTGAGACTTGACAACCCAACAAACTGAGCCAACCTAACCACACCATTAGGCGTCAAGTGATGCATATGAATATTGAAAGCTTTCAGAACATCTTCAAAAAAGTCTTGACAAGGGAAGCGAAGACCAGCAGTAAACAAATCCTGATACACGATACATTCATCAGGATAAGGCTTCGGATTATTCTCCGCAGGATCAGGCACCCTCACTTGATCATGCTCAACAATTTTCAATCGAACCATTTCATCAAGATGAATTTTTGCAAAAAAGTTCTACCAAAAGTCAAGGTAAAACCTTCTTCATATTTCACCAAGTCCTCAATATACGCATCAACGTCTTCAAGGTTTTCTTCGTCAGAATATATCTTTCACTTAATTAGTTCTAGACGTTGATGCATCTGTTGAGGACTTGGTGAAAGATGATGAAGGTTTTACCTTGACTTTTGGCTCAATAGATGTCATCTTTCACTTTGCTCGAAAGATCAACATGGGATGAACACAAATAGCAGGTGTCACAAAAAACTATCTTGAACTTTCCAGCTCAAGAAATATTTTGGCAATGTTTCCCTTCTTCTGAAAATGACGGCTCCAAGGGGGGCCATTGCTATTTATGGGCAGACCTGGTCAATCAATCAAAACTAGTCGTTAGGTTTGAAATTTAAAAAATAAATAAAAGGCCAACTCCAAAGTTTGGATGCGTTTGGTAGGCAAAGTTTACAAAAACTTCAAGGATTCAGACCATTGGAGTAGGCCTTCGCCCGCGAGGGGCTGCTGTTGGGGAACAACTTAGACACACAAACGCCCATCTCAAACTTTGGGGTTGTGAACAAACATTTTTCCATGAATATTTAGGACAAGATATTATTCAGCGAAGATGATGTGAACACTTCGTTATAGCTATTTTGAACTTTGCCTGTATGTTTCCACATGTTTCAGGTTATCTGGCCAAGATGGCTTCACTAGACTATGGGCGTCCAGCAAAGCTGACGTGGCAGCTTTGCATAAAGGATCAATAAGGTGGACTGCAAAGTTGGTATGATCAAGACCAAAGTTGCTGGGAGAATCAAGAAGAAGAAGGCGAAGTGTGTCTCACCACTTCACCAATGAACTTTTTAGTCAAATGTATAGGAAACATTTTGATCAGTTTTGTAAGTTTTTATGGGTAGCGAAGCCAAGGGGGTCAATAAATACTCCCTGGGGTGTAAGTTTTTGGGCAGAATGAAATACAATTGCAAACCGCATATTGTTTTCACCTCATAGTTCACTTCTGTGATTCTATCACCCAACAGTCCACCTCATAGGGCGGGTGCCCTAGTGGCCAGGGCGGGCGCCCTAGCCATGTGGCCAATCGGCCTCCGTCTCGTCTGGTGTCTTCTAGAGTATTCTTGTGCATGGGTTGATTATCTCTATGTAAATCTTACATGTGGGCCTTCTTTGGTTGTTTTTGATAACCCCCTATAGAAATAGATATTCACCAAAACTCATGGAATTCTATTAGTATAATCCCAATAGCTAGATGAAATTTATATTTTGGTCCTTTCTTATGCTAAGTTGATGGTTAAAAAGAGTACTTATCTACCATCAGCAACTCCCCCAAGCTTACCTTTTGCTCGTCCCTGAGCAAAGATAGACTCAATGATGGATCAGGAGTTGCTACAATGCTTTCATGCCTCAAAAGTACACACACGTTCAAACAAGAACTCTCCTCCAGATTAGAATGAACTATTCTGATTATAGACTTACTCATAAATGCACACTTCCAGGATAGAAGTGGCATGAATGAATGGACTTATATATGTGGATGCGTACTTCCAGGATAGAAGCAGCATAACTGTAGGAGGAATTTATGGGGATCTTGATTTTAACTGCATGACCAGCTCCTAAGGGTCTACACAGCTTGACCACAATCAATGCTCACGAACAGTAATAAAGTGAGTGTAGGGGTTTTTCTTAATCTAGTAAGCATGTATATGGCTGTGGGAGGAATTTAAAAGCTCTCGTCATACAGGAACTCATCATGTAGCAATTTAAATTTTTCAAAAGATAAATTCTCCAGAATTCTAGCATCTCTAGAAACAAGATAAACAGTAGCTCAAAACCTTTCTATATCACATCTGTCAACCACCTAGACTTAGATAAAGCATTCGCTACCCACAAGTTCAGGTTTAGAGCAAATCTTAAATCGTATCCAAAACTCAAGAGAGCGCAAGGTTGAAAACTAGGTGCTTGAAAGGAATTATGATTGAGCAACTACTCATCATTTCAATGTAAGAGTTCATTCTAGGGATTAACTTTTAGCAAGGTTAAACTCTCCTACATTTTACTTATTAGATAGAGAAACATATATATAGAAAAAGGAAACATTTATTTGGTTTCTAAAGGTTATGCATCTTTTTATTTATTTTAATAGAACAAAATATGTAAATAGATAAGTAAAGAAATACTTAGCTGGATACATGGGGGATGCCCTCCCCCAAGCTGAATGTTGACATAGTCCTTGATGCATTGGAGTGTTGATGATGAAGACTGTTGAGACAACACTCCGACAGAGGATAGGTCGTCCTCCTGTCTCTTAGCATCCTTTGGTCCTTCAAATTTTGTGAAGCTCAAATAGACAATAAAGCTTGTGGAACTAATTAAGTGTTAGCCCTAAATCTCTAAGCCTTGGTCATACCAAACTTCCTTTAAGATATTTCTTTATTTAATAGGACACATATTTTTATGTTTTTTTATTTATGATATGCAAGAAACTGTAAACATGATGAATGCATATTTATTTTATTTTATTTTTACGCCACCACAGAAAATATACTTATGGGTGTTATGCCACAAATTTATCTACATGGGGCTTATATGGATGCAATACAAGATATTTATTGATAAAGTAAACATGCAACTAACTATGCAAGGAACGTAAATATGCTGAGAATTCTGAAATAGGACCTCTTGTCCGCTCAATATTCTTAGGGCGCCTCCGATGGCACCATTGGCTGAACTTCTTCTGGTGTTGATTCTGAAACTGAATTTACCTTTACTTTCCACACCTGTTTTGTTGGTGAGCTTGACTTGGATGAAGGGGTTGGTTGCACTATCTTCTCTTCTTTGTTCTCTACAGGGATTCTTTCTGTTGGTGGTACAACTTCCTCCTCAGGATATCGATCTTCATATCTTGATACTTCTCCTTCATATTGATCTTCATATCCATCCTTGGTGATTTGATTCTTCTGATATGTACGGGTACGACGTCTTCTTCTATTTCTATTCTTCATGGAGTATTCATTGACCATTAGTTATCATTAAAGTAGCAGAACACCTTCTTAGAGGGGAAGTGGAAATGCACTTCTTATGTTCCAATGTAGAATGATTGCTTGAGTGGTGTCCAAAAATGATCTTCCAAGGATGATAGGTGGATCATTGTTGATATTTGTTATGCACACGAAAGATAAGAGAAGTAATCCGCAAGCGCACAAATATCGGTGAGCACTTCACCCGGGAGATATTCTAGAGTATCGTTATTTATTTATCCGCTAGGAGAAAACATGCATCTGACTAACCCAAGTCTATACTTAACCCCTGAGCTACAGACAAGATAGCAAGATATGAGCGATATAGAGAGGATTACTCCGTCAGTCTTCCTCTAACCTATGGCAAGCTTTGCGACTATTGCTCTAAGGGGGGCACCTAAGGAAAAGAGACATCTTAGAGAATGCTTAACCCTGGCACACTAAGTCCTACCAAACCTCCTGACAGGACATGGATTACGGAGAAAACAAGGGGACTGTCACTTCCCCCACTGCTACCACAAATCTGACCAGATAGGGAGTATCTACATGTGTTCCTAGCCCAAGCACCACGCTTATACTATGAATGATTACTCTATTCCCTAGCGCTAGCGAATAAAGTAAACTCATAAACCAAAGAGCAATAATAACAATGAACTTACTAGTATTAGAAGTTGAATTACCGAATGATCCTAGAACCAAGCCTCGGGTTAGGAGACTTGATCCCGCAGGTACAATTGGAGAGGACACACTGACATGCCAGGCTTCCTCCAACTCTACCTCCACCCTACATTCTCTCAACCTCTCTTGAATGCTAAGCTCCAGGAAGGAGATCCATTCAAGGGACCTCTCTCACCTGATCCTCTCTCAGATTAATGAATTAGAGTTTCAAGGGAATGCCTCTCCAGGTGTCAGGGGCCCTGCTTATATGGCCCCCTCGGATGCACCGCAGCCCTTGGATCAAACCGACCTAAATCAATGACCAAGATTGGACCTCAAAGGCAGTGGGAGTAGGATCCACGAGGCAGAGCCTGATTGGCTGAGTGCCTGGGCGCCCGCCCACGTGGCTTGGGCGGCCCCCTAGCCACCAAGCCGGTTTGGGCTCCCCTTTGGTCTAGAGCCTTCTCGAACCTTCCAAATTATAGAAAACTGCACGGATCCCGATTATCTCTATGTAAACCTGACGTGTGGGTCTTTCTTGGTTCTTATCAGCTAACACCCGACAAAAATAGACATTCACCAAAACTCATGGAATTCCATTAGTATAACCCCCATATCTAGATGGTATTTGTATTTAGGTCCTTTTTCATGTTTAGTTGACGGTTAAAAATTGGAGTTAACTACCGTAAACAAGCTCCCCTAAGCTTAACCTTTGTTCGTCCCTGAGTAAAGCTAAACTCGGTGATGGATCAGGAGTTGCTATAAGGCTTTCATGTCTCATAAGTACACTAGCGTTCAAACAACTCTCCTTCGGATTAGAGTGAACTATTCTGACTCAAGACTTACCCATGTTACCTTTCACCATGGAACTTATAGCCATCACTTAGGTCTTGAGCAGTTGAAAGACAGAACGGTCAAGTCAAGCGCTATGTTTCTTGCTCTTTGATCAACTATTATTCCAGCGTTTTTGCATGATTTTTAAATAAAACTCAGAGATTTCTTGTATGACCCTTTCAAGTCTCTCATTTGTGGTATTTCTGGATCCTCTCTAAGGCAAGTATAAGGTATGCCTTCTCTCTTCTCTCAGGATATGTGGTATTTGTGGAACTTAGGCATAAAGAGATTGCCTTCTCTCTCTCACCCTATATCTAAAAGGCTTTTGTGGAGCTCATAGGTGGGGAGATAACTTAAACTACTTGCATATATTGCGCAGTTAAACCATGGATCCAGAGGAACTAGTCATACAATCAAATAGACAGCAAAGCTTGTGAAACTAATTAAGCATCAGTGATAAACATCTAAGCCTTGGATGTCTAGAACCTTCTTAACACATATATCTTTTAGTAGGATCCTTAATATTTTTTTGTTCTTTTATATTTTATGGTATGCAGAAAATGCATTAAGATGAAAACTTATTTTTATGCCACCACCGTGGATATCTTTGTGGGCTGTCACACCACAAAATTATTCACATGGGGCTTAGCATTTTCTAGATGCAATGCATGACAAATTTTTATTTTCTTTTTCTAATGCAGAAATGGTAAAGTGGTTGTGTGACTAATTATGCATTTAAGGGAAAGTAAATACGCTAAAAGAAAATTATGCAGTGCTGAAAGGGAAACATTAATAAATACCAAGTTACCTTTTGGCACGGTGTTCGGTGATTTAGGTCCTCCGGATAGGACCTCTTACCATATTAATTCCTTAGGTGCTTTATCTGGTCCCAAAGGTGGAGACCATGATAGTTGCACCTCTTGAGGTGGTGTCACCCATGTTCATTGCTCTTCCAGTGGGTTGGAGTCAAGTAATAGTTTTGGGAGCTAGCACCATCTTCGCTCAGTGTGCATGTTGATAGGTCTAGGATCTTCACTTGTAGGAGCTGGGGAAGATTCCTTAACCTTGCTCAAGGTGTGTCCTACTCATACAAATAAGGCAGAGATCAAGTGCATGGGCTCTATTAATGGGAAAACACCAACAGAACCAAAAGGTTTGTTTATTATTCTCTAGCCTTAAGCACATTGAACGAGATAAATTTGATATTCATGTGTTTTGCTCAATCTTAACATGGGCGAAGGCATCAAACAATGAGCAAAAATGTGGCATTAAAACATTTGGTAGATCAGATTACTCAACCTTAAGGAAGGATAGTCTGCCTATGCATATTGTGTGATTTTATGATTATGGCTATCTTCCAAGGATGCAATGCACAACATTTTAGATCATTGAATTAAAAGCTACAAGATCAAGAAAGTGATACTAGGAGAAAGCATAAAGAACTAAACTTGTTGAGTTAATCAAGATGAAAAAAGTAAGGTTATAACTCAGAACATGTTTGGTTCTCTACTTATGTGCATGCCAGAATCAAGGAGGTTATTTTGGAAGTAATGATCACTTACCTAGGCTTTTCCTTGCTTGGCTAGTCATGTGTCTTGTTCATGAATAGCTTGTCTCCTTTGTTGTACTCCTTTCTTACCTTATGCCATTATTTGTTCTCTGTCTAATTTGTGCTTGGACCTTTAGCTCTTCTTATTATTTTATCCCTGCAAATCATTAGTGGATAACACATACCCAAAGGAATATACAAGTAATGGCAAGGGCATTGTTGTAACATGGCTAAGGGTCACTTTCTATGCTACAAAAGAACTTGCTTGAGCATACTTAGCATAGCGCATTTATTATTCAAAATTACTTCTTTTTAAAGGATTGATTTTATTTTCCCATCTTATGTTTTGATTCTCAAATATAGGCATTATGAATTAACTCAAACTTATAGAAATAAAGCAATAGTGAATTTAAAGTTTGCAAACCAGCGTGTGGAGCGATGGGAGCATGAGATGAGGAAGAACTCGGTTGGATCATTTAGAGGAGTTGACCTTTCTTCCTCATGTCTCAGCTTCTCAATCTCAGAGGTGAGGGTGCAGAATGTTGCATGTTCTTCTCTTGTCAATCTTTTCTTGATTCCTGATAATTAGTGATTGACAAGAGAATGCAACTCCATGGAGTGAGTGCTTTGATTTTGGGTCATGTTTTGTGGCACTTTTCTTTCTCCTTGGCTACGAGTGAGTTGTGTCTCCCTTGTACAAAATTATTGTGTCTCTCATCATCTCTAGTGTGAGTTCATCTCAGGACGTCTAATTTGGAAGTTTTCTGCAGGGGTTAGTCCAACAAAATATCCAACATCTACTACAGCATATTATCGGCTCAAAAATCAACCTAGACACCATGTCTAATTTGATTCAAGAAGGCATTTTAATCACATGTAATTAAAATCCTTTGAGAGTAAGATCACCACTCCTAAACTCGGCACCATGCTTTATTTAAGAGATGGATAAAACTACTCCAAACCTAAACATATGCTATAGCAAACAAAGGTAGCATGATAGCATGATAGAGATTTACTCAAACAATGATGATAGAGTGTAACTATTGTTTAGCAAATTGAGCATGTCTTAAAGGTAGGGATAACCAAAACAGTATAGCAACATGGCAAAAGATGTATGTATGGAAGTATATCCCCCAAGCTTGAATTTTTGCAAAAATCAAGATTGGATGAATTTATTCAATGCTGCATAATGTTTGGTTGGACATACCTTGCATTGTCATTTCTTTAATCTTTTTTGCTCCAAGCCTAGAAAGGTTAGTGACAAGAATATCCAAAGAAATATTTTTACAATTATAACTCTGTGCACAAATCACAAGGGCAGCGCATCAAAAAGGTGACACTAAGCTTGTCCTTGGGAAACCTTCATGATGTGATTTGGTGGAGTGGTTTCCCCTCCAACACCGATCTATGTGCACTAATCTCAAGATTCAACACAATGAGCTATATTTATGATAAGCATATGCATCTACAACCACCCTTTCAAAAGATTTAGGAATAGGGAGCATGAGGGGGTTGAAGATCTCGTGTGGGGCAATGTTAAAGAGACAAAGTGAATCATGAGATTTCTCTTACGAGCAAGGATTTGATGGGGTGCTAGTGAAGTAGCTCCCTTGCTCATTGAGGTCTCCATCATTTTCAACTTCTAAGGGGGACTCACCATAAATGTCCAAAAATTCCCTTTGATCATCTCTCAAGTTAATCTCATCTAAGTCCTTATCCATCCATTCAATGGCAATAACACATAGACTTTTAATGCTCTCTAGCCATGGATGTTGCCTTTCTCGATCTTTGATATGGTCTTGATGATTCCTATGTGTGGGATGTCTAGATGAATTTCGAGGATATCAGGAGGTTTAGGAGAAAGAGCATAGAACGAGTCATAGGGATCAAGTATGGGTTCAAAGATGAGTTCATATTCTATATCTGATGTGGGCATAGAAGGGGAGAAGATAAGAGTAGATTCCAGATGGCTTCGTTCTCCTTCTATGGCATCACTTGACATTCCATCCTTGAGTCTTTCTAATTGTCCTTCAAAGGGATTGGATTTGAGAAGCTTTATAAGAGATCTCTTCTTGAGAAGATTCAAACTATATGCGCTAAAAGATCTCTTATGAAGCGGGAAGTTTAAACCCTCCCAAAATCTCTTTGATGGTGATTTTGGAGTACTACTGGTTTAGGATAGATAGCCAAATCATGGGATTAGAATGTTTGCAATGTGGCTATGAAAACTTCCTCTTCTAGTTTGGGGGATGATTCCTTCTCTAACTCTAGGATGTCATCATTTAGGATAGTGCAAGGAGTGTGTCTACTAATAAGGACAAACCTCACTTCACTAATGGATAAAGAAAGGAAAACTCCTCCAAAGATGATATTATCAAGACCCGTATAAAGATGTTGAAGAAGAACAGGGTCTTGTAAGGCTAGGTCTAAACCTAAATTGATAGGAAGATTAGAAAATTCCCTAAGTAAAGCCAAAAGTTCATTACCTCCTTGATCAGAAGATAGGACTCTGGGTTCATTACCCTCTTGATTGGAGGATAGGACCTTGGGTACATTACCCTCTTGATTAGAAGATAGGACTCTTGCTGTAGAAAAGGGTTGGCATTGACCTATTACAACCAAACATGGGTGCAGCTCATAGCTAGATGTGAGAATCATGGGCTCTAGTGGCTCTAAGCTTGTGCTCATGGGTACAAGAAATTGATAGATCGGCGTGGAATTTGGGTTATCCATAAGGATAGAAAAGAAAAGGCAAAAAACAAGAAATAGATAAAAGTGTAATACAAGGTTAAGCATGACTTAAAGTTATCTCAGCAGAACGTCTTTCTCCTTGGCAACGGCGCTGGCAACGGCGCCAGAAATGCTTGTTGATATTTGTTACGCACATGAATGATAAGAGAAGTAATCCGCAAGCACATGGATATTGGTGAGCACTTCACCCGGGGGATATTCTAGAGTATTGTTATTTATTTATCCGCTAGAAGAAAACATGCATCTGACTAACCCAAGTCTATACTTAACCCCTGAGCTACAGAATAGATAGCGAGATATGAGCGATATAGAGAGGATTACTCCGTCAGTCTTCCTCTAACCTATGGCAAGCTTTGCAACTATTGCTCTAAGGGGGCACCTAAGGAAAAGGGACATTTCAGAGAATGCTTAACCCTGGCACACTAAGTCCTACCAAACCTCTTGATGGGATGTGGATTACGGAAACAATAAGGGGACTGTCACTTTCCCCACTGCTACCACAAATCTGACCAGATAGGGAGTATCTACATGTGTTCCTAGCCCAAGCACCACGCTTATACTATGAATGATTACTATATTCCCTAGCGCTAGCGAATAAAATAAACTCATAAACCAAAGAGCAATAATAACAATGAACTTACTAGTATTAGAAGTTGAATTGCTGAATGATCCTAAAACCAAGCCTCGGGTTAGGAGACTTGATCCCGCAGGTACAATTAGAGAGGACACACTGACATGCCAGGCTTCCTCCAACTCTACCTCCACCCAACATTCTCTCAACCTCTCTTCAATGCTAAGCTCCAGGGAGGAGATCCATTCAACGGACCTCTCTCACCTGATCCTCTCTCAGATTAATGAAATAGGGTTTCAAGGGAATGCCTCTCTTGGGGTCAGGGGCCCTGCTTATATAGCCCCCTAGGATGCACTGCAGCCCTCGGATCAAACCAACCTTAATCAATGACCTAGATTGGACCAGAAAGGCGGTGGGAGCAGGATCCACGAGGTGGAGCCTGATTGGCTGAGATGTCTGGGTGCCCGCCCACGTTGCTTGCGTGGCCGCCCACCCACAGAGCCGGTTCGAGCTCCCCTTTGGTCCAGAGGCTTCTTGACCTTCCAGATTATAGAAAAGTGCACGGATCCTGATTATCTCTATGTAAACCTGACGTGTGGACCATTCTTGGTTCTTTTTAGCTAACACCCTGCAGAAACAAACATTCACCAAAACTCATGGAATTCCATTAGTATAACCCCTATATCTAGATGGTATTTGTATTTAGGTCCTTTTTCATGTTTAGTTGACGGTTAAAAATTAGAGTTAATTACCGTCAACAATCATACTCATCTTCTCCCATGTCAATGACTAGGAAGTCTGTAGGTATGAAGTGGTCATCAATCCGGACAGGGACATCTTTTGCTAATCCATCTAGGAAGTGAAATGATTGGTTTGCCATATGCAATTGTGCATAGGTGGGATGCAGAGACATAGTGCCATAAAGAAACTCATTAGTGACCTTGGCCATTACGTTGACGCCCGATCCGATGTCACAAACTGCCTTCTAGAAAGAGTTGCGATTGATTGAGCACTCAATGGTTGGGACACTGTTGGCGGTCCTTATGGTTTATTTTTAACTGCCAACTTATGACTAAATGAAGAGAAACTATCATAATTTAACACATAGAGATATGCTATTAACAGAGTTCCACTTGTGCCCCTAGTGTTTATGTTTTTACAGGAATTATGGTGAAACAAGTGGAAGTGCACAACACCAATTGGAAAGTGTAAAGGCGAAATGCGAATTCAGGAAATACACAACCAAAGTTAGCAAAAGAGCCCACCTTCGGTGAATACCTAGGCCTGATCATAACCACAGGAGAGGTCCAGGCCCAGAGGTGAACCGACCACGTGAAGGCGGTGGCCATTTGGCCCCACCAGGGGGTGCCTGACCCCAGGGGCGGTCGGTCCCTTGGTGACCCCTCCCGAGCCTAGTTTTCTCAGGCAGTTCATAGGACAGTTTCAAAAGGATGGTCCTACCTATGATCAATGTAGAAGGAAAGAGCAGACCTCCTTTTGGAGGTCGGTTTGGGTCCTTCCATGTGGGGATGGCCCTTTTGCATAGATCCCCCTCCTCTCAAGCTATAAAAGGAGGCCTCCTCTCCTCACTCAAGGCATTCATTCATCAACACAAGAGGTCACAATGTAGAGAGGAAGAGCAAGCTCCATTCCATTAGCTTCTAGCTAATTTAGTATAGGGAGTGAGAGAGGGAAAGAGCTGGAGAAAGAGTAGAGTCGAAGCAGTTCTACCTTCGGGTGGACGAAGTGCCAGGCTTGTTGGCTCTCGCTCCAACTTGTACCTCTACGATCATCATGCTATTTAGAGTAAGAAGTTCATGTTTACCCTTTGAATTTAAGTTCTTAAACAAGTTAACTTTGTTTGCCTTATTCTTGTGGGTTCGTCGTCTGTCCTTGTGGTGGTTGCTTGTTGACATTTCTTAGCGCAATTACCAAAGATAGGCAAGAAACCTATCCCCAGCAAAGGCGCCAGAAATGCTTGTTGGCAGGTCTTAATACCGTCACTAGAATTGATTCTCTAGTAATGACATAAGGATTACCGTATGATAGATCTTAACCTTTTAGAAATATCCGCAAGCGCACGGATCTATCATTTTAGAATTTCACCCGAAAGTATTATCAGGGTATCATTATTTATATTTCCCCAAAGGAAGGCTGGTACAGGTACCTCTAGCATAGAAATGTTATGACTTAATATCATCGAAGTGAGGCCAATTGCTATGCAGCGGCAAGCGATAATCGTATTGATAGATAGTGGACACACACTTGGATCAACCAAAAGGATAAATAGAAATAAAGAATAAAAGAACAACTACATGGAGCAGGTGCATCTTATACATATGCATTAAACCAATCAAGTCACATGATACACAGGTCAGGCAACAAGTCAAGGTCTAAGGTAACAGGGAGATCCTGGCAGCTGATCTGTCAGCCGATAGGGACATTTATGAACTCCTACACGACACACAAATGTGGGGGCTTACAAAGGATGGACAGGGCTATCACCACCTACTGCCTACCCCTCAACCGTGGCATGCCATCACATCCGAAGGCCCCCTCGTATCCGGACACCACGCCCGCATACTAAGGAACTACCTACATCCCCTAGGACTCCCACCCTATGGATGGACAAGATAGGACATAGGCAAACCCGAAGGAACATCAAACCATTACTCTATTTCGATCATCATCACCGTTCTTGCATATCATATGAATGATGAAGAACATGTATGAACATGATGAATAATTCTCATATGGACTATACTCTAGTTCATATGCGATAATGTATATAAGAGTAGAGAACTTGAAAAGGGAAGAACTCTCCATAGAGATATTACCAAGAGTAGCTTTGCTTCCCATGAGACAAGCCCTCCTTGCTAGCTTCTAACCTTGCTCCAACAACTACTACTATGCTAAAGAACAAATGTAGAGATGGGTAGATTGCTCCAAATGGGGTGTGTGTGTGTGGGGTGCTCTCCTCCTCTCTTATAGTTGTCCATAGGCGGTTCGAGGGTAGTATCGTCCAAGTGCACAGTGTCCTATGCTCCACATGGAAGGTAGGAACCGCCTCCCAGAGGACGGGCCCAGCTGGCCCCCTGGGGCGGTCGCACGCCAGGCCAGGGGCGCGCGCCCCTGGTTGGTGCCTGCCCCTGACCAACCTTGGATGGTTGATTGTGGAGTGGGCCTAGACTGTGCCCATGTGGCGCACTTGTTCTAGTTTGGCCCCGTGGTGGGCTTCTCTCCAATTCCTTGATTTTACGCTTTTCAAAAAGTGTATTTTCAAAAATGATTTATTATACTTTTTATATATATTCCTACAAAATAGTATTTCTCCAAGTACAAGTGGAATTGGGTTAATAATAAATATATATGCATATGTAAATATATAATTCACCCCTTTTTAATCTTTAATTAACGGTGTAAAATAACCTTTAAGGACCGCCAACAAGATCCCCCAAGCTTACCCTTTGCTCATCCCGAGCAAAGCTGGACTTTTGGGTTGTTGATCAGGAGTTGCTGCGATGCCGATCATATGTCAAATTTACCAAGTCTATAACAAAGTTTTCAACTTTAATTTGAATAAATCAACATGCTATCCACCCTGTTATTATCTTGAAACTGATGGGGATTTTTAGCTATTTCAGGTCTTGGGCGATTGCAAGATAGAATAGATCAATAGGCATTGCTTATCATTCATCCCAAGATCAACCTTCTTTCTGGAGGTTTTGAAATTTTTTCAAAGAAAAGTAGGTTCCTCAAATGATTCTCTCAATCGTTCAATGTGTATGATTACCTCACCAAAGGCATTGTAGTGTCGCCTTTTATATCCTACCACTAAAAAGCTGAGAGTGGAGTTCTGGGCAGGTATAAAGATCGGCATACTTGCAACACATATATTGCTGAGTCAAAAACCGAACCACAAAGAGATACAAGTCATACACCTTGATTGAGATGTGCAAGTGTGTGGAATATGATAGTGGTGGAATCTTAATTCTAAATGTTTTTGGTACTCCATGCATCATGACTGTAACATCCTCGATGTTAAGCATACTTAAACACTTGCATTGCATTAGCCTAATCATCATTTGCATTAGCATCATCTCTATATCATTCTGACATTGCATGTGATGCTGTGAGGGTTGAAGTTTTGTTTGTCCTTTTGTGAAAACATGATAACCATGGTCAAGTGCTTGATGATTGCTCACTAAAATAATCTAGAGATTATTAGGGTACCAAATGAACCTATGTTCATGTTAACAACTTTGCCTAATTATGTCTCTAGGTGATAGTTGACCAACAACGGGACCATGAGTGCTCTGCTTTGACCATTTCAAAAATCCTTGATAGGGTGTTTGCATGTTTGTGCACCCTTAATCATTCTTGTCTAGAATTTTATAAAGAACAAAAGTTGTTATTATCACTTTTCATGAAAATGTTTGGAAACTATTCAAAAAGATTAAAAAAGGCAGTTGGGGGCTATTTTATATTTAAATTAAATTTATGAGGTATTTTCAATTGGAATTTTGTATTTCAAAATATAGGCATAATCTGGCCATGCTTGTTAAATATGAAATGTTCTACTCTTCTAGAGCTACATTTCCTTCAATATGAGTTTTGGCTAATTCGGCTTGGTTTGGGAGTAATAGGGCAGAGAAGTTTGCATTAGAGGTCTTCAAAATGAAATTTTTATGACGGTTACCTCTTAGCCGTAAGGAAAATCGAGGTCCTAAAATTCGTGGCCCACCCGCTCAGGCCTCTCGCGCTGCGTGGCATCCTCGCACCGGCGTCCGTGGGCGGCAGCGGCCTGGCCGGCCGCGTTAAGGCACCGCGCTGTGCCTTCACCCACTCCATTTCCCCCATCTTTTCATTTCCTCTCTCCCTCTCCCTTTCTCTTTCTCGGCATAGCATTGGGCGGGCACCATTGTTGCCACCGTGCTTCACCACCACCATAGCACCACGCCACCACCTCATTTTCTTCCCAGCGCCCTCACGAAGCTTCGCGATGGCCACCTCCGTCACCTGAGCCTGCTAGCAGCAGCCGTTGTCCAGGGGTAGGGCCGAATCGACCGGATATTTTTCCGCCATGGCCGTCAAGCTCAGGCTCGCCGTGGCCAACCCGGCTCCGACCGCCTCCTCCTCTCTCGTCTTGAGAATCGAGTTGGCCTTGCCATGGGGACCGTAAAACCGTAGCTGGTTCGGCCGACAAGGCCCCGACGCGTCGCCTCGCCGCGCCGCTCCGCCGCCGAGCCGTCGGCATGCGTGGCCAAGCCCCCTCGGGCCGCCTCCGCTTGCATCGAGGGTACCAGTGGGTGCGCGGTAGCCTCCTGCTGCTCCACCATCTCTTCTTTGCTACCGGTGAGCCCCCGCTGGCGGGCGACGGCGAGCTCCGGCGCCTCCTCTATCTCTCCCGCGCAAGGACCTCGGTCCAGAATATGAAGAAACACAGGGGCCCAGATGCAAAGTTTTCAAAGAGGAAGAACTTTAGATTCGGGCTTCGTTGATTTCCGAAAAGCTCAGGGTCCTTTCTACAAAGTGGTTTTCTATTTCGGTTTATAAGAAAATGTATTTCCAGATTTTGTTTAAATGCTTCAAAAATTCATATCTTGCTCATTTTAGCTCCAAATGAGATGGTTCAAGTTGCATTATTTTTCTTATGAGCAGATCTACATGATAAAAATATGATATGACATTTTTGTAGAACTTTTCTGTATAGTTTTATTTAAGTTGATTTATTCATATTAAATGCTTGATATCTTTGGAAATGCATAACTAATTGTGTGTAGCTCAAAAAAATATGATTCTTATTGGGTTAGTCTTTTGTTGGCCTGCTCTATCTATCATAAATATTTGGTGTATGCTTGCTGTTTAAAAATATGAGGTTGCAGTTCAAGTGTGATTTTAGGGCTATTCTTGGAATAATTTAAAAATGCATTTTGTGGACCTAGTTTGGGGTTGATAATTTTTGTGGGCTACTTACAAGCCATAAGGTAGCTCTTGATATAGTGAAACATGAGGTTTGATATACTTTACAGTACAAAGTATATTTAGGTCCCTGTTCTGTGCTGCCTTGTGATTTTTGTGTAGAATGATGGGCTTATCCAAATGAGGTGAAATTTGGATGGTAGCCTAGAATTGGTATGTTTTGTCTTATGTAATTTTTGTAGAATTTTCTGGGTAGTATAAATATGTGATGCAGTTCTACCCTTATTTATATATGTGTTTATTAATGCTTTGCTTTATTAGTTCATGCTATCTACAA